>CM057151.1:58623816-58811426 GCA_029962745.1 Echinometra lucunter
TGGTGGTGGTGGTGGTTTCATCATCACAGAGAGAAAAATAGATTCAGAGAAAAAATAAGGAAGGAGAGAGAGAGAAGAGAGAAAGAGAGAGAAGAGAGAAGAGAGGGGTACATTTCTTTTGCCACACTGTGCCTACAGCTATTAGTGGAGATTCCCGTAACACGCCTCTGCGAATACGAACGAACTTCAATAGTAGTGAATATCATGGCCGAACCCATAATATTTAGTCATTTACTTCAACCCCATCCTACTAGAGTCTTTTTATTGTTTATTGTTACAATTTTCGACCATCCATTAAACACAAGTTTAAAATATTATTTTCACCTTTATCAGTCGGATCTATTACAGGCCTAACAGTCCATAATGAGATGGGAAAGTGTAAAGTGTGCATGATGTGAAGGAAATCATATAGAGTGGAGATAATTGGCATTCCCTTGCTCCAAAGGAGTTACCCATTCCTATCAGTTTTAAAATCTACATACTGGTAGTTATTTGGGGTGGTGGGAAAATTGTGAAGGTATTTCATTAAGTTTAAAAAACGGAAACCGTCGAAGACAACTGTAATAAACACTTCTTAACCAATTTTCATTGGGGATACAAATCTATACTAATCTGATTATTGGTAATCACTGGCACTGACCTTTTATCCATTTATTTGTATCATAACTTTCTTTAAAGTAATCTGCTTCAAAACCATTTCAAATCTTTTGTGTGTAGCCATACAATGTATTTCAATGCTTTAAAGAGTACCCAGGCTCGATTAGCATTCATGCTATATTCTGGTTCCTTTTATCCTTTGATTTATTCCTATACATGTATTTGTATGTATCTTATATGTTTTTATTGGATAATAAATTCAGTTCAAGTTCAGTTCAAATGATTATTGGTAATCACTGGCACCGTCGTTGTCGTAATGAAAATTCTCTGGAATTCTAGGTAATGGCTTCCTATTCTATGTCAGCATGTGTTGGAGAAATAACAAAGAATATAATTACTAATTCTACTTGGCTGTAACTACTAACCGCGCTGACAAATTAAACTGCCTTAGAATTTATAACTTCCTCTTCTCTGCAGTGGTGTATATCTTCTGGTAATTTATTAAGGTTTCCATGCTATAAGTCAAGATATTCATTTCCGATGGGAGTTCATAATTGCCTTCTTGCATTTTGTTGTCAATGTTCAATACATGCTAACATCGCAAATACTTGATTTTATTAATTCCTTTAAATTTCAATATATTTTTCATCTATCAATTTTTTTTTTAAAAGAAGAATTGATATGTGATATCCATTTAGAAAATAATCTCATGCATTGGTGATGATAATATTTGAATTATTTTGTCATTGCCTTTTTAGTGGCGTTTTCATCATTCTTCTGCCTTTTAGCATTTTTATACATTTTTGTTTTCTAGAAACTGAACCCCAATCTCTCCAATGATCTGCATGGATCATCACCATGATCATCACATTCATAAAATTCTAATTGTTAAACCGTTTCCTATTTTTTATAACCATAACAATATGAGCTATAATATTTAGAACCGACTTTGCTTCGTATCACTTGATGAATGGTATTATCACATACTAGACAAATATCAGGAAACACGCAAATATGAATATGGAGACAGTGGTTGTTAACTGTTTCAACATGTTCCTTATCGACATGGTAAATCTATATCTTGAATTCGTCCACTCCATTCAAGGCAGCGTTGTTCGTTGATTTCAATTATCAATGATGATGAATCACTCAACGAGATGCTGGTCTCCTAAACCAACAACAAGAGAGATGTTTGTTTATTAATAAGTTTCCATGGCATACATTGTTTGAACAGCTCTATATTTTGTTTTGATTATTATCATGATAGATTCATTGAATCAGTACAGATATGATACACTTGCATTAAGATGATAGAGTCTAATCTATTTTGCATGCATGGAAAGTAAATGAAATCTGAAATCATATCTTTGAGGAAAAAACTCGATACTCTTATACCGATTCTTATTATTATCATTATCATCATTCAGTTTTCTATCCAGTTTTTCTAGAATACCAAGACTTGTCAGCATAGGCATTGTAATTGTTTGATTTGATCTTTGCGCGGCGTTGGATTCCAAGTCCAGAAAAGCCACATCAATCCCGTTAAAATGCGCATAATTCACCCACTTCTGTCCCTTTTTACAATATTCCTTCCCCTAGTATAACCAAGATAGCGTGTTAAAGGTGACAGAAAGTTCAAATAGCAGGATAACAAAACAAGGGAAGGTAGCAGTTTTAATCTTAGATGTGTAGATGACGTAAATTAAGGAAGAGTTGGCAGAGAAACAGGTAAATATAATTATCTTGTAGGGAAAATGCAATGGAGTGTAAATGAGGAGCTTGTTTCTGGTCAATGTTATGGTACTCTGTTGATAAACAAGTCTGTGGTATAGCAAACCGTGATTATTAATTCTCCTGTTCAGGCTGGTTTGGAGGCTTAGATATTTAGCTTACTATGCCAACATCACATCCACATCCCGACCGTCTGCAGATAAAATGAAATTACAGACCACGAATTTCGTTCAAACAAAACAACAAATTATGTTATCCATTTCGGCTCAAATGGGTTTTTCGCATTAATTTGACTGACATGATAAGCCGTTTATACTAGAAGGGAAGTATTATGACTGGCAACACCATCAGCAACAGATTATACAATTAGGCTAACACTGACACGGTTTTTGAAATAAACCGATTCATTTATTTCATCATTTTGTTTAATGTATTGAGAAATTTTTAAATGCAGCGCAAGAGATAACGCTGCTCAATTAACCAACATGTACTGCTTGCATTTTTTTGTTAGTTTTGTGTTTTATGTTTCTGTTTTTGGTTTTAAATAAAAACGTGAATAAAAAAAACAGCAAGAGTAACATTGAGGTGAATTCTACACGTCACGAGCCGTACGTTCCATTTGAAAGAAAAGAAATATTATCCATGAAAGGAAGACCCAGAGATCGGATAGAAGAGGGAGACGCTTGCCTTTTATAAAGTATTAATCTTTTTAATCCGGAGTGCCTCGATATTTAAAGAAAATGTCAGGAATAGAAAACCGAAATAATCACCTCCTCACACTCTTCGCTGCATAGGTTTTTATTAGAGAGTTTGAAGCATACGAAAAGACCTCCGTTACGAAAAAGAAGAACAAGAAGAAGAAGAAGAGGAGGAGGAGGAGGAGGAGGAGGAGGAGAAGAAGAAGAAGAAGAAGAAGAAGAAGAAGAAGAAGAAGAAGAAGAAGAAGAAGAAGAAGAAGGATTACATTTTATGGCGCTAACTGGATTTCGAATCCCAGCCTCCCATTCATGAAGCAAGACAATCGCTTTATGCAAAGGCTACGCTACCTCACGACTACGCCCTAGTTCATCTTTACCATTTAACCTTTTCTGTTTGCACTGACCCTTTTGGACATTAATTTTTACGTAAGTGTTACTGTTAAGAGTAATCAAGCACTAAAGAGGAAGGAAAATTGATAACATCAATAATATTGTACATATAACCAAATACCTTTAGGGAAAAGGCAACACCCATAAACAGTGGTTAATGATCGAGCTGTACAAAACAGGGGAAAAAGATGAATCTTCCTTTTCAGACTCTGTGTAGCTAACCGGGTTTCGAACTCAAGACCTCTCCATTGCGAGACAACCGCTCTATCGAGAAGGCTAGGCTGCCCCACTACAACTATTTCCTTCATCTTTCCTCTTTATCCTTTTTCGTTTGCAATGACATCACTTCGTGATCTAAAAAGTGTTTTTTTGTTGTTGTTTGGTTTTTTACACAGCTAGTACATACACGTGCATCTCTTTCAAATCAAATGTTTCTTTAAGTAAAAAGGGGGTTTTCTTTTCTGTACTCGTCCTCCACGATGTAGCATCTAGGAATAGAACCTTGGCGTCTGTTGAACTCTATGGACCTGCAAGGTGCCTCAATTACATACCAAAGATGAATCGACATTTAAAGGTGCTTTCCAAATAAGTATCTTGGGCGTTGCGCCTGTAATCTGGCTAACAGTGGAAGTTATAAACTGATTCAGCGGACCCAGATTCGAGTCTGAGTCACCGTCTTTCGGATGGTGACGAAGGTCGGTCCCAGACGTAATAATCATATCTGATTGATACACGATTGTAAAAACCCAATTCAATAACAATAATAAGCCTAGCGGCACTACACTAACAAGCGAACGCCCTTTTACAGCCATAAAAATATGCATTTGTATGATTAGGCTGTATTAATGCTCTTTATTTTAACTTGATATTGTCTTATGTAATTTTGTTTATATTAGAATCATCTTTTGTTTAGCGTCTTAAATTGTGTTATTACCATATTTGTCTTTCTATGATTAATCAAGGGTCTTACTTTGTTATTGCATTAATTGTAACTACTTTTTAACCATTGCTATGATTTTTAGATACAAGCCCAAGATGCAAAACACTTTACTGATCTTGTATATCCTGTATGAATATGTATAGATAAGTAAATAAATGAATAAATAAATTGCACTTAGGAATGCAATTGAGCTTCATACATGGTAGAATGGAATAGAAGGTAATAACCTGATGTTATATGGAACATTATTAGAGTGGATAGTTGTCTTTCTTTAACTTGACAAAACTTTAAATGCACAGAAAGCTCTAGTTGGGACTGAAATGAGAAACAAACAGAAAAGCAAGTTTTTAGAAGACGCGAGAAAATATAGGCGTACTGTTTAATTGAAGGAGGCTACCAGAGATATTACACTACAGAAAATTGGAAAGAGTAAGGACTGCCGCCAGCTACCTGACTGCCGCCTGTACCTGTTCCCTTGAATTATTGTTGACCCCATTTCCGTTGTATAGGTCCTATATTAGCAATTTGCATTCTACGTCTTGCACATTCTGTACCCCAAAATAACATTAACTCATTACCTTCTTATAGAGACCAAGCCGGAAGATATTTCGTTTTTGATTAGTGAAACATTGCATTTTAGGGAAGTCCACACAGCTTGTTGTCTTCCACACTTTTGTTTAAAAATTTCCAGCTAGACGATCCTTTGAAAAATCTCCAGGTTACCCCAGCCCACAATTTTTTGAGCCGGACACATTTTCTCATGCTGAACTATTTCTGGCACACTCTAAAAACAAATTAGTTTAAATTATAGACTATGGGTCAGCTAGGCCTAACTTAGTCATAAGAGTTACTATATTCTAGTCAGAAATGACTGAGTTATAGTCAAAATACAACTAGAAAATAGTCACAAATGACTAAAATACATGTATAGTAAAAAATAAAAATATTTAAAATTTTTTTTTTAAGGACTAGTATTTCATTTGCACCAAGCTGACCCTTTCATCTAGTCGTTTATAACTAATTTGTTTTAAGAGTGCACTGTTTCGTTCCAAAATGATGAAAGTACATGTATATCGGTTCTGTACAATGTTTTGGGTAGATTGCTAAAGCACTGAAAATATAAAGGTATTCTCCTCATCCCCGTTTTCAGCTCTGAAATCTTGAAAGGTATTATAAATATTCTCACTTTATCAAGAAAACTGATCGTGAAAACAAAGTTTCCAAATGTATTTATTTCTCTCTTCTACCTTTAAAAATTTCGATATTTGGAAATTTATAATGGGTGTCATGATGCACATTGCATTCTTACTTTGAAAAAGGTTATTGATATGACACTGCTTATACTGAAAGTAAGATAGTTTGGAGAATCTGATTCTTGAGATTTTAAGTTAATGACTTCATGTGTGGAAATAAAAACAAGAGAATTCTTCAAAGGGTGATGAGTAATGGGCGATAGAGCGGGTATTGGATGAAATGGCATCAAAATGAACTGTTTGTTCATTAAATCAAAATTTGAAAAGCGGATTTTTTTTTTTTTTTTTTACTAAAAAGAGGTCTTAAATCGGTAGAGTTGGCTTTCTATTTTTGCACAGAGATAACAGTAGGTTTTGTGACTCGTTGCTTATCTTCAAATCTTTTCTTTTTTTATATGATGAGGCATGAAAATAAACGGAGATTAAACAGAATAGCACTATAATCTTTAGAAAGTTAGCCTTCTCAAACCTGAGTAATTATCTTTATTGGTTATGGTTATTTATTTGTTGTACCTGACTGCTAAGTATAAGCATCAAGCATGCATGCTTGTAAGACAACCAAGTAAGCAACCTTTAACATTATAAACATGACGAAAAGTCATGTGGTTATAGCGTGAAATGACTGCGAGTGGAGTTGACAGAGATAGAAACAATTGTCTGTGTAGATCAGATGTTTGACAACATCATGGGTTTTTAATGACTTTACCATGCACCAGCTTTCAGTGTGGGTGTATGTCTGTAGCAGCCTGAAGAATTACACGTGAAGGGTAATAGGAGGGGGAGGTATATTGTTTGAACAGGAGGATCAGAGGGCGAATTCCGTAAAGACAATAGTTTCTAAATAATATGTCATCATAATAATAATTTAAAAAAAAAACTGGGCTGTCATTATCATCACAATCGAAATGTATTTTAAACGGCGTCTGGTGACTGCATTGATAATTTTGCAAAAAAACAAAAACAACTTGCTGATGTAAAGCCAAAAATACTTGATTTGTTCCCTATGTGGGAAATATAATGGAGGTTGAAAATGCAGAGGTAAAACCAACAGGCTTTAAATGGGATGAACGTGAATCTATCTGTTTAATCATTTTTTTCAGGAAAATTCCATGCATTTATACGGTAGAGAAAAACATATGCATTGTATTCAAGGGCATTATACACTAGCATATTGCTCCATAGAAATATCGTCTCACTTGTACGCTTTTGCCATACGAGCAATTACACAGCCCTGGAAAGATTATGCATTGCCTTATTACCAGAGCATCATAGCATCAAAACGGCAACACGAACGGATGAGGGCTATCTAGCCGAAATTGATGGAGTGAAGCAATAGCAAGGATAGCATGCCCTAATCGTGCTTCGACTGGCTGAACAAGCCACTTAAATATCTTAAGAGATGATATTCTGAGCATGTCAGGGAAATGCAGAGAAGAGAATTAACTTGATTAGATTCTTGTAATAAGCTGATAGAGCGCCTCTGTGAGCGCTGATGCAGCTCCGTTGCTTCTGATTGGTCAATTGGCAATCTATTTGGCGTATCACGTGATGCGCAGCGAGGCGTGGCGCAAAGGATATCGGGTTATACTGCACCGTATAGCATGCTATCAATCAAGTCCATTCTACCACTAATTGTCACTATTGTTTTAACATTCTCTTTATGAACAATCCTCTTCTCCCTCAGATTTTACTCTTTTCTTTCAGAATGTCTACCAGCACTCGCTATCTGTCTGTCTATCTGTCTGTCTGTCTGTCTGTCTGTCTGTCTGTCTGTCTGTCTGTCTGTCTGTCTTTCAGTCCATGTAATAATTTTGAAAGTTGAGTGACTATATCATGTTTCATCCTAGCTGTCTACTTTTTTTTTCTTATCATTTCTCCACCCATTCTTAAACAGAAAATACATACATGAGTCAAAACGTAAACTAAATGTGAGCAAACACTTTCCACGAGCTAGGAAAATGACACCCAACAGAGGCCCTTAGGTTACACAAATCAATAGCATGAACACTGCTAAGACTTCCTTTAACAGAAAGAAGAATGACTTAACTTATCAAGCCTATTTTGATTTTTTTAGATTGGCAAGCCAATCAAAATATATCACATATTCAAACGGTAGAATGCCTCTTATTCAGAATAGCTCAGCTATGTTGAGATGGTGATGTATAGTAAACATGTAGAAACTAAACAGGGATAATATAAAAGGAAGTCTCTGTATATGAGAAGTATTTGAAGGAAAAAAAAAAAGAATCTAAGAGCAAATTCATTTTATACTACCACCCCCTCTCGCTCCCTCGCTCTCTCACTTGCTCTCTCCCCACTCTCTCTCGCTCTCGCTCTTAAAAATGATAGAAAAGGAAAATCTTAAAGATTCCAGTGTTTGTTATTCATATCTCACTGTTAGAACAGTTGTTTGAAATCATTAGGTTATGAACCTACCAACTGTTGTTTAAAAAGAAATTGTATGTAAAATATATGGGATATTTCTTTAAAAAAAAAAAAAAAAAACTGTTAGTAGGTTCATATTTTAAACAACCCAAATGAGTTTTAAACAACTGTTCTAACAGTGCTGTGCATACTTGAAAAGAAATCATCAGAGGTCAAATCATGCTAGATAATGTCATCACTAAATTTGAATGACTTATTCTTTTGTACATTCATCTGCTAGTACTCGATTTTCTTCAATGCCTCGACAAAAGAAAATGATAATAATTAGTTGTAAGTTTGAAATATACTGTATTTGACAATAATAACAGTGGTGATGATGATGATGATGAGAATAATAATAATAATGATGATAATAATGATAATGAGAATAATAATAATAATAACAATAACAATAATAATAATAACAATAATAACCTACTACTACTACTACTACTACTACTACTACTACTACTACTAGCGCTCATGTCTGTCAGAATTCACATTCCTGACACTCCACTTTTTTTTACCTGTTATGCTGATGATAGGTAAATGTTCATATTAATATAAGCAATAAATGATGGCCATGATCATGATGACTGCACGTGCGCTTATGCGCTTATATGATAATCAAAGATGATTGCTTCTCGGGGGACAAAAAAAATTATTTTTGTGAAAATTATTCCAGATGCCTTAATTCCTATACGGAAAAGCAATTTGCTTGGTTCAGCACCAGCACTTTGTCTATTACAGTACAACCCCTTTCTATTAACATATTGCATATTATGTTGTCCTTATATGCTTTTTACAGACTCCTGATGTAAAAAAAAAAGTGCTTGTCGTGCCGTTACCATGGTAGCAAACTGTTTTCATTCATAAAAATCAGGAGACAAAGTAGCAGCGAGGAAAAACTGCAGTTGGCGCTGCCGTGTCCGAACCGACATTGTCAATAATAGCAGAAAATTATCCTTCAATTTTCTCGATGGATTTTACGGCGTTCGTCGTTTACGTAAATGATCAATAAAACCTTCATATGTCAGTCTACCTAGTAGCTTTGGGAAAGCTCATTCTGCAGATTATTTTTCCATTACTTTGCCAAATTACGCTAGATTTAGCCGTTGGAATGGATCTATAGAACGACTTAAGGATACGCTCTACCGAAAAGGCCTCTCAATTAAAAAGTGCAATGTCGTCATGATTAGCCAAAAATGTTTACGTCGAGTTAAACTAATCAATATACTGCGATGTGGGGAAAAGAACAAAGGATGTTAATTATCAGTATTTTGTGTACGATAGGTAGACGACGCCTTTGTATTAGCCTGGATGGAAAGAAGATGTAGGGTTACTAAGCAACAAGGAAACAAATGGTCTCAGGGATGATTATGATGAAGTAATGTTTACATACTTCATCTAGGTTTGATGATAAAAGGCAAACAGTAAGTTCATTTTGTGTTATAATGAATATGATCAATCACAGGATTTGCCTAATCATTTCTAACACTGATCTTTGCTCTCACAGCCAAACATTTATGTATATACAGCGTGTCCCAATAAAAATGTCCCTCTGATAAACACCTAGATTAATTTCAAAATAAAGTATTATTATACTTTCAGTGTTCAGAGTTAGAAAGCCCTATTACTATTGTATCTTCTATGAAATTTTTATCGGTTTCGCTTCATTTATTTTTAATACACAATTTATTATGTAACAGCATTGCTTTTCATCCCATTCTAAGTTTGCAGCGTAAAAAAAGGTCTGCACTGCCTTGAAAGTGTCACCGTAAATCAACTTTAGTACTTTTGCATTCACACTTTCTTGTATTTTTAGTTTGGGTAACAGAAATCAACAGTGGCCGGTTTGAGCTGCTTAGACTTTCATCATTAATGTCATGAAACGGAGAATTTGTCAAGGGAATCAGGTAGAAATCTGGATAGGTAGCCGTAGAGATGAGCAATCATTGGAAATTGAGAATGTTACCAGCTGGATTATGAAAGCCAAAAACATGAATGGAACATGTCAAGCAGCCAGAAAGGTTAATTTTGTAAATATGTATGATGTTTATGTACTACATGCATGTATCCATATATTCTATGAGTCTAAAATCATTGTAAATATGTTATTTTGTTTTACTCTCATACCCCGAGAGGGGGCCGATAGAGTTAATAAATCTTATCTTATCTTCTAAATTGCACTGTGAAAGTAAGCATGACCATGCTGTGGAACTGAACTTTGAAGAATTTTCATTTAAAAAATGAAATGAACTTGACTGTAGTAATCAATAAGAAAAAAAAACCCAACACAGAACTTACTGAAATAAAAGTGAAGCATCGAATAAGGTATGAATGTGTGTAGTGTGCATTGCTTTAATCAAACTTAGAATGAGTCGAAAAGCACTGATGTTACAAAAGAACCTGTGTGTTCTAAACCAATGAAGGGAGACCTTTGAAATTTTCACAGCAACTACAAAATTAAAGGGGCTTTCTAAATATGTGAACTTAGTTTAGTATAAATCTTGATTCTGTTAATTATTTTATTGTCTTTGAGAGGGACATTTTATTTGGGACACGCTGTACTTTACAAGAGTTTGGACGATACAATGAAAGTGGGCAGCAGATGAGGAGTAAAGGGTAGAAGTAAAGGCAAAGAGTCACTTTACAAGATTTGATCTTGAATTTCAATTAATACACATAGAACAAAAGGTATAAGAAATCTTTGTTTGTTTGTTTGTCTGTTTGTCTGTTTGTCTGTTTGTCTATTTGTTTATTTGTTGGCTTTTTCATATGTACATGTTCATGGTGAAAATAATCTACAAGACATGTACATAATATATTCTATTCCCGATGGAAAATTGCAGAAGTATTCCTATAAGAAAACCACTACTGGAAATATTGAGAGATAGTGTGCATGCGACTCCCCCCCCCCCCTCTCTCTCTCTCTCTCTCTCTCTCTCTCTCTCTCTCTCCATTTTCTTTTTTTTTTTTTTTTTTTTTTACAATAATTCATTAGACGCAACTTGAACAGATAATATAGTTTGACTCGATGAATATTTCACTACTTGTCTGGATAATTTGTAAAAAAAAATGATTATTACATCCTTGTTGTAGAATTATCTTCCATCATGTCCATTAAAATTTCCAGCCACAAATAATCAAAATGCTACTAGATCTTTAATAATCGGGAAAATATACCTATACAATTTACTTTGAGTCTATACACGAGCGTGTCATGTATGTATATAGAATCGAAAGTCATATAAAGTTCATTATCAACCAATAATGTAATGAATAGCCTCAACAACTCGACATGCTTTTTACCCTATCCTATACATACATGACATAGAAGGAAATCCTTTAAACAATTGTGCTCGACAAACATCTATTTTAATTTCATCCATTTTCTTGAGCTCAAAGGGTCCCTTAAAAAGCAATCGTCGCTATGAAATTTTTAGAAGGTTGATTACATTAGTTTGCTTTAATATTGTGGGGCTTCACAACGTGTGTTTACAGGTGTTTTGTTGGTCGCTTCTGGTTTCCAAGAGAGTACTACGTGGAGCTGCATACAGTATTTAATCGAATACTCTCATCCGTTGCTCTCAGAGTCTACTTCACATCACTCGCTCATCGCACATCGACGTCATCAGTTCATCGTCACATCTCTAGTTATAACATTCGTGCGAAAGCATTAATTCAAAAGAAATCCCTTCGGTGTCTTCTTCAGGAAGTTAGCTATCAATGTTGCCTTTTCTCGGCCTCTTACATCTGTTAATATTTCTGCACGCTGTTATTTCCCCTCCTCATAAACTTCCGCACCGATAATACTAAAATTAAATATGGCCTGGTTCGATATAATCAGGCAATATTTTTAAACAATATCAGAGATTGGCTACCACGGGTTTTGTTGTTGTTGTTTTTTTCTGTTCATTTGCTAGTTTGTTTTTTGTTTTTTTAAATCGAGTATGTAACTGATATGGATATGCAAATGTTTGACGTCGTAGAATCGCAACTAAATCCTCTTGGAATGAAGACAGAGCGGACTGCATATCGTAAACATGTGGAAAAATCAAGAGAACATAGGGAGGAGGAAACAAAGCAGAAAACGGATGCTTGGACGAAAACAGTGAGCAGGAATTTGATAAGGTAATCGATTTTTAGATTTATTTGAAACGTTATAGGTAAACAGCTATGAACTACTCCCTATAACCCATTAGTACATGCACTGGCAAAAGGTGAACAAATTACAAAATGGGAATGTCATGCCAAAAATATTTATAAAGATCTCAGCTTGTCGAATAGTTTGTCTGGAAAATCTTGTTTGGAAAATTGATGTACCATGTAAAATAAGCCTTGAATTCAATGATTCAAAGAATATCTTTGTACATCAACCCCTCATTCAGATGGCTGTAATAATATACCAATATTTCAGATGGCATGAAACTTTATAGGCAGATAGGTAATTGAATACTCAGTGGAAATACAAACACGAAGGTCATATAGTAAGTAAGGGTGCTAGCTCGATTCATTGACAGAGAAAACCATCTCTTGTAGGCCCCAAAAAGCTCATATTTCATGTTTAGGTATATAGAGGGGACTTGTATTCTATTCTATTGCAACGGTAAGGGCCAAGATAGAGGTTAAATGTCATGCGATCGAAAAGACCTGAGAACCAAGCAGGAAACTAGCTTACAAATTGCATTCGCAAAATATCGCTCTCGCCGGAATGTGAAGGTCAATTCCAAAGCCAGAAATACTATTTCGTGGATCGAGTCAGGCTGTGCAGAGATGAATCTATTCTACAGGTATACGTACAATCCTCATGAGACGTTCTCTTATCGAGTAGGTTGGTTTGTTTGAGGGATTTACCCCTTCCATGAAAAGGTTGTTCGTATCATTTTTGAATAATTCATGAGATGTTGATCCAACGGGTTGTTTTCTAGACGAAACACAACCAGTGTAACATATCTCCTTCTCTTCTTTTTACCATTATTTCTCAGACGAGGATTCATTGAAAGACATCACGTAAGGCGACAAACACATGGCCGATACTGAAGCATCGAATCTACACGTTGACGAACAAGCATTTGATTTGAGCAGGGAAAGACATATTTCCCTGATTTGAGAATTCCTCACATTCATGCAAGTTCATTCAGCTTGCTCAGCCATCTTCATGATATATTTGTATTTGGGTAAGTATGTCTAGAAACGCTCATTTATAAACTAAATCTGTGGAAATAGACATAAGCCAGTCTTTGTCAGACCGAGCTGATTATACCCACATCTTTCGTCGAATGGTGTGACACTGTTCACATTTACATGTCAATGTCTATACTAGAGCTTTAAGTCCGCTGGATTATGTAGATTTATATGAAGGGCATTTTGGAAGGTTTTTTAAGTTTTTTTTTCTAACTTTTTCATTCAAAAACATATTGTTAATTGAGCAATTTCGATTTTGCTTAGTGATAAATACACCCCACAAAAACAAAAACGCTGGCAAGGTTTGGGAACAAAATGTACTATTTAACATTTTAGTTTATCCGATTTTATAAATGCCTATGATACTGTTGATGCATGTCATAATGTATATTGCTTGCTCTCGCCGCTTTGGTTTTTACTTCGTGACATATAGCTTGGGCACAGGCCAGGAGGCAGGCCCGGGCCCACTGATCTAGCCTTTATGTGGATACGGAGGAGAGGATCAATGGCAGGGGGGTTCTTGGTATAGGTTATATCATGGTTATATCATCGTTTCCCTTCTTTCTCTTTGCTCTCCCCTTTTCTATCTCACTTTGTCCTTTGCCTTTTTTTTTTGGGGGGGGGGGACCCGAGCCCCCTCCCCGGCCCTACGCCAATTATTATACCAGCCTGACCATCTAGGGCTATTTAACCTTTGAGATATAGCTGTCTCATCTTCCGCAGCTCTATCGTAAATTAGAGATCACTAGGCCAGCTTCTGCGCGGGAACTACTTTAATTTGTAAACCAAGCCGACATTGCTCAGACGATATATTTCCCTTGCTCTGATAACCAGTTACCCAGCACAACAGCATATCTTGTTGCTCCTGTTAATACGTCTTTTAATTATGACATTTGTCGTGGACATGCGTATCTGTGCATTGATGTCAAATCGAGTTTATTCGATTGACTCGTGGGAATCGAGCTATGACAAGGGGCATGGTAGTATTTTCTTTCCGCCAATAATCATTCGAGTCGTCTGCTCAGGGGTTAGACAAATCCAGCTGCATAGTATTGTAGTACACAACCAATCCTCTTGCACACACAAAGGGGATCTAGCAAGTGCCATATCAGTTACCTAGCTATGTTTTGTCTAATTGTATTTTTGCATGAATATTTAGTCAATCTTTTACAATTGTGTGTAATAATCTTAAGTTCCTGAATAAGATACTACCATACTACCTTGAAATGCAAGGATACTGTTATTTTCTTAATTCCCTTCCATACATTCTTTCTGTTAGAAAATACGATAATTATGTATCTCCAAATTTGTGACTAATAATTCGGTTAAATGTGTTTGTGGCGGAGATTTATCATGAGGAGATACTGCGAAAATATTTTGTGAATGAAATGGAGAAGCACTTTATCATCATGTACGTCATTTTGCATGCAAACAGACTCTTTCTTTACAGAAAAGCTTTTACAAAAATCTGTTAAAGCTCTTCCGAAATTTATGAGTATAATACCTCTGCTTATTCATATGAGCGCAATTACTTGATTAGAGAATTTACTGATAAAACCCAAGATGACTGATAGTGAATAGTTATCGTAATCAAGTAATGTGTCTTCCTCTGATCATGTCGATATTGAAATAATCAATATGTCTCTCTAACACCATCTTCATTGTAAGTTTTCAATAGAGCACGAGCGAACAAACTACCGAATTGAATACCATTATGGCATGGCTAAAAAATTAACGTAATTATTGTAAGCAAAAATGATGCAGTGAACGTTAGTGGCATGTTTTGAGTTGAAATCGCATGTGTTTACCCGTTGTATTTTGGGTAGATTAATCTCAAGTATTTACTCATTTCAAGACATCAATCATCTGATAGATGATAGAGTGACAGGTTGTTTCTCTAAGGAACTGTGAGAAAAGAAGGATGAGAGAGAGAGAGAGAGAGAGAGAGAGAGAGGGGGGGATAGATAAAGAAGGAGTTGATAGAAACACATCTCATCACATCATTTGCATGATGAATAATAGAAGAACTTGGTGTTATATTCCATGAATAACTAATCTGCTCCCCAGACACGTTAGTGGTCACTGTCCTCTATCCATTTATTAGTCTTTATTTCCATACGTTTCAAGAAAAAAAGTCACTCACCTTCGCTGTAGTATACCGAATGTTATTCCATTGTAGGGACAATTAGTTGACTGACTGTGACTGGAAAACTTAAAGTTTATTGTTTGTAAGATGTCTAAAAATTTAGCTTTTGTATTACCAATCAGCATATTTCTGACTTCTGTTTTTTTAGCACTAAAAATAATCAATTGCTTAATTATTTTCTGTGCTAGACAAATAGATTAAATTTTTCCAGAATCGTTTATAAAAGATTGTCATAACCATGATACAAACGTAAACTGCAGTATGGCAGTCTCTCGTTATACACGACTTATCTGGCATTCTAGGTTAAAAATGCGAGTTATCGTCTCAATTTTCTAACTGACTTCTAGTTTCGTTGTCGGATTATTATATCGGATATCAACTGACTTGTTTTTGTAGTAATTCAATTCCGAATCTCTCACTGTGGTAGGTGCACAACATCCGAACGCAGTTGTAGCAGGTTGGATTATTGTAATGATTAAGTCAGTTTGCGATCACCTCCAAACTCTTTCTATTATTCTACTGTGGCCGAAATATGCCTTAATAATTTTTTTAAAAATTTGAATACGTAAAATGGCAGAGAAAATGTGAGTATAGTGACGTTTATCACATTTGTTGAAGTTAAAAATGTGGGGGGGTTGTATACGTGATGGAAAAAATTGCGAAAATCGTGTTTTAAAGCGTTAATTTTTACCATACATGTATATTACGAGGGAAATAGCATTAAAGTTTTCGTCAACAGTGAATGAACCTATGTATCTGAATGAGGATCCACCCTCAAAAAAAGTCACAAACTGTAGGTACCTTACAAAGAAAGTAAAATGTTTTTGCTCTTCTTTACCGCAAATCCTGAGAAATTAATAATGTTTCAGTTTGTTTCAAATCATGGGTAGATTTGTAACAAGCGGCCTGTACAACATTTTAACCAGGATAGAGCATGATAGAGAGAGAGAGAGATATGTGAATAACCTGAAATAGAAACTAGAGAACATAGAAACTTTAAGGACTGGGAGAGGTTTATCAAAACCTGGACCTATATAGACTCGTGATAAATACATATGAAGAATAGTGCTGTAGGACCTTTAAAGACAAGCATTCTATAGCGAATGACTGTTGATAAAGCTGTTAGGATTCTGTCATTGATCATTTTGTTGGTGAGTCACACCACTAATCGCTGACAATCCCAACTGCATTGTCCTCGCTAGTAGCTCTTTCATCAAATATAAAAAATGATTGAAAAGCCTGACACTATTCTCCCTGAAAGCTAAACTAAATGATCAATTTAGTGAGAGAATCATGCGAGGATTATGGTTGTATCCCAGTAGAGATAAGTGTAACATTCTATAATCAGTCTAGGAGCATTTAGGAGTAGTGTAGAGCGGGTCATGTACATCTCCCTGGTCTAAAGTTCAAACCCACCCCTATTCACCATGTTGCTATTAATATGGAATTGTGATAATCAAAATAGCTTGCCTTCTTGTCATAAAGACAAGATTTTGATACAATCCACTTTTGTTTGGTTGTTGTTTGTAAGAAACTTGCAAGCACAGGATCATTGTATTAAAAGCTGTCATTCTCTTAACTTGCAAGTAAGAACATGTACTTCTACTTGCCTAAGTTGTTAAAGAATATTGTGGTAACCAACTAGTTGATTACAGTAAACCAGCTTTCTTAACAATCATATACAAATGATCTTCAAATGTTAAGAAGTAATCAAACAACATGAACAGTGTCAAATGTTTAGATAGTGTTCACTGCTAAAGACTACGTAAATGAGTAAGAGTGATAGAGGCCAAGGCCTGGGATTACATACATTAATATATCAGGCTTATCAGCAATATGAAATGAATGTGGAGTTTATTAGTAGTAATCGCATTATATTGCAATAATGTTTGCGAGTCCTTCAGGTCGGCTTCAAGCGATGCTAGCTGTTTGTATGATTAGCAGTTGGATTCTACTAATCGCCTAGCTTCACCAACCATGCGAGCTAGGGTCTTCGTACTTTCATTAACCCAGTCATTTTTTTTTTCTTTTTAGGATGTTTCGTCTGCATGCCTGGGCTCTGGGTAATTAGTGTGTTGACCGTGTTGACGGGAACTTGGTGATACTAACTATTGAAGACATGCATTAATGATGAGACTCCATAATAAGGTAATGCAAATACATTTCTTTAAAAAATACACATTGGCCGACTGAGCATGCTATCCCCGTGAATACAAGAAAGCCCGCTTTCCTTTTATCATGTCGATAATGCTTTCAGGTCTAAACGATTTTAATCTAATTTTCAGATATCAATGATTAATTGCCTGATGTATTTTTAAATAGTGGTTATATATATATTCTTCACGTTTGATTACACCCTTGAGATGGAGGCCCTGTATTACGTGCATGACATGTTAACTGATCAAAGATAACATAGAATACACAATCATGTAGACCTTCAGCATACAAAGTAACAAGTATAAGAAATTTAATTCAAAGTACTGACCATCCTGACGGCTTTTAATCATCGGTCTTTTTAATGATAAGGCATTTATTATACTGAAATCTTTTTTAAAAATGAAATCATAGTGAGACAATTTTAGCAGTTTTATGAACAACTTCATGTGGGATTTAAAGGCATTGCTCAAAGTCACGCTTTTCCCGGCCTTAGTGCCTTTGAGCTACTTGATTATAATACGTAAATTTTGAAACAATAATTGTTTCAAGACATTTTAAACAAACAAAATAAAACGAAGCGAAACAGTACAATCACAACAGAACAAAACAAAATGTGATGATATCATATCATATTTGTGTTTAATGTGTTTGATACAAAAAGCTTGTTTACAGTGGTATACATGCGGTACGTGGCGCCTTGATGCTTCTTATCACGTGACATGACTTTAAGCGCATCGAGTGAATGAATTTACATGATATGAGATTAGATAAGATGAGTCAGCAAATGAAGACCTTATCTTGTTATGACAATCAGTATGACATATGCTACAACAGTGATAACAATCATTGCGCATGAAATGATCATAAACAAATGAATTTTAATTTATGTATGATGATGGCGTAATGTAGTACTGGTGAGTTCAGTGCTGCAAGTGACTAACCATTGGAATTCACTTGCCCCAGGCCCCCTGGTCAGGGCAACGCCAATATTTAGTCCATTGCTAGTCGGCTGAGTGCCAGTTGCGTGTACTTCATTATCTTAACAAGACAGCAGTCTGAATTTCTGAAAGCTTAAATCGCTCCTGGGCACTTTTCACAAGCTGTCTTTGTGTTCTACTTTCGAATCATCACGCATTAATGATGTGCTCTAGGGTGTTGTTTGTCTGATATGGTGCGAGGAAACAATCCTGATAAAACATATCACTGTCAGTTTTACGCTTGAAAATAAAAGAGCGAGAATGGATGTATGGAGGAGGTGAAAAGTTATTTTTAAAATTACTACTTAAAGAAAATAGAAAGCTTAAATAGCGTCATTTTTAAAAAAGATTTAACTGTTTTGTCAGGACATACCTGCCATGTCTGCTTTGAATCGCAAAAAAAAGTTACGTGTTACCGTAATTTCTACCTTCTTATAGACAGGTGACCAGAGTTTAAGATTAAGATGTATTAGGAAGTAAGTTATCATTATGGATGATGGGACTATGACCTTCTTGATTATTGCTATTTTTTTTAATTTCCTCAGTCTGCATTTTTTTTTCATCATTTGTACAGGCCTGGTGTATTTCGGTTACTCGTGTAGCTAGGTAACATTGAGAAATCTTTAATATTTACTCCATATATAATTTTGTCACATATTGGGGAAAGATCTATTTCTATATTTTCTTTTCGTGAAACATTATGACGTCATATTTTAGTCTGTGTCATGGTGGGGCACCACTAGACCGTATGAAATACGGGGATGCGGGAACGAATCAGCCGTCAGAACTGTAGTACAGAGTAATTTTGCCAATGCATTTTTTTTTTGTATTAGGCACAATATGGTGAATGTTGCTTTGTTGGGCAAGCACATGCATAAGAAAGAATGCGTCGTGTTGTTACACATCTGAAACTAAGCCGCCCAAATTATGTGTATATAGTTGACACTGGTATGATGTGACCCTGTACCCCATTTTAGCGAGTCCCCTGGTTTAGCGAGATTATCAGTCTCTTTAAAATCTATCGAAATACATATCGATATGCTGGACTTGGAGCAGTATAGACGAACTATATTATCATAATTATGATGATGCTGTCGTTATTTTCACCTGATAATGTCGAAAGAACGCTTGCCCCACATACCTCTCTCTCTCTCTCTCTCTCTCTGTCTAACCCTTTCTCTTCATAACCAGATAACATATTCAAGTCGTGTATGAAGGGAAATAGAACAGAGCATATGGGACAGAATATAGCTTAATCCCAGGGGAAGATTTCAAGGAATCTGCATGAATTAGCTTCGTTTGGGAAGATCAAGCTTTTCGAAATAAAAATTCAGGTTAATGTCTCAGCATCGAGGTGATGTGTGTTTATTAGGAAGTAGGACACATTAATCAGACATAGAAAGGCTTAAAAATGAGGAATGGAATGACCTAATGATTCTTGGTTACTCAATTTCCTTCTATTTATCACTGTCGAACCTCGTTGTCGGAGTGATTCAATTCGGTTCACTTCAATCGAATTCATGAAACAAGACTCTACATGGATGAAGAATTAAACTTCTCATTAAATACCTATTTGTATTTGAGAGATGAAATGTTTGATTTATAAGCGGAGAGAAAATAGTGAATAAAAATGAGACAGAAAAGAAAGACAGAAATACAGTTTAAAAGAATGTTCATGATACTTTCTTCTTTTCAACATGTTTTAGCGTTTTGTATCTATCACCCAAGGGATTGAGGCGTTCCAATATTACTTCGAATGAGCTCTACTGGCTACCAAAGAATTCCTGCTGATATTTTTCAAATCCACCTAGGTCGAGGATGCATAATGTGTTGCCAAGGATATACCTTGCTAGAGCTCGAACCATTGACCTTCGCATCTCCCGGCAAGATGTTTAAACCTCTTGAGACTGTGATTGAAGTTGCTTGCCAATCACCTTTTAGGCTTTTTACCTTTACTTTTTACCTTTACTTTTTACCTTTACTTTTTACCTTTACTTTTTACCTTTACTGTAGTTAAAAGATAAATCAAGGAATCGTACAAAATTATCATCCTGGGGAGCGTTTCATGAAGAGTTTTGTCAGTGATTTTCACTGACAACTGTTATAAGCTACTGAAAATCCTTGCATCTGATTGGCTGAGCGCAAATTAGTCAGTGAAAATCATCGACAAGACTCTTCATGAAACGCTCTCCCAGGAAGAAAGAGTCTCCTACATGACATTGTACTATATGAAAAGAATGAAGAGCTCCGTCAAATCTTTATTTACTTCTTTGATTTTGATCAGCAGTGCAATGGAGTGTGGAAGCTGACTCTCTCTCTCTCTCTCTATTTGTAAGAAATGAACTATCTGTACTAAAATATTTTTGAGGGTAGAACTTGACTTCGTTTTTAAAACTAGATATCCATGGTAGTAACTGTGATGGAAGCTGCTTAAATTCCATCTTCCAAATCATAACACGCAAACTGTCGAATGAAACCAGTTCTTATGTACGCTGTAATGTCCTGCACACTTTCTATCCACATCAGGCTTTCTCTCCCTCCCTCCCTCCCTCTCTCTCTCTCTCTCTCCTCTCTCTCTCTCTCTCTCTCTCTCTCTCTCCCTCTCACTCTCTATCTCTCTTCTCTCACTCTCTTCTCCCATTCTCTTTCTTCTTTCCTCCACTCCCTTCCTAAGACTTTGCCTTGCTTTCATCATTCTCTTCTTCATATTACCGCCTTTGCTTTAAAGGTATACTGTTTTACATTCTGACATGGTCGTGAAAGCAGCAGCAGTCGAATGAACAGATTGATGAAGGCTCTACGAAAATACTTCCCTGAAAAGGTTGAAAGATAATTATTGATTTCTCTTTAAGGGAATCATTAAGATTAGTAACGATTCTATAGACCTGTATGATATCGCTTTATGAACCATAGATAAATTGTCATCATAATCCGAGGAGTGTTTTCAAAGGAATCTTATACCAATGTCCCGAGGCATATTTGATATTACGTCTCACTATCTTTGGGGCTGATTCGTCAACGTCTATTTTCGAAAATAAAATACTACCTTTAAAGCTTTTCCCTTCCATACAATCTGACTATGTATATTTGGCCAATGTTAATAACCGGAGCCTGTCGGGCCAATTTCTTCCATCATCCATCTTCCAACCAGGCCGGTTGAAACTAAATTGGTGTTTCATGATTGCACGTGTGTGTGTATGCTCTGCACCAGAAATGGCAGAATAAGGGCAAGAAAGCATCTCAAATTGACTATGGTAGGTGTAAAATACATTAAAGAGGAAGAGATGAGGGAAGAGAAGGAAGAGAGAAAGAGAGAAGTAAGTCCTCTCTTGTCTGTAACGTTTTATTGATTATTATCATGGAGACCAAACATAACTGGCAGTTAACCATAAGCGGAGTTCAATGCTCTCCCTTCGAAAGATTCTTTGTGTTCACTAAATGTATCTAAAACTCTCAAAAGTTTCAAAGTTATATTGGGAGAGACTAGAAATGTATCAAGAGACAGAGTGAGAAGGAGAGAAACGGGGGGGGGGGGGGGGTACAGACGGACAAAATATGACATAAAAAGAGATGAGTCAAAAAATGTGAAAAAGGAGAAAGACGGAGGAAGAGAAATAGAGTTTTAAAAAAAAGGGGAGAAGCATAGAAAAAATTGTTTAACACATATAATTTTTTTTTTTACATGAGTTAAATACTTTTTTGAAGATGTTTGTAGTTCATACAGGGTGAAATTATATTTTAAATAATTGCTAGTAGTAAAATGTTCAGTAATGGGAAATAAACTATCGCTTCCTCCATCTTGTGAATATAAAACTGCGTCCTAGAAGAATTTCTCAAAGTCAAAGGCAGACACTGCATTATTTCTCCTTCCTCTGTCTAAATTTATTAATATTCTCTCATGCAGAGGTTAAACAGAATGATTTCATTGATAGATATTAACCTGACATGTTTGATATAAACAATACAACTCACTCTTTATGTGTATTAATAGGTCGAAAGTTGAAAGGGGGACCCTCTCTGTCAAAATTTATTTCGACTGTGAATCCTTGATTTGATTAAAGCTTTCTGCAAACGTGATCTTGAGAGGCGCCAGTCATTTTAGACCTGACGATTCTCCTTCATTTTGTTATACCCTCTTTTATGATATGACAATTGATGGAAGTAAAGCTTCATTTCCTCTCTCATTCTCATTTCCTTTATTGCCCTTGGTACAGAACTGGCTTCTCAAGCCATGGAAACAAGCATGGTGCTCCGCTAGGATATGTTAACCCATTCGTGACAGGAATTATTTAAAACCTAATTTGATCGGCTTTTATTCTTCAAACTGGCAACACCAGCATTCTTATTTTATTGCTACATTTTTCTTATAAAACGTCATGTATCTGAAATGAATATAAATTGACAGAAATTATGATGAGAAGTCAAAAAGTTGCCAATTTGCAGGGGAAAATGGTGATTTTAAACCTTCTATCACATTGCCAATTTAAGGATTTTAATGCTTATTTTCCTTTAAAATATTTTCAGCATCAAACAACAAATAATGACGCAACCAAAATGGGCGCAGTTTGTGTAGAATTTTTTGCTTTTTCTGTTCATGTATTTGGTATGATTTTTAGGGCTTTGCATCAAAAGATATTATGCCAAACCACAAAATGTGGACCTCTGTCACGAATGGGTTAATTTATACATTTAAAAAAGTGATCAAGAATGGTTGATCAATAATAATGCGATACACTGCAGGATATACAAACATCAAGAGGCAGTCTATAATCCCAAGTGATGTCAAAGAATGCTTGATCAGTTTAAGTCCTGGTTAAAATCGTATCTTTTCGCAACATAATATCTTAGCCTTATATGATGTCATGTATTTGTAATTTTCCTGTTATTTTGCATGCTGTTATGTTCTGTACCACATACTATTTCATTTCTTCTATGCTCACTTCTTGCTTTTCTTCTTTTCCATAGCGCTTAGAGACTTAATTGTAATTTGCGCTATATAAAAACTGAGTATTATTATTATTATTAAAAATAAATAAAAAAGAAAGCTAATGACCCGAGGAAATGGCTGATGATGTTTAAACTTGAAATTTCTCTCCTACTACATGATCACCCTGAACTTCAATACAGAGGCATATTTTTGTCTAATTTCTGACTGTAGCACGTAGGTTTGAGGATTCTTGCTAAGGGCAAGAGGACTATAATAGTACCTCCTTGCTGAGGGTCTGTTGGTGTGGAGGTGAGTGCGATAAGTGGATCACAAGAAAGCCGTCAAAAGCATTCCCTCAAGACTCAAACTGGAATTTACTTAGCAATTCTAGACTTCAACCTCCTTTCCTTTATATCATTTATCATAGTCGTGTCGCTCGTGTGCTCATCTTCTTCTTCCCTCTCTCCCCCTCTCTCTGTCTCCTATGTTCCCTTGTCTCTCTCTCTCTCTCTCTCCCTCTCTTCCCTTCGTCAATCGTGAGTTCATGCTAACTGAGGGCGACGACATAATTCACGTACTTAATAATGTAATTGTTTACAACATGAAAATAAACTGTTCCTTTGAATTCTCGAACTGATTGAAGGAATGTGGTCACAATATCTTGCATAATTCATTTTCCTTTCTGAACCCTCTTAACCCTCTTAACCACGAACGCACACACATGCACTCAGAACAAGAGTTTAGCCAAATTTGTATGAGCGTTTTCTGCATTATATATAGGCCCCGTACTGAAATCATACTGTGCATGACTGAGATCATCATGCCAAGATAGATTGTTATGCCTCCCTGGCCCCCTTCCTCAACAACAAATCTTATTTTCAGTTTTGATGAAAGGTCGCAGCTGGTCACGTGACGTTCCTGACGCCTTCTTAAAGCTGAAATTATTCCATTAAATCTCATATTTTTTTCCTGGCCACAACCTGCTCTCCCTCCAGCGCTGTGCCTCTTTGCAAAAATCCAATTTCTGCGAGTCGGCAGTAAGCATCTGCCGTTGAAATGACTTGATTAAATCATACGGTTAGGTTTGTCCTGCCAAAACAGGCTTCAGGAGATGTAAAGACTCAATTACCACGACTCCTCTATATTCAATCTCCAGTAGTACCATGCAATTAGCAGCAGGACGGTATTGAGCTGTACCATATCCACACCTTATTATGTGATGTTGAGCAATGTGCAGATACGTGTAGAAAGCTTTCAAGAGGTCCTTAAAGTTAAATTCACGAATAGCAAAAACTGGCTCTTGGCTATATGACGAACTGAAGACAGCAAATAAGCTCATATATTTTTTCCTGTCAAAAATATATGAAATTATTGTCGAAATCTATATATATGTAATAAGACAGAAAGTCTACACTGGTTGCATAATAACATGTATATCTGTATGTTTATTATCATCGAAATTAAATTCGGTGTGCAATACCCAATTTGTTTTGTAGCAGAAGTCAAACGAATCTGGAACTACCCCACCCACCTGCTTCGTTCTAATTACAACACCAGTAGGTCAGGCTGTCGTTTGTGTGAGCGAGAACTTGGCAGTCATAAATGTTGTACCAAACTATATCCATCTGTATAGTGGATGCCTCGCAGCTCGCAGCCCTCATGTTCCGTATAATCTTTATTTTATTTATTTCATTTTTGAGTAGTCACCCGGCTCCTCCCTTTCGTTCGTTTGACCCTTGCTTCTGCCATCCGCATAATAATGCTTGTACTGAATGTTACTGTATGTTTTACTTCAGGACACCTATCCCCCCCCCCCCCCTTGTTACTGTGAATTTAATCAATTAATATGTTGCCGGGCTTATGATGATTCTGTTTTGTAGTCTTAACTTTTCTTAAGCTGCTCATCGTTATTATTATTATTATTTGTTACATTTTATTTTGTTTGATTTATATTGCAAAATTATAAAAACTAATCTGAAGATTGCCAACTAGAGCTGAAAGACAAAAACGTAGACTGGAACATTAATGTAAATAGCCAAAAGTATACCCACAAGGAAAAAGGCAAACAAGGTGGAAAGAATAAGCATCTTCTAGCTCTGACAAAGAAGAGGAAAGGAAGAGAAATGTATGCTTGCTATATTTGCGTTGCATTGCGCTCCATCAGAATACACGGATGGTGTCAACAGAGAAAATCATACATAGCCACTATTCCACGAAGCAGTCTGTTTGCGTCCTTTTCAATTCAATCTATTACCTCTTCTTACCTCTACTTGAAATCTGTTTAACTTACGGAATAGCTACGGGAACACACACACACAAAATAATAACATTATATGATTTTCTTTAAATCAACTGTTGGGCGGAACTACCATATCGACATTTCATTGAGCTGGGAAACAACGGGTTAAATAGTTTATTTCAGCGATCTTATTAGAACTATCCTCACGCTTGATTGGACTTAGCTATGCGACAGGTGGCGTCCTAACCATAGACGTGCTGTGTTTTCATTAAAAGTGACGGAAAATCAACATTTAATTACATCTGATAATTCCTTCTCTTTCCTTGATCATACACTATATGGCAGTGTTATTATGAGGACGGGAAGAAGGCGGGGAGCCCGTGTTTTCACCATGGACCCAATGAGCCGAGGATGAGTTGGCAATTTATTCCAAGCATCCACCAAAACATTTTATGTTCAGTTCAAGGTCACTTTTCAACCTGCTGTAGATCCATGGGAATAATGTAATCACAATATACGAGTTTAGAATACATAATGCAATTTGTCAGCTTCTGTCGACTATTGGCACAATCGTACAAATAGATTGAACAATCGTATTAATTAGTTTTCTCCTTTACCATTTTACCAGAAAAAATAAAACAAAGCTAGTGTGCTTAGGTGATAACTGAATAATAATGACCAGCATTAATACTGCTCTATGGAAAGCAGATATTTAAGGAAGTATCCAAAGAACGATTGTCATTATTTTCCCCTCAAAATTAATTCAGCAGACAAAGAGTTAAACATACAACTCCGGGCTTACAACAAACTCAACTTGATATTATGGTTTCTGAGAGTATAAGTGCAATTAAATTGTCGTTATAATACTGATTTGATACAAAATAATGAAAATCTTGCATCCCAGTAATAATGCATGAAAGTATCAAAATAATATTGGTGTCATATCCAGATGTCAGAAATACAGCACAAAATCATGATGATCATTTATTGAACACTAAGTTGCATCGGTGGGAATAATTCAGTGTCATCTCAGTAGTGCAGACATTATTTCATGACACTAAATGAAATGCAAATAAGGTGAGAATAATTTCTCTTCAAGTGATCATCAACGGAGAATAGAACAAAAGAAAAACAAACAACACGAAACAAAAAACAAACACACAAACAAAAAAAAAAAAAACTAAGCAAAAAAATTATTTAAATAACGGAAAAAAAACAATAGGTAGAATATAAATCGTTACCTGGAAATGAAAATGACACAATCATATATCTCCGGCTCGATGCATTCAATATAAAGTTAAGTAATGATCACTCAATCGCAGAAAAAGGTATATATTGCCGTTCATGTTGTCTACAAAATAATAACGATTTGTTATTCCTTATTTCATGTTGGAATTAGAGGATTCAATTATAATCATGAATTTAACAAAGGTTACAAACGTGTGATATCGTTGTGCATACAAGAACAGATCAAAATAGCAACATGGCTATGAAGGCAAAATTGATCTTCAAGCCCCATTACATGGTATTGTCAAATAAATGTCAAGTATGTTTAAAAGTCAATCATATTGACCTACTTTGCTCTCACTTTTCACATTTCCTAGCATTGTGTTATTGTGCACTAAATATTAGATGCATATTAAATGGTAGATAATACTTCATCGGATAAACGCGCTTTTCTCGGTTATGGAGGTGGGGGGGGGGGGGGTACAGTGGGGTTATGATATATAATTTGTTTGCTCTGTTAGTCCAGATGTTCAGAAATAGATATCATTCACTATTCAACTATTCCGAATTGTAAGAGAAAACATGTCGTTCCAATATAGAATCAAGTGAATTTCAAATTATTTTATATGTTTATTCCCATACAGTGAGTGATGAATGTGATGGAAAATCACTTTTAATTCGAATAAAACCGTTTTTCAATTTAACAGATCATTTGACGAAAACGTGAGAAAGGATTATTATATGGGTGTGTGCGATAAGCTGATTATATACTTTTACAAGCTTAATCCATTTGACAAACTGATTGATATATCCCATTATGTCCCACTTTTTGCCATATTCCTCGTATTTCACTGTTGATTTCCATCATATGAGTTCTAAAAAAAAATAGTTCAAAGTTCGTTCTCGTCATGTACTGTTTACTTAACATGGTGATATTTGAACAGTATTTTCTATAATCGCGTAAAGGAGAAATGGATATGTTTAACTTTTTAAAGTCTTTTAGACCATATTTACGTTTGACCGCGATTATTTATGAATGGTATACAGGTCATATAAATATTTCTAATAATTCACTATATCATGTCAATAAGAAGTAGCAAATTAAGCTGCACGTGAAAGATACTGTTTCAAAGCAATACGGTAAGATTGATTGAAAAGGTAAATAAAAATGGGTTTATTCTGATGTACTGAAATTATCTCGGTGAAAATAAATGAACTCTGTCTTGTTCTAAATCACATGCAGAAATGGGTATATGTGGGACTGAACACAAATGTTCAGTACCGGCCGCACAGAACCGCTGTTAGAGGCCGGACACTAGCCGTTTTTTGTCATATTCCGAATAATAGGGCAATTGCAGAGTAATCCTTTTCAAGGGACATTTCTCCTACGACATGTATACGATATTCTTACAAACTGACAAAACAAAATGACTGAGAAAGGTCACAAATTATTTTCACCTCTACCCAGAACTCAAGTTTTTTTTTAAATTAACAGTAAAGGGATAAACCTCTTGAATTTCGAATTTTGCGTCTGTGCCAAAATATGTAGTATCTTGGGGGAAAATTACAAATATTACGGAAGGGCAGTTATTAATTTGTTAATCTTTCCCCATATATTTAAGTCTATGATCATGATGATATATTGCGAAAGTACTCAGTTTTGATAGATCAGATCAGGATATATTTTACATAATGCTAGAAACAAAGGGAAACATCCATCGATCCTTGCTTTTTAAGGGAGGGAACTGCATTCATGATCCACTTATACATTGGCATTATCCTTACAATTTTCTGTAACTGTATGATGGAAGAATGTTTAGTAATTCAATGGACCTCTTTATATTTTGTCATTGATCGATGAGACAGTAGTTTTAATGGATATAGCGCATGATAAGAATATAAATGTATCGATAAGTCTCGGGGACTTAAGTGAAATTCATATAAGTCAAAGCTAAAATGTTAATGACTGAATGGTGAAGGTGAAGAAGCGAATAATTCGTATTATTTGCTGGAAAACCTCAAGTCGGAATGTAGTTCAATTCAATTCAATTTATTCGGCAAAAAATAAAAACATTGGGCAAATACAAATACAACTGTCAAATACAAATCACTACAAATACAAATCATACATGAAGCCAGGACCCATGTGAAGCAATGTGTGCTTATAAATGGGGCTCTTTACAATTTAAATACATAACATATAAAAGATATACAATACAGACTTAACATAAAGAAGAAAAAAAAAACACACACACACACACACTACAAAATACACTACACACACACCCTTACCCTCATACACATATGAGAAGCATCAACAATACAACACAATGATAATCATGATAATAATGGTTTATTTATTCAAAATATGCGTAGCAGCCTGGGAGTTGAATTGTACATTTCTAGACAATATATATTTATATAATTATGATAAAAACATACACAAAATTAAATAATACTAATATTAAACAATTGCAATTGTAAATACATTAAAACCTTGCCTATTCTGTGAAAAATGCCACTGAATTGTAATAGAGTTAAGATTAACAAAAATAATACAGTAAAGTCAGTGAAGATCACAAGAAGATTTGTGAAGCTCCATATTTTGAAAAGGCAAGATAAGGATAGGGTTTGGGAGAAAGAGGTAAAAAGAGAAAGACAGAGAGAGGGGGGAACGAGAAACATGAATTGCCGAAAAAGAGGGGGAAATGATAAAAGGTGACATGGGAGGGAGATAGATAGATAGACAGACAGATAGAGAGAGAGAGAGAGAAAGAGAGAGAGAGAGAGAGAGAGAGAGAGAGATTTGCATGGTATACATACCAACAGATAGCATGGGCTACTTGTTAAGTGAATCAACAATTGTAATTTCATTGTTTGCTGGGAAAAGATTTCGCTATACCCTCGCTGAACCTCTCGCAGAATTTACAAGGACAGGAAGCGAAGATATCACGTCTGATTATTTTCCATCAATTTCAATTATATTTTATTCGTGGAGTAGAAAGGAACATGAGCCATGATTCTTACAGGGGGCTATCAACTTTCTAAATTATGGAAATGGTGTACATCAATTCTCGTGCAACCCTGTATTAGATGAAAGGGCGATTAAGGAGACTTAAGTTAGTCATAATTAATCATTGTTAGAGATGATCTCTATTTCCTGCCTGTCACACGGTATTCTTTATGACGAGCACGAAACACTTGGCTGATCACTCGCTTTATAACAAGCCCATGAAGCCTATAAATTGCTAAATTTGGCATCCAATGCAAGAAAATGGTTATTTTCTATCTTAATTACATCTTCAGCTGAGGCCTACAAGAAACTCGTAGACAGGAGGGTAATGAACATCCCCAGAAATGATCTATTATCAGAAAAGAAAGTGTTCACAGAGGCGCAAGAATAGTTTCATTGTGGTTTTCTTTACTGTAAGCACGAAATTAGATGTTACAGTGCACTATTTAAAATCCTCTGTTTTTATTTAGCTTGTTAAAAATTTATTTACAAAGCCTTTCCCCACTTTCCCCACGGCTAGTTACTGTACCAAAGTCTGTGGAAATGTTTATTGGGATCCCTGCCCCACCCCCCCCCCCCCCTACTGCCCAGTTCTCAAATATCGCTTCTTTTATTTTACATATTCCTCTTTCTTCGGTTCTCACTGTGCGAAATAGGAGGGCTAATTATTCTAGCCCACAAAGGAGAATATGGCGTTGCTTTATTTTGTCTCCGCCCCCATCTTAAATTCTACTGCAGCCACTGAATATGTACACGATATACATGTAGTGCACGGCAATAATTGCGGCTGAATAGCATCATCATGCTGTGACCACATGACAAAGAGCAGGGATCGATCGTACAGATAAAAGACAAATATTTTCATTTTTAGAATGTGGAAAAATGGGCCAGATTTTATGATTTCTTTTAAATTTTAGAGTAGCAGCGGAAATTTGTTCCTTTGAAAGAAGGGGGGAGATTATCCCTGTATTTCTGGATGTCTCGTCAGTTTTTGTCAGAGTAATCTTTAGAGATCGATGATTTGGAGTTTGTCGGATTTTCTGAACTAGTTCAGCTGAACACGGGAGATTAAGCATTTTCGGATGAGCACGTTTTTGATATGAATCTGTTCTGCGGTGTACCAGTAAATCTGCAGGCTATAAGGTGTGTTGAGATTGCTTTCTATCTTATCTATACTTATTGAAGAGCGAGTCTTAGGAAGGAGAGAGAAAGAAAGAGAGAGAGAGAGAGAGTGATAGAGAGAAAAAGGTGAGAGAGTGCAGGTGTGTGTGTGAAAGAGTAGGGAAGAAATAGGGGGTTGGAAGAAAATCGGGGGTTGGTAGAAAGAGAGAAAGAGAGAGAGAGGGGGGGGGGATGAAATGAAAAATTACGAAATGAAAATGGAGGAGGGGAGTCAACTAACCAAGTACATTGAAAGAAAACAAGGATTAGGCCCAGGAAAGATTGATTGTTTTATTTCAGTATATTACTTTATTTGAACAATTTTCACGTCTTAACACCCGTCTGGTCATAAAGGAAGACTTACATGTAACATGAACATTATATGCCATTATAATAGAGCATACAACTGCAACACAATATTCAATTCATGAAACATATGTAACATGAAATATACTGTTTCGTTGTTGTCCCTTAAGCCTTTTTTGTCTTATCATAAGTGCTGAATGTTGAAGTTAACTGATGATGAATAACTCCTTGATTACGATAGATGCATGATCGCTATTCTTGACATCAGACTTGAGCGTATCCAATGAAAGCTGTTTCAAGTGATGTATCCCTTTAATGGAATGGTTGGCGCCTCATGGACCACGAGGACAGTCGAGTGGTAAACACAGAAATGGCATCAAAGCTCCCCATAGAATATACTTGTTTGAAAATTAATCTACCAAAAAGCTTTTTCGACATGTTATACATTATGTCTCATTATTCTTGAATGGCGAGGGGAAGAGGCTAAGGGATTGGTTCATAAATGCATGAGCCGCTGAATTTGAGCGATGTTTTAAATTTATTATTTTTTATTTATTTATGTTCATATTCTAGGATTTTTTTCTCATCTCCCATTGCGGTCGCCGAATATCATTGCACTATAGCTGATGAAGGGAAAGGTATTATGATCGAAGAGTATAGCGGAACATGACAGTGTGAGATAGATATACATGTGAGGAGGAGCTATCTTATCTTGTCACAGAATACTGGTTCGTTACTTTAATTTCACTTTCAGTTGTGGAAACTTACACATATTGTAACTCAATGTGCCAAAATGTTAAAGGGGCATTTCACAGAGAAATTAAAGGAAAGAATCATCTAACTTTCACTTTCTGTCATAAAGAAATACAATCATACTGTTGTGTTTTTTTTTTTTTTTTTTTTTTTTTTTTTTTTGGGGGGGGGGGGTAAAATTTAGAAGTGGCTCCCCTCCTCCATCCACAAAACAAAATCATTTACAGTGAAATCTGAAAACACCTTTCACCTCTATTATGGTTCCCTTGCCAGTATGCCAATAATTATTGTGACATCCCCATGGAAGCGTAACAAATGTCGACAAAAAGCTGCTTTGCTACAACTCTTTTTTTTTTTTTTGAAGAAAAGAATGAGGGAATTCATGAAATAGGAAGTATTAAGAGCCATTGATTTGATGTAGGAAAAGCAGATTATGAAGATCAGTGCTACAGTTTCTTGAATTCCTATTCTGTACGCCTTGCACACTAAACGCAATGCCCTAGTTGTCTGAGGATATAGGCGTATATATTGTACCCCCCCCCCCCCCCCATTTTCCACTGGTTCTATTCAGGGGCGGCGCTACAGGGAGGGAGGCAGGGGCGACTGCCCCCTTTAATTTTTCAAGTAACCCCCCAAAAAGAGGAGAAAAGAAGAAGAAAGAGGAGAAAGAAGAAAGAACAGTATGGGAAAAGAGAGGGTTGGATCATGTAACTATATAATACTCCTATCTTTTCATCCAAAACTTAAATAAACTTACCTATGGGTCATCTTGCCCTCCCCCCCCCCCCTCTATCAAAATACCCTGGTGCCGCCCCGGTTCTATTTCATGCTTAATGGCTCAAATGGACAGCGACTGATAATGGAATATATTTCTGTACTCTAGAATGTGTATTCCGATTGACATAAATCCTTACACCGTACACCATCGATACGGCTACCGGCAAATGTTTACATTATGCATTGCCTGAAGTTACTTGTTTCAGAGTTTAAAATAGTCGTCTGCCTTACAAATTTAACAATATGAAATTGGGGAAATATCATGTCATTAAGAACAGCGAATTCTGTTCATGTAATTAATGAGAATCTTAACAAGGAGCTATACCTGACTGGTATTTTCTTGCTCCGGAGTAACAGTACTAGCTTCATGACTGTATGAGACGAGCTAGGTCGACTTGGGTTTTATTGGTAATCACCGGAGCGTGCTCTCTATTGAATCATGCTGAGCCGCCATGGTATGACAGAAATTAAACACAAAATACAAAATAATATGTCGAAGCAGCCGGCATAATTTGCACCACGAACTGAGTTTTAACCATGCCACAAAGACAGCATGCTCTTTCGTATGCCCTTAATACTGTAAGCATGCACGGCACTGAAGCATGCTCCTTCTCAGAGTCTCTCATGCGATATCAAAGATGTCTGTTTATGCATCTCGCTTTCAGTCACAGCGTCGTGCGCTGATCATGTTATACGACCACGGATCGTTAGAACCTCGTTGACAAGCCCAACAGTGAGCTAAAGGCCGTCAGATTCGCCAACAAAACGGCGTCATTCTTTCCGAAGCCCGATCAATTGAGGTGCCACTCCCCTCCTCGTAAAATTCCATCTCCTCGTTTTCATCCGCTCGTTTTCTCCTCCACTCTTCTATTTGCCAGGCAGACGATAGGTGTTTTGGCGGGAAATTCGTCACCACTGCAACCGGGTGTTCGTCTGCGCGTAGATCACCATGGTGGTTCGTTTCACACCAAATATGGCCTTACGAGGATGCTGAAAAGACAATCCAAAGCATCAGTTTCTTCCAAGTTATTACCAGTAATCGAAATCAGACGAGAATAAAGAAACGGAGGGATGACAACAACGGGCAGGTGAGAATATGATCATGTTGAATTTCACACTATTGTGGAATGATATACGACTGTTCGCTTGATTCGTTATATCAACTATGCATCTATAATCACCAAGATTATAATTTTGATTCTATTTTACTCGGTTCAAACCAGAATATACATCCAAACGATTCAAGCTCATTTCGAATTGCCTTACCACTAAGATAAATTAAGATATTCTTTCTTCAGTCAATATCTTTAGTAATGCGATCTAAAAAGTGATCACCTGTGTGCACACATCCACCCACAATATTATTATGAAGAGAGAGGAAAACGTGAAGTTCACATCAAAACAGTCCAGACAGATCGAAATGATTTGTATGAAATTATGGTTTCAGTATGTGTATTTTTGTTATTGGAAGATATAGTGTTTTGGTTGTTTTGCTATGTTTTCTTTTGCAAATAATATCAAGCTTCAGCTTTTATTTTTTTTAGCCTCTTTGTGATTTCCCCTGTATTCCCAGGGATACTAGTATAATGGATCCTCTGAGTATTCATATATGCGATGATTGGTGCGAATGAGCAAATGTGCAAATCTATATCGCAGTGGTTCTGGCCATTGATTGGTCTGTTTGGCTGCTCAAGACATCATGTGACCAATCACATGACTGTATAGATCGTACAGCTTAATTTTTGACTGATTGATGTATATGACTATATAGATCGTACAGCTTAATTTTTAAGATGTGTGAAGCTAGATAATGTGAAGATGGCATCAAGCTATCTGATATAACAGTATCACACTATCATCTCTGGTATCTCTTCAACCTCTCTCTCTCTCTCTCTCTCTCTCTCTCTCATGTGTGTGTGTGTGTGTGTGTGTACCCAACCATCTTCTTCCTGCTCTCCCCTTGTCAGTTCGCCTTTCCTTCTCTCTTTCTCTCCCTCTTCCTCTCTTTCTCCTAACACTCTTTCTGCATTATGTCTCACCCCCTCCCTCTGTGTTTTGTATTCCTTTGTCTTGCGTTCAATATTGAAGGACTTACTTTTCTTTTAGGGGATTTTCGGTTATACGTAAATGGAAATGAAAATACTAATTATCCTGTTAATGATAATAACGATAATAGTTGTCGATATTTGCCTTTGTCATACTTGCAGATGAACCACATTTGAATCTGGTTTGTTTATAGGCGAAAATGATTATCCAAGCGATTATTTTCAAGCATGATTATCTATGATGTAAATTCCCTCATTGCATGCATGTTATAAGAATCTTCCATCATTGAAAAACGAAGCCCAAGGCAAGATTTAAAATCATTTCATCGAGCTAGCATCTCTAGGGTATCAAACAGATGGATCCCAATGATTATGATGGTGTGGAAGCGATGAATAACCAGGAGAAGAAAGCTAGAAAAGAAAAAAGAAAGAATAGGGGAAGAAGAGATGAGGGGCTGGTAAACGTACTTTTCAGATCTCACAAGAGATTGTCAGGTTGTAACTAATTTGTATGGGGCATGTATCCCTGACTGTCTGTCCGCCAAGGGGTAGATGGAGACTTCCCCCACCTATCAATACAACATGGGAATACTTGTGAAATATTTGATTATGTTCCACACGAAGACCTGATATTATCTGTGGTGTACTTTTCCCTTACCGATGGCCATGTCAGACGCAGTGCCCCTATCGTTAAAAATATATTTAATAATCTGAAATGCAGTAGGCTGACTGAAGATAGCTAGAAGCGTGAGATGAAAAGGCCTGGTTTAGATGGACAATATTTTATTTGGATGCATAACTGCGTTAATAACGTTCTATTGATTTTTCGTTCATTGATAGCAGTGGGGAGAATGTGTGGTTAATCTTTATAACAGAAAGAGCGGAAGTGGTCTAGATGGATGAGGACATGGAATAGTGAGATTTTTCTTTTTTCAAAGCGCTTTGTAGAATCGAGTGTTTGTATTGAACAAAAGTTTTGAAATTGTTTGTCTTTAAGGGCAACATGTGCAAGCTAAGGGTATGTATTTATTGTAGTTCATCTGTATATTGTATTTTTCCATTAGTGTTTGATATGGGGGTGAAATTATGTTTCTTTGATTATTGGGATATGTGGCCCGTTTCCTCAATGAAATACATAGAAACAAATAGCAAAATAACGTAAACACAATGCATTGTGTTTCTAAATGGTCTATGCCTAATATGCTGCAACTTGCTTGCAAGTCAAATGTGCATTTTATACACGTATTAGTCGTTAACACTGTAATACATAATTCATTATTCATACACCGGTCATTACAGCCCTAGGCAATCGTCATGCATTATTCGAGATTTTAAATTTCTTGTCGTTTTTACAATCTGCCCATCTTTATTCATTCATTTCAGAGTGCTTGTGCTGCATTGCGATTTCTAGCACTTTTCCCATACAGATTTGTCTTTGTTATTTATTGCATATCAATGGCACTTATCTGAGGAACAATCACTGTTTTGAATTTGTTGACATGTTACTTTCTTACATAAATGGATGAAGTATTTATTACATGCACGACGTGGACTGGATGCACGAAGGTGTTTCATTTTACTACCGAGATATTTATCAACATATTTTTTCAAGTCAGTTGTAGTGTAAGACCTCTCACTTACTGTAATTTCTCTAATTGCTTTAAACTGAAAATAGATAAAACGCCAGGTAATAGTAAAAAAAGCATTATGATATTTGGTTATAACTACACGCAGGATTATCCTAGAAACGAAAGAAAACTTCAAAGAAATAGAGGTGAAAGTACAATGTTGCAGGTTTATATTATTTTCAAATTACAAGCGTTCAGACTCCATGACGTTTTTTTTAATGACATGACACGTGACATACTATTCTCAACATGTAATGTTTTGAAGACCTGCCAATCGAAATCATCAAATTTAATCCCGTGGATGCTATACCCTTTCTTTACTAACGAAAATAAATGAAGGAAAATCCCGTCTGAGATGCACTACTGCTTTTCAATATACACAATTACATCTAAAGTTCACTCAATTGTTTGACGAAGATGAGCGTTATCCTTTTAATTCCTCCAACCTTTACAAACTTTAATGCGAAGAGCATTCGGGTGTATTATAAGCACCCCTTCCCCCGGCCCCTTCCTTCTACATCTAGAGAGATATATGTACAATGTATAGGACTCACATTATTTGACAATAATTTGGAAAATCCGAGGGAAATTGTATTTATTTGGGTGATTTTTGCAGCTTGATGATTGATAGATACCCTCATCTTGCCTATCAAATAATCTGTTGGTAGGCAGTCATATTCATAAATCTGATTTATAACACCAGATGAAAATAAATCAGATTTATTGTTAATTGTTTTTCTGTTTTGTTCCAAAATAAAATTAAAAAAATATTAAGCTGAGTAGGCCTATCTGAATTATGAGGTGGCAAATATTCATTAACATGCGTTTTAAAAAATTGTTTTAGCCTATCAAAGCCTCTGGACTTTAAACCCACCTTTCCGCCTTACTTATCATTAATTGTATTTACCCGTCATGCCTATTTTCCTTAATGTAGTATGTTTCATTTATATTGTTTTTTAAAATAGCCTATGTACAGTGCTTAGAGAAGTGTATTCTCATTATGCTGTTGTGGTTGTTGAATTGGGTTTTTACAGACGCGTGTCAATCAGATATGACTATTTACGTCTGGGACCGACCTTTTACGTCACCATCCGAAAGACGTGACTCGGACTCGAACCTGGGTCCGCTGAATCAGTTTATAACTTCCACAGTTAGCTGGATTACAGGTGCATCTCATTATGCGCTTTATAACTACCGTATATAATCTTATCTTTATTATAAAGTGCTCAATGACTTAATTACAGATTAAACAGAAATAAAGAAAATGCGTGTTAAAACTGACAGAACATTTAATGTTCAGGAAAATTATCAAATATCACATAATATGAAACCTCCTCTTCAATTTGAAATATCCGGACGAGAAAATAGGAATCAATTTGCTGTACTTACGAGATGTAAGCCTGTTCTCATATTCTGTCATGCCATAAACATCACTAACACAAGTGGAACAGACTGGTAGGGCTGTACAAGCCCTCATTACCCCTATGGACGAAGCTTGGTCCAGCGCCGCCACTGATCATAGCGGATTGTAAGGTTGACACCAAAAGACACAAAGGTTTACACCACACTCATTTCAAGAGGGGCTTCAGTAAGGAGACGACGGCTACGACTTATCTCTCTATGAGAGCACCGTGCAACCATTCTTGGTCTCTTCATGTTGTTGTCCAGTAATGTCTCCAGAAAGGGTTACCTGTCTTTGAGAAAAGGACCCATGTCTTTGAAAGGTAAGCTAACAGGCATTGTCATCAATGAGGCCATGATATAGGACATGGTTATACTTTAGCTGGAAACGTTTTACTTTCATGAGGCAAGACTGAAACCGATGGAATGGTAATGTTACTCTTTTCCGTCATGTTTGTAATAGCCTAGCAGTGCTTTGTGTTACTTTAAACTGAGTCACTAGATGGAATGCATGTCTGTGCATCTATTAGAAACGGTGTCAGCTGAAGGAAGGCCTGCTTCGTAGGAATAGCTCGTCACACGTATACCGAGCAAGAAACTTAAATGGGTTTGTATCAATGCACGCCCACGTTAAGTTGATGAGAAGGTGACTCCGCTTCGTGTAGATAAACTCGAGGAATCATCAATGAAAATAAAGCATTGGCTGTTTCGACTTAGTTTCGACTTTTGTGACATTTGATTGAATTATTTTATGAAAGCTGATTCAATTCTTTCATGATAAAGTTGATTTTATGGTCGAAGAATGTAAGCCACGTGGCCTCTCGGCATTCATTCATATCCCTGCACAATGAGTGTCATGCAGTAATTACAATTCTCATCTTCGTATTATAAGAGGTATAATTGTTTCATACAGTGTGTGGTGATGAGCTATGTTGCAGCTGCTACTGCACAAGTACCATTACTATATCTATTCGAACAAAGCCTTTACAGACAAAGTAGGTGCAAAGTTTAAAGTGCACATGAAGCTGAAAATGCTTCTTTATCATCATGTTTCGGTCAATATTTACTTAAGATTACCACGTGGCTCTACAAGCATAAAGACAATGTACTTGGCCTATCTCACGTTCATTGCCAAATTTCCATAAGGCGGGAAAACAGAAATATCAAACAAAAGACGCAACACAGATGGGGAAGCGTCCCTTATACACGTAAATGGGTACAACCTAGCATCTGTTTGTTCAAATTGATTAATTCTTTAAGGTTTGATTGATGAATGTGCATGAGATTACGTTTAAATATTCTCAAAGAAACAGAGAGAGTTTATTGAATTAAAAACTATATTATGTGATCTCTTTTTCATGCAATCGATTGTGAAGCTCTTTGTAGGTGAAAAACCTCGGAATGCTGGATATCCAGACAGTATCATTAAGATTTAGGATAAAATGAAAATGTGACTCACATCTCTGTTTCTTTAAGGATTAGCATAACCTCGTCATGATGACTTCGTGTATAGGCTAATGTAGAATATAACATTAAGTTATGAACCTTTACAATACCTGCGTCTTCTTCGTAATTATGGCCGTTTCATCATGACGAATAATAGCCTCTAGTGGCAGTAAAGAGCTCGAAGGCTATGCTAACAATTAGCATTACCCAACGAAATCTGGGCTTGAGTATGTATGGGGTTTGAGAGACCTTGCGTTGACCCAGTAAACATACCAAGGGGGATACATTGTTACCCATTGGCCAGTACAAAGCCTAGGCTTGGTCCCCTAATCCAGATTTGAACCTTTTCACGGCTTAAAAATCCGTAGAAATGCTTGGACAAACATCTTGAGCAAACTTCCCCACCTTCGAGCTTCGCCCTGTCCACACGTTCCCTCTTTCTATTACTAGACACAAGATAGGCTTGAGATACGGTGTAATGGAAAGAATATCCAATACAAATGCATGTTGAAAGTGGCGTGAGCGCAACATGTGCCATTTGGAATATGAGACATTTCTAACTATGTGAACAGTTTTGTAATACATTTAATGATGGTAAGAGACATGATTCTTAATTATTAAATTTCTATCATTAAATTTTGAATTAAGGAGGTATAGTGTTCCTTTCTATAAATTAAAGGTTAAAAATGAAGAGGACAGAAAATTTAGGGGTGGAGCTGACTAAATTTTATTTCCTAAGGAAGATTTGAAGAAAAAGGGATTTATGATTTAAGGTAAGTTACATTACAGAGGAGGGAAGATTTGTGGTGTATAGACAAGATATCTCTGCAAAACAACTAAGCATGACAAAGCTACTTAGTAGGCCTACTACGTGTTGTTCAATAAGCAGTCTTATCCTAAGTCAATCCAGTATGTTTTACCTGTACAGATAATGTGTGTGTTTGTATGTAAACTCTTATCAGTTCTCCGACCAATATGTCTTTAATGTCCTGGTGTTTCAATACATGTGAGTGATTATGCGGATGAGTGTTATATATTACATATTCAATAAATGAGTAGGTTAAACGTCTTGTTTGTTCTGCGTGAGTGGTAGGTATGACTTATCAATGATCATTAAGAAAAACAAAAACAAAAAACAAAAAACATTTATCATCCTCATGCCCCTTTCCAGAGACACTTTTGTTATGAAGATATTTTTTTTTCATATTAGTAGACCAAATATAACGTCACGTAACTTTTTGAAAAATTATAATAATAATAGTGAATACCTCACTTTAAAAAAGAGTGAATGCATTCACTCTATTAAGGGTGAAATTAAGAAAAGTGCATTTAGAGTGATTAAGAGTGAATTGAAAGTAAAAATTGTGATATTCACTCTTTTAGAGGTGACCTCAGTGATCATTCAAGGATTTTGAGTGATCACTGAGGTCACCCCTTAAAGAATGAATGAAGAGTAAATATCACAATTTTGCTCTTAATTCACTCTTAATTCACTCTTAATTCACTCTAAATTCACTCTTTTCTTAAATTCTCCTTTAATAGAGTGAATGCATTCACTCTTTTTTTTTTTTTTTAAAGAATGATGAAAGTCTACAAGAGTGTCCTAGAGGGGTTATTTTGCGAACTGAAAAAGGTATCTGGTACTGAAGTTCATTCGTTTTATTTAATTACCTGCTATTATAAAGAAACTTTCAAATCATTTACACAGAAATTGTGGTTACCTTTTTTTTGGGGGGGGGTTGTCTGGGGGAATTTGTCTGCTTATAATAAAGCATCCGTTAGCTTAGATAACTCCCACATTCTGACAGTATAGTGTCATGATTCAGTGATTCACCTCTCTCCGTGACAATTATTTTATGCACATCATGTTTAGAAGTGAAGGTAGAGAGAAGTCCAGAGACTTTGGTGCATTACTCTTAGTGTGTCCCACTCAAAGTAGGCCTCCCAAAGAACAGCATGAGGCATAAACAAGGAAAAGTTATGTAAAGCGTATAAAGCTCTGGTGGCATGATTTTGAACTGCTCATGACCAGAGTTGACAGGCTAGATAATGGCACTCAGTATTGAGAGGGGGACATAAGGAGGGGATCTCTGTTCTATCGTGTCATGTCGCTTCGTCACCTAATCAAGATGATAGACATGTAAGGTCGTACAGAGGTTAGCAAGGGTACAGGAGATGAGGAGAATATGTTTACTACTCACAAACAAGTGCATTATGATCTGTGTTTGTCATCAAAGAGGGATAAGAGAAATTATTAGAGCGGGAGGCAGCTGGATATAAGTTACCAAAATATCTTAATTCATAAATGAAACGAATGCAGTTTACCAGTCATTCAGTGAAATTATTAACTTATTTTGCTGGCTCAAGTATCAGCATGAGCAACGTCTTAAAATTCCTTGCTTGACCCCACCAAAATAATGTAGCAATGAGAATAAAATCTGGGAAAAAGGATTTTACTTATTGTAACTGTTAAAGATAGCCGCATGCAGACTCAAATATAATTAGAAGCCCAGTCGATAATGAAATGTTAGATAAATGATTGTAGATGCATTATACCAATGATTTTACTAAAATATATATTGAAATTTATATTAAAGCTTTTTTTTTTAAATTCGAAATGCGAAGTTCACCGATTGACCTTTGTCAGGGACACAAACTGTTGTAAATATCACGTTCTCAAAGACATCAACTAACTAAGATGGAGTACCAGAAAGAATCAGTTTGACATTAAATCTGATCACCACCTCAATGAAAATGGAGATTGGTGACTTGTATGTGTTATCATATCCTTGCCAATCTCAAGAACATTTATGAGTCTACAAGCAAACGATCAGGTTTTATGTACTCCCCGTACCTTCAGGGTATTACCATATGCGATCAATGATTAACCGATACCTCACAAATGCCTCTTTGATATACAGCTTACTAAATGAAGCCTAAACCCTTACAACCAGCAGTGACATATCAAGGCAAAGTGGCGCCGGGAAAATCGCTCTGCTGGTCAAACTTCTGAAACCAGTAATGCAGTGGCTCAAATTAGTTATTATCTTGGATTAGTCAGTTTGTTCAAATTTTCATCACGGTCCATCGTGAAGTTCTTGGAGCATTATCCCCTGGAATGGAGATAATATTTGAACGAATGTCACCCATGAATGAGAACAGAACTGCAGGTAGCTAAAACTCTTTTTTACTCACTTTCTTCACACCCCAAGTGCCATTTTCCATGCATTTGAAAGCTTAATTTGAATGTGAAATTGTTTGCATGTTTGTTCCAATATACGTCTAGAGAGCACAGATTTCCCCTTCTTCATTAATTTCTTATGATATTTTCCCCTCTAATAGTAATAGGCACCGGAACACATTCCCATTCCTTTTTTGTCAATACTGTATCAGTGACTACCAGTAGTTCCAAGTTTACATTTCTCGTAAAATGGAAATGGCCATAAGTTTTCAATATGGCTACTCAGTCAGGCTCTATTACTGTGTTTGATTGCAATATGAAAGGCTACTAGCTTGATCAGATACCTTGTTAGAAAACTCCGAAACGGACACACATTTCTCATTGTTTCTTGTAGAGCTTTTCTACCCCTTTTTCCTATTGGGACAAAACTTGGTATAAGGAATAGACAGTGATAATGTACGAAAAGTGCTAATATGATATTCCCAATATCTCGCACAATTCTTTAACCACAGGATCAGAAAGAATCTATTACATCGACATTCGAGACACGAGAGTCTAGGGGAAAATAGGTAGAATGTGTCGGGGACACAGTAATCACAGTATTTATTATCCTTTTTTTTTTTTTTTTTTTGGTTGCCTTGTATTGTATTCTCATGACTGCACGAGGAGATGTTCTCTGTTACTGTCCAAATTGAGTGTTTCTCCAGTGGTTTTGCTACGACTATATAATAGTGTGACTCAGTAATGGACAAGTGTTGCCTCAAAATGATGTACCGTCTGATCATCCTGTCTAGCAGAGAACGTTATTCCTCCATATTTCCCCATGGGATGCTGAGAATGGGTGTAAACCGTTGCTATGGAGATGAAGAAATTTTGTTGCTGGAAATCTCATCCATTATGACGTCACTATTGATGAGAAGGAAGTGTCTGTTTGGAAATTCGGTGCTGAAACATTTAGATCTAGTCTTTTTATCCTTTTATTATTTTTTCGATTTCGTCCAGGGTAAACTACAGTTCAGAATTCTTCCAATCGATAGAGTAGTCAAGTCATGTCCGCATGGTGCGTGATGCTGAATGTCGTTAATGGATAGACAGATTTGATGCCGTAGCTTGTCTTAAAATGCTGCTCAACTCCAAGATTTGAATAACAAAGTATACAGTTCTTTAGATAGTGTCCTCTATTAGTTTAATCACAGGGCTGTATATCTTTATGGTTTCACGCCTTGTATACTATCAGAAAAATGAGTACTGAAATCGTTATTCCATATTGAAGCCCAAGACTAGTATGAATGAATATAGAACCTTGACCTAACTCAATTCATAAGGTATTATTAGAGCTGTTTTTCTGCTGGTTGGGGATCTATTGATTTCAAGTGCAATTATGAACGATCATACTCAATATAGCTCTAAAAGAAAAATTAAATTATCATTGTAAGATATTTCGTATGTATAGCCCTGCACATAATAGGTGTTGGGGCAAAGTTGGTAAGAGCGCGCGCTTTTAATCAAAGGGTCGCGAGTTCGATTCCCATTGATGCCAGGCTCCTTATATCCTTCAGCAAGACATTTAATCCACCTTTGCTGCACTCTGCTCAGGCTTATAATGCCTTGAAAGGGCCTTGAGAACCCCTTGGGGTGGAATATGTTGCGCGGTATAAGTACCTTCATTATGTTATCATTATTATTATTATTACTATTACTAATTATTATTATTATTATTATTATTATTATTATTATTATTATTATTATTATTATTATTATTATTATTATTATTATTATTATTATTATTATTGTATAAAGATGTGTTCTTTTAATGATGTCAACATAATTAACGTTTCTGTCTCTTTCATTCATCATTATTATTTTGTATATCAGTACTGAATAAGATTGGTAATCATAATAAGTTGCTTCATCAGGTAGACGTTATGCTATGAAGACAGCCTGCAGCTTCATGACTCGTGGTATATCCTGTTAACATCGTGAAAATGACACGTCATCACCCTACTTACATTGATAATCAGAATAAAATATTAAATGTGTAGCCTAACTACCTTTCAAGATGTTGATTAAAGGGGATGGAACTGGTGTGACATTGATGATAATGAGCCGAGGGTAAGAACCGGAGGCTGTGATATAGGTGTGTAACGCTGTCCACAGTCCACACTAGACAGCAGCTAACTTATAATTAATAAGCACATAGTGCATGATCGTCCATCAATGCAATGTTGTTGAAGAGTTGAGTCAGCCCTGGCCACTTTATCATTTGCGATGTCTCCTCGCTTAGATCATCCAAAACCCCATTAATAAGATGCGATTCTAATTAACTGACAGTGTGAGATGTCACCTTTATGAGCGGTTGACCGACTATGCAGCCCGGGGGATGTGTCTCATTGAGGCCTGTACATCATCCGCGTAAACAAACACGTAGAAAAAGGGTCGTTTTTTCAGCACCGGGCGGAGAACCCGGGGATCCACTTTAGGATCTCAAAAAAAGCGAAAATCAGGGGGGAAAAGGGTATCAAATTCACTAGTGCCGGTTTCACACGGAACCCGAAAAGGGTAGGAAATTTGATAGACCCCGACGATGGAATGAAACAATGGCAAATCAGGCGGTAAATCGGCGGCAATTTAAAAAAGGAAATGAGACAGTTCAGGATTTTTTTTTACTAGAAAAACGGGGAAAACGTCCAGTTGAAGATATCCTTGCTTAGGGTATATAAAACAATGCGAGATATAAAATCTAAAAATCTGAGATCGTTCATGGGTTTCCCCGTTTAGGGTATCAAATCCACCTCTACCGGAATCCCCGTTTAGGGTGCTTTTCAGAAAGTGATTTACGCGGATGATGTACAGGCCTCAATGAGACACATCCCCCGGGCTATGCAGTCATTTGGGGTAGTCAGTTGATGAAGGAGGGGGGGGGGGGGGGGCGTGGTATGGATTCCCCAATCTTCTTTCCGTCTATATGTTTCAGCGATACGTTTTACTGAAAAGATGTGACATGGCCGTGTGATAGAAATGTTAGCCAATAACCATGTCAGTGGGATTTCTTATTAGCATTCTCTCCAGCAGCCAGTCATTTGATATTGACTTCAAACCAGATCAAAGTTATTTTATTGAATTGCAGTTTGCTTTTCCTTGCACTTCCCTGGTGAAATTCACATTCCACTGATATAAGTGGATCATTGTAGAATCTTTAGTATATTTTAATCTAATGCATGTAGTAACAGTATGATATTTATAACCGTTTGTAGGAAAAATTATCTATATTGATGTGAAATCTACTTTGTCGGCTTATATCTTAATGCTTCAGGAGGTGATTTAGAAAGAGACAGACAGACAGATAGATAGGTAGGTCACAGAGGGAGAGAGAGAGAGAGAGAGAGAGAGAGAGAGAGATGTGGGACAGTAAATTTGCACAAAATGATTAAGGATAAACAATAATGTGAGGAATATTCGATTCACTTCCTTTAAGTAAAAGTTCTATTCGGAGAGTAATGTGAAAAAAAAAATTTCTCATCATCTCACTTTCTTGATAAAGCTCTCAAAACAAACAAAAAAAAAGTCTATATTATTTTTTCATTAGTAACTATGTGCAAAGGTGTACATGTAAGCAACTTGGCAGGTTTGACTGAAGATACACACAGTAAGTGTTTCATGCAGTATATGGACCCAAGCTAACATTTCCTTGTTCTCAGTACAGTATGAGTACACTGTTGTTTAAAGAGGGTACCCAATGCTGAAACAATGTTAGTTCATTTAAAAGAGCATGATTTTATTAGCAGAAAATCATCTGCCTAATATTTTTTTTAAAGTCGTGTTGCCAAGGAAACCCCCCAATGTGGTAAGATTTCAGGATATTTTTGACCCCTCAGCTATGACCCAGTTTCAACTGGGTACCACTTTGACGTCAAAATGACGTCAAAGTGGGTACCTTGTCGCGCAATTCTAGCAAAATGCGCGCAAGATATAATACAAATTGTACAGTCTAGGACAACTGCACTGTTCGAAGCTGGGTGACCACTTTTACGTCATACCACATACTCAAATTTTTTGGTCAACTCTTAACTTTTTATGAGAAAATTAGCCAAAATGCACTGATTTCGATTGAAAATCATCAAATTTTTATTGTCATTCTTCTTAGAATTAAAAAAAAAATTTACCTTTGTGTAATCATTTTAAGAACGCGTCTTTTACTAAATACGTGAATTTTTATACATGTTTCCTTACTGGATATGACGTGGTATAAATCAACTGCCACAGTACATAGAAGGGGAGGGGTGACGTGTTTAAAGAAAAATAAATAAATAATTGAACAAATATTATTTTTAAAAATGAATTAATTAGCCATCCGTGACGACAAGACATTGTTTAGTCCTCATGCGATGTACCCTTCACCCCACCTATACTTCTCTCTCTCTCTCTCTCTTCCTCTCTCTCTCTTTCTCTCTCTCTTCCTCTCTCTCTCTCTCTCTCTCTCTCTCTCATTTCCTCTCATATGCGCCTCCCTCATGATGATTACGATTTATTTCTGTTGAAAGTGCCCTTTTGCTTTTGGTCCAGGCCTAATGTTTCGGCGAGACAGCATGTTTGTATGGAGAGGAAAAAACACTTATGTTTTACAGGCTTGGATGCTGGTGCCACAAACAGACTAAATTGAAGATTTTACTGATACACCGATCCTATAAATTGAATTTGTAAGTAATTTCCAGCGCCTCGCATGATAAATTTCAACTTGAAATGATAAAGTCGTTGCCCTTTCATGCTGAATGCAATTTTTTTATCCCGACTTTATCACTATCGTCAAGAAAAATGTCAGATTTCACTGTAAGGAATCCGCTAATAATTATTGTGTAAATAGAATACTTAATTTCCCGTTCACTTCAGATGTTCCTATGCTAAGCTATTTGGAAATTTATCAGTTTATGGAGTGATCAGTATCACAACATTTTCGAAATGTTATTTACACAATACTCTTGAATAACATTAAATAAACCTCTATGCATCAGATGACATTACCACTACCATATACCGATTACCAATTTTCTATTCCTCGCCCTATATACCCTTACATTCTTTCCGACTATTCGGTCCTTTACTCATCCATGCCATCTTAATTTACACCTCTTCGTTTTATTCAAGAGGCATTATACATTACCGATTCTCTCACTGTGTTTCATCTGACCATTCCTTGAGCGTCATATTTCAATCACAATTGGTCTCTCTACTCATAAGGTATGATATTTTCTTCTTTCTAAAAATCCTCTCCATCCTCTTTCACATCGCTGGCCCTAACACCGATAGACTCATTCCCGCGCGAAAAAAACGCCCCAAGCCGAAGACTTTCTGAAATATCTGCACCTCAACGGACAGTGCGTCAAGTAATCACCATCACCATTCTCTCTCTCTTTCTCTCCCTCTCTCACTTCCTTCTATCTCAGCTTTTCTCTGCTTCTTTGCCTGTCTTTCGTTCTTTCTTTCTTCCATTCCTTCCCTCTCTCTCCATCTCTCCTCTCCCTTCACTATGTTCTCTGCACGCCTGCCTCTGTTTCTATTAATCTCTGCATATCTATCTTTCTTTACCTCTCCCTCTATATCTCTCTTTTCCTCCCTCCATCTGTGTTTTTCATTTCTCTCTCTCTCTCTCTCTCTTTCTCTCCCTTTCCACACGTATCCCTCTCCCTAGCCATTTCCTGTAATAATGGCCTCTATCTGTCCCTTCCCCTTTTCCCTTTTCAACAATTCCTTTTTTGCACAATTCTTATTTCTCTGTCCAATCAATATTAATATTTCTTTCTTTCTATCTTTCTTTCTTTCTTTCTTTCCTCCTCACTTGCCACCCTATACTTTGCTCTCTACATATCCCTCTTGATTTTTATCTTTTCCTGATCCTGTAACCCCCCCCCCCCCGCTCTCTCTCTCTCTTTCTCTCTCTCTTCTTTCGGCACCTACTATTCTGTGCATCCGTGCAGAAAGGTGTTTGAGGTGAGATCATAACGCTGCTATCACAAATTAAAGTCGAGCTCGTAAACAATTTCCACACGAATGTCTTTTACGCATTTTATGCACTTGCAAGGCGCTGAAGAAATAAAATGGTTTAGAGAACGTGAGAACGTTTGAAATTGTGCAATGAGGGCTTGCGTGATTGTGATCAGAAGAAAAGGGAAAGGTTGTATACAATAGAACCATTTCTATGATATTACTAACATTGAAATGCATAATAATGGGTGATGCTCCCCGCAGTGGTTTAGAAATAGAGGCCTTTAAATAAAATTCCACTTATCATGCATAGATGCACGAAGGCCATATTTCAGTAATAATTGTCGCAAGAAGTACAATTTTATTTTGGGCTGGAAAATATAAAGAAATGGCTTTAAGCATTACTCATTTCTTTTAGCATAAGGGAGCAATACAGCGTGGCTTGCTTACGGCTTATTCTGCTTTTCTTCAGAGAATAGCTGGGAGTGAGGGAGAGAGGTGCTTGTAGTCTGACAATATGTGAAGAACAGGAAGAAGAGGAAGACTGGCAAGGGAAATGCAAAATGGATGCATCGCTCAGAGAAGCATCAGTCAATCCCCGCGGTAAATATTCCCGAAGAGCTTCTTGCGGTCTAGTAATTATTTCATCCATCCGCCACCAATTGACAGATCAGTGCGTAATAAAGGCGAGACATATTTGCTTCAGGTCTGACTTGGTTTTCCCTACTTTGGCCTCAAGACTACCTGTCTGTGTGTGTTTCTTTGGTTTACGGGGCATTGCCCTGGTCGTGGAAAAGAGGCTTTACATTAAAATGTCTGCCCTCGTTGAGTTATGCATTTTATCCGAAGGTTAGATAATCATTTGATTCTGAACACTCTGAGATGTAAAGCAAAGTGAGTTAGTGGCCCTATATCTACTCTACCCACAGCTGATGCACTTGGTTTCATCCTATGCTTTTCTCATTACCTAACGACTCACTGAACTATTAACCTCTTGTAAAAGCCACACTCGTAATGTTTAAGCGTTGAGAGAATGATAATGGTTTACCATCAAACGTAGATAGCAGCTGCTGAAGAAGTCATTTATCAGATAGAAGAGAGGGAGAAAAGAAGTGAGATGCCTTTTTGAACATTCAAAATGGAGGTACAGTTGTTTGGCCTTTTGCTTGGATGGATTTCACATCCTGTTTGCCTCTCCAGAGCCCAAAACGAAAGGGATTTTCGTTTAAATAACGACTCTTTCTTAAGTGTTCATGCGTTGTTAAGGTTTTATTTGAAAATGGGGTCATGACAAACCGTCATAATCCTAAAGCTATAGACCAGGTGATGACCAGAATTCTATTTTTTTTTTCAAAAAAGGGAGAATGTCCTCGCTTAGACTATTCCGATAGAGTCTAACATTGCATCTAATAGCTGGGATGTATGCATCCGTCTTGCTCCATTTGCAGGCATACTCTTTGATATGAATCGATGATATCGACAGTTTGAGGTTCTGTGTATCCCTAGAGTTACGATCTCCGGAGAACAGGTCACGTGACAAACATGACATCACATCCTATTTGTATTCTACAGTGACTGACGAAGGATAGTCTTATGCCCGATCGTTTCAGAAACTTAAAAGTCCAAAAACGTTTGTCTCGTGTACGGACGAATGGATTTCTGCAAGCTTTAAAAACAATATTTTTAGTTCATTCGAAGATACAGTAGATATTCGTGATGCAGCTGGGTGGATAAGAATATTTTCTCAAACGTACCTGTGGTGAATCGAACTCATTCCTGTTCTAGCATGTCTGGCACGAGTTATGAAAATTATTTACGTATACCTTTTTATACTTCAGTTTGTCTGTACATTGTTTTTCTTTGTTTATGATAATACCGCTAAACTGAAATGTCAGAAAAACAAATCATGTAGTTTGTATATAACATGGAATGGAAACATCTAGGTCGAATCAAGCAAATGCATTGAAATCTATGTTCTGCTGTACAATTCCAATCTTGCACTTCTTTTAAACACGATTAACATGAATTACATAATCGTCAAGAATAGGAGTATATAAAAGTCAATAAAAGATCATTGAGACTCAGTGTTATTCATACGCATTAAGAAATCGGATTAACGAGGCTTTTTAAAGGGTTGGTAGGTAAGAATAAATCTCTCGGCCGCATTGTGCCTTTGTGTGTAAGCAGTCCAATATAGTATATCAGCCAGTTGTGTAAAAAAGTAAAAAGTTTCTCCATTCTTCGAGATGTAGGGTTTGTACATTAGTATATGAATTGATAATGATTAGCAGTGTAATATGGGTAGATTCTCACGGCATTCCCAATTTTTTTCACTTATTATTAAATGGAAATACTGTACATGCAGGCATATCATAGCCAGTGATTTTGCCGAGGAGGTACCTCCTTGATTTTTACGCAGTAGATTTTAACTGAAAGTGCGACATGTGCGAAGGTGTTAATTTTATAGCCCATTATAACGCTCATGTCTATTGGCAAGAAATTTTCGCATATTGCATCTGTACGATGTACTGTTGATCTGAAATTTCACTTAATAAATAATCCATGTAGTTTCTTACAATTTTTTTCATCAAAAGCTGTCCATGATCATTTGACTGCTAAATCAGGTCGATGGACCCGACAAGGATATTCTTCAAAAAGAACTTTTAATAGGATCAACCACCGTCCTGCAAAAATGTTGGATCAACAAGTTTTTCATCTTTATTCTTCAAAATAAATCTGGATTTTATGACATTAATCAAGGCATGCTGCTTCATGTATAGGAGATCGATTTATACGTCACGTATGTGGTGGGTGAGGAGGATCATGTATGCATAATATAACTAGATTTTTTTTTATCGTTGTTGCATTCTATGGAAAGCGTTCTTAGAATCCAGCCATTTCTGAAGGAATAAAAGTTGCAGTGCCTTAGTCACGTGACATGTTTTTCTCGTTATTGTGTCGTCATTGTGTAGGGGGAGGAGGAGGAGGAGGAGACATTACGATATTACGAAGGAACTTTTATCTTCTTTAGTTATAAATAGCATCGCCACTAGCAATCATTGCAGCATCGAACCAAACAGGAATAATCATTAATTTCAATTTTACCTAATTGCCTTCATATTGCTGTCCAGTAATTCTTGACGTCGCGCATTTGATATATGTCTCGTTAAGATTTTCTGGAAATAGCCAAATATACGTAATGTTTGGATTCTGCCTAAATGTGGGATGAAGATAATTCCTTTCGGAATATTAGCGGAGATTGAATGCACGACGGAAGGTTCAGAATTGATTTCCTGATTGATGATCAGTAAATGAAGATCATGCATGTTGGACATGATGACAATGTCTGTTTCATTCTCAGTTTACAAAATGATGCAATCACCTAAAAGTTAATCAAAATACAATTGCCTGCCACAATTCTCTTCCCCCTCTCTTTCATTTCAAATCCGAAATCCATTTAAGTTGTAATACACTTTACTATATACCGTAATAAATTATTGTGAAGATGTAAAGCGGAAGACATTCTGGTAACATCGGTCTCAATATATCATTACATTGGATCCATGTAATAGTCTTTTTCTAATGCAGGGCACGAAGCTTTCTTCTAAATTCAAACGTTTAATGATGGAGGCTCGTGTCACTGTTTTGGAGAATCGAAGTTATCCCTCAAAAGAAATCAGACTTACTTTCACCACTTTGATTTCCCGTTCACTCACCCACAAATAAAAAGTTTCAATCCAGATTAACTTTTGACTTTAATGATTGCAAATCAATAGTCATTGACTGTAAGTTCCGAATGACGGTATCAAATGTGCAGATTATTTTGCATGAAGTTCGGTTCTGCTGTTTCCATGAAGAGATTTAAGTATAGAGCAAATAAAATGAATGTGGATATTCTGTTACTGCAGCAGCAATTTAGCTAATGTTCCGGTTTAGACTAATCCAAAATTAATTTTTTAAGAAGATTAACTCTTATACCTCAGATATTTTTTCGAGAAAGGATTTCGATATATATATGTATATATATATAGAGAGAGAGGGGGGGGGGGGTCTTTGAAAACTCAGATTTCTTCTCATGCCTCGAACAATTTTGAAGCATATTTTATTATGTCTAAAATGAAGTTTTCAAGAGAATTCAAATTATTCAAGCTTTCCACTCATGAGATGTGCAAGACAGAAGAAATTACACTCATCGTGCTCATGAAATGCATAAAATCTTTCTACTTTTTTCCGCTTCCATTCTGCCTATTTATCATGTGTGTGGATTTCAGTTAGCAGCAAAGTAGGCCTTCTAGCGTATTCCTATCCATCTCGATAACCCTCATTTCGTGTGGATCTGGAGTATCGTGTGCGCTTACCAATCCTCAGTCCCACCGCCTTATTCTCGCGGGAGTTTCATCAAAAGCTTCACCGCGACTTCAAACCACTCTTGTAGCCGAGGGGGAAAAAATGACATCCAGGCACCATCAGAAAATTCAGATTTTTGTTTCATTTGAAACTTGAAGCTATACATCGTAATAATTTTTTGGTTTGTTTTGTTTCTTTGTTTGAATGCTTTTAAAGAGTGTCGTTTGTTCTATAAAAAAAGAAGATTGTCTGATTAGGCTTCAGTTTGAACACCCCAAATCGCAATTGCCTTCACGCTTCATTGATAGACTTATCAGTTTGAGAGGTAGTTTATTAGGTTGATAAGAGTTAGGTTTATTTTTGTATGTCTTGTGAATATTGAGCCGATAATCCCTTATATCCCACCGTCGTACTCCTGGATTCATACTCAATGATGATGCCATATAAATAAACAAAGTTTCCAGAGATCATCACACTTGGCATCTATCTGATTAGTATGTGATGTTGTTATTGAGATGGGAAATGCTTTGCATTGAATTTGGAGGTGATGTTGAATGTCTCGATCTGATAGGTTCAGACATTGAATATTCACTTTCTCTCCCATTCCCTTTTCCTTTCTCTTCCATTTATTTAGCACTGAGTTAGTTATTTAATTAATTAGTTATTCAGTTAGTTACTTAGTTTTTGATTGGTTCCTTTTTCCTTTCTGCTTTCCCCTTCTTTTCTCAGTTGAATTGCATGTGCCCCTTGCTCCACCCCACTACCCCCAAGTATCTGCTTATAGACTTGTGCTGTACACTGCGGCGTTGAAGCTGATATATCATTTTATATCGCTCCCAATTTCACATTTTCACACTTTTTCTTCACCCGATCAATCACACTCCTACCCTACCTGTCTTTCGAACCAAACTTAAGATAACAAGACAACATCTTTTAAGAAAGCAATCGATGCATTATACTGCATTCTACTTCCATTTTGAGAGATGTGGAGAAACGCGAACAAGAGGCAATATTTTCTGTCTATTGCTGATAAATTGCAAAGGACACGAACCGTCATATTCTCGAGATGAAAATTGTACATGTGAAGTTGTCTGTGTAAATAGTTTTTAAAGACATTTTTCTGGAAAAAATATTAATATGAAAAGGCTCATATTTTGTTTTTATATACAGGTATGGACTAAAGTTGACTTGATAAGTACACTTGTTAATTGAAATCCCTTTTAAGATATGTTTATTCCAGGTGGCCCTCCGGGGAGTGGGGGCAGGGGGCGCCGTGCCCCCATTTTTCAGTGCATCCAAAAGTGCCCATTTTACCGATGTAAAGTGCCCCTTTCCAAACTCTTTCAATGCCCCCTTTTTTTCACCTGATTGGTACCACTCCGCTTTTCATAGCGCTCTTTTCCCCTTCTAATGTAGGGGTATGTTCCCCCTTTGTAAGTATACCCTTTTAAAAAAAGTCCCTTTATGCTGATGCCCCCCACCACTTTGAAAGACTGTCCGCCGCCCCTGATTTGCATCCATGATTTTCAAACACAAGTCTTCTACTTCTCCTGACTTTTTGCTGTAACTTCACAGCCATAGAATTTTAATACCGTGTATCAGTGTTGAAGTGAGTGTTTCTCGACTTGTAAGTAGAGCCGAGTCTATGTTTTTAGCACAAACACAACGCCCTCTAATCATTAAAACTAGATCTGCATACTCTTCGAAGGTGATACAAATGATTTATGATCTTTGTAAGCATGGTCTCGACATTCAGACTTTAATGGTATTCATGAAGATATATCGGACATTTTAACTTCCCAGATGATGCTGACACGATTTCCCCTCTTTAGTAAACAGTTCTGAGCTGAGACTAAATTCCATTAAAATCCTATTATACTGATTTTCTTACGTTTGGTGAGAAGTTGCCAGATAGAAATAGGATTCATTAATGAGACAATTCTACATCTACCGAAGATAATGGTTTCTTACAATCCCGAGGCAAAATGTAATCTACATGTACATTGCAACGCCTGTGGTCATTACAGTTCAGTAATGTATCAATGACATAAAGGTGTATTTGAAACCATAGCACAATGAGGGCTATTATCTTGGTATCACGTGACTTGCTTATACCGGCGGTACCCCTCAGTATTACATTTGGGTTTTATATAATTATATTTATTTTTATTACGTTTGTCTTCTTTTGAAAATGAGTATTAGTTGAATTAAATGCGTAATCGGCGCTTCAAGTGAAGTTTAATTTTGCACCTTTAAGGTGGATTCTTAGAAGGAGAAGGTCATTAAATATACATGTAGAAAACTAGATGGAGAAGCAAGGCATTGCTCTACACAAGCATGCGTGACATTGCGGTCAACAAGATGTAGTGTTCGAGCCTAATGGTCCACAATGGGTCACATAGGAGGGCGCGCTTCAAGTGCCTTGGGTATTTCTCCTGAGATTTCCAGCGCTGGGCTGCTCTTCAAAAGAGGCACGTGCGAGCACGAGAGTCGCATTACCAACCAATTAACATCCTCGAGCCCAGCGATTTGCATTGAAGTGTCTCTGTATTTAGGTACGTGAGCCGAATCTATTTCGGGGTTAAAACGCTCTCAAGAACAATGTCAACATGTTGCTATGGTCCCCTGCTAAATTGGCATCTGACAGTGGGGAAGTCAGACTCCTAGTCCTAAGGTGACCTGGAAAACAGCTCTGTGGATATCAGTCGCTTTTCATTAATAAAACATACTTTTTGTGCAAGCTCTTTATTAGGCTTTCACACTCATGACAGACATCAAACAAAGCAGTTTTAGTGGATTTTACTTCGTTGTTGATGAGTATCTATGTTAGTGTTTCCATCAAAGAGGGCAGTAATTGAAGGGGGAGACCTCGAGGATTCAATCAAACTCTTATAGGATGGGACTAAGTCCTTCAAAATAAATGAAGGCTGGGGATCTTTGAGGCACCAATGTCAAAATGAACAATAGACACGTATGCGGAAGTTGATACCTTCCTCATATGTCGTCCTTGATTAGTTCGTCTGTTTAGTTTGACACGTAATCCCTAATGTCTCTTGTCTCTCATCAATCCGATGAGCTTCTTTCATCTAGCGATAATTCTCTTCTTCCTCATTTTTACCCCGTTTTTACCCCTTTCTCTCCCCCCCCCCCTCTCTCTTTCTCTGTTCAGATCTCTGTTGGAAGTTGGACATGTTACAGGAGGTCTACACACCTGACTAGTGAATTTTGTGGCACAGTGGTTTTTAGCCATTACTTTGGTTCGTGTCAACCAACTTCGTGGGGAGAAAGTCGAAGAGATTCTTTCAATTCCTGGTTGTTTCCTTCAGTCCCAGAACATGACATTAGCATTAGGAGATGGCTGTATGATGCAACCAATTATGAGAATGGAAGGTGACTAGATGAATGGTCTAAACAGGTAAATATGACCTTGATTTCACACATTAAATATAAACCATGTTATCTTTGTTTCGTGAAAGCTCTTAGAGGCTTGATTAGTGATCTGGTGATATGCACCTTGCAAATAAATGCATATCATTATTGTTGACGCTTCACAACATTGTCAAACAGTGGTTGTATTGTGGACCACGATTAAAGATATCAAGGACCTTATCATTATAAGTAGCATTCATTTGATTAAATACATCTTACTATCATAATATTCTACTTAATCATTTCGATGCGAAATGAATTTATGTCGGCTGGATATTCAATAACAAGGTCTCAAAGTTATTCTACATTGAAATGTTTCTAGGGTACACCATCATCTATTTTAACTCCTCCCTCCACTTTTTCTTTGAGGTCGTCTTGTCTTTTATTCCGTCGTGCCTTCTCTTAACATGCTTAAAGGAGAATGAAACCCCGGGAAAATATCCATTTTAATGAAAAGAGAGGATAGAGCGAAGCAATTCAAAAAATGTTCCATCAAAATCGGTGATTTTGTAACGTCAAAATGACAGGTTTAGAAGGACAACTCTCAATATGTTTTGTACACAGAATTTCATATTTTCTCCAATATCTCTAAAGATGCTGCTTGTTTCTTTGTGAACTCAACATAATTATGTTGCGTCAAACACATTTTCCCATGACATATATTTTGAGCTAAGAAGGAAACAAGCTGCACCTTGAGAGGTAATGGGAAAATATGAAATTTGGTATACAAAACATATGGAGAGTTGTCCTTCTAAATCTGTCATTTTGAAGCAACATTGCCAATTTGAGGATCGCCGTAGAAAGTAAATTGAGACTTTTCAAACTTTCTTAATTTTCTCATTTGGTAACCGATTTTGATGGAACCTTTTTTTTTTTAATTACTTTTCTCTGTCCTCTCTTTTCATTGAAATTGATTTTTCACCAGGGTTTCATTCTCCTTTAAGAGATGTGGCCTCCATGAGTAAAATAGCTTCTGGAAAGATTGAGTCGTTTATGTGAAGCTGTCAAATGAGTATGGCCTCTCTGTGCTGTTGAACCAAGAGTGTATTTACCGGTAGAATTGTATGAAATGGGACTGTAGCTCAAGCACGTACTGTTGATGATGATTACAGGAATTCTGAAATTTATATTGATACATCGGCTTTCTGTCACAGTTTGAAGCATTGCCTTGCGATTTGGGGGGGGGGGGGACAGAAAAGTGAAATTGACTAAGGTACTGCTTAATTTTTTCTTCGTTGGAGGTCGTATTTCTGTTTATCTTCCTTTGTGTCTTGACATCTCTTATCTGAATGTCCCTATTAGCAGCTTTTTTCAAGCCTTGTATATTTTCGTGTCATTTCCTATTCATCTTCCTAAAACACCGGATCCGACAAGCCACCCCTCGGATTGTGTTTGTCTCTCTAGTTGATTCTACAAGATATCCATTAGCATCCATCATGCAGTATAATGTAAGAGGCCTACTTGTTAGCATGCTGCCTTCGTATATAACAATGAACTTTATAGATATACGTCCCATATTTACAGGCCTGCAACCGGGGAATTATATAAGCAAACAAGAGGGAATTGAAGTACAGCGAAAGAATCATGAAGGTTAGATATCTATTGCCTAATAAAGTGATATATGTCTCAGATATCTGAATATGACCATTCCTACTCAGTGTCGTTGACGTATCATATCGTAAATTGGTGTGACAGTACAATGTACTCGTGATTTTAAAATCCAGATTGATAATTGAAGGTGCACCAAGTAATGTGAGCGCCTCCTGTTTTTGTGTAAAAACTCTACAGATGGAAAGACTTCCCGAAACTGCTGCCTTGAGCCGGATATCAAAGGCTGCCCAAATGCTATGGATTTCCAGGAAAACAGGATATGTAGGATAGCATGATAGAGATGATATAGCATGTCTTGTTTTTGGCATATCGTCACTTTTTTTGTTTCAAGCAATTGCTGATAGATGATGTCAACTGAACACAGGCTAAAAGGGTTGGTAATAAAAAGCTTGATGAAAAACTGAAGCTCTGATCACAGTGAGCAGAATTAGAAGAACGGTTAAAGAAATGTTTGCTCAATGAGTTAAACAATACAAAGAATGTTATAATGTAATTAAAACTGTATGACGTAAGAGACCTTTATCTTTCCTCGCGTCCATTCCGTTATCCACTGGAGGATACTCTTTGGGCAGCGCTAGGTAGCTATTAGAATTCCTTGAAATTGTCATGAGATTTTGCTAAACAGTTTGAAACGTTATCTTTGACTAATTCACAAATTCCGAAAAGGCAAAACATCTTTTTTTTTCTCTCTTTTTTTTTTTTTGTAAGAGTATTGTGCTTATGTTTGGTTCTGCATTAAATTACAATTTTGATAAAATTTATCTCCGTCAGAGGTGTCGTGGTCTAGTGGATATGTCACCGGACTGTAGATCTCGTGGTCCGAGTTCAAATCCCAGCGCGGCACTAATGTCCTTTGGCAAGATATGAATCTACATTTGCCACTCTCCACCCAGGTGTTAAGTGGGTACCCGGTAGGATGCGAAAGTCATTGTGATTTGTTTAGCATTGTGCGCGCCTGCAAAAGGCGCCTGGCTGGAATGCTCCCTAGGGAGTGGAGAAGGTGCATGCATTGTATGCGGGCAAGCCTGAATCCGATGACCGGGGTAATAATATTTCTGTAAAGCGCTTAGAGACTCTCTTGGAGATGTATTAGGCGCTATATAAATCCAGAATATTAAATCGAGACCGTTAAATTTTGCCCATGTGCTGCCACTCACATTAACTTTTACTTTCTTGATCCTAACATTCACACTTTTCATTTCCACTTACATTTTTGACCATTTAAAGCCTACTTACTAGTACTAAAAGTATAGTAGATCGTTTTACTATAGATCGTTTCCTTATAATGGTAACGGACATAGTATGCTCTGAATGAACAGGCATGTAGTCATTTAAATCGTTTTGAATTGTAACTGCACACCAAAATGTTCAAAGTATATTGCTCTTCGTGTAAATATGACGCTGAAATATATTGTTTGTATTGTACATAAGACCTGAAAGTTTAAACTGTTTGAGAAGAGTTTACGTACAGGCGAAGATGGAAAAAAGGGTGATCCGCCCTTTAAAACAAAATCTGACCTATAGTATGTCTCGAGTTAGTGTAATTTGATAAAGAGGAGTATGAAAATTGATTTCCATAATAATTACGCAATTACTGAAGAGGAGATAAAGAAATTAAAGAAGTTGATATTCAGTTTCATAAGGAAGGTAAATATGAGTCATAGAGGTAGATCCTTGATAGTTGACCAAGATCGTGAACTGTGCCCTGTGTTCAGGTGGTAGGTGCCTCGATGGACCATTAGCAGGTGCATCATTGAGAGTCGAATATTGGGTGCATCAGTTTATGGTTTCAACCTTTATCAGTACATCGCATGTAATCATTTACAGCACTCCGAAAAATTTCCTTAGATTTATTAAATAAATCTTGATAGACAGATGGAGCACATTATCTTCAAGATATCAAGTTGGAGCCGATTAGGGCTAATGACTGAAGAGAAGCCAACATAGAAGAGAGAGCGTTTGTGTATTCAAGCGTGTCAACCATAGAAGTATCGTGGATGATACTGAGCTGATGAGAATGCACACAAAAAAAATCCCTCTTCAGATTACATACAATATTTTTCAATATTGCTCATGAAAACGCCGCATATCATAGCAGTAATTTTGATTGCATAACTTATCACATAAATAATAAGACGTAATTCCCTAGGCACGTTATTTTTTGAAGTGCTTGCTACCTACCTACCCACTTCTCCTTTTGCATGCTTGAAACTCTAGTAGGGGAAACGCATTATCTCTTCTTTCTTGAACTCTTGATCAAAATCCCCAAACATTTGCTGTTATTGCATTTTCAAATTGGGCTTCATCAGGAGTTCCTGATTATCTTCAATTAAGAAATTCATGGAGATTCATCTTCTGGGCATCTTGATATCCAGTTGCATCATGGGAATAACCATGGCGTCATTTACTTACAGTTGTCTGCGCCCTAAGATGAGTCTTACTCCAAATGCATTCTATACACCCTTCGGCTCTGGATAATGCTGGTAAAAGCAACACCAGTCACTTTGGCGGCATAACAGAAGGGTCCCCTCTTTAGCAAAGGGAGAAAAATCTCCAGCGTGCGCTGTCGACCAGGAAATAAAATTGATGGTTTAAAGAGGACTTGGAGAGGCAGCCTCAAGTATTCAGTGTATGATCTGGGGTGAGATAGTAATTCAAAATGGCGCTAATGTCGTCTTGTTTTAGCAGAGAACAACAATACATCCACCTAACGAGTCGAGTACCGAAAAGTGGTTGAATTTGTTAAGCGAGAGAAATGGGGATGTGGTTTTAATTCAGCCACAAAGGTCGAGATGAAAAGATGGCTTCAATTGCATTACTTGATAGATGAATCGATAACAAAGTCATGTACATTATCGAGATAATGATTGTAGGGGACGTTAGTAATGAACTCTTTCGAAAGACTTCCTTCCTAGTTATTAAGTTCTTTCTTCTCCCTTTTCACTTTAAACAAATTTGTGGGAGGTCTTGTCAAGTGGTACTTTGAGAATATTATACTGATGAATGATCGGTTCTCTATTGATTACAATCGCTGTAATTCGAAAGCCTATTGCATGTTCTTGAACGTGTTTCGTTATTGATTTCATGTTCAAAAATAACTGTTTCTGTCATGAATTTGTTATCAGTTTAGATGAGTTGAACATAATTATTTTTTTCAGTCCCGTTTGACGGTAGACTCCTGAGATTTCGTCATTAATGATACTATACTGCGGTGAGTGTTCGGGAGCATGCAAGGGATGGTGACCCCTCAAGGCACCGTTTATCACCCCTTCCCCTGAGATCCCGCCAAATACCAACACCGCACTCTCGTGTTCACTCGCCACATACAACAAAATAGTACGATGACTTCATGCAGCTATTATTCCTTCATCGCTTCGGCTTAGAGTTCATTCAAGTGGGGTATCATGGTGAAGTTGGGAGAAATGAGGTTCTTTGCTTGCGGTGCCAATCTTCTCATGCAGAAAGTCATCAAATTGTTTAGGAATGTGTACCTGGCCTGTATAGTGAGTGCTGCAAGGTCAGGCATATTGTAAATGGTAACAGAGTGCGCAACGGGATACATGTTGACCTTCCTCCTCCACTCATGACTGGCTCATAGGCCTACCAATTGAAGGGAGAAAGCAGCCGACCTTATTGTATTGATGACACACTCATTTCATTACGACAAATTGACAACGAAAAGCGCGCGCATTTGGGAGTCGGCTCTTTACGCTTGACATGTCGTGTTGCCTTTATTTTGGCTCTCCGATCTCTCATATGTGGAAGCAGTTGTCTGCCAGAAGAAGGTCTTTGCAGCGATATATCACCCCAGGCGCGTGCGTGCATGGAGTAGTATACATCCACGTAGACTAGTACCTCGACTGTATTGCCAAGCTTACAGGCAATGTGGGAAACCCAGTCCGCCCGCAGTTCGCTGCTGTAACCTGAACAGCTTGAGAACAAGTGACCCCGTACACGCTGTATTCGTACGCATGTATCCTTTGTGTTGTTAGTGCTCCATGCATGATGCCATGCCCATCCCATACCAGCTAAGAAATCTGTACTCGAAGATTGGCGGGAGTACCGCATTCTAATTGATGGTATGTACATTGAAGCAGCTGATTTACACTTATTGCTTTTATCGTGTACTTCGTAACTGAGCAGTACTGAATGATATGAAGGAGATTAAAAAAACGCGGTTCTCTTCATACGTGAAACGTGGCTTGATTTCGAGGAGCCTCGCTGCCTTATTCATAGCGTGTCTACAAAGCTTGGATGCGGTGGGGATCGTACCACGCAGCTGGTTGTGCACCAATCCTTCCCAACATTCTTCATTGACCATAATAGCAATAACTGTAATGTGTTGTTGAGCTACAGATTGGACATGTGAGATAAACAGATGGGTAGTTTGGTAGGAAATTGTTTAAGCCTGAAATACATGAGCCACCCAATGATCATAGTAATGCGAGGTAAGATTCCAGTGTGAGTTGCGTTTGTCTGGTGTAGTTCCGCTGATAATTGATACGGTTTCGCGTGGGTGGGTGCTAAAAATGAGTTTCCATTGTGCTAGGATGTTCAATTGTACAGTCTACATTGTGTACAGTTTAATTCAATTTGAAGAAAAGTATTCACAAATTTTTATCATTCTCGACTGAATGACTTGGTGTATGTCATTTCTTCGCCGTGCAGCATGTTTTCTCTCCAAATATTGGTTGTTTATTGTACGCACACATTTTGGCATTCCTCCTCAGATTATGTGCAGCTGCATCGGTGACTTGACTGCTTAAAGCTCATTTTTGTAACAGAATATTCTTCTTTTGTTGTGTTGAAGATCGTGATAAAAGTACATTTACTGTTTGTGTCGTCCATTTAGTGAATTTCCAGCTTGTGTTCGGAGTATTATCTTGTAGTGAAAAAATACAAATTATCATTTGAAAGGTGATTGTCTAAGATTGGCTCGCATTGTATTTTGTATGCTAAATTTCGCGCCAAAATTTATAGAGATATTGTCTTTTTGGTGTCTATTACAACAGTGTAGGATCGGAACTTCCCGTTTCCAAGCTTCCTGAAAGTATTTCCTGTCATTTTAAAAAATGCTTTCACGATTGTTTAGTCGAATATTTTCATAATTTGTTTTTTTAGCAATGCACCTCACACGCGCCCAGTTTCTAGTAATTAAAAAAATACATATGGTAAGGTTAAGGTCCATATTAAATTGTATGAATTATATAGACGTCTTAGTAGACTTGTTGATATGTGTCTTAAATCCTTGTAATGTGGATAAACTTGGCATGCCTTTGATATGAATCAGCGTACCTTTAATGCTCTGTTGGCTAGTATTTCCTTATCATGACTCAATGGATATGAACAACACTACATGCTAGATGCCTCAAACCCTGCTTACTGAATGAATTGATTTTTTTTTCTGTTTCGTGTTTAGCCCCTATGCTATGGTCAAGAGAAGCGATTTGCATGGTGGAGAAAATGATTGGAGATATAAGAGATGGGATTAGAAACAGACTGTTATTAATGGCAATTTTTAAAAAGAATTACAGAGCAACTCAGCTATGTATTCGGAGCTAATAAAGGAAAACAGTATTTACATACATGTGTTCTCTTTATTTGCACAGCAGCAGCACGTGATTGTATTCATCATTTCCAGTTTTACAAGTTCTACGAAGGTAAAGCAAGACCAGAGGATCATCGCTGGAGATAATTTGTTTTCACGGTCTGTAACTGATGGCAGTGAAGCAGGCTAACAGCGTAATTTATAATTCCATTAATAGAACAATTTTCTTGCCAGAGATTTCATAATAGACTCTAAAGCTTTCATGTAGACCAGCTGTGCAAATTCACACCCGATAATATTATGCAAATAACCATTCTTGCAAAACCATTTTTACCATGTGCATGCTTTGTCGACTATAATAGGCTTTGGATGAAGCTACTGCGCCGCATGTGGTATTTCTATTACCGAGAAAAGATGTTTTTGAAATTAATATTACCTTATGTAAATAAGTGGTTTGTAGTAAGTTGCAGATTATCTTGGACCTGTACAATGTTTTAGAGCAATATAAACGTCCTGTGTACAAAACTTGAAACTAATCATTTCAAAAACTTAATTGTTAAGTGTTACGTTTATTTCAATTGCGGGGGTTGGTTGAGTCCTTACGGGTAGATTTTCCTCTGTGAATCTGTCGAAATATATTTTTTCATTTTCATTAGAATGAAGTACCGGTAACTCCCTTTGCATTTTTCCTTTAATAATAGTTGAGAATCCTCTCTTCTTAGCCTCGCACATGTGAAAATTGAAAGGGCGTTGTCGGGTTAAAAGAAAAACGAAACGAGCAAGCCTGTTACACGCTTTATCAGAAAAGGTGAGTGCTACCATGCTCAGTGCGTAAGAGAGAAGCAAACAATCCCTTTTAGTTATGCGTGCACACCTTCAGAAATGCAAATATTAATGCCGATTTCTTTAAAAAGCGTTTTTATTATTTTTTTTTTCTCTTCTCTCTTCTCAGTGAGGGTCGCATACAGCCTTGGGTACATATTAGGATATGCATGAATGCGATGTGCATGCTTCGTCTATCACGCTAGGTTATTTGCATATCACTGTGCTAGTACTGCCAGATTAGCAGAGTACATGTGTAATGGTCCATAGGTGGAGTAATAGTAAATCGTCCTCCGTGCATACCGATCTTTACTCTGATGAAGAGGACTTCTATGCTGGTGAATTTCGGAATGACGTTTGGACCTTAAAGAGTGGGTGTGGACTCTCTCTCTGGTTAGGTTCAGTGTTTCCTTTTCCGTGACGAAAGGATACCATGTGTATTACCACCTTGGGAATGGTATTAGAATGTGGGCATTCCTGACGTATCCTTCACAAAAATCAATGAAAAAAAACAGCTTCTTGTCCTTGATGTTTTCATGACAAAAGCCTGACTTATGAATTATATTACATTGTTTATTTAAAAGACTTTAGAGGTTGGAACTCATTTTTATGGATCATCTTGAAGGTAAGATCAAGCAGCTTGCAAAATGACATATCCTTCCATATGTCTAATGTAGAATTGTAAGATGATTAAGCTTATTTTCATGCTGTGTTTCCTTCTACATTTTTGGTAAGTTTTATGAATAAATTTTCCTTTTAAACTCGGGAAATAAGGTGCACTGGTAGTCTTGTACAGCGCTAAAGCCTGAATTCTTTTAACTGATTATGATACGGTTACTCCAAAATAGGGCTATACCCTGTATGCGGCTCAATGTGTTCCAAGTTCTATCTATAAAACAAATGATAGGGATGGAATGCATTAATATTGTTTCTTATACATGGGTGTATGATTTCATTCATTGGAAATTGCTCCCTGCCAATCAATGAAATTATTTTCAAAGAGCAATTATTTGATAAGGTATTAGAGCAGTATTGTGAGACAGCAATTGTTTAATAAAGTCACGACCCTTTCATCATAAAACACTAATAGATTTGTTCCTCTTCTGTAAAATGCTGTACGGAATAACCAATCACGCAAAATGAGTGTGGCAGAATATCGAACATAAACATGACCATGAACTTGAAAATATCTGTAGTTTGAAAGATAAAAGGAAATCTTAACCTTTTATTGCATATATGAATTTCATGCTATTCTCTGCTGCTGTTAATGACATGACGAATGGAATGTATACCCGTCAAAGTGTCAATGAGAAACTGATCTTTGAGATCAGGCTATGCATATTTGACATGACGCCTGCTCTATCCATTAGCTTCTTTTCATGCCCATTGATAGAAAATTATGGTGGAGTAGAGTACGAGGAAGAAAAAAAAAAAGACCTTGGTAAATGCACAAATGAATATGAAACGGTGTGTTCACAAATGAAATGACTGAAAAGCAATTACCATAGCAAACTGCCCTGGTTTTCCGATCATGTTTTGGGGGTCGAGACCTTATTGAGGTCGCACATCGCTTGTGTTTCACTTTTTTACAATCCACTTACATGTATTCACCTTTTAATGAGTACCACGTGACCTTGAATTATTATTGTCACATGACTTAAAACAGCTGTTGGCTCAGAAGTGAGTCTGTTACCAATAATCGTCACGTGTTGTACTATTACTATTAACGACCCTCATGATGTCCCTTGAATACTTTCTACGTCTTCATTGTTGAGAATATTTGTAGCATACACGTATGTGGAAATATAAGTGCCATTTTTTTCTAAAGATACACACAAAATATAGGATACCTGAATAATGGGTTAATGTTTTACGCATGCCCTTTGGCAGTTTAACCATTATGGAATAAATCGGTGTTTCGGTTACTCTGTGTAGTGAAATGACTGTATTTTCCCGAGATACTAGTATCAAGGTTCATAGGTTGAAGCATGTATCTTTTCCCAGTCAGTAATGCCTATTTTCGCATGAATCATGTAATAGTTTTTGTTCTCCTAAATTGACTAGATACAATGTACATGTAGTTTTGTTCGAAATTTTTGCTTCCTGTTTCGAAGATATTTTACCAATTTCAAACGTAGTTTTACTAGGACAACAGAATGATCTTATGGAGCTAAAATAGTATCACAGGGGTAGTAAATCGATAAGTTTCTCGGGTTTCGATGTTCATTGGTTCCGTACAGGTGTCACGTAATCTTTCACAACGTAACATGATCTTCCGAATCACACTACTTTGAATTGAGTGTGGACCATGGTCTAGAGTACACGTCGCTTATGTCGTCACCATCCATTGTAGTGCTATTCTCTGATGCGATGTAGAACACGAGTTCCTCAAGGGAGAACTCAGAAGATAGTCATAATCATCGTCCAACTTTACAATTTCTGGGCCATGTCTTGGGCTCTGTCTGCTGTTCTTGACGGTAGGATATTCCCTTAGGGATTCCCTCTTTTTTCATACCGTCTAACTTTATAGCGCGTGGTCCTGTCAAGTCTTGGATCCTATATTCTCATTTGGGGCGTACATAGAATACTATCTTTGAATGGCATTTGGTATTTATGTCAACCGAAGAATTTAACCTGCAGATAGTACTCGCAGGAATTATTTTGTCAGAAACAACACATCATAATATATACTAAAGCTGCTATACATACATGTAGTGTCGAAATCGAATAGAGACAAGAATGGCACACCATATGAAAACAGAAAACGTGATTAGCCATACAGTATGCAAGTCTATTCCATTGTTACGTCAGCTGAGAGCTTCTAATGACACAGTAATTTTAAAGCACTGAACAATATGATTAGTAAGATTTTGAATGGGATCTGCTGATGACTACATCACTGAACGGAATAGAGTTAGGCTTGAATAATTTATGAAATAATTTCCTGCCCTAGTCGTGTGTTAATGGATTTTCTTCTTCAGCGTTTCCTTGTTGAAATGCTCTCAGGGAAACCTAATTATCATGGACGACAATACAACACTTGTCACTCTCGTCAAGTCCCAAGTACCATCTTCAAAAATTTCCGCGTTAATATTTGAAAGCTAAATGAGGCGATGTATGTATAATCACTCTAAAACAGAAGGGAGGGTTGTCAACGTCTGTTTTCAAATGGTTTTCAAGTCACGGCTGTGTTTTAAAGTTGCTTAAAAGGTTTGCGTGCGTACTGTATAATTCTTGAAAGCCTGGGGTACCTGCATAATTCACAAAAGAGGAATTCTATACTCTAACATAAAATACGTTAGTAACCTATGATAGTGCCATTATAAATCGTCGTAACTTATGTACGTGTACTTCGATCTTAGAAATGAGGATTTGTATTAGCTGCGATGTCCGTGCTGTTCGTACCTTGGATCGACCGGGAAAGAAGTATGTATAATATGAGTGTGTAATTAAATATTGTATTATTACTATGAGCTCAAAGAATGCACAGTCTTTCGAGTTTTTTTGTCAGAAATGTAAAACATGTATGAGCTACAATTCATTGCGACTGATCGACATGTACCATATTGTACCTTTCCTAAGACGTAATGGTTGCCATTCACCAGTTAAGGTGGTAGAACCACCCGCTACAGAATTACGTAGTCTTGCATAGAAACTTCAACCGTGTTATATTATGCCACTCACTGTGCATGGGCTTTACAATGTATATTCGTATAAAAAGGTAAAACAAAACGAAAAAGAAAATAAATGTAATCGCCCCTGTCGCCATGTCCAATCCAAATGTGTAGGATGAAATGATTCGACGATTCGTGATAACCATTGTCGTTGGTAGAATCAAAGCATGTGTATACCTTTGTCATTAATTACCCTCAATAGAAATGACTCATGGATACATCTTAAGCCTTGGTGGTTCGAATGTAAACGTAGGAGGTGCCTGGTGATTAGTTTGCTTAATACTTGATAAACATGTTTATCGTACGCACAATAATTATGTTTGAAAGGTAGATTCTATTCTTGTAGTGTTTGAAGAACAGCATGAAGGTGGTCGGTTGGCTATTCTGGCCAGTGAAGTCTCATGCATTGCAATCTGTAATATTATCTTCAAATTCAACCCATATGGACATTTCTATCTCTACTAGAATGGGTGGGATAATAGATTATCAGATACTGCGATTGTTTTGACCCACCTTTTGTGATAAATGGTAACACCGGAAGCCATAACAGCTTCTTGTATGTAGCCAGGCCTACTGTTTATCAATTTCATTGTAGTATTATGGAGCCTCGTGTGGTTAACTTAGCAGTGCAAGAATTCACGTTTAATTCATATGATAACCAGATCCCCCCCCCCCCAAGAACATCATGAGTCAACGGTCAACCCAAATGTGTGTGTGTTTGTTTGTTTTTTCTTTGTTATTTAAGCGGTATTTAATGCAGGACGAAAAACTACCTGGGATATGAACATGATGTTGGGATGCCATCTTTTCTTGTTATTGATCCTCTATCCACAGAACGTCATCAGGGAGAAATCGATTGGTCGACTCCCAGAAGAACCAACCGTTTATGCTTTTATCGATCATCATGATATTCCTTTAATGTTATCAGACATATGGAAAGACTAGAAAGCTTTTCTCAATTGATTGGCTTAATGGTAAATGTACTTCAGATGTCGTCGTCTCAGGGAAATTTTAGTGAATGTTGAAGACGAAGTTTAGTCTTCCCATCTGCAAATCTAGTTCTCTGAATTTTTCACCGGGATTATTTAGAGCGTGACATACATTCTGTCTTTCGTGTTCCCTACAACGTGCAAAGAATTGGCATTGGTGTACACTTATAGATTTTGGGACATATCGAAAACTGGGTGTAGGAAAACAACATGTAGCCATTTGAGTGTAGTTGCTATTTCTGGTCCCTAATATTCAATATACACATTTATTTGATCAGATATGATGTACCCTCTTTTTTCGACATTGATTCAACCCTCCAGACAACTAAATAAAACACCACAGACACCTACCTTCCCTCACAGTTATCAGGCTTTCAACGGATTATTGTTTGCAACGAATACCCTTACCCAATCATCTTGACGTTAGGATTTATTAAAACGATCGTAAATTCATGTATCGAGGCATTTGAAAAGAAAAGAAAGTATGTCTTGAGATGGCTCGGAAAGGGAGCATGATCCCTGAAACATAAACATATCAACGCGACGGAGAAATCAATCATGGTCACTACAGTTTTACCTGTCCTATTTCTATCTCCCAATGCTTTCATATATGGAATGATGAATCCAGAGAAACTGTCACTTCAAGGAAGATGTAGAGTCCCGCCCCAATGTAGGAATATGCATTATATTGTAATATGGATAATGAGAGACTCTCTGTTTGCTATTTATCCATGACGAGATATACCTCTGGCACACATCTTGGATGTTGACAGGAGGTGTTAGTTATTTAGCTTTTTATACTTCATGTAATTTACTTCTGTTCAAGATTTTAATCGATTTGGTTTTAAAGGTTAGGTAGACGATTCGTTTCTTTTGTATTCAAACACTAATGAATCTGTTATGTCGAAATCCGTCAAATTTTCAACAAGAGCGGTCATTCGTGTGGGACTTCCTTTACATAAAAAGCATCCACGACCGCTTCAACAATATCATTTAGGGGTATCAAGTATTCATACGCATGCGTGATGGAGCTCCACTTTAATTAGGATATGTGGCACGTGTGCGAAAGATAGCACTTCCCTTCGGATACTGGCCGATGATTTAGCGTCAACAATTTTGAAAGCATATTCAAGTACTCTATGTATAGTGCAAATTGCAAGACCGTAATCTAAAATTTAGACTTTGATTTTTATTTTTTTTAAAGTGCAAATTGCAAGACGGTAATCTAAAATTTAGACTTTCATTTTTTTTAAAGTCATATAACCAAGAGAGACAAGGTTGTCTCATGTGTAAATTTATCATTCTTGAATCTTCTTGCGATGTGCAGGAAGAATCACCGTAGACTTGAAACTAACAAGTATAAACTCTACAGGGATATCACATTTCAAGATGGACTTCTCAAGAAGTGCAAAGTATTCTATCCGTCGAATTTCTGTGAAGTAGGCTTTATTCGTCTTTGTGCTCCAGTTATTTTACATGGCATGCGAAGTGCTGTTCAAGCTACTCGACATTGCATTTCAGATAGGGTTTTACCTCGCCTTGATACATTCCGCTTTTCCCATAAAGTAACTCTCACCCAGTTGCAAGAGAAAGAAATAAAGAAAACATCAATGTATTTGAATTGAAAAGAAGGGACACGGTTGTCATGGCAACATGAGGAGATTGGCGCACTTCAGCAATGAGAGGGAAACTGCGCTCAACACTTCATGCTGAAGTGTCGTCTGCATGAATCGTCTCAGTGTCCATGCTTTTGCATTTTTCCTGCATACTCCACCCTCGAAAGTCTCCATTAATAAATCAAGCACAGATTTAAAAAAAAAAAATTTCGTATTGACTCAAAGATATACGGTTTCCAAGTTTCCCTCTTGAAATAACTTGTTCATAACTGAAAACAAATTAAAATAAAAACACTGGACATTTACCGAAATGTTACCAAATGAAAATTTATATCAAACATGTACCTCTCGGCGCTAATATTTCTATCCGTGTTTTCTTTTTGAACCCCATTCCTTTTCTCCAGGTATGTTCTACGTCAGTGTGAGATTACCAGGGTATTGTATGAATAATCAGAATGCATAGCAATGATGACACTCACGAGACGAACTAGATAACAGAACAACAAAACTTTGACAAATGATAGAATGAGTAGTCTCGTCAGTAGATGGAAATGATAGAAAAATCTGATTCGTACAAATACAATTTTCTCTATGCACTCAGCAAAATTAAGTTTCAATTTGAGTTTACTGTGATATTCATCAATGCCATGTTACTCCCTGTGTAAATATTTATGAATTTTATGAGCCGAGGGAAGAGTATTGTTCATTTCTTCGAGTGGTATATTTTTTGTGTCAGGCATGAGCAACAGAATGAAAGTTCATCCTTAGCTGCGGAGTGAGAGCAGGAAACGAGTTATCACTCAGATGAATCGTTTCGATCTTCTCAACAATTGTGACTGGATACAACTGTTGAAGTCGGAGAATTCGTCATGAGCTTCTTCAGAGAAGGAAAAAAAATATTGTCTTTTATCTTTCCTTATCATTCTCCTGCCCGGCCGAGTAATCTGTTATTGAAATTGCGCTGGACGGAGAACTGATAAGGGCTTATATAAGACACGTGACATCGAATACACTACGCTGAGTGACACAAAGGACTTCTCCTGATGATCATGGACCGCATCTCGTTGGAGATAACACCTCATCAGCTGAAGAAAAATAGAAGAAAGTGAACAGATATTGCAAATTCCTTATAGTGAATTCTTGCAAGAGCGCTGTTTGTCTTATTTTGTGTTACTCTGTTCTTGGACCGTTTGTCCAAAGGTACTTAGACACAAACGTAATTATCGAGATATTTGTATATGATCTTTGTTCTGTGTCAGCTGATCAGTCTTCTACATAATACCTGAACAGAGCTTATCCATGGACGCATGTAATCTGGCGACCAGCCTTGTGAGATTGAAACAGAACAGTGTAGCACGAAAATGCAAGCAAACTGCATTAGTGAGATATTTATTAATCATTTTGCTCCAACAATGGAAGCTGGTAAATTATATTTTAGTCATTACATCATTCAGCTAGCTACTCCCACAATGGTAATTTACCGAGCCATGCGGCGAGGCACAAAATGCACTTAAATGGCGAATTAAATTGGCAGGCACTGGTACTCTGAAATTCAAATATTTGCGAAGAGGATTGGCATGGTACCACTAATTAACCTGAAAAGCTTTTCTCAGCCATCTACACTATAATCTGACAAGACAGAAAGATGAAATCGTACTCGAGTGTTTGCCTGGTACTTAGACTGACACAGTATGCTTTGTATAATGTTGATTATTCTGTTATATTTATTAATTTGGATACTATTTCATATAAAATACCCCATAAGAAAAACTGTATTCTCTCGAGTGTATTAATTCATAACTCAACCATTATTCTTGTAAACTAGCAGTGCTACAAAAATATTAACTCTTTGCATATTTGTATTACATCATCAGTTATTCATTGTTTATAGTACCTCATTCTTTATTTGATTCGATAACATTTGTTCAAACATGAAAGTACATCTTAACTTCCAATGTTTGTGAAAAGGTAGCAGTGTATTGGGATCTAAATTAAAGACTTTTGATTGTGAAATTCATATTTTCGTCTTGTGGTGGTTGATTCTACGTTGTAGTTTTCACTCTGAAAAAACCCCAGACTGATTAGATATATCAGTGTTGAAGGATTGTAACTATCATGACTACCACTGAACAGAGATGTATAAATGATAAAATGGAACTCCTTTCGCATACCTCACTTCATGTATTTGTACTGTCGTTTGCCCATGGCACTTTGGACTGATTTTGTTCATTTTAAAATGAAAATTTTACCATTAATTGTCGTAGTTATGTATTATATCAAGTTTGAAAGGTATTTCTAATGAAAGTAGTAACATTACGAACACGCCCTTCTGAGGATTATTATTGATTTTAGGACGCGTAGACAGCCATGAAAAATTCAAGGAATCATCGATGATTTTACATTTTCTGTAAAATACAATGGCCTTTGAGCGCTATTGTGGTTCGCACACATACACATCCACCTTGGTACACACATCCCACGCACTCAGTTTTTCGGGCTTTTTTTTTTTTCTTCTTTTCCTTTTTTACACAAGATCGCAGGAATATGATTTTAACTTTAAAACCATCTCAAATGCCATGCTCTTTGATTATCAGTTTCAAAATGAAGAAACGTGGTGATGCACGGCTTCTAGCTGAAAAGCCATTTTCCCTTTGATCTTTTTTGAAATTATAAGAAGTTACATAAATTTAAAAGGGTGATCAATTCGTCTCTGGTTTAGCTTACTGACATACGGGCGAAAAGTCGCTTTTTATGTCCTATTAGTTCGCTACTTTACTTCTAAAAAGGAGCTATTTTTGTATTTGATAGTTTGAACCTTTAATAAGAGAGCTTTCGTTTTTATCATTTCCTGAATTGCTTACTTATCATACCACGTGCGATATTACTGATAGAAAGCAACATAAAGAACATACTCATGTGATCATGGAACAGTTAGTTCTCTTCATAAAACGATATTCACATGGGGCTGAAAATTGCATACTAGTACATCACAAGTCCAATAATCTAGAAATATGTAGGTCTTGTTTCCGTTTTTTCCACATTGAAAAAAATAAAAATTTAGTTTACGGATGTGACAGAGAAGGTTTCCTGGACAGCCAACTTCTTCTTCTGTCGTTCCTATATTTGATATAATCATAACCGTCTACCTAAGATCAACCTTAAAATCATTTTTCATTATTCAGCGCTTCTAAATGGCGTTTGGCTTGCCACATGAAATCACTGCATCAACATAATAGATTCTTATGAAGTACTTTATTAGGTACTTGGTGAGGCTTTGGAGAGACGCCATCAAGTTCTTTCCTGTCACATGGAGTCCTCTTTACGTCTCTCCCAATCAGCCAAATATAGCAAGAACTTCTTGTGATTAAATTGTTTTCGGAAATCAACTGCTTCATGACCATTTTTTTCTCAGTGTGCGATTCATTAAAACGGATGTTTGCAATAAGAAAATCATCGGGTATAAAGTTATTCTGATTATAAGATAATGAGACAAAAATGTCTTTGATTTTATGACATTCCTTTCATGATGAGTTGTAAGAGCACAATGTGAGGGGCACAATACTTCCACATATAATAAATTTACTAGACGAAAAGCAGCACGCGTTTATATCATTACGCGAATGGCATAATGGCAATGTGAGACTAGGAGTACCCATGCATATAGCTTGGCTAACATTCGCAGCTTCATGCAACCCAAACTTGGTACAATAGGATTTCGACAATACTTTAGAAAAAGCATGCTGCACCGTCATGAGGGTCTGCACAGTTAAGAATAAGGTATCATTAGAATAGTAAACATTCTTCATCACAGTAAAAAAAAAAAATTATGGTCAAATAGATTTTATCTTATTGATAAGAATCTGGTTTATACGCACTACATGTATGTATGAAATATAGTTCAAATGTAATTGTTCTGCTCGTAGATATCGGTCAACATGAAACAAGGATTACTCCGTAGATACGATTTGTCAAACATGTCAAATGAACAAATGAATATATTTCTTATTTTGATCATAAACATGTACAATTACGACCACAAGTGCATCTTTCTATGCGCTAAGGGGCATAAAAGAGAAAGCAAACATATGCATAAATATATAATTAGCATTTTTCTCCCATTATCTCTTCATCTATTTTTTTCCTCTTCCCTAATCGATATTTAACGGCGTTGTTTCAGATCAATACTGTCTTCTCCTGACACATGTGTGATACCTTCTGTCCATCTCACTCTTCTTATATCACTGGTTGATCCACTTACATCACATCACCTCTGACATATGGCTCATTACAGTGACATTGGGTCGGAGGGAGAAACGTCTAAATGCCCTTGACTTTTGAAAGACTGTCACATATACGGTAGTCTCATACTGTTTGCCTTTTCACAAAAAATCGATTTGAAAAATATCGGAGCGTCGTCAACAATTATCTTGAGATCTCCAATTAACCCCTCTGCGTCCAGTAATACAACCTTGCGCCAATTTGATGTTTAGGAAATGAAAGCGAATGTAGCAAATGACGATTTGCTCAAACACCAACACTCGGCACATGATATTACGCTGTATCATAAAAAATATATACTGCTTATTTTGTAGACGAATGAGCAAAACACAAAACTGGGCGTGGTGGCGTGCGCCTGTAATCCAGCTAACTGTGCATGGAAGTTATAAACTGATTCAGCGGACCCAGGTTCGAGTCTGAGTCACGTCTCGCAGATGATGACGTAAAAGGTCGGTCCCAGACGTAAATAATCGTATCTGATTGATACATGTCTATAAAAACCTAATTCAGCAACAAGAACAACATCATGACTGCAAATTTTAATACATGTACAAAAACTTAGATTTACTTTTCAAGTTTCAAGTTCAAGTTTAAGTTCATTTATTTCCAATTATCCAAGTAATAAGATAATAAAACAACAAGATAATATACGTGTACACGTATTTTTAACAAAATATGACAAAAATATACATTCATCATGGTTACATAAATAATTGGAGGACACATCTCTAAAAGCAAAAACTTGGGTCGAGGGTGCCCTTGGACATAATAAATTTAAAGACGAATCTTTTCACAAAGTTTAGTCTTTTCCCATCATGCTGTAGATTAGGTTCACAGTGAATAACTCTCAAGTTTCATCGGTATTTTTCACCCGTAACAGACCATTCGACACGTTCGATGTAATGATGCAGCGAAGATGAATGAATAGATGATATTTCAGAACATGACTACGAAAGGAAGTACTTTCTGATATTCTAAGTAAATCATATAAAATTTTCTTAAAGAATCAAAGTGAATGTATTTCACCTACTCATACAGCTCTTATTCAATCACGTTTCATTCTCAAAGCTTTTCTATCATCAAATCGCTGTCAGCAAATATGTTAGTATCATCTTACTTTCTATATGCAGAATGTGAAGTGGTATTACCCAGAACCCTTACCCACCGTTCAGGAGCATTGTACTTGTACAATTTTCCTTGTTTTGCCTCACTGCTAAAGATGCTTCTTTTTTTTCGCTGTATTCTGCGAATACATATTTACATTTGTTTTCCCTAATATTTTTACGTGGAATTTTCAATGTCAGCCCAGCTTTTGTTCCATAACATTTAAGTGGCAGTTTTATTGAAACTAGCATACCATATCATGAATACCCTCAAAACAAATACAGCTATTCATAATGTATTTTCATTCAAGTGTGAGGAACCTTTGAGTTCTTGTTTGCAGATACTTATGCTTTTAAAACGGAAATGATATCGCGCATATTGGGACCTTGAAATGATCTTCAGAATGTCAGAGAAGGATAAGTGACATTCAGACTGTGAAAAAGAGGGATGTGATATGGAATAGCGTTTATGGAGCGACAGCCGAGTGCTGCCTGCAATATAGCAAAGAGACGAAACATTCATTTCCTACAATACTAGAGAGATATCGATTTTACGACAATTTTTGTAAGGTTCCCATCCCCTCCCCTGATTGGTCAGTTTGTGTGTCTTTTCATCAACCATGACGCTTTAATGTTAATGTAGATTTCATTTGGATGTGTTCAGTACATGGTGGTTTGATTGTTTAGGGAAATTGATACATCATAAATCTTGTTCGAAATGCTGTACATCTCTTTGTCTTATCTTGGACGTAGTGCTATTTAGAATCATATAATTCGCTGCACGTACCCCAGCCCATGTCATTTGTTCCCAGGGTATATAAACAATCAACCCAATGAACATGATGAACTCAGAATCTTGAATACAAAACACGGCTATTTATTTCGCTTTCAATTCCACGCTATACTGCAGGGGATTGCCGATGTAAATGGGTGATTTTGCTCGTACAAATCAAACATTAAGCCAAGCTATTTTCGACGCGTTTCCATTTCCCTTTTTTCCAAGTGGAAGGCGTACTTCCATTTTTCATGAAATCATTCACCATTAACGAAGTCACGAAAGAGTATGCATTTCTCGTATCTGGCTCAGGACAACAGACGTTGAACTTCAGTGAGAACGTGAGGTAAAGCGTAGCCATATACAAATAAAATAGGGGCTTAATGAAATGAAAGCAGTTAATGGTCTTTGCCACATAATGGGCGGATGCCTACGACTAATTTGCTAGTCATCAAGCCACTGACGTCCCACAGGTATTGATGGGATGGGTATTAAAGGTACAATTGATGAAACGGACGAGATACCCTGGTCTGTTTGTTGATGTCTAATGGCGATCATAGCGGAATACTATGGTGGCCCTGAAGTACGCTCGACAACAGGTGATGGGCGACGTGAATTTCGCATCCCAGGTCCTGAACTTCGCAACCGAGGTCATGAAATTCATGACCCGTGGCGCAAACTTTGCATCCCAAGTCGTGAAATTCACGACCCGCGGTGCGAAATTCAGGACTGGGATGCAAAGTTCGCGCCAGGGGTACTGAATTTCGCACTGCGGGTCGTGAATTTCACGACTTGGGATGCAAAGTTTGCGCCACGGGTCCTGAATTTCGCACCGCGGGTCGTGAATTTCACGACTTGGGATGCAAAGTTTGCGCCACGGGTCATGAATTTCGCATCGCGGGTCGTGAATTTCACGACTTGGGATGCAAAGTTCAGGACCTGGGATGCGAAATTCACGTCGCACATGACCTGTTGTCGAGCGTACTTCAGGGCAACCATAGAATACATCCATCCATCACATGAAACACCTGATACCCTTATGAAGACTACTTTTTTTTTATAATTGTGTGTTTATTGAAGGATCAACAACTAATTATCATATTTACAAATAATCAGAGTAATTGTGAGCAAAACAAAACAAATTACAACATTTACAACAGATTGGGTAAAATTAGAAGAAAAAAAAAAAGAGGGGGGGGGGGCAGAAATAGGACTCAGAACATATAACGCTTAGTTAGTAGTACCATATTTGGAAATTAGTACTACCATTAACCAACACAAAGGAGACAATAATAGAATACTGATCATAGCATTACATGGGGTTTGTGATTTACATAAAAACTTGGTAAAGGAACAAATACTTGTATTTACCTTGGTCGAGGGTTGCAGAAGTAGACATACATGTAGACAGGGCATAACATACATGTAAAAAATTTATGTGAGAGAGAGATTGTCAACAGTTAGATATTCACACTATTCATTGTATACATCAAGATTACACATTAGAGTGGATGGCATGATCCATCAAGACAAAAAATCGAGACTTATATAAATTATTAAAGAAAAAAATCATAAAATAAAACGCCATTTCTTGAAATGAATGGGTAATTTGTTTCTTTTCTTGGCTAACAAGTATTTGATTTCTCTCTGTTTTCTAACAAAGGATTTAAATACCGCAAAATTTGGAAGATTGTTTTTAAACTTACAAGTATAAATATGGAATTTCAAAAGTAAAAATAAATACGAGACAAACTTATCACTGTCTTATGAAGACTACTTATTGAAAGGTGTATCTATATAGAAAAATAGCAAGTTTCAGTACAGCTCTGAAATTCTGCCCCTCCTACATCATCTGACATCGGTATGTTAAATGTTTCATAACCTAACCATCAAATCACCTACCAAATATAGGTTATATCTGTTGATTAAAACATCGTGTTACTACCCATCGCCTCACTTCAAGTGGCGTCGAGGTCACGTGGTTATATACCCTGACTCCTATCATAGATTACTGCTTGTGTGCGTGTCTAGGGTGCGTGTGTGCGTTGCGCACAGTACCGGTACAAAATCATCTACGGGCGTGTTCACAATTTTAAAACCCATTATTTAACATATTTTACCTTCTTACGCTAGGCCATAATATGAGACATTATATATGGTGATTTTCATGATAGAGTCACCGACCTTTGAGTAAGCAGCCCATAAGATCATTATAGATATCAATACCGCCGTGTCGTGTTACCAGATTCCATACTTAATTTTTCTTGTCCTGTGTTTTAGTTGTGGCTTTTCTAAAGCACACTATATACCGTGTATGGTGGTCCTCGTGGCATGGTTTTCATTTGGTAAGGAGTCATAATGTATTCCAGAATGTCCTCTCGTATGATCTTTCGTGTCTCTGCATGTCGTTTCGGAGTTAGCTTAGTTTACATGCCTTCTGGCGTGTATCGGAACTAAACCAATTTCAGCATACGTGGAAATTGCGCATGGACATAAATTTATAAAGCAGATTAAGATGGGCAATTAGTAACGTGACATTTAGGCAAATTTTCATACTTTTTGATACAGCAAATAAATATCCAATTCATTTCAAGTCCTAATCTTGAAACATCGTATTCTCCCACACAAGGTCTACATTACATTTAAAAAAATAAATAGCAACTGGACAATTCTAGAGCTGTAATAAGAACTTTTGACCATGGTTAGTAACGTTACAAAAAAAAAAAGGACACAAGAAAATAATGTTTTTGAAAAAAAAAAATCCTCCTTACTGTGTTGTACCTCAAACTTAGAGCCGTATCAGTTTTGCTTCTGACATGTTTATCCAGAAAAATTGAATAGTTTTCCTCTCTGTTTTTTAAGTAGGCCCCCAAATCTTGGTTAGTCATGTTACAGTTAATCATGTTGCATTTTGTCCAGCACTACGTATTTTAGATTTTCATACCTTTTCAGCAACGTATTTTGGAATATTTTCCTTTAATTTGGTGTGACACAATGTCCTTCATAACATCCAATTGAAAAATTTACAAAAGAAACAATAGTTTTCTGTCTTAGTCTAAAAAACTGTGTGTAGTCCCATATATCTATGTTTTTGTATGGTTCGGAATCTGCTATAAGGATACATTTTGAACTTTTTTTTTTTTTGATGGGTATGAAACCCCTTTCCATTTACAATTTCTGTATGAATTTTAACCCCCAAAATTGACCTGCATTTGAGAAAAAGCAAAAATAAAGTTTGGGGCAATGTCCACTTAGTCATGGAATTGCCCAGATACACAAATGCCGGCACAAATGGCTGGAAAATGTACATGTATGTGCCAAGATACCCGTAATTCTGAGATACATTTCTCACCTCACTATTTCTCATGTAAGAGGTGAAAACTACTGTCCAGTTCTGAATATTCTTCAGGTTTTTTTTTTATCGCACTAAAGCTTCCACGGTCGGATATGTTGATTTAAGGTTTCTATCTTTTTTTTTTCCCTCATCTTTCTTCTTCTCTCTTAATCCTCTAGCCTATATAGTGACTGAGTTTGATTTGTGAGATGTATCTTAGTAAAATACCTCTTGATCACGATTTCCTTTAATTTTTTAAATTAAAAAAAAGCTGTCTTTTGAAATATTTTCCTCTTTTTTAGTCGTGTAGCTTTTTTATATTGGAAATAAATATTTATATGCTTTTGTGTACTTGTTTACTTGAACAAAAGGTAAATAATACTAAGTATCTTAGTTCTTATTTTGGCTTCTTCACTTCCTTCTTCTTTTGTTTTCTGCACATATTCGGTTCTTACAATCATTTCTTTCCCCCTGAAATTCCCTTTTTATCTGTATATTTCCTTCTATTTTCATTCTTCAGTTTCTCTCATTTTTGACCAATAAATACATCATGTCTTTTCCATATCATCATTTACATCTACATTTGTCCGTGTGCATTGCATGTTGAAGTCTGTTTACTTTTGATACAGGCCTCAAGGTATGTAAACCAAAGCTTAAGACAGAGATAACATTTTATGCAGGGGCACGTAACATCATTTGCAAAGACATTTTAGAATACATAACAGTTGCCACATTGAATCAGACATTCTACATTTTAAAAGATTGCGATTTGTTAAAATTGAACAATATACGATGAATGAAAGCATAATGACGATGGCTTCAAATGCAAGCATTATTTTTTTAAAATTCAGTATACAATAAAATTACATAATAAAAATCGAATCTGCCCATCGAATGATGTGATATGATGTGATGTGTTCACATCAGGTGTAGATCGATTCAAATTTTAACATTGGTTACAAAATTGGTTAAATTTTGCATATTACGGCCCACTCCATCACCCACCCCTTTTCCCTCTCCTCTCACTCTCTCTGATTTTCTCTCTCCCTCTCTCTTCCCATATGCATATATATTTTCTTATATGCTATTTAATTATATGTTATGCTATTTCATTTTGTTTTGTTTTCTGTTTGTCTGTTTTATGCTGATCACGCCACTCTTATTCGAAAATGAATAATAAATAAATGAATAAATAAATAAATAAATAAGCATGTATATCCCGCATTATCCAAAATATGCTTTCTCTTCCAAAATCCCGTCGAATATTGGATTTCAAACAAATACGCTTTTGAAATATGTACTTTATATCCTGAAGAAAATATGGCAGTGACACCCCAGTTCGTCACCATTAAGACTCGTGTTATAACTCTACCCTTCCATCATCTCGCCTTGGAATGAATATTCGCTTCGAATTAAAAACAGAACAGCCGTATGTTCTCCAAAAATTATTCATTTCGTATTGCTCCAGGTACTGAAATTATTATTTCATGGCCATTTGAAAAATAAATGCTATGAAAAATACATCTTAGATGTAATGATCAACTAATTCGCTAAATCGATGTGCCCTGGGCTTTTTATTTATTTCTTTTAGTTTATTTTTTGTTTTGTTTTGTTTGTTTAATATTTCAAAAGCGGTTCACAGCATATTGCCTATTATGAAGCCGATAACTCACGCGGGGACTATCCATTAATCCTTAGCGCTTCTTTTGAACGCGTGATGTGCCCGTGGTGACGTCACACTTTGAGAGGGCTGTGAAGGGTATTATGCTTTGATCTGAAGGTGATATATCACGTGACATGTAACTTCGCTCGGGGAATATGTTCACCCACTAGTTGAATATTGGACCTCAAAATATGTGAAAGCAAAATGATTACCTTTTAATGTGTTTAAAGACGACTCAATTTTGATATGTTTACTCCGGAGGCCCGTTGCATAAAACTTACTATAATAGTAACTTTGCTATTATAGTAACTCTTCATGGAATACAGGATTTTGATTGGCTGTTGAGCATGGCATGTTGCTCAACATCCAATCAAAATCCAGTATTCCATGAAGTTGCTCAACAACCAATCAAAATCCATTATTCCATGAACAGTTACTATAATAGCAAAGTTATTATTATAGTAAGTTTTATGCAACGGGCCCCAGGGTGCCCTTGCATAAAGACTTGCTATTATAGTAACTTTGCCATCAATGGTAACCACCATGGTAACGTTGCTCAACAGCCAATCAAAATCCAGTATTCCGTACTATAATAGCAAGTTTTATGCAACGACACCCTGGTCTAATAAAGGAAAATGAAGCTCAAATACCATACAGTTCAAAAAGCCGAGAACTACCTTATGATATTGCTAACAACAAAAAACATATTTAAATAGTATGGATTTTCCTTTGCTCAGAAATACCCATGATGACTTTCGTTTTATGGAAATGGTGATCGCAGAGTTTTGCAATTGCCGGACTATTCGCTGACGTGCATGCGTGCAGAAATTCATGTGGCGTGACAATACGAAATGCAACTGTTATTTTAACTTGTCAACATCTACAGATTACCCTGTAGAGATAAATGTTGAAGCAAGAAATTAAGACCGCATCTAAACTCTTCATAAACTACTTGAATATGTAAATACTTTTTCACAGTTAATTCATTTTTAATTTTTGATTTTCCTGTCGTTTTGTCTTCTTGCCGCATTATATCTTGCTGGCTATATTTATTTTTGTTTATATGATATTTTTAATAGTTTGTTTCGTTCTAAATGTGTTTCTTTTGACAATTTTGTTTTTACAATGTTGATTTACACGGTCCAAATGTAAACCAGTCATGTAACTGTTTGGGCTTTTTAACCTTGTATAAATAAATAGATCAATCAATCAATCAATCAATCAATCACCTTCGTATAAGAGCTACCGTCCTGGGAATTAGCTGGCAATATACTGGTATTCTACCATTTTTATATGACCGTGATAACATGTTGGTTGTAGCAGCGATTCAAACCCCGGTATACGGCTTTAGAGCATCACTTGAAATATTATAGAATGTCTATGGTTTAAAACATGTATTAACATTGGGAAATATTTTGAGATGGAATAGTTTATAAAGAGCTCCTTAAACGAGAAAAAGAATGGTGGAAAAAAGTTGTAGATAAGTACACAACTTTGTGATTGCTTTTATACATTTGAACGTACAAAATCGACTTCATTCGAGCAGAAAACATAGAAAATGGTCTTCGATATACCCTATATACGTATGTTCTTGCCTAAATCTTTCTGTCAGCCCTTCTCTACCCCCCCCCCTCTCGCTTCCTCTCTCCTCTCTTTCTAGTTTTGTTTCTCATTGTTTTTGTTTCTCACATCAATCTTCTATCTTTCTTTTGTTTTCTATGCCCTTCCTCTTGATATCTGTTTTCTGTACATTGCTATATTTTACCGAACCTTTCTTTCAAGCTAAATTACTGCCAAACTTCGAGGAGAAAGCCTCAAGAAGAGGGACATAAATAGAAACCAAAATACTCTGACTGATCACTATAATAGCGATACTTAGAATAAAAACTCTCAAACCTGGTGACATTTATCTAGAGCTAAACTCTACCTGACCTTTCCGTGCCTCTATATACTGATCTTAGCATGTCACTTTTCTATTCGTAGGATGATGATGGTAACTGATTAAGGGTGATACATCTGCCATCATTTTCAATGACGACATTTTCTTCACCTTGATACGAGCTTATGTAAATCAAATGTATTTTTAAGAACAAAACAAAACAACAACAAAACTTTTTTGTTCAAAATTTGAGATGATGGATCGATATGCAAGTGTTATCACAAAGGCTGTCAAATTTAACTTCAGGTTGTCTTATCAAAACACATGAATGGTAGAAAGAGATAAAGTTGTAGAACAGCGTTTTAGCTATGCATTAGTTGATTAAATTTGTGAACCCGCATATTGATATAATATCTTAAGGATTCTGATGTGTAAATGGTTCCTTTTTTGTCAGTATATAACAAATTTGCTATTTGTCATTCCTTTTCTTGTTATATTATGTAGAAGTGAATTTATGTTGCTGTCCACAGATTTGTAATTATATAAAAAAATAAATAAAAAAAAAAGATCATCTGCGGTATCATGGTTATATCTGGAAATTAATCACCATGATGTTCGGGGAATGCATATAGTTTAATTCAGCATTATACTACAAAAGTAGCATCCTAGCGATGGACAGTTAAACCTACAAAGCTCATCGCATCCCATTCTAGTAAATTCGTCTTACATTTAAATTGCACTCATAGTTTCAAAGGAGATCAAAATCAAACTCGAAAACAACTATTACTATGATATACGGCCACATCACTGGACGAACATAATGTTTCCAATTCGATTCTTCTTTTGATATTTTATTATTCAAGATAACGTCATTCCTGTTGGGATCTTTCGTTTTCATTTTCATTTGGATCAATCAGAGACCCATCAAAATTGCCCAAAAGTGGTTTAAGAGATGAAATCAAAAGCCATGGGAGGATGCACTGCTATGTTCACTTGCCTTCAAAAGGGAGAAGTTAGCGAATGTGTTGACCTAATATTCTCTATTCCATAAATCATATTACGTCTGATTTTAATCTAAAGCTGTTAGTTAACCTTGACACATAGTTAACCAAATGAATGAGCAAGATGAAAGCAATAATGCTCATAAATTCTAGATCGATGGAAAAACACAAAGACTATCAAAATAGAATACTCATGGTTTGCATTTAAGAATATGTTCAAATCACACCGTTACACTTCTGTGTACTGAAGTCGCATTTATATTTGGTGCATGCGTTTGGTGACCCGTATGATGCTCGTTGAGGAATATGGAAGAATTGTGCTATTCCTCACCAAATCAAGGACTGCGAAATACCTGCTAGTGAGAGACTATCTCGTATTACCATTAATATTCCACACATGAATATCAATGATATTAGGTTGCGAAACCTTGGAATTATCTCGTCATTGCTGCGTAATTGTAATATACTAGATAATGAAAAGGAGAAATTGTAGCCTCGACCGGTATCAGTTTATATGCATCGTGTTAATTAGCTCAATATCGCACGCATTGCGGAAACCTTGACCGAACTGAAGGAACTTGAATTCATGCAAAATTATGTAGGCTATTCGACGAGTGTGAGGAAATTTCTACGTGTAATATCCCATCTCCTTTTGGATGTTCTTCATTCAGAATCACAAAATTTCATTTCATTTTCCAATTACGATAACCTTGGTGGTTGTTATTCCTCGTGTTACTCCCTATTGGTCTTGAGAGTTCATTATGAGAATGAGTGAAGAGAGAGGCGGGAATATAGCTAGGTCATAAATTCGATGAATTGCGTTCCGTACACGCACTTTCTTAACGAGGTCGCATGTTGGTTTTAGCAATTTAGAGATGTTTAGGGGAATGGGACTGTTGCAGTTTTTCACGTTAGCCAAGGAAATTTAAATTTGAAAACTTGAATTCTCACTGTTATTTTCTCTTTCGAGATGTATTCCATATATACTTGCAAGTAAAACTAGCATTTCATGTTTAAAGTCTATTTTCAAACAATAAAACCAAACAAACAAACATGAACCAAGATAATCATTAAATTTAACACGTTGCGAAACAGCGACTACGGCCATGCCATATACACTGCGAAAAATATTAGGTAAAATTTTAACCAGCACGAGGGTATTTATATGTAAAACCAACTTTGGGCAATATTTTTATCCTATACGGGAAGCATATTGTCCAGTTGGGGTAAAATAAGCAGTAATTACTTTAGAATGGGCAAAATTTCCATCAAATTGGATAAAAAGAAAAATGCCCAAAGAAATGCCCAAAGAAATGCCCAAAGTTGGTTGGACACATAATTGCCCTCATGGCACATTTTTATTCAATATTTTAGAGTGTACTTCATTCTGCTCTTGAAAAAAGTTTGCTGAGAAAAGCATAAGGAAAAAATAGTAGCTGTAGAAAATTATAAGTTAAATTCATAGTAGCCCGAACGTCTGCCATTAGCTTAGGAATCTTGATCTCTCCATTTACTGCAAGAAAAGCAATATTCTTCAAGTAAAATTTTCTTCTGCATTTTGATGTCAGTAAGGAAATGGGGAAATGGTTTTTAATCTCTACATAATCTTGCACTGGACCTATATAATCTACACTTTTGAAATACTCGCCAACAAAGATGGGGAAAAAATGGCTGTGATGAAGTGAAATAGGCACGTTGGACTAATATTTGTTTTCTCTATCTATCTACAAGTTTGATTTGTGTGGTCATTTCTCTCATCGGTCATCTGGGATTGTACCGTGGTTACTTCGAGTCAAGTCATGATGAAATACTGCCGCATTAGACCGTGTCAGACCAGAATACACGTAGTGCATCTTTTTGATATATGCTGTGAGATTATGATCATGATTATTACAAGAAGGTAGTGAAAAGGAGATAGAGAGAAGGAGGAGAAGAGGGGTAGATGAAGAGAGAAAGAAAGAGAACGAATGAAAAAAAAAATAAGACTTGAACATGTTGAAAGGAGGGGAGATTAAGAAAAGGAGGAGAGGGGAGATTGGCTACAGCTATTGCGATTTATTCACATTTCATGTCATCACGTTTTCTTTTCTTTAGACTCCCTTACTTAAAGAGATGATGTTACCCACGCTATGAAATGTGAAAGGTTTGATGATAATGGGCAATACCTTTTTTTTATGTATTCTCCTCCATCATTTTGCTTTGTTGTTGTTTTATATGTTATTTTGAGTTTTTAATTTAGTAATTTTATTTTGAAGGACCCCAAGGAAGAACAGTGATGTTACATAAACATCGCTGAAATTGGGCTTTCCTCAGATTTGTTATCTTTTGATTTGTATATTTTGTATTCATAATCTTTGTATATAATTTGTTCTTTGTATATGTTCTTTTTATTGATTCTGGAATAAAGACAAACAAACAAACAAACAATTGTCCATTTTCAAACTTTATTATCCCCCTTTCTATCTCTCTCTCTCTATCTATCTATCTATCTCTCCCTCTCTTTCTACCTCTCTCCCTCCCTCCCTCTCTCTCTTTCCCTCTCTCTCTCTCTTTCCCTCTCTCTCTCTTTCCCTCTCTCTCTCTCTCTCTCTCTCTCCCTTTACCCGGTTCTTCTATCACACCGACACCTACATCAGAGGCTGTGGGTGAATTATTGACGAGCGGCCATTTTAATAATTCAAGATGGCCGGGATAGGAAAGAAAACAGGAGAAGGTTTGCACTAAGGGAAATGAGGACATGCTATCGAACTGACCTAGAAATCAACTCATAATTAGACTACTTTTTAATCTTTTGTTCTCATTCATGCGCATCGCCAGTATTTTAAAACTTGTATAAATTTGAATATGTTTTTTCATTACCTTTGGTTTCTATTTTTGAAAGCAACGACAGCAGCAAACAAGGCCCCAGGCTTCTGTCATTTTTGACATTCTGCCTCAAAAATAAATTGTTAGGTTTTATAGAATATGTATATATCATTGTACATGGAAGTAATAAAAATTAATCATCCCTGATTTTTTGTTTGTTTGTTTGTTTGTTTTTTTTTTGTTTCATTCCGAGAGAGCCTGAACGGAGTGGAAACCAAATCAGAAAAATGACTATTAGAAGAATATTGAATAGGGGACCATAAAAAGTACTACTAAACAAATTGAAAAGGGATCGACTGCTAGATATAATAAGAAATATCACTCATGGAATGATTTGATTATTATTCTGAAAGTTGCAGAATTCGAACATGATTGCATCCCGTATGCTGTAATTGCCTACATAGGCATGATAGGACACCGTGCCTATTGAAAAGAGGCAATAAGCACTCGATTTTGATTTCATTAGTCGAGAGCTTAATAATTTCAATAAAATGATTACTATTAAGCAGCTGCGTTAAGGAAAATGCATGCACACCTATAAATTTCTTCTTTTTTTTCTACCGGTTTACTGGTCCTATAGTTTTACGTTTGAAACTCAAATTGTCAGTACCTTTAAAAGCCATCTGTTCATATTCTTTCAACTTCATAATAATCTTCTAAGTAAGTCTATTCCCGCTGTTATATCACGACATGAACTTATTGGCCTTTTCCTGAACTCTGATGTAACCTGACCTATTTTAGTCACCTGATAGATGATCTTCATCTTAGATATACCTAATCCTTATCCATAATCCTCATGGGTTAGATCAAAGACATCTTGGTGACGTCATGGAAATTCTTGTCAGAATTATCATGAACTCGTGCTATCTGAGAATTCACCTTGTAAAAGTAAAAGGACACTTTGAATTGAAAAAAAGAATAATGCTGACATTGTTTATGAAAATCAGTAATGTCATCGTGCTCAAAGGTTTGCCAATACAAATTGTCTACCATTTCTTATAATAGTTTATGAATGATACTGACCTCTTATTGATTTTAACGAATACAATAATGTCAGTGTGCAGTTATAAGTATTATTCCTGTTCCACTGTTACAGAGATATGAAAATAGTTCAATGTCTTTTGCATGCTTTCTAGAGATTAATTACACTTCATAATAAATCCACATCTAAAGACTGGCCCTTCCTTTAGTGGAATGACTGAACTCGATTCGGTATGATTTACACTGTAGAACAAGCTTCGGTTATCTATGCAGCCGGATATTACATCAATGCTGAAATTATCTCGGATTATTCGGATCCTGGTGAGGACTTTGAATAATTCCCTTAGCTTAGGTATGCCTATGCTGATAATCAGAGACCAAAGGTTTGTTCGACATAGCAACAAGAAAAACAAATGGATTCATTGTTAGAATGAATGAAACAGATACACAACAACTCTCGCAATATGCATGAATTAAGGGATTTACATTGTTTTATATCAAACTTGAACAAAATATTGAATCGGTGATAACGGAATATTATGAATGAAATAGCAAAATATCTGTTAAACTTTCAGCAGGCACGACAAGGGAGAAGCTATGTCAATTCAAAATCAGTATTGGAATATTTCGTGGTTGACATGCCAGCATTAGTACTCTCTGTTCATCGTCAAAAATCCCGATGATCTTTCCTTTATCCCCTTGTTGATGATGAAACTATGGATGGATTATGGGAGATCAAACGATTAATGTATCGACCATGACCTTCTCAGTGTATTCAATCATCAATCCGAGTGATTTATCAAATTCATTGTTACATCATTACAACATATAAATAAATGTCATCACGTGTCGATAGGCGGTTGTCATGAGGCATTTCGACTTAGTTTGTGGGATTTGCTTTTTAAGAAGGCTTCTTATTCGGTAGTTAAAAGGAATAGTTCTCCTGTCGTGTATTGTGATTAACGTTGGATTTGCATTAATAGTATTCTGCAGAATTCATCTGTTGCGCTGTGGTTAGTATGTTGCTTTTGTTATTTGACGTCGTTCAGTGGAATACTCCATATATAAAAACAATTCTTTCTTTTATATGTGGTACTTGAATACTGAACAGATTACAGTGGGTTATTGCAATATCATCCAAAGCTAACCGCGTCTGAAAGTGCATAAGAATAACGACAACAACACATAATGGCTTCTTTTGTAATCGTTAGGTTTGAAATATTCCATCTAATAGAAGTATGAGGAATGAAAACGAATCCCGCATGATGATATCCTTGCATTCCCATTACCTAATGTAAGCTCAGACAACCAGAGATATAAGCATGATCCAAGCAAGTAGATTCTAATCGTGCTTGTAGCTGCATAGAACACGTCTAAGGGTCATAAAAAAAAGGGAATAAGTAATCGTCGAATATGGTAATATAAAAATAGGCCAATATGTCACGACTGGGTGATCCAGTGTTATATTGTTCTCTTTTCTTCTTAGTGGGTTATCTGCATGATATTGGGGCGAATGGTCATTAGTGAGCATGCCTGTAGCTATGGGGTGTATGGAAACCCTACTGAGATTCTGACAGTGATGGAAAGAGTGTCCAACCCGCCGATATTACACTATCAATTTCATTCTTCACTCTCTTTCTACATGTTCTAGTTCCAGCATATGAACACATGAGAAAAGAGGGAATACCTTGCATGGGTTTTTTTCTCTACCAGTCGTTTAGAAAACAAAACAACAATCAATATCTTAAAAATACGTGCCCTGATCTAACCGACGGGTACCATGACTGTTTTTTACTGTCTGACTGTGGACATGGTGGAAAGAGTGTATTTTCATCAAATCACTTTTAGTGCAAACTTCCTGTGAATAGAATTATTCAAAACATTTGACTCTTTCTGGATTGTTCTAGTTTGGCTTTAGAAATATTTCGAAAAATCCATAGTGACGAGCACAAAATAAAACAATAGGATAAAATGCTTAATCCCGGAAATGAATTATTTCGTACTTAAGTAACCCATGACATATTCAGATTTAGCCAAAGTCCTATCATTCCCAACCTGTTAAGCTTGTCAAGTTTCATTGCCATTAATTCATCTCTTATCAAGTGATAAATTAACCGGCAACCTTTGACTTGATGAATTCCAAGCAACATGAGCAGCATGACCATGATCCATGACGTAGCGTGCGTCCGGATATTGAGGGGCACTTGCATCATGGGGGGGGGGGGCGGGGGCACCAGTTTTTACTAAGTAAAAGAATTGAGAATGAGAAAATTTTCCGAATAGCAGGAATTGTAGCATTGTGGCAGGAGCATATCGTCATATGATTTTCATATCTTTTCCCCTTTTCCCCTTCATTTAAATTTTCTTCTCCTTCTTTTTTTCCCTTACCCACCATTTGAAGGCGGCCAGAGTGGGAGGAGGAGGAGGAGAAGGGGGAGGAGGCACTTGACCCCTGTTCCTCAGTGCCTACTCCATCAGCTAGGGTGGTGGTTTGATGATTATGATGCTTCGAAGGTTCTTTCAATGGCTCAATGTTTGCTATAAATGAACGCCGGAGATAGGAAGCCGTTTTTTGATGAGCGAAACGTCATTATTTTCTTCCAATTACGAGTCGGTTTGATGCCATCGAGGTTGCGATAAATGGAGACCGCGGAGATAAGAGAGCGAAAAGAATAAAGGAGTAATCGATCAACTTTGAACATGAACAACTGAAGTGCGTCGCCGAGTAATTCAATTAAGAAACATACAGACGTGAATGAAGCTAATCATGTCCTAGCTGTAGTGTATACAGAGAAAGGCCTCGCTACTCCATAAGCGAAAGGATAATGTATAGAAAGAATTGCTAAGGTTTTGCATTTATTAAACTAATGACGCTCATTCGTTGTTTGTCTGAGGATTCTCAATTAGCTTTTAAAAAATAAATAGAAAAAGAAAAAAATCAACTATTCCTATTCCAAAGACAAAAACTGAATATTTCGCGTGGGCCTAATTTTCTCATCAAGCAGTGTATCAAGTTTGTTATGTTATGTTTAATGTTCTTCATAATTATACTATTTTGTAACAAGCATTGAATTTCTAACACCTTTCTAGTCTGTGCTGCTGGTCAGTCTTCAACATAAAGGCAAAGAGATAAATAAATAGATGAAAATGTACATTTTTTGTGATCATATGTTACCATTATTTATATAGATGACATTTGTAAAACAGCGGAGTTTGACATATTCTCTGGAATATCGTTCATTATAGCACCAATCATGACAAATTTGATGTTAAAACTACAAGGTGTCATTTTTACAGTTTATCTTGCTATAAATGGTTAGTTCATAGCAATTTCATTCATTTTCATACTATAATTAAGGGAGCTAGATCTCTTTCCATTTGAGATGCTCCAGGTTAGAAATGTCATGATAAGGATTCACAATAATTTTTTCGTGATGGTGAAAGCGACACTGACATGTCTCTACTTCATTCCCATCATAGTACGAGTTGAAGGATTCTTCCACTAATCCTCGTATAAGCCGCAACCACTCAACCAGCACGCTGATAGTAATTGTTGCCAAAATTATCTCATTTATTTCACCACTGAGCCAAGACAACGATATCATCTTTCATCTCGTCACCATTTTCTTCTTTTCATTTTCGACGAGGTGATGGGTGTCCTCAGTGTTCGGCGTCAATCTTAAATCAACATCCGAAATAAACCCACCTCAATCCATCAACTCAAATGGTAATAACGGATGGCTCTACACTTAAGGTTCATACACAAAACTTAATCGGATATCCGTACCTTGCAAGTATAAATAATTTGATATCTTCCAAGGTGTAGTATGATGTTGCACACATTTTTAAAAAAACTTTGATTATGATTTAGATTAAGATATATCAGATAAATGTGTAATGTTTTGTGTCATGCAAGTAAAGTTGTATTCACATTTCTCTCTATCAGGACTATAATAATGTCTATTTTTTATTCTCCTTTCTGCTAGAATATCAAACCACTTAACAATTTTTTTTATCTTATATAGTACACATCAATTGTCGTCACAATATATCTAACATGATACAGTGCTATATTTCTCCTTTCATTGTTGCATAAGGTCATGTAGGTAGAGTACACTTAACTAAATTATCAAGAACAATCAAAGTTTATGAGCTACTTACAAGCACGTAAATTTATCCCGTCAGTATGCTTTCAAAATTTTGTTCAGATCACTGGTAATACGTAATACCAGGGTTTTCATTTTATAGTTCGGATCGTCCACATAATATGATTTTATATTTTAAGAACACCCTATAGATCATTTACACCATGAAGTGTTATGTTGTCCTAAAACTGCAGTGGCGTCCTAGTGTGAACGAACCCATTGTCCAGGCAGACGACACCATGGATGTTGGAGCTCAATTATGTGATCCACGGGGTTTTCCGCGCAAATATTACAGAGAGACATCTATGGATGCCCTTCATATCACGTGCTCATTGTTGCGCATCCATTCTCATTAAAGACACATTACCTATAACCACCACCAATGTTACAACTCTGCAAGATAGCAAGATTAATCATGTTTCCAAACATTTGACATTCCCATGAAGGTTATTGAGACGTCATTGATGTTTCTATGGGTTATTTATTTTTCATTTGGTTCCGATGTTTATTTCTCTCAAGGAAGAAGGTACTTTTACGTTTTTATGATAAATATAAGCATCCTGTATTTGAGGAAACATTACTTACATTTTGCTTGACAGGAAAGGTTTTTCCACTCTGACTAAAATCGACGCCATCCGAGTAAATTAGGATCAGTTCTAGTATCAAACAGGTGACATCTCTATAGCTATACGTTTGGCTTTGATTGAAGAAAAAAATCAGATTCATTTCTTTTAACTCTAGAGCCTATTGTGCCTGATTGTCATTGATGACTTTAAAGCTGAACGAATATCATACCCACACAGGAAACGCAATTAGTCTTGCCTCAATGACGATGGAAAATTATTGTCAACATCACCGGCCATAAACGATGCGTGATTGATGTATGACAAACCCATTCCAAATACGCCAATTACTATTTATGGGACTATGAGGGTAACATGCATGGTGCTAACACAACCAAGATAAGCTGATTTGTATACGTTGGTGACATGCTTGCCTTCGTTATCTGTATAAAAAAGCAATAAGCAACGGAATAGGCTCTTATATAGGTTTGCAGCAATTTGTTGCACAGTCCATTCGGAATCATTAGCATTTACTGCAAGTATTTTCTGAGAGTTACTCACTTAAACAAATACACTGATCGATGGTTAGAGTCACTTGTTTATCAAATATATTTTGCTTTCCTATTTCGCTTTTTTACTTTCCTTTTTAATACAAAAACGCTATAATTAACATCGCCATAATTTTTCATTTTCTCCTTTTACTCAAATCCGTACTCTTATATTTTGTGTGTGTCGACAGGCTTTGGTCATGTTAGTTCTTAACGTTTGTTAAGTTCAAAGTATACCCTATAACCAAAAGTCACCACTTGTTTTTACGCAGAAGAAGAGGTTTTGGAAGGTCTACCATTATCCTGACCCGGCACAGTTTTTCTCATCTCAGACTTCATAAAGTGATGACACCTTCTTCTCCCTCTGCTGATGACACTCATCTACTAAAGGTGTTAACCTTGGAGGATAACAATGCTGATGTTTGTACAGCACGTAAATATAACACAGTGGTCATGGAAAATGCACGCCAAGAAGATCTTTTATTTCAAAGGCGTTAACCCTGCATTTATTTTAGGCTGAGCTTAGTTCCATAATAATACAGCTGCGCAATGCTGTTATGCTAATAATACATAGGCCCTCACGTTGGATAGCCTCATCACAAACGCAATAAAATCCCTCGAACTGGAGATATCACCTTCAAAGACGCAATAAAGATGCTCAAATCGGCAATATGAGAGGAGATGATGGTGATATGATAGGGTATAATAACAAACTTCAATGTAAAGAGTGTTTATTATTGGTGAGCTGTAATAATGGAAAGAATTGCTCATACGGGGTAGATGTGAATAATAACACTTCTGGATTCATCCAATGCAATCTTATATTAAATAGAATTTACGAAATGTTATTGATTGCACCATTATGACTTTATCTCCAGGATATATTTTCCAAATCCTTGATTTATCATTGCATAGCATATATAGCAAAATCTGAACAATTCCATTGTGCATTTTTTAATAAAGCAAGCAATACATGAGGTCATGGTAATATTCAATATAAACACTGCTTGCATCAACTGCTATCAGGATTGATTCTATAGGTCTGCAATTCACTGGTGTGAGAATCATATCGGTGTGAGATACCCAGATCATTCTTCGTTATTCACTTGCCCACTGACCGGATGAGATTAGTCCAATTGACCACAAACAGGCATCAAAATATTGACAACGCTAAATCAACTATATTCCATCTATCAAGTGGTAGATGAGTGAATATATTCTGGTATCATTCAATTCATCTTCTCAATCTAAATGATATAATCATACACGGAATATTGGCGCCATGAAGGATTTATCTGGAAGTCAAAGATAAACCTGCGACAAGATTGAACAAAAAGATGACATACATTACATAAGATTTAAAAAAACATCCGTTTTTGCAAATAACCTTGATTAATTTACAATGGAGATTATTTTGTAGTACATTGGTTCATTGCTAGTCAGATCTAATGGTGTATGGGGTGTTAACCTATTCGTGACAGAGGGTCCACATTTTGTGGTTTGGCCTAATAACTTTTGATGCAGAGCCCTAGAAATCATTCCAAATAAATGAGTAGAAAAAGCAACAAAATCTACACTTACTGTGCCCATTTTGGTTGCATCAATATTTGTTGTTTGATGCTGAAAAATTTTCAAAGGAAAATAAGCATAAAAATCCTTAAATTGGCAATGCGATGGAAAGTTTAAAATCAGTTTTTCCCTGCAAATTGGCAACTTTTTGACTTCTCATCATACTTTCTGTCAATTTATATTTATTTCAGATACATGACATTTAATAAGAAAAATGTAGCATTAAAAGAAAAAATGTTGGTGTTGCCAATTTGAAGAATAAAAGCTGATCAAATCAGGCTTTAAAATAATTCCTGTCACGAATGGGTTAAACAGGTCCAGTGGACATGATGAAGATGATTTTTTTTATTTAATACAGGTGCATCGGTTTATTGGTATCAAATCCTATGAAGATGGTGTGTGGTGTATTGGTCCAGTGTATATCAGATATAGTTTGTGGTGTACTGGGGTAGTGTGTGTGTATATGTCAGATTTTTTTGTGGAGTATTGGTGTATTGTCTGTCAGACCTATATGAAGATGGTTTGTTGTGTATTTGTACAGTCTACTGTGTCTGAAGATGGTTTGTGGTGTGTTGGTGCAGTGTCTTTCAGATCTAATAAAAATATTTGTAGTGTATTGGTCCAGTGTCCAGTGTATATCATAATGAGTTTCCACTGTATTGTCATTCTCATTCAAGGATTTATTTTTGATTTACTCAACTGTTGTGTAAATAGATTCCCAAATGTTGTGAAAAGTGGACACTAAGATTGCTTTATAAACAACTATTCGGTAAAATATATACACAACTTTTGCGCAGAATTATTCCACAACAGATATCATACACACCTACTGAACAAATATATACACAACTGTTGTGCAAAATGGTTACACAATATAGTTGTATATATTTTACACATTTGTTGTTTAAAGGGAATGCACAACCTTTGCTTAAAACTTACACAACCGGGGTTGTTACACCGTTTACACAACCGTTGCTAGGTTCATCAAGTAGCACTTGTGTAAGCTGTGGAATTTTTTTAGGGTGTCGTTTATTGGGGCAGTGTGTGCATCAGATTTTTGTGGTGTATTGGTGTATTGTCTACAGATCTTATGAAGACGGTTTGTGGTGTATCAGTGCAGTGTTTATCAGATCTTATGAAGATAGTTTGTGGGGCACTGGTGCAGTGTGTACCAGATTTTATGAAGATGGTTTGTGGTGCACTGGTGCAGTGTCTGTCAGATCTTATGAAGACGGTTTGTGGTGTATCAGTGCAGTGTTTATCAGATCTTATGAAGATGGTTTGTGGGGCACTGGTGCAGTGTGTACCAGATTTTATGAAGATGGTTTGTGGTGCACTGGGGCAGTGTCCAAGATCTTATGAACATGGTTTATGGTGTATTGGTGCAGTGTCTATCAGATCTTATGAAGATGGTTTGTGGTGTGTTAGTGCAGTGTCTATCAGATCTTATGAAGATGGTTTGTGGTGTATTGGTGCAGTGTCTATCAGATCTTATGAAGATGGTTTGTGGTGTATTGGTGCAGTGTCTATCAGATCTTATGAAGATGGTTTGTGGTGTATTGGTGCAGTGTCTATCAGATCTTATGAAGATGGTTTGTGGTGTATTGGTGCAGTGTCTATCAGATCTTATGAAGATGGTTTGTAGTGTGTTGGTGCAGTGTCTATCAGATCTTATGAAGATGGTTTGTGATGCATTGGTGCAGTGTCTATCAGATCTTATGAAGATGGTTTGTGGTGCACTGGGGCAGTGTCCAAGATCTTATGAACATGGTTTGTGGTGTATTGGTGCAGTGTCTATCAGATCTTATGAAGATGGTTTGTGGTGCACTGGGGCAGTGTCCAAGATCTTATGAACATGGTTTGTGGTGTATTGGTGCAGTGTCTATCAGATCTTATGAAGATGGTTTGTGGTGTATTGGTGCAGTGTCTATCAGATCTTATGAAGATGGTTTGTGGTGTATTGGTGCAGTGTCTATCAGATCTTATGAAGATGGTTTGTGGTGTATTGGTGCAGTGTCTATCAGATCTTATGAAGATGGTTTGTAGTGTGTTGGTGCAGTGTCTATCAGATCTTATGAAGATGGTTTGTGATGCATTGGTGCAGTGTTCATCAGATGATATAAAGATGGTTTGTGGTGCACTGGTGTATTGTCTGTCAGATCCTATGAAAATGGTTTCATAATGTATTGGTGCACTTTTATCAGATCTACATGTAATGAGGGTGGTTGAACTGACAAAATGTATAAAATGTTATTAAAATGGTGTACTGGTGCGGAGTTTCCAGCATGATTATTTCTGTACAACGCACAGTGTACCTTTATCAAGAACTGAAATAAAAATATAAAGAAACCATAGTCACCGTCATTAAGAACCCTCACCTTCGCTGCTCCGCTCGCGTAAAAACTTTAGATTGGCTGGTGGCACTTGGTAATCTCAGTGACGTAGCATGAGCCCAGCCAATGAGGAGTCTCTGGTTTGATTAGGGACCATAGACTTACCGTGGATGGATGAAATACCACGGAGTGGAGTGAGGGTATAAAAGGAAATCCTATTGGCTATTCAGCGAAAAATTTCATCCCCCCCCCCCATCGCTAAATTGGCAATAATCCCTGAATTATTTGTAATATTATAAGATTTGGAAATTTGAAATAAGAGCTTAACAGTTTTTTCTTTCGTAATTTGCACATCAATTATGACTGAAGCACATTCAGTAAGGGTTGTTTTTTTTTTTTTTGGGGGGGGGGGGGTAATCTTCTTTGGGGACAAAATATGGCCGCAATTTGGGCAGAAACGTCCTGTGTTTGGGTCTCACTGTTTTACACCATAAGCACTTCAGATTTGATATGTTGGTTGTAAAGTGTGATAAATGGATCAAGTTTACTGGGATTATTCTTTAAGTTAAAGCTGTCATCATTCTTTTACGCACTTGTTTTCTTTCTTTTGGTTTTTTTTTTGTTTTGTTTTAAAGGAAAATGCGTACATACGGTACGCTTATTTAGAGTATGATCATACCTAAGCTGGACTTATTGAACCCCAAACCTCACAGATTGAAATGTCATGTCCATCATGCTGAAATTGCCCTCCTTTTCATGTTACATCCAACTTTCCCTTTCGCTATTCTCTATTTATTTTAGGCATTCAAGAGGAGGGGCGCACACCCTGTGCCCCCCCCCCATAGCTCATTATAGTTCATTATTTTCGCAAATTGCCATCATGCACCGGCATTCTGCTCATGGTAATTAGTCATGATTGTGCCGAGAAATATTGCATTTGTAACGGAGCGCGATCTTGATGATTCCATCCATGGCGTATAATCTTGTCTCAGGCACAATCATCAAAGGAGATACGTCCCTTCCCGCTCTTATGGGGATATTAGGATTTCACGCCACGACTTCCACTGTATCATGTGTGGTAATGCCGTGACGCCTCCTGAAGGCTGCGTAATTAGCCTGTACTGATTTATGCATAAAACAAAACAAAATTTAGTTTCCTTATCCTGCTGATTTTCTAATGAGGAATCTCCCATGCGTGAGATCAAGATGCGATTTATTAAGGAGAAAGTGAGAGCAGTGTTCAGGTTCATTCATTCATCAATTAACAGTGGTGGATGGAGATTATTACGCTCGGATTTTCAACAGCATAGTTACGTTCCAAGTGTTGTAGATACTTTGTTTACGAAGACAGTAGATCCTGAATTTGGAAGCAGTACAACTTTCCTCACTTGTGTGTCTTTACTTTACTGAACTTATTGGCTAGCAATTTTTCGTATGTTAATCTAACATTATCATTAAGTTGTTGTTGCCCGTATAGGAGGCGACATGGGAGACTGGCAAAAAGCAAGGAAGGCTAATTGAGTATGTTTCATAACTTTTTATTTTATTTTTTTTTACTATAATCCTAGAGTTGATTGAAAATCAAGCTGATTTTTATATCTTGGGGATCATTTCTCAAATCCCTATTCGCCTTCGGGAATTAACACAAGTATGAGATCTTATTATTATTATTATTATTCTACCGTTGCTATATCAGCCCTATTAAATGCAAACATGGCAAAGAGGGAGAAAGAGAGAGCGATAAAGATGAATATTGAAGGGAATACAGGCTATACCAACAAGGAGAAAGAATGACAGAGCAAGAATAAGAGGGGATGCGCGGGTAACAATACCTTTTTTCTTTTCATGTTCTTTTATCGATAGTATCTTGAAGTATATTATCATCCACCTCTATAATATGTGATCCATCAATATTTTATGCAATAGAAATCATATATCAATGCTTTATAAACCCGTTAGTCAACAATCTAATCTGCCGTTATAAACATGAGATTTATAAATTTATGAGGACATCGTTCAATCAAAGCATAAAAAATTTATACTTCTTTTGTTTAGGACTATTTTCTCTCATCCCGGGGTTACTGTTTAAGGCAAAGAGGTTTTCCGGTTTTTATTAAACTTTTTCGAGAGAAGGAGTGAAAGGCCCGCTGCCATGCTCAAATTGCGGTTTCTTTTCTCTCGTCCTTTTTTAATTCACCAATTTTTGTTAAATCTAGACATGCTAGAGGTCACATGAGTAATTAGCACAAAGTGACTCCATTAATACACTGCAATAGCATGAATAGTATCACCACGATGATGTTGATGCGATTCAACGATGAGTATGAAGAAAGCGGGTAACAATGTGACCTTGTATAGTTACCCAACAAATTGCTAATTATCTAAAAGCATTTTCTGCCAGTTTGGTTTGAAGTTCTTTGAGCAGACTGGTAAATTTAAGAGCTGTTTCACTGACCTATCATACATAGAGGATCAATGTCCCACGCGGCTGTCTGCATTCATTTTTGTTGTAGTAGTTGTTGTTCTCTTGTTCACACTTTTTGTTCCGAGTTCAAAATCTGTTCAGTCAGTGGCAAATACAATATTTCACAAAAATCTTATAAAGAACAGAAAGAATGTTGAATGAAAAAAAAAAAGAATAAATCGGGAGTACATTCCTCATTTTCATTTACTCGTCATCATCAAATAATTTTGTGGTTGATGCCGTTTTCGCTGTCCGTCAAATCACTTTTCGTTTGCTCATCTCACCGATTGGTTGTAAAGAATCACACGTTAATATTGATGCTAGGTTTGACATGAAAAGTACGTCAGCACTTTAGAGAGTGCTTTCATTCAATCACCATGCGATCCATCGGCAATGCACCTTTACAATCAGCATATTATTCAAACCTATCTTACCCTGATATTACAAGCGACAGTTCGCTTCCCCTACCTCCTTTCTCACTCGATAAACTTGCTAGCGGCGATTTGAAACGTGTTGGCTGCAAAATAGGGGTTTGCGCAATAAACGAACAAATTACTAACTTGTACTTTAATGGAAGCCCCGTCAAATTTAATGTCATCATGAAAATTCATCAGAGAGTTCAAAAGATAAGAGTAACAAAATGGTATGATCAAGATGTACGAGCTGGTGGAATAGATATTGGTACCCAGGCGAGAGATTTGTCATTTACTCAACTGCAAGGACTTATCGAATAAAGGCATATCCAGAGGATATTTCAAATTGAATGAATTATGTAAATATAGCAAATCCTATTTGAGTTTTACATCACATTTCTATGCAAGCAATTACACGGGCAATGCAAGTGAGAACCTTGAGATTATGTTCGTTTGGTAGAAAGAGCCTGCAGATGATTGTATTTTCATTCATGTTTTTACAGGTTTGAAATGATTCTCCTCGTGATTATGTTCGTCTAATTCATAAATCGTAGTTGTCGAGGAATGGGGTGACTTCACATTTGTAAAGGTTCAAGGTTCCTTCTCCTTCTCATGTAGTGGATGTTTTAACAGTATCCATGTATTTTTGTCTTATCAATCATTTTTGACATGGATTGTTATTTCCTGTACACATGTCTTACAAGATCATTGGCTCTTGTGTGATTGTTTCCAAGCAGACGATTCATCTATGACCTAAAATCAATGAAAGTGAGTATGTAGGGAACTACATTATAACTTATCAGAAACTCCTTGGTGACATTGCAAAATTCTGTTTGAGTTCCATTGTTTGCCGAACGTTACCCTTCCTTTTAGATCGAGATCCTATGAAAGATAATAAGATACGCATGTCTTATCACGCCTTGATTAAGAATTTTGCCTTTAGAATGGCGCTCTAAATAGTTTAATGCGACGACTTCTCAGAAATCCACTTTAAGTTAGCCCACAGTTTTGTGCGATCTCGTTTCTTCAAATGAGTTCCATATGAGTTTTCATTGATTTGCATTATCCTTTTTCCGAAGAATGAACACAATTAGCATGCGAAAAAATCTATTTAAGATTCAATGATGACGTCGAAAGTGGACAATATATTTTTAATCACTATGGGGATTTCATATCTAGGCCAGAACTCCGTAAGGACGCAATGGCGACGTCCAGTGATCTTTTTGGACCTTTTCGAAATGAAATCTTCGTTGCATCATATGAGTCCTTACCCGGCGTAGAGCACGATGAAGTAGCAATCCTGTGCCTGTTCTATAATATCTACCCCTGACTGAGATTAGTTAGATCCTTCAGGATCTCCCCATTTTCAAGCTTTCATGGGCTTAGAATATTCAATAGGGAATTTACAGAGCTGTGATCATTCAAGGTCTTCGTATTGTCTTTTCCGGTGGTTTCACTTCAAAGTTTGAGTAGAAGGAGAATGATGAAATGGCTGTCATCCCATGGGGTATAAGTTAATGATAATCACATCCAACGGAACGCTTCTTAACTCACAATTCTATCGCTTTTGAACCTTGGCGAACAATGCATAATCCATGAATACGTTTGGTGCTCATGGAGATAACCAAAAAAAAAAAAAAAAAGGGGGGGGGGGTATTCACTAAAAAAAAAATTCGGTTCTACCTCTGAAATTCTTTGTTTGAAGTGTGCAAACGCAAAGAAAGTTGTTTTTCTGCTCAGTCGTTTCCCAGAACCGTATTTTTTATTTGTTCTTTGTATTTATGATGCAAAAGTGTATGGAGTCATTAAATGCACTGAGCAGCAGATTCTAACTGAGAGCTCCGGTGGGCCAATGAAATGCTTCACCTTTATTCTAAATAACTAATGAACTTCATGTAATATGAGACAAAAATGAACAAGATATTACAAGTTCTAAAGAAACTTTAAAAATTCTATATAACAAAATCATGTTACTTTAAGGTCAAGGAGGTATCCATGTACTGTGCATTTAAATGCCTGACATGCCTGAAGTCCATTAACTAAAACGTTTCCTACAACATGGTCAGGGAGGGAGTTCCACAAGCGGACAGCAGTTAGAACGAAACTTCTGCAGTGTGCATGTTTTGATAAAGCAGGCAAAGAGATGGCATGGGGAGGCATGGATTTTTACTATATGAATTAATTTCATGTATCATTGTAATTCTAAGTCATCAATGAAAAGCAGAAATTTTATTTGACTGTATATATATAATTCAGTGCAAGTGTCTAAGCTCAGTTCTATTTGTTTAAGTTATATACTTTATAATGATAACGAAATAATACATTCATGACTATAGTACTTGAATAATCACTTCAATCATATAGGGATTAAATATGGTGCAGGGTTTCGAAACATTACCGTTTCCATTTGTCGTTTTAGTATACTAGGGAAGAATATTTGTGATGGAGATTGTTATTTATTGTGGTAGACAACAACAATTAATCTTTAGCATGCAAAACGAAACTATCTGATAGCTTTACTCTTCATCGTCTATGTTCAAGGAGAAACGCCCAGTTTTAAGTCGACGCCATACTGTCGGAGCTAAGTAACGCTATCCGATAAATTATGTGACATAAAGCAAAAATACCATTCAGTCGTGTTTATTCGATTCTTGTTACATAGACGTCACGTTGGAGAAGTGCAAATATAATTTACAACCTTTCTATTTCTACTCGATTTTTATCACGAGGATTCCCGCGTTCAGGCCTGAGTGTTGTTAAATAAAGCACACACAAACAAAGACCATAAACTAACGGACAATACATGCATCCTTGCGTGTGGAACTATTCAAATATCGACAAAAGTAAGGAATTTGATTTGAATATAACTGTATAGAAGGGTGCAGGTCTCTTTTTGAATCATTCACGCGAGACAATATTTGTTATGAATACCTTGTATGTCACCTTGGTGAGTTAACTTGCCAAAGTGAATGAAAAAAAAAAGAAAAAGAAAAAAGGTTGAATTGCCTGGGGTGCAGTGGTTGTAGGTCGCCATGATCAGGGGCGTAGATAGCGCGGGGGGGGGGGGGGGGATGGGGGATGCATCACCCACTTTTTGAAGTGGATGTATATACGTGTGTATATAAATATGTATCAATGGGGAATCACCCCCCCCCCCCCCCCCGTATGAGGATCTGTCTACGCTAATGGCCATAACTGATATTCAAAATGGCATACGATTTTAAGTAGTCTTGCATGTTATTAATCTCTCTCTCTCTTCTTTCTCTTCTCTCTCCTTCTCTTCTTTCTCTTCTCTTTCTCTCTCTCTCTCTCTCTCTCTCTTACTTACCTTTCTCCCCCTCTCTTTTTTCTCCCCTCCCCCCCCCCCCCCCTCTCTCTCTCTCTGTCATCCTCCCATTCTGTCTAAAGGAAATGAGTTCAGCATTTCGTACTGACCAAATGTAATGGCAGTGATGACAATTCCAACTTTACAGTCATCATGGTCATGGGCTGTTTCAAGGTGAGTAGATACTGAATATGAAGTCACATACTAGAGAGGTTTCTTGACTCCAGTCTTTCATCAATTTCACAAATTATTTGCATCAAAACGTAGTCCATGCATTCACTTGAAGGTTAGATTTTTAAAAATAGATTCCCACCCATTCGCCTCAGTAGAGTTTCTTCTCGAACAGCATTGACTGATTTTGAACCACACCGTTTATATTTTTCTCTTCATTTCACCAAGGACTTCAGAATTCCAATTTATATCCATTACTGCAAATATGATTTGAGTGACTGGAAGTACGACGTATCACCCTTTTATAATTTTCTTCCGTTTCATTCACATTTATTTAAAATATGTTTTCCAGTATCTCCGGCAACTCCCTCAAAATATACCCAGACCAAATGCTAATGATTTCCATTCTGGCATATTACATACTTGTAAACTTTGACCCCCTTCCCCATTAAAAAGAAAAGGCCAGTGAAATTTGAGGTCAAGAAATAATACAAACTGAAACACACTTTAAATGATAGTAGCTTTTGAAAAATCGGCACATACATAGTTTTGTATCACATTAGTGAAAAATCAGACCTTTTAGATTCCAACAGTTTCTGAATGATAATGCAAATCATCCACAAAGATAAGAAAATATTAAGTGGAATAACAAAGGAAAAAGATTAAAACGAAACGAAGGTAGTAAAATAAGATAATCAAGCATTTTGTACCAAGGAGCATAATATCAATAAAGCTATGAGTTTCTGTGCCACTATCTGCTTTTTATTTACCTGACAATATTTCACCACGAGATGGCGGGATATGGGATGACCTTTGAGGTCAGGGGTTTCTGTGTTCTGAATATTGAAGGGATTTTCTGAGCTTACGAGGTGATGGTTTGAAGCGTCAAAAATACTGTTTTAGATTGCCGTCCTAATATTCTCATAAAATGGCCTAATTGATTATTCTAAACAAATATTCAAAAGGCACAAATTGCAAAGATGGTGAAAAAACGAAGCAAGGGCTCTAGTTCGAAGGTTCAATAATCATGTTAATTCAGAACTGTGAACATTATGAAGTTAAATTTCATTTCCTCTTTTTTTTCCCTTCCTTTTTTTCTTTTTGTTTGCTTTATTCATTTCTTTGTTTTTACATCTTTCTGTATTTGTTTCCAGAGCGTCTTATACGGGTATGGGACTGGCCTCACTCCGGTGCTGCAGGTGCAGCTCCGGCGCGGGGCTGAATGGTGGCAGGCTATGAACAGCTGGAGTGGTCGGCCGACTGGCGGAATGAAAGTACCGAGTAGTCGAATAATCATTTTAAAAAAAAAATGACCGTTTAAACGAATACCAAATGTGGGCTTTCAAAACAGCCCTACATTGAAGGGTCATTGAAAGCAAGAATCATAAAGTAATCTGCGACTTTATCACTAAATATAATCGTTTCAGGGCATAGGAGGGTAAAATAATGGGTTTTAATCATTGTAACGTTTTATTGTAATTATTAAATTTCTTATGTTTCCTTTGTTTTATGGGGGCCACCAAATTTCATTCTCGGGCCACCAAAAAGAAAAAAATGATAATTTTGGTGGCCCGTTAAAAAAGTTTATGTGGAGCCTTGCCTTATGTGTCATATTTAAGCCTCGTTTCAAATGAAAAATAATAGCCCTCTCTATTGAAATTATCTCCTTTATATCTATGTACTACATGCAAATACGTTAACGCTTTTATAAAATCCTCCGGAAACTCCCCATAGTGAAAAGTAATGATGGCCGAGTGAATGGCCCGATCAATCTCATCTCCCACATAACAGCTATAGCGCCACCTAACGTTCACATCTAAATAGTACTAATCTAAGCCCTGTTCCCATCATTATCACAATCGGCGTGATCATAATCCCCCCCTCCACTACCATCATACTGCCATCACAATCATCATTATCATCATCATCAATATCATCATCAGCTGCAGCAGTAGCACAATCATCATCATCATCAATATCATTATCATCATCATCATCATCAATATCATCATCAGCTGCAGCAGCAGCAGCACAATCATCATCATCATCATCAATATCATCAGCAGGCAGCACAATCATCATCATCATCATCATCATCACCATTAGTAGCACAATCCTCCTCCTCCTCCTCCTCATCATCATCATTATCACTTTAACTGATCATTATCACCATAATTATCACTGCTTATGTCTCTATATTCACTAAGACAACAAACACTATCAAAAGTATTTTTACAGCTCTATCAAATCACATCACTGTCACCCACAGTAATCACATCCACCAACATCAACACTGCTACCATCTCTTAACAAATCCAATATCCATAAAACCTTTGTTCAGTTTTGTAATACTTATTTTTAAAATAAAATTTAGGATATCAAAAAGCACCTCACGTACAAAAGAAATTATCAAACGTGAAATTCCATCTAATAACTTTCAGATATTTCTCAAAGTACATGTATGACATTAATTGTTGCAAACCTGGATTTCCTTTCAAAAATGGGCACCAAGATTCCAGGACTGTTTTTTCATGCACACAATTATATACAATACCAATTCTCAATAAAAAAATTATTCATAAATAGTCAGTGTACATATTACCTTTCGGACTATATACATATTAATTCTCATTCATGTTCCTAATTGTGATCAATATCCCCTTCCAACACAATTTGAATTCCTACTTCAACCTTAATATTCCTACAAAATAAATGTTCCTTTATCCTTTGTCACGTGTATACTTTTTTGAAGACACCAAGGCAATGCACTAGAGGAAGGAAATAAACTATTCTTTTAAACTCGAATGTTGGCAAGTTTATGAAGAATAAACCATATCAGTTGGCAAAAGTGATTGCAGGCAATTTTATTCCAATGAAGAAAAGGACCTTATCACAACAAATTTACTCATATTCTCAGATAAACCTTTACCCCAAATTGATCATAACATTGCTATGGCAAAAACTCAAATTAAAGCCACTTTGTCATGTCCAGCAAAAGGGGCACTACTGGATGTACTGCCAGGCAAACATGAATTTCTACACATACACAATTTGATTTGGAAGTTTTGACCTTTCTTTGGCTATAATAGTCTTTCTTCTTTGATTCATAAATTTGATCACATTCTTTTTATTGGCTAATATAGGCTCCTCATTTTGATATCTATTCATGGGTAATGTCTACCAACTTACATCTTTCAAAATTGCACATATTTGATATCATTCCTTTAGAATCTACTAAGCAATATAATTTTATACATCCATAAAAATTGTACGAACTTAATGACATTCTCTTGGAATGGGGAGTTCAACCTTAATGTTTTTCCTGTAATTATTCCTTTTATTATCATTATTATAATAATGACAGGTACTCTCTTAGTTTATATCACATTGTTACTACCTGTCACTACAAAGCAGTACTGATGACAAAGTCATAATAGTAATAATTGTTTTTCAATTGAGATAAATGACTACAACTTTTTTCTATTGGAAAAGCTTCTCAATATTTAAGAGATGGAAAGATGGAGGGTGTAAGAAAGAAGAGTGAGAGGGTGACTGAGTGAATTAGAATGAGAAAGAGAGAGAGAGAGAGAGAGAGAGAGAGAGAGAGAGAGAAAGAGAGAGAGAGAGAGAGAATGGAAGGGAAAAGAGACATATACATGTAGTATAATATATGTCAACTTAGTTTTAATCATAGTGGTAGTGTTGAAGGTAGCAGTTGCTGTAGTTGTAGTGAAAAGAACTAGTAACTATTTCAACTAGATTTCAGTTCAGTTTTATAACTTTACATCTAATATCTATACAAAGAAGTTATACATGATATCCACAATCAAATGGATGACTTTGTTAAATAAAAATATATCTAGCTAATAAAATTTTTCAAAAATCTTCAGAATATGACAGAAATTATAAAGGCAGTTAAAAATAATGCACAGAAATTAAGAAAAAGTTCACTTTTGAAGGTGTGCCCCCCTGTTATTTTCTTTTCTATTTGTGTTGAGAGAAGTAGTTTCAATCTTTGATCATCCTCATATTATATATTATATTATCTCATGATAAAATGATTCAGAAAATTACTTAACAACCATAGGCAATGAATTCTTCAAAATAAAATGAGTCACATTATGTTTTCTACCATAACGAATTACTTTGAAGCTTGTATAAGAATGGTTCAGATATTTGAAAACAGGAATTAAAAAAGTAGGTAGTAAAGCATGTCATCATGGCTCAAACTACGAATTATCTGTAATTCCTTATGGAGACCCACATATGTTCATTTAATATTTAATCAAACATGGACAAAGTATATTGCATGAATCAAGCTCTTCTCCTCTTTTGTGGCAATGTAAAATTATTTCAGATATGAAAATCCACTCAAATTATCATTAGCAAGATTAAATTAAGAACAAATCCAAGTACCAGTATGATCAGGTTCCATCATCAAAAATCATAACATTATCCAAAATCTGATGCAGATCTGATGCAGATTAAATCAAAATTAAACAAAAGCCTGACTGATATTTACTTCCTATCGTTCAAAAATTTCACTATGTATGGGATGCAAATATTCACTAGTTCACAGAATGGCAAGATGAAAAATAGCCACAATCTTATTGTGTAAATTAGGCAGATATTGTGGCAGGAGGGGAATAAATGATATTTAAAAAATTTTCTTTTTCCATACAGTACTGGTATGCTTGTGCACATGCTACAAGTCAGTCAACACAGCACCTCGACTCAACAGTGATGAGCGCCCTCTTGTGATGTAGTGCAATACAGTCACTGATGCTCATCATTCCATGATTTCATACTTGTTTCAATTTGGTCAAAAAATAATTTATTATGATGGCCATGTTACTTCCTTGCAGAAGGTGAGAGCAAAATAACCTTAGTATGTTTTAGTTTCAACTTTCACATAACAAATATTCTGTAAAAAGAAAGACTTTCAATCATCATGTCCAGGAAGCAACATTCCCCACATGGACTTTCATGGTTATTGAGGAAGAGGTAGTTGTAGTACATTAATGCTTTTTTTGGGGTGGAAGAGGGTTAAAGGTTACTTTTTCTACTTGTGATGATGACTTTGAAAAATCTTTCCAGTTTGTACAAAAATGAGGCCTGATGGGAATGTTTTCTGACATAGTATAAGGAAGCATCATCTACAAAAGAATTTTTCTTGGGATAAAAACAAGATACTCTTGGATCCTGAAGAATGCATCCTCCTACCAGAGTGGGAGATGTTGTCATAGCCATATCCTCTCAGTGGCATTCTTGTCAGAAAAGCCCCTCTGGATGATGCAGATTAGACATGTAAGAACCAGACAGAGTGCATCTTCCTATATTTCAGACTCGCCTTGTAGATTCGGAAGCATAATCAAAGATGTTGCATCAGTAATATCTTCTAAGCACTCGAGCAGCATCCTTGTACAAGAAGCCCATTTGATTGATGGAGAGGAAACTCTTTAAGAACTTTGACAAACTGCATCCTCCTACTATTCTGGCCTTTACAGACACAGGAGAATGGAGAGCATCAACTTAGATTTTGTCGTAGTGATGTCTTAGCAAGATTAGCAGCATCCTTGTATCATAAGCCCCTCTGGATGATGTGGAGGAGACGTTTAAGAACCGTGACATAGGGGATCCTTCTGCCAGACTGGAAGAAGTTGTCATAGCGATGTCTTAGTGAGGTCTGCAGCCTCCTCGTAAGAAAAGCCCCTCTGGATGATGTGGAGGAGACGTTTAAGAGCCGTGACAGAGGGAATCCTTCTACCAGACTGGAAGAAGTTGTCATAGCGATGTCTTAGTGAGGTCTACAGCCTTCTCGTAAGAAAAGCCTCTCTTGATGATGTGGAGTAGACGTTTAAGAACCCTTACAGAGTGCATCCTTCTACCAGGCTGGCCTTCAAAGACACACTCATAGAGCAGACTGGAGAGCATGGAGTCCACATCATATGGAGCATCATGAAGCAAACCACCTGCAAGATAAGAACAGAGACATCATTAGATGGATGTTTCCACCCTGTAAGCATAAGCATAATATATAGGTAGAGGGTAATTCATTGTAGGTACAGCTTGCAGGGTTATTTACAACTTCATTATAAGTAAAGTTATCAGGAATATCTATATAGTTAGAGGGTAGCTAGTTAGAATGAAATTATTGAAACTATTTTATGGATATGTCACACATTTCATGATGACAATAATGCAAACATTTATAGACAATTTTCTTTTTCTTTTGTTTTTTTTAGTAAATGATGGCCTACTTTTTTCCAAGCATGAAAGCCCAGAACACAAGATTTTGTAGATTTTAAACCTTTAGAAATAATACATCCCTACATCTGCCAAAACACTATTTGTATGTTCTTGATTCATTTGAACTTGAAAGTCTGTTCCCCACATATACTGGTAGATATTTCAGAAGGTTAAATGGAACTTTCACATTTTCCAGTTTACATCAAGGTAACTGATTAAGTGATGATGAACTTAAAGTAATGTAGCTGCAAAACAGATATTTCCTTGTTCAACAGATCAAGTCCCTTATACTCGAAAACAATTTATGGTAAAGCCATTTTATGTCTGTTTGGAGTCAGAAGGGCATTAAGTCTGTATAAAATGATATGAGTTAATGCCCTTCTGGCCCCGAACAGACGTTTAGAATGTGGGTGAAGATATCTGAAAAGCATATGGACAAGGGAAGTTAGGAAAGAAGCAAAGGTAAACAGAATGAGAGAGAGAGAGAGAGAGAGAACTACAGACAGAGTGGGCAACAGGAAGAGGGGGAGAGACAAACTACATATGTTTCTGTAAATACATAGGAGTATGATTGTAAAACAACTAGAATTCCTCTAACCAAAGAGAGTTGTGTATGGAAATTTCAAAATAAACTTCATACATGGATTGGAAGGATCCAGGGAGATGAGAAAATAGAATATGAATCAAGATACAAATTTTGCTCATCTCAGTATGTTAATGGGGAATTACAGATGAACGAGAAGAATGAAATTTATTCATGTGGGAAAAAACAGGAAAGGGATTTAAGGAAAATTGAGTTGGTTTTGAAGGAAATCTCAATCTTGTCAAAATAAATGTGTATTATTCCTAAATCAGTGAATACTTCCTCTTGTAGTTCAAGGGCAGTGTTGATGCTTAGATTTTGGTGGTGTTGTGAAACTCAGCCCTGGGATAGGACCATAAAACATGGCATCAATCATTATACTCTCAGGTGAGGAGGCTATGGATACCAAATGGATGGAGGGGGTGGATCAGGATGAGAGGGCATAGCAAACATGTGACGGGTGGGGTATGGCAAACGTATGTAGTCTGTGGGACATATCTACATGATTTACATGTCACTCATCCCTTGGAATGAGATGGACAGGAAATGTTTCTCATCTTGAGGAAGAAAGACAGTGTTGTGATGCCACATAATAGAGATTGTGTTTGAAAGATTGAAGAATACTAGAGCAGTGAATAGAGAGATTTGTTGTCTGAGGATACACAATTTGGAATATCTGTAGTCTAACAGCTTCTCATCATCAGAGATCTCTTATTTCTCTCTGATTTATCTTTATATCTAATCTTTTATCAAGCTATTTTGAAAGTCTTTCTTCTGCACATTCTTTAACTCTACTCTCTCTTTATCTCATTCCAATGATCTCTTTATATCTGTCTGACATTTCTCTTTATTCCACAACTATTAGATTAAAATACTGTGAAGTTGAGAATTAACATAATGTAAAGGCCTATAAACAAGAGTATCCTTGACCGGAAAACATCAGGTCAGGATGTGCCTTGTATTCTCTGGTCTTCATTATTTCATAATAGCAAGAGGTCAGACTAACAGAGTAGTTAGCAGGGGATGATTACCAATAATCATAACATAAGATTTAAATGTCTCAACTATGTCTCTGCAGCTTCATGATTAAACTAACCAAAGTCCTTAAATCACCTAATAAAAAATGGGCCACACAGATGTTGTATTCTGCAATCAAACTAAGCAATCATCTTTTTTATTTAAAGAAAATCCATCCATTTTTCACCACCCCTGCATTTTTCACCATCTTTTAAAAAAAAAAACATGAACTACTCCCATATTCTCTGCCATTCTCATGAAGTATTGAGAACAGAGATATCATCTTCCTTCTATCCACAAAACTACAATAAAGTGTATGATTTGTTGGTTGCCCAGCAAAAGGGAACGAGCGCCCTTGACCCACCCGCGTAGCCAAGGGGGGCAGTGGGGCGGTCGCCTCCTCCAAAACGCCAACAAAAAAGAAAAAAAAGAAAGAAAAAAAGGGAAAAAAGGGTAAGAGAACGTAATAAGAGCGGGAGCAGACAAGGGACAATTCAAAGAAACATCAGAGCTTCCGCGCTTTGCGCGGGAGGGGGGAAACTCTCCCCTCCCTGCACTCTCCCCCCTAGGGAGCGCGCTTTGCGCACTCAGTAAGTGATTTGCACACTGCATGCTCACTACCGCCCCTCCTAAAATGAAATCCTAGCTATGCCACTGCCTTGACCAGCAAAAGAGAACAAAGAGACATGCAATCAAATATAAGATATTTAAGAAATCTATGAAAAATTACTCCAAGAAATTTATACCGGATCTATTCTGGAATGTTCTTGAAGTAATTTTTCATAGATTCTTTAAAATATCCCAATATTTGACCACATGTCCCTTGGTTTCCTTTTGCCAGTCAAGGGTGCTCGTTCCCTTCTGCCGGGCAACTGACGAATTAGTCTTCTTCTGTGTCGTTGTTGATATTGTAAGACCACAGTTCAAAGCATCAAAGTGAACCCTTTAAACCTAGCCTCTCTCAATGTTACTCATCACATGTCAAGTGTAACTTCCACCGCTACTCTTTGTTGGATCCCTGGTTGGATGTAACATTTCATGTATAATCTAAGGATGGATCCATCATTTTGACCAAATATCAAATTTTCCTCCATGGATTATGACATGTTGATCCTCAGCTGTGAGCTAGATGATGGAATACAAGTATGGGAGCAGACTGCACTTGTTTTCTTATCATTATGCTAGGATCAAGAGCAAGGCATGCTGGAGAAAAAAAAGTTAACTTCAAATTTTCAATCTTAGTACACTTACTAAAGTCCCCAGTTTTCCTTTTCTAAAATGCAAATTCCGTCTTCTTCGGTGTTCTAAACTTTAAATTCTGTGTTCTTCGGTGACATGTACAAAACGTATAATAAGCAATTGTAAATAGTAAAAATCTTAGAAAAACATAAGTTACCCTAATATACACGCACTTCAGTATGCAGATAAAGCTTGGGTTAACACACGCTAAACACTGCGAACAGGTTTGATCCATATATTCCTCTGGTCCACAGTTTTGTTGTATTGGATTTTGCTTTGTTTTCATAATTTTCACTGTATTTTTCGTGATTCAAATATTTTTTGCCTGAAAAATTGTGCTTTTTGTGAAATTCTGTGAATTCTGTGTTCTTCCCGAATTCCATTAAATATTTCCATTTTCTGTATCGCGGAAAACAGGGGACTTTAGTGTAAGTCTTCTGAACTGAGATTATTGGAAATGTAATTGATAGATGAAAAGGGGTTCTTTTTTTATAGATGTAAAATTCATTTTTTTCTACATTTGGAATCATTTTTCTGATGGCAATGGAAGGATAGAAGCCATTCCTTCCAATCAGAATTCATTCAACATCAAGTCCTACCGTTGCAGTACCCCCCACCCCCCCCCCTCGAACCATTTGTCATCTTGACATGTCAAGTTATAATCTAAATAAGTGAAATATGTGTGCCCCTTCCACCCCTCAAAAAATGTTCATTTAGTGAAGATCTGTGGATGCCCTTAACTATTAAAGTGCCTAGAATATGATGAACCAGGTATGTTTTATCTTCTTAAAGTTTGAATGAGTAAAGTACTGAAACATTCAATATATTGGGAATTTCATGTTCATGTCCTATCTCCTTCATATCTGCTACATCCCCAAAATGTCTAAAAGCTTGAAGATGATAGAAGAGGTCTGGGCCATTGTGTTGTTCACCTTATCAACCGTCTATGATTCAACATCAAGACTAGAATATATAGATTTATGACTTGACAAATGAAGGGAACTTTCACACCCAGCTGGCACTGAGTTGACAAATAGCGATCTTTAATAGGATGAAATATGCCTCTGTGATATAAATCAACTGGCGTCAAATCCTATAACCAGTCTGTTCTATATGATACTCAGAGTAGATGGTTTAGAGGAGTTTTAATATATATTAACACTCACCTAGAATTGAGATAACCTTAACATTAAAATGAGGAAGGAGAAAATGGAAGCCCTGAAAACAAAGTAAAATTCAGAAATTTAGAACAGCTCTATCAAAATTAGTTTTTAAAATCATTCAAGCTGCCTGTTAAATTTGGGGCACACAGCCTAAAGGGTGAGAGCCCAATAGTCCATTTCTGGTATAACAAATATTTGCTTAAAGCAATATGATGAAGAACATGTATTTGCCAAAGGAAATTGGAAGTGTGTTTTAGCATGTTAGGCAAAGATTAAATCTTAATTTCCTTGCAAATATTGATTCAAAGGGACTTTCATGCTCTTTCTATGTCCATATTTGACTTCCAAACAAAAATTACTGAACAGTAACTTGAAAGCTACTGTGCGGTGATGAAGAACATATACTTTAAGAAATTAAATTTTTCATCAAGAAAATGCATGTAGTCACAATGGGGTAAGAAACATTGCAGATAAGATGCTGGTACAAGCACGGGGAATAGATACGTAGTATGATATAAGACGTTTTATCTTTATGTCTTTGTGCGAAAGAACGTGTCCAGAACTCAAAATACAAAAATGCAAAAATGTCAAATGTCTATTTTGACAAATTGGAATAGAATTTTAGCAAAGATCATGCCATAAGAAGATAGTATAACAGATTACAAGCTCTACACGCTACCTGTGAAATTATCAGTCATTGTTTGAAAAATTTGGTTTTCAATAATTTTCCATTTTGCGTACTGAACGCGTTCTTTTGAACAACGACATAAAGATAAAATGCGTAAACTGTGTTAGTGGTAGGAAGATTGCTGCTACAATAGTAGTAGTTGTTGTAGTTTTCATAGTAGTGGATCCACAACACCATGATGGCCTCAGAGAAATAACAGACTTGATTAGATTGTATTGAAAGCAGTGGTTGAAAATGATGTTGGAAATCCTTCTTGCAAATGCCCAATATCTTAAACAGCAGTAAGAGTTTTGATAAATGAAGAGGAAAGTAAATTTCTTATCTTATTGGGTTCAAAATTACAATACTGTAAAGATTGCACGACACAGTTGCTACCAGTTCATACAATAGTTTCCATGGTAATAATTTTGGGAAGTGCTTTATGACACAATGCCAGCAGATTGAAGAAAAAAGGAAAAGTTACAGACAAAAAGGAAGCATAAAATGAAGACTGTGCCCTAAAACCACAGACAAACTGAAGGAGGGAAAAAAATTTTCACCACTAAGCTGAATTTCTCGACATTCTGACTGATGGCATTTAAGCATATTACCATGGTAACAAGTGGTTAGACACACTTTAAAAGTCACTTTGCTCCAGGTTATTAAATTCTTTCAAAGAATTAAATGGTTAATACCCCACAAAGCTGACAAGAATCAGGTCACAGCTGTAAGATTATCCCAAGTCTCTAAAAACATGCGTTAAAATGTTCTAGAAAAACTTGTCAACAGAAGTATTATTCCCCCATTCTCATTTCTCTGCTGCAGGGTAAATAACCTACAAAAATACACTGACTTGGCCCCTTTCACTTTGAACTACATCAATTTCCAATCTAGAATAATGATAAATTCAACATTAAATATTCATCTCTTATTATCTTTTATTGAAAGTGGGCATACCAGTATTTTACTTGTCTTCATTTCACTTATACTCCCTCCTATCTTTCTTGTCTTTTGTCTTTCCCTCGATCTCTCTCCATTTTATTGAACTATAATTTCCTGAGGGTATTGCATGTGTATTCTGTTTATAAATTCAGTTAGAATGAGCATCTTGGGAAATTAGCAATTTCATGATGTAGAATGTTAAAAAAATTGGGTTAACTCATATAATCCCATATGAGATTTACTAAGCTTTATATGAGGAAAGTGAAGGAAATGTGGATTTCATCATTATGCTCTGATCCAATTCAGTTACAAAGTACCTACATACCTCAAGAAAGTATGAGTAATGAAATAAATTTAAAAAAAATTAAAAAAAACTCTGGGGGAAAATCAACTTGCCTTAAGACAGAAACAACAACAACAACAACAACAACAAATTTACATATTTTTGAAAGAACACTGTGCTAGTATTATACCATCATACATGTTTTTGGGTATTACCCTAAGAAGAAAGAAATTAGCAACAACAACAACAAAGATATCATATGCTATTTTTAAAATTCATGGTTGTTGATTATTATATTATTGAACAGGTGCCATTCTCATAATAACTGTTTTAGAATGACTCTGTAATGTCTCATCTTTTTACCATTTCACACAGAATACCATTTTATATGCCTTCTTTGTAAATGCTCGTTTTCAACAATTATATTTCTAATGTTCTTCATTATACTTATATCAAACATGTAAACTTGAATAATCCAGCTTCAGCTGCTTTTCAAGTAAAGTGATGTATAAACTGAGCATGTTTTTAACTGCATTAATAAAAACCAATATTAAATTGAATTGAAATAGACTCTGACTTTGATTCATGTTGAACTTTCTTCCTACTATAAGCACGTTTGTGCAGATTTGAGCCTCTTGCATTCCGTGTCTCTCCCTCAGGTTTTACCATAATCATCAAATCCCATGCAGATTCAAAATTTTTCATTTTTAATGCCGTCTTTTCACACATTTCCTTATCTACCCTCGTCCTTTCAATCTATGTGGGTGTCCTTCCTTACATACTATCCCCTACAGAACAGAGGCCCTGTTTCATAAAACTTGTTATCAATAACAAGTTGCAATAACTGTTATAAGCTAGTGAAATCTGATGCATCTGATTGGCTGAGAGCAAATTTGTCATAGAAATGTGGCAGTTGTTACTGATAACAAGTTTTATGAAATGGGGCCAGAAGAATGACTGGTAAATACCCTGGAAAAATCTTATTCTTAGGAGAAGAAAGTGCATGTGCCATTTTGATAATGCCACATGCTTTGTCTGAGAAATGGAAGCCATATGACCTATTGTGTTTATGACAACCTGCTATTACTGCATTACGGATGTTCTGGAATAGAAAGGAAAAGGGAAATGAGAACCCAGATTTTCACTTGGCACTGCATTTTTCTACTATCAGGCTTACATCTACTTTCACTCTGTCAGTCCATGTAATCTGTTTGATGATAGAAGATGGATGTTGCATCCCATAACCTCATTTTAAAGGGAACACATGCTAAGGTTTTGTTTTTTGTTTTTTAAGTTTATTGCTCATTATTGAAAAATCTACGTCTGCTGTACATACAGGTCTGAGATTTAATAATTTGCTCATACATCCCTCTTTGAGTGTGAATAGATGTTGTATTGTTGCACAGATCGGTAAATTATTATAATATAATATTGAAATATTGATTTGCAACTGACAAATCACTGAGAATCACATTCTTCTCGTTCATGATTTAACCATATTAATATATTTTCATTTTAAACTTTTGTTAATAATCTCACACTAAAACTTACCACGTTTGTAATGTCACCATTTTTAAAAGACATACAAAGAACTCCACAAGGGTTTCAAGAAACCTGAAAGTGGTATTCTTAAGATTCCATGGTAAGAGACACCACAATGCAAAAAAGATGAGTGGTTTAGATTGCAAAAAAATGTTGTAGGTATACCAACCTGGATGATGATTTCTAGGAGCATCAACAGGCTGGAAGAACTGTTCATATTTGGTTGTCATGAGATCCGATAGAAGAGAATGGCAAGCCATCATATACATGAATTCAACATGTCTTGGGACTTCTCTACAATGAATATCTGGTTCCGTGTGCAGCTGCTTCACAAATGTGTTCAGGCAATCCTCGTTACAAAGCTCAGTGCGGTTGTTTAGATGCGGGTTCATGTCAGGTGCTGAAAAGAGAAAAATACCAAAATTTATAGAAAAACACACAACTGATAGATTTTGCCATACTTTGATGACTTCCTATGGGACATGAGAGATTTCCGGAATTTTTTTCTCACCCAAGGTGTTTGGTCACAAAGTTAAAGGGTCAAACAAATAACTTCATAAATAAACACAACTTTGCTGAGTTGACAACATGATTTGTTACAATCACATCTACCTTTAGTTTGAACTTAGAGCCAGCTAAATATATATCTTTCCTTTTGACATCTCATGGAAATTTTGTGAAAAGGCTGATCAATGCTTGTGAAATTTTAAATTTTGGCAAAATGCGCCATCATCTTGAGGAAGATTAAACTAAAGACTACCAATACCAACAAGATAGACTAGTTTCAATTTAAGTATTCATACGACTATCTAGAACTTTGGTCAGTATGATTTTCTATGTTTGAATGTTCATACCAAATGCTATTAACATTTTTTTTCCATAATCGGATCGCAAACAGATTGTGCATTAAGAACAAATTATCTATATGTACAGCTAAAGTACAGTTACATTTTACAAGCCATCATCACCTCATTATCCAGCTTAACAACAGTTTCATGTATCACTCAACCTCTTTATTCTGTCATTACATCTGACATGATGATTAATACATGTCCTTGCTCACAAGATCAAATGTCTCACCATGTCATATGGAAAGTTTTATTTTACACTGTAAAACATCTTCTACATTAATGCTCTTTTACCAAGAAAATTCAGAATATACTGAAATACTGAATTGCAGAAACGGAGCTTCCCAGTATACTAGTAAAGGTATGTAGTTTGATGAGAAAACATTCTGAGCTAATCATATATATATAGAGAGAGAGAGAGGGGGAGAGAGAGAGAGAGAGAGAGAGGAGAGAGAGAGAGAGAGAGAGGGAGAGAGAGAGAGAGAGAGAAAGAGAGAGAGGGGGGAAGTGGGGGGAAGGGGGGGGGGGGGTAGAAACCAAGACAGAAAGGGAGATGTACTCAAGTTGAGAGTAGTACAGGTTGAGAACAACAATCATTGCATGTTTCTGGATATGTTCTACACATGAATATATGCTCTGGCCTATAACAAATGCATGTAGACTTGAACAAACTTTTCTCAAGGACCTTTAATACTGCCTCCAAAAGATTGATGTCTAGTTTGATCATTTTGATCAAGATTTCTAACAAAAGTTACAAAACCAAAAGCTTCTGGAACAAAATCACAAACATCAGATTGATGAAACTATATTCTAACCCTGACAGATGTAACATTAAACCAGCCCACTCAATACATTCAGTGCCATAGTCATCAGGTTACATTCAAAGTCAATCAATATCCTCCATCAAGAAGCTCAGAAATTTGGCCTCACTTGTGACACAAATATTATACAGATATTGCCTGCCTAGAGGTTAAATATAACATTTCATTTCCCCAATGGAGTTATATTTTACCTAAGGGATTATATTCCCCCCCCCAAGCACGCAGCGCTGAGGGAAAATATTGTCCCGAGGGAGAAATATAGCTTCGGAGGGGAGATGAATACCGTGTTTACACAGTGACTCGGCTCGGGGGTTCGACACGCGAGCCGTGCTCAACACGGCAATTTTATGCTGTGTAAACGCGATCAGTGTGATCCGCGAGCACGGCTTTTTTGATCCGCCAAATTCGTAGGTTTCAACCCGCGAGCCGAGTCAGACTCGCCTTTTTTTTTCGTGTGTAAACAGAAAGCCGTGTCGAACCCGCATGACCTAGGTCAAACACGGCATATCCGCATCCGGTAGCGTGCGTGATATGCTCTCTAGTTCTGTGCTGTGCCCCTGCCTTCGCTCGGTTTTCATAGGTAAAAATACTCCTTTTAGGGGTCGTAAAATTCTGTTGTTGCTCATAAGATTCATTCAATAGATATGTGCTTTACTAAATTATTACCTGTATTGCAAAGATTACAAGAGAAAATTATCTCCGATCGCTGTTTAGTGTTTAACGTATGTGAACGTTGTGAAAATAGTACTCTGAATATGAACTCGGTGCTCGCCGTCAGTGGCAAATTTCCCGCATTTGTGATGTATATTCTACTTCCGTTCGTGATCCGCGGGCCGTGTCGAACTCGCCTTTTTTGTTTCAGTATAAACGCGATCACAGTTGCCCTCTTCACAGCGTTCGACCCTGCTTGAGGATTCAACACTCGAGCCGAGTCGTGTGTAAACACGGTAGAAATGTTGTTTATTAAAGAGATAGACCAGGCGGTATCTGTTATATTATAGTCTATATAGATTCGCCATCAGAGCATTGCACAGAGTGCATTAACTCACACTGTTTGCTGCAGCTCCGCTGTGAATAACATGCCTACGTAATAATTAAAAAATACAGCTAGTGCGCGCAGCATGCAAACAACACATACACACACCTGACTACACAGCTTATACGCAGTTAGTGACATCACCTCAGTCAATATAGGTATATTGACTGAGGTGACGTCAAAACCAAAATATAACAATTGCGATCCTTGCAGCTCTAGTCACGTGATGGTATTTTGACCAATCACTGATTCGAATCTATGTACCCTATGTAATACAATACAATAATGTTAGAAACACTTTAATAATAAAGGATACATATGGAGTTATATACATTCAAAGATGGATGAAGAGATAGAGAGAGATGGGGGACACAGTGAATGAGTATGTACATATATCTTTGTAGACAGATATTTTGTAACATTGTGAATGACTTCTATTGAATGCAAACACAAATGTGAGATGTGACTCACAGAATACAGAAAAAAAACAAACAAGATAAACCTCTTGGCTCTCATAGATATCTTTGGATTCACAACATAACCTTTACAGTAGGCCTGTTGAGTATTAAACAGGGGGAGATTCATCTAGACTTAAAAACAGTTGGGCAGCACTGTCAAAAACCTGGGATACATGCAGATTTATCAAAAAGATTCTCAATAAAGTAAATGGAAAATCATTTATATATATGGAGATACATTTAATGATTCTTCACAGTCCATATATTCAAACACTCGAAATAAACAACTATCTCTGTGCCGCAGATTGCATTTGAGTATGAAGTGTGTGTTTTAAATTAGCATGCCGATAAAGCACTTAAGAAGTCTAAACTCCTACAAGCTCAATGACATCGTCTGTGCTAGCTAGGTGCCTACAAGGTCCATCCTAATATAGTCAAGTCTTCATCCATATGAATTAGGATAAAAATCATGGTATCCTAGATATTTCAGATTCAATCACAAATACATCTTACAAGAAGATCTCCCTTGTGAGAAAGCAGTAATCAGAAAATAACATGCATAATAAATACAGGAAATGCATCATGAAAGGAGGCCCTGTAGGATCCAAAACATTCAAACTTTTTTTTATTAAAACTTTCTCAGCAATGTAAAAGACTTTGTTCTACTTAGAGCAAGCTTTCTCACAATCAATCTGGAACATCAGCCCAGGAGGCTCTGAAACATTAAAGTAAGACATTAACAACACAGGAAACACTTAGCTCTTCAGTCATGCAGCTACATCATCAGCTACAAGTGTATCAATAAAATCAAAGAAAATTTTCTATCATCAGAGTAACGCTGAGTGCCACAAAATGGTTTGTGATTCATGATGTGAAGAACTTGTTCTTAACAAATTGTAAACATCATGTGTTTTTTGTTCTATTTCATATCATTAACTTGTTTCAAAGCATAACTTATTCCTTGTAACTGCACTGCACTTCTCGCAAACAAATCTTTGCAAATATTTCTTGGTGTTATGCTATACTCCATCAAAATGCTGCATTAAATCAAGTAATTTTCAATAATGTTGGTAATGTTATGATAATAACCATGATAATAACCATTCCATGCAATTGACAAGGAAGTTTATGGAACCATAGTTCTAAATGACGTCTATATGGTTTTTCTTTCCATAGCTATGTTTAGATTAAGTAAGACAGCTTTGTTTAGTCTGATATCAAGTCATGTCAATGACCAAATGGACAGGTTTCTATGACCGCATTTCCTCGAGGAAATTACCCCTCATTTAGAGCTATCATAGGGAGGAAGACACCATTCTATCATTTGGATTATCAAATGATTAGTAAGATGATAACCTAGTTAACTCTGAATTCTTGTCCATTCACCAACTTGAGTAGGCTGTATTCATGTTTACTTATATCATTGCACTATTTGTTATTTGGGAGGCCTTATCTTTGTTTTATTTCTATATTTCTTCAGGTTAATGAGTGGTTCAGAACTGTTCTATATGGAGGCTGAATGAGCAATTACACATATGAATGGAACTGTGAATAAAAACATTTTTTCCTAAAAGATTTTTTTTTTCATGAATAAGTATTTACACTAAGCATAGAGGCTAATGCATTGTGAGTAAAATAAGTTTTAGAACCCTGACCTAAGAATGCATATCATTTCCAAGTTGTCGCAGCATGGATCACTATGAGTACATAGGTCTAAAACATAAAACATAAAATGCATCTATTCTGTTTTACCTTTGACTATAAATCATAGGTGTTTGAATTAGAGTATCTATGTAAATGATAAAGTAAACATAAATATGTACCTTTCAAACTTTTTTTTAGTCTTATGGGTCAACTATTTGTGCTTGTGAGTGCTTTGTATGCATATGGTACCCCTATAAACCAGTCACATCCAATATCAATATCTATGAGTCTCCAATTATAAGCAGGCAATCTTAAAGCAGCTGGGTTAGTAACACCTAACTAACCCTGAAGATAGATAGCTAACTAGGGATTCAATCTCAAGGTAGTACTTGGTAAGATTTATAATCCAATATTATTCCCTTTTTATCCTTCAGTTTCTATGCTTCACTGAGGAATCTCCATCCTCACAATACTTCACTGATTCATTCTCTTTACACACACACACACACACACACACACACACACACACACACAAATCTCTCATTTCTTTTTACTCTGAAGGTCTATCCCTCTTTTTATGTCATTAAATATAGATTTTAAATTGACAAGAAATCAGAACAATATTAACATACTGCTGTACTGCATACTTGGCTCTATCAAATGTTGGATTTGTCTACTGTAACGCAAGTTTTGGCGATATAAATGGCCTTTAACTAAGAACATATGCGAGGCACTAATGGTTCTTCAATATTGCTGTACACGATTGCACGGTTTATAAAAGATCTTTGCCACAATAATATGAAATGACATAAGTGCATTATTCTTTCTGAGTACCATTTTTGTTGTTTTGCAAAACAACTATATATCACGTTCTGGCCATCCATAATTACCAATTTGCACCTCTGATCTTGCATGAAAAAAAAAAGAATCAGTAGTCCAGAAGGAAAAATATGCCATTCTACATGTAGGATCTAACAAACACAAGATTTTAAATGAAGTTATTTGTCAGTACACATGTAACCAACACCTCTATCAATAAAATACATCAGTAAGATCCAGCTACTACCTGCAGATGACAAAGAAAGATTAAGTTTGTAAAGAAAAAAAGTCATTTAAGTGCAACACAAGTGTTGAAAACATATTTTCTTGCAACTAGCTCAAAGCAGTAGATGTTTCCCAGATTCCTTTCTTTTGTACCAGGACATCCCTAGGGCTAGCGTAAGATTATTTGAATGACGGACAGAAACACCCTATGAACCCTAGATTGTGGACTTATTTCTAGGGGTGAAATAAAGGTGACCTGCAAACTTTAAAATGTGATTGCAATTATGTAGTACTACTTTGTACACCCTCAGGTCAAAAGATTGCTAGAATGATTAGAAGCAAGATGCAATGTTATGAAATACAAGGAGTGTTCAATAAGGTCATAGCCATACTTTGAAAGATCATGCATGCATTGATGTCTTATGAAAATTTGATTTTTCACTTTACAGGTGACAACATTTCAGTTCAGCAGCATCCTATATAGGTACTAGATCAGTATGTGCAATTGGAGTACCAGAAACTTCACTGTTTTCCATTTAAGGGGGGGGGGGCGGTTTCAACGTATGCAGTGGGCAATCTCTGTGTGGTTTATCTCTTTCATGGTGCTCCAGAAGGAGCATACAGATCTCCATGAGGAGCACTGGGGGACAACTGCTCTTGCCTTCTCCACAGTAAAGAAATGGGCAGCTCTTTTGAGAGCATTGATGATGACAAGTGCAGTTGTTGCCCACTGCAAGCTGCTGCATAAAACCCCCAAAAATGGAAAAAGAGAAGACCGTGTCACTCCAATTTGAAGAACCTGCTAGGTGGGTGCTGCTGAACTAAGATTTTTGGCACCTGTAATGGGAAGGATAAAATATTCAAAAGAAATCATTATGCTATTGAATTCCTGCTCCTTTAATTACAGTCAGGGTATGAACTTACTGAATTCCCCTCGTATCACTGTTGTATGTTCATAACAGCATTCAGAAAACAAAATTATTTAAAGTGATGGGAAGAGGTAGGAATGTCATGTAAGCAACAATATAAAGGGATCAAGCAAGACTAGGGATTTCCTCAAGGTGCACTGTGAGAACTAAAGTGAGAAGTATATCAAGAGACACCCCCCTCCCCCACCCCCGGGGAAAAAAAAATAAATAAATACAACAAAAAATTGATACTAACTTCATTGGCTGTTTGACAAGTATTAAGTGTTTATGACAAGGTTGAAAATGGAAAACTAACACTTGGGCCACGGTTGCATATTGAGTGAATTTCTTCTGACCTTTTATTCATCCCATATGCCCTTGCTTTCATGTTACAAATTACTTACAGCATAAACACTTCATTAGATACAGCTGCTTAGCCTTCACTCAAGACCTTGGTTTAAATCAGAAACTCCAATTGGTCCCCTGGATCCCATCAAGGATCAAGATTGTACTTGAATTTCCGGCTACTTTAGAAATATGGGTACCATATGTTAACTACAGGCATTTACACATTTGGAGAGAAAGCTTGGAAGGAAATTTGTTCGCGATTACTTGGAGTGTTTTCGTGGATAGACAAAAAATATGAAATGCATACATTGGCTTACATTACATTTGTTGCATTTATGACATATTTTCAAAATATTAGAATCTTGAATATCATGAATATAGTTAGTTCTAATATTACAAATAATTTACATTAATGATTCTATATTCTATAAGGAATGTATGGTGCTGTTTTTAATGCAAATCCCGGAAACTTACACTAAGCCTTAAAACACTTAACATTGGCCTATGATACCTACAGAGACATACAAAATATGAAAAATGATAGAAAATTTGTTTAGTTCCCATGAGTGTGTGAGTCAGGGATAGAAGGTGTGTCCTTCTCAGAATCCTATTCAGGTGTAGCCAGGCTTTAATGCCAAGAGACAGGGTCAAAACAAGATGACTCTGTCTGTGTCACATTACCAGGGCATTCCAACTAAACTTGAAAGAGGATTTATAGTACATTGGTGTTACTTCCCCCTTGTCCCCATAGCCCTTGGAGTGACGGATGCGTGAGTGCTGCAGCACCTAATTAACTAAGGGGGTGCTGCAAGTGCACAGGGAGGAGCAAATTTTGAAGTGCGAAGGGGCTCTAAAATCATAAGTTTTTTGTGGGGAGGGGGCTTGTCATCAAGTAAGAGGGGCAATATATTTCACTTATCATATTGCGAATGTGTCCAGTAGAAAAGAGTTGTAGGTAAGCCTATCTTCCAGTGATTCCTTTATGTCTAGTCCGGTCACCTCGCCTTGTTTGCATTTAAAGCACTAATGGACATAATGGTTCGTAGATCAACATGGTGGAGATAAGATCCACTCCAAATTTCTCCAGCTAATGTTAACAGCAGTCAATATCCTTTGTTGGTATGAGCTTAGAACTTATTTTTCAGGACATTGTGAAATCTTTTTGTCCTGAAAGGTGCTATGGCTGCATCATAACTTAGTATTCAATTGGTTAATTAGTAACAGTTCATCGTCCAACCTTTCAATTTATACTTTGTGAATTAACACCATCCACTAATTGATAACTTGAAGGGATCACTGACAGCTTATCGGACAAACAAAACAAGATGATCTCTTTATTCCATTCATTAGTGATAGCAATGAAATCTATCCATGTCCAATCTTTCAATATTAGACCAGCCTTGTCTTATCTTGTTATAAAGTAAATGATGAGCTCTGTGCTCATGGCATAAGCAAAATGTTGGCCTTCTTCTTCCTCAATGCTTCAGAAGTAAACAAAGATTGTGTCATTTCTGATTGAAGAAGGTTGATAATTAACTAGATAGTAGTTTTCCTTTAATAAGACAATATAGAAGAGGAGAAAAAGACTTGCTTTGCAACATGCTAATGAAAATGCTTTGCAACACACTAATTAAAAGAAATTAATTCAAGTAAATGAAGGCAATAGTGGTATGCATTTATGAAATATAGCCAGTCTGGTTAATTTCAATTGTGATTTCAAATATGAATGCCAAATTACAGTGCACAGGCAATACCAGTTTGAGCATTAATATTTAGAATAAAGAAATGATACAAAACCCCAAAGTAGGCATAAAAATGATTAGATTGAAAATCATATATATGATTATTTTGGAAATCATTATTACATTAATTATTCATTTTCTTTGTTTAATGCACTTTATAATTTGTTGAGCTGTCAATAAAGTTGTCTGATTAAATTTTCCCCATGATTTTAATATGATATGGCCCAGAGGTATGGGAACTCTTGCTAACAAAAAAAAATGATAAGACTCACTTGTGGAGGTCTGATCCTTATCAACGATCACCAAACCACCTAGGTTCATGACCTTCAGCTGACCTTCTGAGGTCACGGCAAAGTTTTCATAACCAAAGTCTAGGAGTAAGACAAGCCACTTGTCATTAGAGCCATGAAAGTCTTCAATCATTCCTAGAATCTTGATGGAGATGTCAACCCTGTCTTTCCATGATGCTTTGAGGTAGTTGATGAGAGGTTTGCCGCTAGGTTCAGTCAGGATGACACGACCGCACTCTCCAAGGTACTCAATGAAGTAAGGTTGCAGGGTTGGGATGTTCCTGAAAAACTGAACAAAATGAAAAGGAAACTTTACATCTACTGTAGATGAATAAATATTCTCATTATCTTCAAGTACAAACCAATGTCTCTAATCTTGATAATTGCCATAATTTATAAAAGCAAGTGATCATTTACTGCTAAATTTATTTACAAAGCCAGATCTACATCAACAACAACAACATCATCATCATCATCATCATCATCATCATCATCATCATCATTTTACCTTGAGTAATGCTGGTTCTGGATCCAATGCCATGGTAGCAGTAAGAATGGCCATTTCTGTAGATGCAATCCCTGTCCTCCATCTACTTACTCCATACAGCTGCTTCAACTCATCAAAGAAATCTGGACTTGCACAGGTTGTTGCACTGTCATGAACAAGGAAGAACATCAAGTAATTAAGAGAATTTTTTCAGTCAATTTCTGTGCATTTTCTTCAAGAATTAAACAGTATTTACTATGACCTACAACTGCTGTATGTCAGTCCTGAAGTTTTTATGTCAAAGAGCAGAAGTGGTATACTGCAGGAAAGACATTCAAGAAAAATACTTAATTCAAACTTTTCAATGCACAGGGTACAAAACAACCATTCAAATAAAAAGACAAAAACAGAAACACCCCCCCCCCCAAAAAAAAGAGATTCTGTATTTTGTAACCTCCCTGTAATAAGAGATATGCTAAATATATGACTTAAGAACTTATTCATGAAATGTTTCTAGGTCACTCCAAAAGAAAGGGGAGAAAGCATGATAGAAAGAAAAAAATAAAGGAAGAACAAGAAACCAGAAGACATTATGAATAGATGGAATCTATTCAGGAGAGCATTATTGTAGCACCTACCAATGACATATCAATAATAGTGAGGCATTGACAGATATCTAGGGAATAAAAAGTCCCAGGAAATCTTTATTCAAACTTCAAAGCACACACACCCAAACAAAACAAGTTTTTAGAGGATAGCCTTTAGATAGCAAGCTGACCTCTAAACAGTGTGCATGTAAACAGTGATAACACCTATTATTTAGACTACCACCATAGGTCCCTTTTCAATAAGAAAACCTATGAGAAATATGGAGCTACACTTATCAAATACTGCCAAGTTGGAAAAGGTTCAGAAGTTCAAGTTTTTCAAAACCCTCTTCAAACTGAAGCAGAGACCTACTTATCCATGTGTTTGATTTTACAAAATGACTGAGGCCATTTGAAAGAGAATTCTCATGCAGTAATCCCAGAAATCAAACAAGAATTCCTGTCATTCTATCTTTGTTAATCCATAGTGAGTGTATAGGAAAATGCATGCAGTGTAATAAGAGACTAACAGTTCAAAACATGAGTCATGTTCACTTTACCAAACAATTCCACTAAGAATGAGACATGGAATATGATACAAAAACTAATTTCACAAGCTTTCTACATTGGCGTAGCAACAAAAGGATATTGACAAGGGAGAAATATGAATTGAGCCATGAAAAGAAATCTGACCTACAAACTTAGCAAACCAAACATTCCTCAACCTTGAACAGGCCTGAAAAATAGAGGGGTGGGACCAAGCTCAACCATTCATCAAATACACAATAGCTGCAGAAGAATACTGGTAAAAATCAAATCTTCTGCAAGAATGCTCTACAAAAAGATCCAATTCAACCTCCAGAAATGCTGTCATATTTCTCTTTTGTGTGACTCCTATTCCAAATTGGCAAAAGGGTTGTTAGACTGGAAGGAAAAGGTGTCCAAGAGCACAGAACTTATATTATGGAGGCAATGTCATAGTTGCACCTAACAAACACCATTGGAGCAAATACTTCCCAAAACCAAGGATAAAAGTTTTAATTCTGTCTTTAAAGTCATTTGTACTTTCCATTTCTTCCTTTTTTTATAATGACAACAATGTTATGCCATTTTAACTCTCATTTCTTACCTTAAATCTGTCAACAAATATTACAAAATTTTGAAGATGTCTTGGAAAACATATTAGCTCATAAAAGGGAGCAAGAAGTGACAACTGTGGGCAAGAAGTAGAACCTAAACACTATGCCAATTAAGAACTGAGCCTAACGCATCCATTAGACCAATTAACATAACTTACATATCTTTTGAAGAACTATTAGAAACTTCCATGAAATATGTCTGTCTCTCAGTTGCAAATGTTCACATCATTCATTGTTAGAGGAACTTTCCCTCAATCAAAGCATATTTGCCACACTCTCATCCTACTAACTGCAGTGAACATCACCTGCTCAATATTGACAAGTCTTATGACATGGCATTATTCCAGAATTTCTGGAGATTTTTTTGACATTTCAAAGTTTCAATAGTCCCCTGTATTTTTCTTCAAAAGCAATTTTCATCAAGCTTGGTGAATGGTGTGCTCAGCTGCCTCTTGTAATCTCTCTTCTACATTCTGAAATGTGAACAGTGAAAATGTGCACCTAGACATCCTGTTTTGAAATTTTCAAGATCTTCCTTTAAAAGGGAAATTGCATCTCTGGCAGAATTGCAAAACATATAGTAAAAAATCTGCAACTTCAGTTGAACAACACAAAGGGTTTCTCCTCATTTTCTTTTCTCTTTTATTTTTTTATTTCTTTATTTACCTATTTTTTTATTTATTTATTTATTTTTTTGAGGGGGGAATGGACGGACATTGTATAGGAATTAAGAGACTGTATTTGCATTGGTATCAGATTCATTTGGAGGTTGAACCCTACATCACATAAAACAATTTCTTTTATGCTTCTTAAAGGGTAAGTCCACCCTAGAAGTTTCACTGTTTCAATAAAAGGAGATAAATTTGAACAGCATTTTTAAAAAGAAATGAGCAAAATCGGTCAAAGAATAAGAAAATTACGCTCATTTACATTTTCTAGTAAATCACTCTCGGCTCTGCAAATTGGTATAACTAATGACATCATATGCAGGTCTCCATTCACTTTGTACATGAAATTTCACATTTTCTCAATTTTCTTAGAAGTTAAATATTTTCTTACCCCATAGTCAAAGTATGTCATGTAAAAAGCAATTCTTCTGAACATACATTGATTATGGGGGTTAGAAAATGTGTAACTTCCAAGAAAATTGAGAAAATGTGAAATTTCATGTACAAAGTGAATGGAGACCTGCTCGCATATGATGTCATCAGTGTTGCCAATTTGGAGAGCCAAGAGTAATTTACTAGAAAATGTAAATGAGTGTAATCTTCTTATTCTTTGACCGATTTTGCTCATTTCTTTTTTAAAATGCTGTTCAAATCTATCTCCTTTTACTGAAACAGTGAAACTTCTAGGGTAGACTTTTCCTTTAAGTTAACCTCTCAGTACCAAGTGTAATATGCTCTAGGTACATCACTTAATCAGGAACCGATTTCAGGTCATCTACTACCTCTCAACATCTTCTCATTATGAACTGGCTTTGCCTCATGGGTTTCTAAATTCAGGGCAATGTCAAGAAGTGCAACTAACTTCTTCCTCATATTTAAACTTGTATTTTAATTGGTGGATAATTTTTATTTCTTAACAACACCTAAATGAACCTTATGGGAAAAGCAAGATAACTGTATAGATAATAAATATTGAGAAGTTCTTCATGATGCACCTGTATAAAAGAATATTACCTATGTCCAAATAAGCACAGAATTATGCTTAGAACAAATATTTTTGACTTGTTCAAGTACTGAAATCCTTTTTGTAACTATTTTAACAGAGATAATCAATCTGCTCATTATCAGAATATTTGAGCTGACCAAGGAAAGCTTGTTGCAAAGGTGATGGCAGTTCAACTTTGCTGCAATGAGCAAATTTTCTTCATGTCTTACAAATCACTTTAATACTGCTGCTGTTATTCATGACACATCCATTATTCTTGAAGCCTAGCTACAAGTATCCCATCAGACTCTGCAATGACTCTATGATAGCATTTAAATAACTAAATGCCCACACCTGTTCGAGACGTACCTGGACCCTGAACGGAAATTCAATCTGTCTTGGCCAAGCTCAAGACAGAACTGGTTATATTTTCATACCTAATATGAATTGTGTACTGGATCCCAACATATAAACAGCCTGACCTCAAGGGCCGATGAGTAAGGGGTATTACAGATTACAAATTGTTATGGCATTGGATTGGGTAATAACCTAGAAATGACAGACATGAAACCCTTGTCTATTTCAACTCAAAAACTTCTTTTTTTCTCATTTGAATATTATGATAACTCAGTACTCGGAAAGCTACCCTAATGGAATAAATAACTGACCTAGAATAAATGAATATTAACAAAACAATTGAAATTACTTTGTCAAAGAGAAAAATCCTAATGACAAATATTGACTAGAGCAATGTCAGTTAGAAAACAAGAAATTAGCCGAGACAGTGTATCCACCCCATCCCTTGACTGACTTCAATGGGATAAGACAATGAACTATATACAGGAAGTTAAACATCACCCAACAGAGGATTTGTACAAATAAAATGGATAATGATTAATTGAATTTGAATTGGAGGTTACCCCCATACTTGTCATCGGCAAATCAAAGGGAACATCCTGGTAATTGAAGACATCTTTCAGAGAAGCCTGGATGATAATTATGGCTTTCCTTGTAGCTGATAAGAGATGAATTGGAAGGGGATATTACTGTCACTTGCAGAGAAAGAATGGTGCATCGGGGGAGGTCACAGATTGGACATAACATGACTAAACTTATAACACCAGAAGAAAACAAGTTATTCTTCAAATGTAGCCATTCTCTATCTCTACATTCTTAGGATCCAATCAGTGGTGGAAGAAAAGAAGGAGGGTATTTGACAATCGCCCATGGGAATCACAGAATAATATACAAGTCAATTCAGTACTCTCTCTGCATTAAACTTTCACATTTTATGCTCAATATCTCTTGTTCAGAGGATTACCTAGAGCAATTATGTTCTCCTATTAGATTAATAAATAAAAAATACTCAGTTTTTATATAGCGCAAATTACAATTAAGTCTCGAAGCGCTATGGAAAAGAAGAAAAGCAAGAAGTGAGCATAGAAGTAATGAAATAGTATGTGGTACAGAACATAACAGCATGCAAAATAACACGAAAATTACAAATACATGACATTATATAAGGCTAATATATTATGTTGCGAAAAGATACGATTTTAACCAGGACTTAAATTGATCAAGAGACGAGCATTCCTTGACATTACTTGGGAGTTTATTCCATAGTTGAGGGACTGCATGTTGAAATGCTCTATGCCCATATGATTGTCAGATTACCTAAAATGATACTTGTATGAGATACTGTTTGTATTTGGCATTCAAATTATCCAACAAAATTAGCAGAAAGGTTCAGAAAAAGCAGAATCCATGTGAAATTAAAGCATATTTTGACATGAATTCACTCCTAATATCATGACAACTATGATTTGGGAGATACACTTATCTTGTTGCAAATGCTGATGCAGTAGCATATAAATATTACACATTGCTGCATAAAGTGTGGATAAGAATTGGGGGGGGGGGGCAATATTTATGTACTGGTACATTAAACTTTGCAAATATCCATGCAGCCAATGATGGAAACCAACAGAATGTCTCTTCTTCTTTTCTGTAGCTAAGACTGCTGGGTGAGTAGTTGACTATTCTACAATGATTTGAGAAATTCGCAGTGGGCTTTTCATTAACTTCTTTAAATCCAGATTAAAGGCCTACATATATTTCACTTGACAAGTACAAATTAGTAAATCTAGAAAAATGAATGCCATGTCTGAATGTTTCTATCAACACAATCACTGACCTCATCAACATACATGTATGGCTATAAGCCAAGATAATATTCCCATGAGTTATGATAGGGTAGATATGGGCATGGAATAAAGATACAGATATTGAAATATCATTTCTTTTTTTTTTAAAGCAAGAGAGAGGAGAAAAAAGAGAAGAGAGAGAGAGGAAAAAGAGCGATGAAAAGCAGTACACAAATGAAATGAGGGAAGAAAAAGAGAAAATTTGAAAACTGAAGTGTCATAGAGCAAGATACAATGAGGAATACATGCATACATAAGAAAGATATAGAAAGATATAGCTAAAAGTATAAAAAGAGATAAAAGCTTTTACAAGAACAATAGCAGAATAATATGACTGTCCTTCGTGTGTGACTTGAGAAACAATGGCCCAAAATGGATTTGTAATTCAATGTAGAGAAAATGGAACCTATTAACCAGTAAAAACAGAAGTAAGTATTATTCCACAGCCCAACCCCTGTTAGGAGTGAGGGTACAAAACTTACCTGGTACAGAATCCTATCCCCCTCAGGAAGCATCAAGAATGAGCATTTCCTTGAGGTGATTTTCTTGGGATTCAATGCATATCCTATCCTAGCTAAAATGTGAACCCTCAGAAAAGGACCATTACATGGCTTCACTTCTATTCAAGTTGTATGCAGGTTTCCCTTCTCACAATCATAGTCCAAAAGCTTACATGAATATTAGCTGCCCTAATCTACTAAACTAAAGTGGAAGGTTTTTACATTTTGACATCAACATATTAACCTACTTTTGGACTGCACTGATCTGTGTTCTAGATCTCAGGCAATGCTAGGGGTAAAAAGTGATTTTATTATGGTAGAAATTTCTGGAATAGCCATATTATTTACCAATATCAAGAATGATAATGCTAATGTACATGTATAATCTGAATAAGGTGTATACTGATAGTTTTGAATTAGTTTCTCTCATTCTTTGAGTGGAATAGCTAATGGGATGATCGATAGTATGAGCTTAAGTACTATACTTGCTAATTATGGAATACATGTAGAATTGTTCCATAGAATGGTTTCCTGGGCACTGTTTTATGAAAGTTGTCAGTCACTGACAATTTCAGTAAAATCCTTGGTTTTGATTGGCTGAGAAGCACTAATCAATAACTGTTACTATGGTAACTGTCTGTGACTGACAACCTGTCAGTGCTGACAACTTTCATGAAACGGTGCCCAGAATTTGACATGTTCGAAGGAGATATAGGTCATTGGTTCAAATGATATTATTAAACTCTGCTAATTATGGAATTCATGTAGACTTGTTCTATAGAATGGTTTGAAGAACTTGACATGTTCGAAGGAGATGTAGAGGTCACTGGTTCAAATGATATTAAACCCTAAAGTACTTTTGATGAACTGAGTTCAGTCCATTACCATCCAAACTCCTTCGATCACTCACTACCTCTCGTACAATTCTTTTCTTTCTCAATGTTTGTCCTCTTTTCCTCATGCCATAAGAAAACAGGAAACAGCGGAAATGATTCTGCAGTTCAAGTTTCATGATTGGACAATTTCATGGATAATGTTGCTGATTACAGATGAAAGATCCCTCTTGTACTTCAGTAGATGTGAATATGTTTTCATCTAATCTTTTCTTGTTGAGCTTTGGCAACAGATGTCATGAAAACCAAATCAAATATTTAGTTGTGTTCTCAGGACTTGCACTGCAGAGGATTCAGACATAGGACCCTTTCATACAGGATGTTTACTTACAAAGCATACAGTCATTTAATGAATTAATATTGGCCAAACATTACAAACTTTTGAAGTGAACTTTTTTCAGATGTTTAGTAAATCCACTGCTGCAGTGTCCCCCAAGGCCCCAAGCAATGTCTTCACTCTTTTAAAAATATACTTTAAAAAAATCTTTGAGAATTAAGATATTTGACTACGAGTCTACCAAATCTGTGATGATCTCAGAGAAAGAAACAGAAACAATTTTCTAATATGAACAGTTTTTAAAGCAACCTATCAAAACTCATGCATGCATCTACAAACTGCACATATGTTGGAAGTTTTCTGTCACTGATTACAACAATTACAACAGCCAATCACACATCAGTCTTGTAATATGAATTGTTTCATTTTCCTTCCCAATCAAAGGAAAAACTGAAAACTAACTTATTCCAAGAAAATTCTTTTAAATGAGAACTATCAAAACACCACTTAATGGCAGTAAAAATTACGCTATACACTGTAGGCCTATGAGTTAGAATGCCTATTGACATACATGTACACAGAACACCAGGTCTATATAGTGGGGAAAAAATGTTTTCTTGTCAGCCCTAGTTAGTCATCCAAATTTTCCAAAATCATAATTGAATTTCCCACAACAGTTCCAAGAAGTCCAAGGGGATTGTTTAACAGTTTGCTAAAATTAGACAGTCACATACAATTCAAAGGTCATTTCATTAACTCACAATTCACTGCCCTCTATGATTTAACTCTATTTTCAAACATTTTGAATTATCATGAGTGGTTTAGATTGGTGATAACTATTTATCAACAAGTATACTGATTCATAGATTTGCTTTAAAACAAAACTCCTGTGGTGTGTTAAGAACAGCACTTCTTTTACCTTTGCTATATTTTCCCCAATTTTCAGCTAATACTGCATCAATATTCTTTGGGGATTTCCTTAATCTTTTACAAGAGACAACATGCAGTCCATACCTTAAAACGTTAAGCAAATGCCATGGCTGTTCTTGTTGTTTGTGCAATCAAGTAACAGCACTCAGTGAAAGGCCATTTCAAAGACTTCTCTTTTTGGACTGTTCATAAGAGCCATCTGGTTATCATTCTCATCCAGGTAATGATTTTTATAAGTAACCATGAAAAATGGAGGAGAAACACACAAGTTTTCCATCAGTCATAATTGAACATGGAGGACAAGCCATAAAATTTCAGGTAACAAACCTGCTTTTTACTGCAACAATTTAGAAAATAAAATTGTCAAAAGATCTTTATTTCATCATCCCTGGGGATCTGAATGTAGCATTTTTGATGATTCCAGAAGATTTGAGCCATGTTAAATGACTGAATGTAGCATTTTATGAATGATTCCAGAAGATTTGAGCCATGTTAAATGGCTGAATGAAATAGGAAGAGACAGATTATTAGATATTAACTACTTACAATGCTTTAGTAATTTAATCTTTATCCTATGATCTGATTATCAAACATCAGAGGGTAAGTGGTTTGGAAGGACACTTATTGATTCTGGGTTTCAAACATAATTCAACATTTCCGACAAAGCTATTTAACAGATCAAACTCACATACCGTTAGAATGGATGACTAAGTTTTATACAACTAAGTTAATGTTGGACGGACAGATCAAATAAAAAGATTAAATTCTATAAAGAAAAAAAAAATCACAAGATTTTGCAACTGAGTATCCAGCAGAAGGTAAACACAATAAATGTTATAGTTTGAGACACAGTTGGGAGACAGTTTTAGAAATAGCTAAATGAAAAAAAACAAAACAAGAACAAAAAAACAAAACAAAACAATACTTCAGAGGAGCATTTCATGAAGTGTCTTGCCAGTGATTTTTACTTACAAATTTGCTCTCAGCCAATCAGATGCAAGTATTTCAGTAGCTTTATAACAGTTGTCAGTAAAAATCACTGACAAGACACTTCATGAAACACTCTTCAGTTCCTTTCTATTTCTCAGTCATAATCCACACATACATATCTTGTAAACAGTCTTAACCCATTCATGACAGAGAGTCCACATTTTGTGGTTTGGCCTAATATCTTTTGATGCAGAGCCTTAAAAATCATACCAAATACAAGAGCAGAAAGAACAAAAAATTCTACACAAACTGTGCACATTTTGGTTGCGTCAGTATTTGTTGTTTGATGCTGACAATTTTTTAAAGGAAAATAAGCATTAAAATCCTTAAATTGGCAATGCGATGGAAAGTTTAAAATCACTGTCTTCTCAGCAAATTGGCAACATTTTGACTTCTCATCATACTTTCTGTCAATTTATATTCATTTCAGATACATGATGTTTTATAAGAAAAATGCAGCAATAAAATAAAAATGTTGGTGTTGCCAATTTGAAGAACAAAAGCTGATCAAATTAGGCTTTAAATAATTCCTGTCACAAATGGGTTAAAGCACATTTTCCGAACTCTATAATCTTTGGTTTGCCCTCTGACGTTAACTGTTGAATTCAAGGCAAAAGATGATTTGGTACTGAGCCCGCTGTCAAAAGAAAATGGAATTGAAATTATAAGACGGTTGATAAACAGAACTCAGAATGATTCATTCATATCCTTTTGAAATTCCATAAATGAACCTTTCTTGTTTTACCACATGTAGGTAACTGCAGCATATAACTGTAGGTTTGATGGTTTGACACTACACCTGGGAGTTGTTGATGGTTTACAAAGAACTGGTATTACCAAGTCAGTCAATGATCAAAACCTAATTCGGAAAAACTAGTTCAAAAAAATAAAATCTTGTTTAAGGCCTGTGCATGCGCAAGCTGAGTAAGAAAGTCATAAGAGTTGCAGGCTTGTGAAGCAGTCATATGCAATAATTGGTAAACGAATCATTTGAGTTTCACTGGATTCTTTGAAGTATTGTGTTGCAATATCAAAAGCAACAAAGATTAATGGAAAGGCCAGAAGCTTGTTAAAAGTTACAAATTAATATCACAAAAGATCAAATGAAAGGTTTTCATAATACCAACACAAAGAGATTAATAAAAGTCAACTGGTCATCTTTGTATTAATGGAAATCCAATTCTACACAATTTCTTAATATTTGGAAGGACTCACCAATTTGAGCATTGTGATTTTCCCATCAAGATCTTTTCATCTTGCCGCTAAATGCACAGATTTTAATCTTTTCTGAATAGGTTGCATTTTGGCAAGGCAACAGGAAATGTTTTCTTGCCTATGAATGTATAAGATAAGGGGATCTCTTTCTGATTTCAATGAAGACCTAAAAGAATACAAGTGATTTACTTTGAAAAACTATCAAAATCTATTCTGAGAGAGCACTAGGAAGAGCCTGAGGAAATTTCTGTGAAATGAATCTGAAAAGAGCATGGTGCTTCACAAGGCCAGGCCAACTCATTACATTATTTCATACAATCTTTGCATTATCAGGGGTAATAAACTCTGAAAAGTTATGAATTAGCTTTATCTTGCCTTATATCTTGTGACTTTCAATTGCCCTCAATGAATAATTATCATCGACAGCCTTCCAAAGAGGTGAGTTGCCTTCAGTTAAACTAATGACCAAAAATATAATCACAGCGGTTTACAGAATTCAACAAGCAACTTACCACTAAATTCATTTATTACACAAAAGAGAATTATAGCAAACACTATATATGAAAAATAATAATACACAACCCATATAGGTAGCCTTAATGGTTTGTGGTTATGACAGCTAATTGGGCATCAAATTTTAGAAATGTGATATTGCTTTAGAGACTAGCTATGAACTAATTTTTTCTACATCAAGGCAAGTACAATTTTAACCATACAAACAATAGAGCTGAATACTTTTATTCAAGAAATGGGAACAAAATTACAGAAAAGAAAAAGCAAGGGCTTGATAAATAACTCCATGTATCTTTTCATAAGGGGCGGAGAAGTATTTTTTCCTGAATTTCATTCGCACACTGCATGCATGACAAAGTTGCATAGTTTGTGAAAAAAGAGAAAGCTTTGAAAGAAAATTAATCACGTTCTGTATATTTCATCCAGCTAGAATAGCATGGGTCATTGCCCTGGCAGACACATTACCTGGCGACTAGAATGAATGAATCCAGGCGCAACAACAATCCTTTTAAATGGGTCGGCACTCCAAAGGAATCTTCATTATTTGTTAATCACACGTCTTGTTCACACACTCTCGACAATCACGCCTCTTTTACGATTTGTCTAGCTTTGATTACTCATGGAGACTTTGTGCTCATTGTTGGATCTTCATATTTACTTTTCTGGAAAACATTTGCAGAATTATGTCTAAGTTGGAGCTTCAATAACAATGCCCCTTTTGGGAGAAAGCTTTTAAGGATCCTTCTTTTCTATGTCATACAATCACCCAATATTTACTTATAACTATGGTGGCCCTGAAGTACGCTTGACAACAGGTGATGTGCGACGTGAATTTCGCATCCCGGGTCCTGAGATTCGCATCCGAGGTCATGAACTTCATGACCCGTGGCGCAAACTTTGCATCACAAGTCGTGAAATTCACGACCCGCGGTGCGAAATTCAGGACTGGGATACAAAGTTCGCGCCACAGGTCCTGAATTTCGCACCGCGGGTCGTGAATTTCACGACTTGGGATGCAAAGTTTGCGCCACGGGTCATGAATTTCGCATCGCCTGTCGTGAATTTCATGACTTGGGATGCAAAGTTCAGGACATGGGATGCGAAATTCACGTCGCACATGACCTGTTGTCGAGCGTACTTCAGGGCCACCATACATAACCCTACACCTATCTGGAATATATAGGCCGATATGTAGGACTATGTGTAAATGAAAGTTAGTATCATAATAGATGTCTAACCACCTAACAATAATTTACTGTAAACTCTTCAAATTGCCTAACTTTACAACATGACACTCTAAAAAATGGTTTCCATGTCATAAGCTTTAAAATCACATATGCTGCTGTAAAACAAATCATCCTTGTATATGCAACACAAGCTACAAGTACAAACAAATTAATCTTTAAAATTTTCAGAAATTTAGTGGGTTCAATCTTGTAGAGGCAGGAAGTGACTGATGATCAATAAAAAATAAAACTCCATTAATTTGACCTGTGTGTTCTAAAAACAGCAAGAAAAAGCAGCTAACTTTCAAGCAAATTGGTAGAAAAGCAATGCTCTCCCCCCCCCCAAAAAAAAAGTTGTCAGTCTCTGGCCCTTCATACTTTGCATACAATCATAAACACCATAGCAATACTACATCACGAATAGAAAACAAAAACACTTAGGCAAGGTTTCTTCCAAAAGAATCCCAATGAATAGAAGATCTAATTTTTATGATTATACATCAACTTACAGGTGCAACAGGTTCATGCACTTTGTGAATTTAGAAAGACATTGGGTGATGAGGTAAAATGCTCTGGTGTGACATAGAGTCATCGTTTCTTCAGACATTTTCTCCTTGTGTGAACGTGGCTAATATGCAGAAATCATGTATTTGGGTATGGAGATTGATCTCCGTGTATGATGCCGGAGGGCGAACACAACTCTACTCATTCAGTCAACAGTCTCATTCATGGTTGAGGATCAATTTTCAAAAATATTTTGAGGATTGGTATACTTCACCTGTCCTCAAGCTTATAAATATATTGGATGTGTTCTTGTTTGAAAAATTCTGTCCCCATAGTAAGCTATCAAATTAATCAAGCATTCAGCTGAACTTGTTGGCAGATGTTGTACAATATCAGTGACATCGAAATAAATTCTCTTCATTCAATCATTGTTAAGATCAGAATACCTTAAGGACATGCAGCAATCCAATTCATAACCTTTATTGATTTTTCAAGATTGGGTTCGTGGCTGATGAAAATTTACCAATTTTGTCATTAGTGTGGTTTTTGTTGCTTTTCACTGCTGTCAAATTGGTGGCACCTAGGTTTGGAATTGATCACCCAAAATTTTTAAATACAAAGAGGAAAATTTGAAAGAAGTTCATATCTACTTGACTAATAATACCAACTGAGTGGACTTGTTGTCAGTGATTGTCACACATGATGAATTGATAGATATTATTCTTTCAACAATTATGGAGAAATAAAAAAATTACCATAACCTTCAACCTTTATTTTACTTATCTGAGTTGATTTACAGTTTATGCTAATCTTTGTGACAGAATTCGAACCAGTCAGAATAGAGAGATAATATACAGAAATAGCAGAAGATCTTTCATCTTAAATAAGTAGGGCTCCTAAAGAACCATTTTCACCATCATTCATTTTGATTTGATTTGATTCATATATAGCTAAGGATTGGGAATATCAGTATTCATCCCAACTTTTATCACTTCCATCTACTTTCATTCTACTAAGAAAAAAAATGAATGAAAAGGGAAAATGTCCCACACTGTAGAGCACACCTCCCTCTTCCCCATTTTATAATCCTGTCATGTAAATTTCATCTCGCATGAAATCATTCATATCCAAATCTACTGATCTTGCTCTCAAAGAAATACTTAGTTTTCTGCCCAAGAGTCAGCATAAAGACATTTTATTTTTCAAGTTAGAGTCATTAATCAAGTGGAGAGACATTTCTACAGAACTCTCCTGTCACAAAATATGAATGTAAAGTCAATGTCCCCAAACAGCTAGAACTCCTCTCATGAGACAGAGATGATGAGTGAATTTATGGACCATCAAATCACAGGAAACACTGTGAAATTGAGACCGGGCTTTGCGGTAAACAATGACCTAGATCTTCAGTCTTCAAAACCAGGGTCTCAGAATGTAGAAAACAGTTTGATTCCAATTTATTATAAAATGCAATATTACTATAACACTATCTGTTATCTGCCACAATGCAGCAAGGAACGTCTACATACATATTCAAAATTTTCAAATATCAATTATCAATATTATGTGTTTTTTTTTTTCTTGTTGGAATTGATCTTTCAACTTAAACGACTGGTTACAGACAATAGCAATGGCTAGTCAAGTGGTAGTATCCCTTCCATTGTAACCTGAAGGGGTAGATGACCTCATAATGAGGTAACACTCTTCCACCCAGAAGGACAGTAGGACATCACTCATTCTGATAGGAGAGGACATCGTTTCCTCTCAAAGAATCCTGAGCAAAACCACATCTCTAAAAGTCCCTGTCAAATGGCTTAAATTGTCATGACTGTACTTCTCACCACATAAGAATATTATTACAAGCCAACAGGTACATGTATCTTCTTTTTTTTTTTCTGAGCAAACTCAGAGGACATCAAGGCAAGTTGTGTTAAAGGTAATGTTCAGCTGTTGTAACCTCTCAAAAACTTTTCATCAGATTCCTTTTCTTTTATATGATATAGTCATAGCAAAGTACTACCTAAACTAAGATTTTCTGGAGATTTTTCCACCTCAAGTGGAATATCAAACAAATGAAAGGCAATAAATTGTACACATCTCAGGACAGGGACATAAACCCTAACAGCATCAATATGTACACATGTTTAAAACCTTTCAGGATCCTGTGCATGCCATAAGCAATATGATTGTTGTGTGGAGAGGCTGAGGGGTGGATGTTAACTATTAACATTAAATCTACTGGAAATCATGTACAGAATAAAACATGATACAGCACATGTATCTTTTGATAAAAGGCAGCATGTAAGACATGTAATCAGTTTAATGCCAATTCTATTTTTGCTACCAAATCTTACATGAATTTCAATGCTCACCTCGCTTTCCCATTACAAAATGTTCTGAGCTTGTCCCCCTCATTACATAAACTGTCCTAAAAGAAACATCTGATGGAAGAGGCCTATATGTGTATTGTGCATTACAATGAAGCTAACCCCCTCTGTGAATCAATGCCTCCCTTAAAGACAAATTTCCTACAATAAGTAATTCCTTCCGAGAAGTTTTAACACAATATGCAAATCCTGTCATTATGCAATCAACTGTGCCAAAAATATGTCATGGTCTATCATAATGATTAATATTGAATGAAAATGGCTTCTTTCCATGAAGCTTCATGTACATGTACAACAAAGTTTATTGCCTCTTCCTTTAACCAGAACAAAGTACTTTGACAGAAGGGAGGGTGACACTGATAGCACTCTCAATAAATAGTAGGATTTCTTCCTAAGTAGAGCTCCACAGTTAATTCCTGAAAAGAGTTTGTCACTGCAATCCTAGGCCCATCCCATACATCTTATTCTAAAACACAATCACAACCATGCAGTGTTCCTACAATACATTATTGTGAAAATAAAGCCGAGAGCAAAATTTGATGATAAAAAGTGAAAGATAACATGAATTTTTCAATGGACAAAACTACTGTGGGTCAAAAAGTGCTAATAATAAGCCCTCATGCAGATAAAACTTTAAAAAGAAAGTTTTACATCCTTATTTCAATTATCTATTTAAAAATAATTTTCAACAAAAGATTCACTTAATTTCATTCATTATTAGAAGCTCAGAAACAGGATGAAAATTTTCTGACTTGATGCAACAAAATTAATCTCATTATAATCTTTTATCATACTTTTATTGTAATAAAGGTAAATACATAGCACTCCATTTTTAGCTTGATACCCAATGCCTTCTTAAATGTATGCAAATCACGACAACGCTGTCATTTTTGCATTTTATTTTCAATTGCAGTTAACTTTAGCTGTATGATATTGATAGCACTGCAAAGCTTTGACTCAGAATTTAGACATTTCTGTCCATGTTCCGCATATGTCCAGGAAACCCCCAAAATATATTGTAGGTCAAAGTGATTCAAATCATAATAAACTTGGCATGCAATTCCGCAATCTGATGATCCATACTAGACAATGTGACTGAGAGAAATTCCTTAAAACTTCTATGTTGTCTGAATCTTTACAATGGTCCTCTCCTTTTCTGCTATATTTTTTTTTCTTTTCTTTACTACCTGTATTTTGCTGCTTCCTACGTTTGTTTTTTTTTTTTTAGATTCTTTTTGCTACAGACATGCTACAGAAAATGATATTTTATCGGTCGGTGGGTTATCATTCATCAGTGTATATCTACATGTAGTATGATTTATAATTTCTTGTAGCAAAAAGTTATTGTTTTAAAGCTCCAATGGGGTTGGGATCCTGCACACTTATTACACCAATTTGTTGATATCATAAATTTACTTTATCTACCTCATATATTGTGCATCTTCAACTCTCTTTGTATGTCATTGTAAATGATAAACTTGAGATCTGCTGAGAAAGAATGTCTTTGATAGTAGAAAATAAAATTTCAAATGGCATTCTATGTCTCTTAAAATCGTTTCAAGATAGCTCAAAGTGCATACTAAAAGCTGAAATGATGCAATGAAAATCTCAGGTCTCTGACATTGAGATGTTGATATACTAAATAGCAGTGACCCTAGGATGGTCACCTAGAGAGTCATCATACATGAATCTAGTCTATCTTGACATTGATAGGTCTGTATTTCCATTATCATTTTGAATGAGTCATCAATAGATTATTGACCATCATCATGGGTGGCAATGCTTACAGCTTCTGAAATATGGGCTGACTCCTCGAGCTAATCTTACTTGAAAATGGGCAGTGCTTGGAATAATTTATGATAAACAAATTATTTTAGGACAAAATCCATAACCAAGGTTTTATCACATTCACCCTGGAGGAGTCTGAAATGGTATGCAAACTTCTTTAAAAAGAAGGAAGGTGTCAGGAATATATTGCAAGAAAAGTTTTCATTTTGTTTTCTTTTCTTTGTTTTTTTTTGGGTGTTGACATAAAATCTGACCTAAAATACACTTTAAATGCTCAGCCACAAGAATGATCTTGATGGTCACCAAACACAAATACACAAAACCCACTTACATGTACAGGTGTAATTTAGTATCAAGGACCTATTGCAGGAATAACTTTGACAAATATTCATTTCATGAATCTATGATTCATTGAATCGGTATTTTGTGCATTAGCTTAATGTATAGACTGGAGCAATGTTTGTCCTCCATATAACTTCTTGTTTTTTCTCCCTAAATTGTCCAAAGTGATTCCACCATATGAAAAAATAAAATAAAAAAATTCTCCTATCAACAAGTAATTTAGTACCTTAACCAGTGATGTTTTGTAAAGCTATTTTATTTACCTCCAGACTGGTGGGTCCCTTTCAACGATTTCAGAGAACCTCAAAGCTGCGAAGGAAAGACTTAATGACTTAATTGAAGGAGACATGTAAACATGTTTAGTGGTGGAATAGCTCTGGGCATTTTAGGGAGACAACAAGAAGGTAAATGGAGGACAAATGTTGCTTCATTCTTTGCACTTGCATTAACCTAATGCACAAAACACCAAACACAGACTTTTCTATATTGTTTCTTTGGATGGCATGACTACTGCAGGCCTATCTATATGTAGCATTATCTATAATTTGTGAGTACTTTTGCAGCATTCCGGGACTGGTAAAGATAAAAAGAAGTATGATTAATCCTTCCATACTACGCTTAACATGCTTAATTGAAATATTTTCCCTTGGTCCGACACACTCTCATTAGATATACTTCAAATAATACCAACATGTACAGGAAGTCTGGTAAGATTGAATTATTGTGAGATGCATTTTCAAGATATCTTTAACCTCTCAACAGTGCATGAAATAGGACACAAATCTTCAATAATCCTATGGAATCCCTTCTTAGACCAAACTTCTTAACACCCTTCCTTTTACTCCAATTCTCATAAATTGAAAACAGACCTTCTCCTAGGGCCTACTGGACCAAAATTTCATTTTTTTCTGTACATGAATGACAGGTCCTAATTGGCCGACAATAACCTGGGTGGTTTAACCCATCCAAATTGGGGTCAACGGGCCTATTGAAGAGGGACTTGGACCACTTAAAGAAGGGCCCCGTGGGAAAAGGTCCAACTTAGGTAAACACGGTCTGGCAAATGCCTGGTACTTTGTCATGTTTGTATCAGTAGTACATGTACTACATACTACTACTACTACTACTACTAGCAAGATTTCATTGTACTTGAGAAGTCAACTTTTAAAGCTAGTTGTCAGTAGAATGTAGGCTTTGGTAAAAGAAAACATAACCATCACTTCGTGCACTCTATATCAAAAGTTCAGAAAACTTCTTTTATCATTTTATCCAAAAGCAACTTCCATAGTCCATACAAATATCTTATCTGTGAATATACAGTCAATATTTCGTCTTTTTCACCCTTTTCTCTGACATAATCCTTCATCAAGATTAACCACAAAATAAATGGCCTTCATTTATACCGTGTTTACACAGTGACTCGGCTCGGGGGTTCGACACGCGACCCACGCTCAACACGGCAATTTTATGTCATGTAAACGGGATCAGTGTGACCCGCGAGCTGTGTTGAACACCACTTTTTTGATCCGCCAGAATTGCAGGTTTCGATCCGCGAGCCAAGTCAGACTCGCCAATTTTTTCGTGTGTAAACAGAAAGCCGTGTTGAACCAACTGACCTAGGTCATTGGGCGAACTAGGCAAGTCATCACAATTCTACTTCCGTTCGTGATCCGCGGGCCGTGTTGAACTCGCCTTTTTTATTTCTATATAAACACGATCACAGCTGCCCTCATCGCAGCGTTCGACCCTGCTTGAGGATTCAACACTCGAGCCGAGTCACTGTGTAAACACGGTATTAGAGGGTTACCACACTGGCCTATGCTAAGCTTCCCACTCAAATGCAAGACAAAAGCTTTTCATTTATGAAGGATACTTTGTTGCTAAATTCTGACACTTTACAGATGAGTCTCTCTATCACATACAATAGGAGTATTTCATTTGCTCAATTCTGATTGAAATGATGACTCGAAAGTTGAAAAGAAAATTCTGGGCATGGGTGCCACTGAAGTCAGCATGGACACATGACCTCAATATTGGCTGATCAGAAATAGTTACACTAATATTTCAGTGGCAAAAGAAATCTGAACAATCCCTGGCATACAGTATGGATAACTATATTTTTCAAAAAAGAAAAGAAAAAAAAAAAGAGGAAAGAAAGAAACAAAGATAGAAAGAAAATGGTTCAAATATTTCCAGGCCACTGGTCTAAAATCGGTGGTACATAATGCACACACATGTATATTGTGGGGATATAAAAATACAATCATATATTTAGTGCTCAGATTGTATTTTTAGATTTCTTTGCTTGCTGCTAGTCACACAGGGTAATGTAATACTAGCAAAGGCTATGGATTGACTGGATATAAATGCAAGAGCTACATGTACCTTACCTTCAGGGGAAAAAATACATGGGGGCCCGGGGCGAATTTGCCCCCGAAACGCCAAAAAGAGCCCTGGAAAACTAAAAAAGAGCCCCTGAAATTCTCATAGGGTCCAATGTAAACTGTAATACAATGTAGGAAATTTGGGTGGGTGAGCTCAAAGAGTAGCCCCGGAAAAAAAATAATTAATTTTTTCCCTGCTTACCTTATAATTATGAAAAAGTCCCTCAACAATTATTGAGGTGTCGGGAGACAGGAAATAAAAATGTGCTTTCCCAAGAAAAATTTTAGGACCAGACAAATCTGATGCAATGGATCATTAGTTGCAACTGAAGCTAATCCTTACCAATTAGCAATACAAAAAACATATTTTTTAAATGGAAATGTTACTCTAGCAGAACATCATGCACCATATATCAGGGTATAATGGTATCATTCATTTTCTGAGTTCATCCAGAATTCATCCAGGATTCAATCTCTATAGTTGTTTATAGTTTCAAATGGAATGTGTTACATGTACTACACTGAGACTGACTGACAGTGCAACAAATTTGAAAAAAAAAAAATCAAGGAGTTGGCTGTGATTTCAGGGAAGGGCAGGTCAACTTTTCCCAATCTTATTGTATCTTTCCCCTACCATTATATAAACCAGGAAGTACGGACATCTACCTTGTTGTTTACTAACATTTTTCTTTCTACTGAAAGTCCTCAGTGATATTGAAATATCTCATGATCTTCACACTAATGATTCTTAATCAAACTTTATAGAATACTTTAGAAGAAAATAAATCTCCCTCCAAGTTAATGGAAGAAATTCAGAAGAAAGATTGTTAAACTTACCTGAGTGCAATAATTTGATTTTCATAGACCTCTTGATGAAGCTTGTGTACCCTATTGAGAGCAGAACTCTTGGCCATCCAGCTATTGGTAGCTGCAGCATTGACCTCACATGACTTCTTTGGATCCACCTCAGACTGGTCACAGATGATCTTCTCCAATCTCTGAAACATATCTCTAGATACAAGCCTCTTGCCTACAATCCTCCTATTGTCCCAGGTGCCTTTGATAGCATGGGGCTCACTCAAGTTCACACTGCCTACATGGAAAGAGATGTTACCAGCGTAGATCTGGTCACAATCAGTCGTCCCATAGCACAACGGGCACCTCTCCTCTTCCAGCAAAGATGGAAACAGATTCTCAAACTGGAGTCTTGTTGTCATGGCAACTGTTACATTCTTCATCCCATGGACTCCATCATAAAGCTCCTGTAACCTAGGGTGTCCTTTGATTTCATCAGCTGTTCTAATATCTTGCAATGTTCTACGAGTATCTTTGCTATCAACTCCAAGCTCTTCTTTCGCTCGTTTCCCTGCATGAAGCAAAGTTCGCTTATTATCCATCTTGCTCGGTACAAAAGTTCTGAATTTAGGGTTAGTACTGGGCAAGGCATTGTTGGTAATAGATTCCTCATCGTCTCGTAGAGTGTTCAAACCTGTCAGTTGGACGGTGAATACAGTGAAGAGCACAGAACTCCCGAGGATGAGTATCTTCTTGCGTATTCTTGGACCCATCCTGTACACTGTGTTTTTCTGAGTCACAGCACTGTTATCACCACCTCAGCTTCATCTCCAGGCAGAATATAGTATCCATTCAAGACTTTGATAAAACATAACCTGGAGAAGATAAAATTATGGGAAAGGTGATAAAAGGTAAAAACATCATGCATTAATTTGCATTTGAAACTAAATCATGCTTGAATTTCAAATGTGAAGGGATGATTGTCACATTCTGTTGACAACAGGAGCAAACAGAAAGAACTCGAGAATGTTACTTCAATTAGAAATAGAAAGCAAACAAACTACCCTGCAGCGATTCATTATTTGATATTTTTTCCTCTTATGATGTTCAAATATTGATTCACCTTGCAGAACAGCAAAACTCTAAACTCTTTTTAAAAACTCTTAAAGCAGGAAATATGTCATGTACACAAAAACATTTTCACAATCAATTCAGCCATACAAAGTCTACCCAACATTATGTATTCCTTTAAAGAAAAGTTTAATTAGAGTTCCATAATCACAGACTCAACAAACATGATAGGGGTCTCCATTTGAATTAGATGATTTGATCTAACACATTCTAGATTCTGTTGAATTACATTTTGGTTCCTTGATTATATACCTAAGGAGAAACTTCATTGCCTCCAAGGTAACAATTAGTGTTGCGGCCAAGTATCATTACCCAACCAGTATTACAATGCAGTGCAGATCTTTTTCCTACATCCAGAGATCAAACCAAGTGTAATTACAATTGCTATGGTATGAATGCATGGCTTACTTTCCCAGATATTCACTTGACCATGGAACAACTCTGTCAACACCATACGTTAAGATCATCTGAGGAAATAAATAAGACATCTCCAGCTTCCCAATTTCACTGAGAAAGCTTCTTCTAAGAAGATGCTCCTGCCTCAGACAGAGATGAAGGGATTCAACATGGACTTTCCATCAGCGGACATGATGTGGTCCACTTAAAATACCAGACGTAGCAAAGCGGTATTGGGTTGGAAGCAAGGGATGAAGGAAGCGTAAGATGATTTGATGAGAGATAACTAAGGAATAATATGAGATAAAGAAATGGATGCATGCTGGGATATTGTTTCTTCTCTGTAACTTCCTCTTCCCAACAGCACTCTGTGCATTTTGTCATGGGTTCTGTGTGTTGGGAATGAGTTTGGACTTTACATGTATACTAATTCTATAGCAAATGCCTGCAAAAAAGTTTAGATTCTGTACTAAAGTCATTCTACCGTAAGCTTTTTATGGAAATCTAGGGTTTAATAGTCATGCAAGAATACTGCATAAAACATCAGAAAAGGAAAGAAAAGACTACAGGGAAACACTGTCTTGATAAATGGCAGACATACAACATTCTAAACAAGGCACAACTTCTAAAAATCCTAAAAGAACAGACCACAAAATTAATTTTAAACTCCAAGTCCCATTTCTCCCATTACATCTTCTTTTCCACACTATAAAGTAGCAGATAAATCTCTTCCTTGAAAGCCCTATAGCTGTAGTGACTCACTCTGATGTTTTCAGGAGAGCTGAGCCAAGAAAAAGCATCACAAAGAACAAGTTCTAAAGAGACACTTATGGATGCCAAAGCTGATTATCTCACCTAAGTTTCATCCCTCCACAGAGGAAAGGCTAAGTAAGTGTCAAAGGGTTTACCCTCCCTATTCTATCCCTAACCATCCAACCTCAGTGAGAAGGCTTATGAATGGTAAATAAATTTCTTTTGTCAAGACTTTCCTCTTTCTTTTATTACTGACCCTTCCTCTGGGGCTCCTAACCACAAAGTACAAGTAACCTTCATGTTTTAGAACTTATGAAAAGATTTAACAAACCAACTGTTAAGCAGTAGCAAAAGATCGGACGTGGCCGACATAAGGTGCTGGAATTCATGATTTGGGCAGTCTCAAAATATATACTAAAGGTTAAATCACAAACAGGAAGATAATCAAGAAAACTAAACTTCAAGTTCGAACATTTCTCCAAGAAACTGACAAAATGCCTATTGTCAACCATACACTTGCACTGTACAGGTAAGCCTACACTCAAACTCAAAATCTCATGACATAGTTTTATTTGTTGAATGGTGCCTTGAAATGCAAGAGATTCATGACAATTTTTTTTTTTTTTTTTTTTTTTTTTGATGAACCAAATGTCATTTCAAACAATTCAGAGTTTCAAACCAACATACAAAATGCACCACAAAAACAGGCCAATTTTCATGTCAACAGGAAAATAAAATATTCCGTCAATTTTCCACACAAGGTCATACCTTAAATGCCACAATCTAACCAAAAGAAGCTGTCAATGGTAAGAGACAAAATGAAAACATGGACCAATTTGTACATCACCACATCCTGTCAAAGGAATACTGTCTCCCACATTACCTCATTACAATCTAGATCTGTCCATCAGAAAGAAGAGGAACTCATCAAGACAACGATAACAAAACAAAGTTAACCAGCCATACAACCAGACAATAACCATCTGGAAGCTGAAAATATATATATATATATCTTTTTTAAAATATCATGTTTATATAAACTGGTACACTGTTTAAATGTGCTTTAGGACTATATATATTTGGGAAAATCCAAGTTTTTATATTGTACTAGAACTAAGACTTTTGTGGGGATGTACAGGAGAGAACCTGTTTCCGGCATTGCTTTTGGGTTTTGCTGACATCTAAATGAACATCAGGGCTCTACAAAAATTTTGCTTCCTCCTTGCCCGTTGGGCAAGTTTCTTTGAAAATTGCTTGCTCAAAATATATCTTGCCCGAAAACATATCTCACTTGCTCTATTTCCGCAAATTATGAAAAATCATGACAGTTTGAATTAAATTTTGCAACATTGATATTACTTAGCCAATGGTAAAGATGTACTTGCACTATGAGCATTATATTAATTTTTTTTTTCATTTGTTCTAATGATAGCTCTGAGTGAATTTATTTGCCCTTTCGGGCAGGTGACTTCAAAATTCACTTGCCCTTTCATGATTTTTACTTGCCATGGCAAGCAGGCAAGTGGGTTTGTAGAGCCATGAAAATGAATGTTTGCCTACAGCACTGACCCTGTGACCAGAATATAGTGATCAATATTACAAGTTGCAAAAATTTTAAACAATTCAAGCAAAAACTGGCAAGAACTGAAAATGAATCTAATTCACACTGCATTCAGCAAACTGACTTTGCCTAATAAATCCATTTCTGTTTTTACTATGCAAATATCGTTACTAAAAATTTCCACCAAATCACAGAATAAATTCCATCACCAGTGTACTTTTGCTATAAAAAGCTGCCATAAAACACTTCAAAGGACCGTGCGAAAAGCCATTCATTATGTGAATTAACTAGATGCTGAGCTTAGTGCAGTGAGATAAATAGTATTATCTTTATATCCTTTTAAAACTAAACTTGTGAAGAGATTTGAAATAGGATTATCCCTTCCTTTTGAAGATTGTTTTTTGATAGCTGCTGAAGCTCTGACCCATTACTAGGCGCTTTCACACCTACCCGATCAGGAAAAATACCTGGTATTCTACCCCGATCAGAAAATACCAGGTATTTTGCCAGTGTGAAACCAAATTACGCGTAATATCCCCGAAAGAAAATACCCGTAAATTAGTAGGTACTTTCTCAAAATTACGAGTACTTTCTCCAAGGTCGCGGGGATTTTTGTAATGTGAAAGCAAATTACGAGAACTTCTATTCCATCAAGCACTGGCGCACGAACCGTGTACTGTACTGTGTACGTATTGGACGTCGTTATCGTTTGTGTACCTGCAAAATAAATCGTTCTGCGCATGCTCTTAACTTCGAGAACTTACCCCGAAGAGGTCTGGTTTCGGGTAGGTGTGAAAGCGCAGAACAATTATCGGGTATTTTGGGGCCTTAACAAGTTCTCGTAATTTACGGGTATTTTTCCTGATCGGGTAGGTGTGAAAGCGCCTATTGTAACCTTTAAGGAACAGTTTCACACATACAAAAATATATTCATTAAAGGTTGAGAGAGCTGCATATGCTACGGCATGCAACTATTTGATGAACAGATAAGTTTTTTATCTGTGCTAGGCTACAATCAAAGATTTTAAAAATAATTCTTGTAATGTGTGTATACTACACCACAAGAAATATCCTACATTATCTATTATTGACGAAAATATATTCTTGATTTACACTTCACAGATATCTAAACTCCTACCCAATGCCATTTAGAAATAAATACACACCTGTACTAGTAATGAAGATTTTTTTTTAAATTTCCACCCACTTGTTATTCTTGAAATCAATCACAACCATCAAAGAACGCACAAACACTCGGATGAATAAACAAAGGCAGTGACTGCTTTACATGTGTAATGGCCCTATTCATGTTATGAAATATTTTCTATTATCCATACTGATCCCATTCAGTTTGGTAGACAAAATAACTGCATGATTAGTCAAGAAGTAAAACCTACAAGAATTATTCACTATATGCAATAATACCAATATGCAACAATAACAGCAAAATACAAGTTACACTTAGAACCAAAACTAAACTTGGTTGCCCTTGGAAATCCTCCCTTGCTTATTTCTACCAAGTCAGGAAAAGAAAATAAATGAATCAAACAGACTTGAATGTATTAGATTTCAAATAGATTGATCAATTCCTATATAACCTGCTCTGTACATCAACAAACAACTTTTCAGCCATACAATTCACTGCATTTTAGTAAATTTTAACTATATGCTATATGGAAAATTAGTGTATATCAATTGTAAAAGGGCATTTGTTAGATGATTTACAGGTTTTAGAGGAGCTGTAAAATATTTGTTGAGGCATTAAGAAATCCCAAAGTTGAAACTATGTAACAAAGGCCTTAAATTTTACTAACATGCCAGGATGTACACCTAGCAGGACTGCAATTAAAAACACAAATAGATCATTTGCCTCTTGCATACCAGCATAGCTAGGATTTTTTCAGTAGGGGGGCACTAGGGGGCCTTGAAATTTTGTAGGGGGCACCTGAAATTATGTTTTTGGCACACACACACACATCATATTTTCTATTTTGCAAGCGAGCGAAGCAAGTGAACCAAAATAACAACTTTTTATTTTGTCGTCAAAATACAGTTCAGACCTTTAATTTTTTAAATGGTATATTTGGCCACCACTCTACCATATAGGATATATCTCGCTGGTCCATGCTGTCTCAAACCATCCTGCTTCTAAATATGAAGAGCGAGCGAAACGAGCAAGAAAATTTCGAAATCCTCACTTACAAAAAGTCTACATTTTTTGCCTTTCTGGTCCATTTTGGTATTGCTTTACCTTTCTTTTTTTTTTTGCCTGCTGATAGTGAGACACTTGGGCTTTATTTTTCTTTTTTTTTTTCTCTTTTGCTACCTCATGATTTTTGTGGGGGGGGGCACCTGGGGGCACTCAAAATATTTATGGGGGGCACAGCCCCCCCCATAGCTACACCCCTGCTTTTGCATGATGTCCAAATTATCATACTTCGTTTTCTAGCTCTCTCCCTCTGTTTGTTTTTTTTTTCTTTCTTTTTACACATGTCACTGCTAGTCTATTCATTTGTCTATCTCAATTCCCCTCTCACTGTAATGCTCCAATAATAATTTCTCCTTCCATCCTGACTAATATTACTAAATTCATATTTTTTCTTTTATTTCCCTTAATCCATAACAATATACATATAGTAACATCTGAGCTCATGAACAGGCTGATAAAGCTGATTTTCCACATGATTCCTCACTACTGCACAGACTTCCTGAAAGCATTATCCATCATAAAAGAGACCCGTCGTCTAAAATAACATCCATCACAAAGGCCATATTTCATCAAAACTAGCCGACACAAAACACACTGGTACTAACTAATGATACAGAAATAATCCTTTGACTGAACTGGTAATCAAGCTTGAAAACTGGTAGAGACTGGAAATCATGGATTAAGGATAGCTTCTCTAACAGCAAGTCAGACATGAGTTCCTCTTCTTTGTTTGTCTATTGCCTGGAAACTTAGGAATGTCACAGTTCATCTGTAAACAGGGATTGTATTTTAGGAATGACAATGATAGTTAAGATCATTATCTAATACTTGTGGATCACAATATCTTATCAAATTTCCAATTATAAACATGATGAATAATGGAAGTCGTAAGTGGTTAAAAAATATTTGTAGGCTGTTCATCTGAGGTTTTGTCAAAAGAGCTGATGTGTAACAGTGTATTGGAAAGGAAAAATTATAATCACTTATTCACTCAAAGGACCATCCTTTTAAATCAAATCATACGAAATCAATTTCTTATAATATAGGATGTAACTTACAGACCCAGATGACAAATTGAATATTGATCTACCAATGCACCAATCGTTAGGCATCTTAGGAAAACACTGTGGTGCAAAAGAACTTGTCCGGAATGCAAAATACAAAAAAAGCAACAATTTAAAATGTCTATTGTAACATAATGGAAAGAAATTTCAGCGAATATCATTTCACAGCAAAATTGTATATTCATTAACAAGGTCTAAATGCTAATCCATCATGTAATTATCAATCAGTATTTGAAAATTCTGTGTTTGATAATTCAGATTTTCAACAATTTTCCATTTTGCACTCCGGATGCGTCTTTTCGCACCTCTGTGTTTTCCTAAGACTCCTTATTCAACTTACATGTATTCCACCCAGCACAATGAAGCTTCCTAGTATGACACCTATTGTTACAACAAAAATATACCTCCCCCCCCCCCTTTTTTTCCTTTATCATGTCCTCCAAACTTTTGAGTTCGACATATTCACAAGTTTTGCATGGGGGTCATTATTCAATTTTCATTTCATGCATGCCTTTATTGTTGAATATTTGCATGTTAAAAGACATCCATGACCAAAAACCAACTCTAAAATTATGATCAAAGGTTTAAGAGGATAGACAGATAAATGCAATTTCATAAATATTTTCATTGAAAAATAGCTTGATCAAAACTTTTTGTCTTTATCTGTGAGGTGCTTGAGGTAATGAAATACCTGTTGATTCAGCAATATTTCTCTGAGAAAGATGTATCCAAACTTGTCCAAACTTTCAAAAAGACAGCTAGAATCCAGAGCTTATTTCCACAAAGTCCAGAGTGATTATTTATCCTGGCTCAAACTGTCTGTAACAGACCACACCAACCGAGTGCCAAATGACAGACATCTACACAAATAGATAGCTTTCAAGCATGAACCCACTACACACACTCTTATTACACAGGCAGCAGGTACAGCACACAGCTCAGTCAGCTAGGGCTGAATGCAGCATTCCTATTGGTTGCTGGTCACATACTCTGTGAGTACGTTTGACCAATCATGGTGAGCTTTGAGTGTGTAGATGTAGTAGGACTGTGATTTACTCCTGTAACATGTCACTGCTGTCTAAGCTCAAAGTTCTGAACTTCTTTTTTTTTTTCATATTAACATCTCAGTTCAGGTACATCTAAACTAAAATAATATCATTTTACTGTACTTGCAGGCTACACAAATTCAGACATGGTGATGGAAAAATAAAAAAGCATCTTGAACAGACCCTTTAAATAAATTGAAAAGGATAATGTATTTCAGTATCATCCATACTGAATTATGTACATAAAACCATTTTTTCACTATTATTCACTCTGTATTGTACATGTAATAACACCCTTCACTCTGAATGGGCTGGTATAGAACAAAGAAAAGCAAGGTCATACAGAGTGTATCCAAGCAGTCTTTACTTACCTTGACTTGAGCTAAAAGGCGACTTACAATCAACAAATAAAGGGTGTTACAAACTAACCCATCTATAGTGTAAGCCATCTATTGTCTGACCTCCATTCAGGGTCAGCTGTAATGAAGCTTTATGTGTAAATTGGAAGAGAGCTCTTAGTCTGGAACATATACCAGTAGAACAACATTCTTTAAGGGAGGAGGCTTTGACAAAAAATCTTCACAGACCAAACACAAGAAATCATGTATACTGGCAAAAAAAAACCATATACTGGAAAAAAACAATAACAAATGCTTGAATTTTTAAGAAATAGAGTGTCAATAAAGATCCAACATGTGGATAAGCTTCAGGACTGCTTTTTTGTGCATGAGACAAGTGTTGCCGAAAACACAAAAGCTAAAATTCATGATGGAGACTTGTCTAAATCATGTCCATACACATACATATAGTACCTGTGACTCCTCATGTTATATGGACAAAACAGGAAATATTATACGAATATACAATGACACTTGAGGATCTTGCTCAAACTATTCGCATCAAAGGAACATCAAACATAGCACCGTTTGATGTTCCTGAGTGCGAATAGTTTGAGCTTGATCCGAGAAAGAGTCATTGTATATTTGTTTTATATCCCTAATCGTTCCTCGGATACTCACGTAATTACATGTACTCACATTCACATCACGTTCAAGGAAATAATTGGCGAAAAGTGAAGAAAACAGCTCTGAAGACATGCTTGAAGCTCGACGATCGCAGCAAGTTGCATTACTGTGGCGCTGCTGTGCATGTGAGCGCTAGCGCTAGCTGGCCGCATAGGTTGCCCATGTCATCCTGTGGGATACGGTGGAGACTGGCTCAGCACTGAGCTGAGCCACCGCTGCATGCATTCGCGTCGTAAGTTGACTGAAGGGGGGGGGGGGAGCAGAAAAAAAGTGTAGTTCGTTTTTCCCTAGGGAAAACGTGAACTATGCGTGATGTCAGCAACGAAAAATGAACTATGCGGAGGAAACATCTGTTCTGATTAAAGCTAATTTATTTTCTTGTTGTGTACACTCCTAATGCAACAATCTTACGATGAGGGATATAAACACTTCTAACCACCCTTATGCTATAAAAACATACTGGACGTTTTAATACAGTAAACGAAAGTTTAGACTATGGTTAACCGGTATACATATTCAAACGTTCTTCCAGAATTGTGTGGGTCTAAGTGTATATGTAGATGAAATGTACAGTGGGTCTTTCCTCTACAGCCTTCTTGCATAGGCCAATATTCATAGACACAATAGGTCATCTACAGTGTAGTTAGAAACCATTTCTTATTTTGGTAAGATGATAAGATTTATTCATCATCTGTGAATTAATAAAGGTCTACAGTATGCTAGCTATAAGCTATGACACTGACATACAGAAATAATTGCCTGTTATGGGCAATTCTTCAATAAAGCGGACATTTGACAACCTTAACCACAGAGGCAGTCAGTGGAGCGAGACTAGTCTCAGCAGAACAACCGTCAATATCAAAGTCTGAAGCTTTTAGTCTACGACATTGTGAGCTTTTTGATCACGAAAACGTAATTCACAAATATGTTGGATCTACATGCACCTAACAAATAGGTTAGACCTTCATGTAGTTCATGAACATGGAAGGCACGAAGAGAAGCAGCTTGTATCATGAACTGCTTATTGACATAAATCATTTCTACTCAGATAATAAAATAGAATAAAATGACCCTCCTGTGTCAAAAAGCATTAGTAGAGCTGTTGACTTGGTTCACAAAATATTACAACTAATTCATCTGCACTCAATAAAAGTTCTAACTTCTGTAAAGAAAAAATAGCTTAAACAAATTCCTTAGGATTATATGATTAGATGTGATGAATAATCGCTACAGGCATTCAGATACACAAATAGATATATTCACAAGGCACAATGATATCTGAAATATCATTTTAGTTGGATTCAAAACATGTTATTTCACAGACGTCTTGATAACAAATGATGACAAATACTAACAAAGCCATCCCGATTTACTGCCTAAGCTTGGCCTTTGTAAGAGGCAGGCTCATGGTCATAAATTTCAGAGTTTTGGTGTCAGATTGTCGCACAGATTACAGCAGATGATCAAAGATTGTAATCTCTGCATCAATTTTATATTCCTCTCCTTGACTTACTGCTGAAATACTTTTTTTTTAAAATCAAAATCATAACACATCAATTTGATAGCTATAACTTTGGTTTAGTTTGTTACTTTGTGATTGCAGTTTTAGAAGCTTATGCTAGTTAATACTTTTGTTTTTGGTGTGGAATATGATGTCCCATAAAAAGGTACTGGGGGATTTCATGTGTATCACTTTTTACATTTTATGCCTACAGCATTCAAGATATTTTTCAGAAAAAAAGAGCAAATTGCTCATACTTGTTTGCATGTTTTTATCTATACAAGTTTGCTCCTAATACTGTTTGCAGCAGTACATATTTTCAGGTATTTTAAAATGTCTAATGTCTCATCACACCATGCACTGTCTTTGTTTCATTTTCTTCTCTTTTTAACTATGTTACTGATTACTTAAGACATTTTTATGATCTTTATGATACTTTTGTTGCATTACATTTTGTTTACTTTGTTTTTATGAAAATGTGGAAATAAACTTTGAATTTGAATTGAAATTGAAATATATTTATGGATAATGAAAATATTTTCATTTCTCTATTAGGACTCATTCAGATATGAAGCAGCAAACACCTAGGACACCCCCCCCCCAATTTTTTTTTCTGTGCCACTTGTGATAATAAGTAGCGCATTAACACATTGAAAATAATTCATGCTCAAATAAAAGAGAGTTTGCCAAAATTGCGCAGGCAAACTCTTAACGTTATGTTGTGCTAACTTGTAAGGATTAGATTTGTCTACACCTTTTGCTGCTATAGGAGGCAAAAAATATGCCCCTTGCCTCTATGTTTTTTTTGGGGGGGGGGGTTGAGGAGAGGGAGTTGCCCGTTCCTATGTAAACAAGCCTTTAAACTGTCAAAATACCTATAAAGAGTGTCAGTTAAAAATTCAAAGTTTCTCTTTATCACCTTCATATAAAAGCTGTAAAATTGTGCATACATGTACATGTATAGCTCAGTTATTAACAAACTGTCTACTGGAACCAAGTAGCTTCTGTACTACACCTATGTGGATCAGAAAATTTGGTATTCAACAGGTTAAAACACAATGGATTTCTTTGAAATAGAATGATTTCCTTGTTTATCACATCCATTTGCAAGGCATCACTTTAATTTCCATTTCACTATAAAACACTAATGATGTGACAGGGTAAGAGGATAGGAATTCATTTTTTCATTTTCATTCACATGCAGCATTCTTTCAAGATTTGCCATCCAATATCCTCAAAGGTAAGCTACAATATTTATGTGAATAAAGGTTACAAGGGAACTAGTGAGTGGTATTTTGAGAAAGCAAAAAACAGGTTTATAGACACATAGTGAGTGACAGCTCATAAACTCTTGATGGATGACTCTATCAACCTAATACATCCTCTTTCTATGAACTCCAGTGAACTGTTTGAAAGGAGAATAGTGCCATCCTGGAGCTACACGCATCCCTGCCTCAAGATCAGGAAACCATCTCGCCTCGATGGATGGACTTGTGAAAATAGTCACGTCACTGGTTTTTGGTTACATATTTAGCAAGTATCCAGGGTAAAATCATCAAAACTTGAACTTTTCGTGGGTGGTCTCAGAAAACATGGTTTTTGAAAAAACATCTCTGTCAGTTGGTAACAACCTCCCTCTTTGAATGCATCATGCATGGCATATGTACAGGATATTACAGCAAGATGTGACTTGTCTCTATCTCTCCATTTGGAGACATATGAAGTTAGCAAGAATACTGAGTGAATGGTAACTGAACCTTTGCTGAACTTTCACACTTATTCATTCATTCCTTGATTGCAACACATCAAACTTGCAAAAATGTGTACAGAAAGGTGACATAAAGTAAAGCAGAAGGAAAAATACAGTGCGAAATATCCTTCCATCCAAAGTAGAACATGACAATGATTATATCAACATAAGGAAAAGATGAAAAGAGAGAGGGGGGGGGGGGGGGGGAGAGGCGGTGGAGGGGGAAGCAGTATGAAAAAAAAGGCGAGGAAAGGGGATGGTAAAAACAGAGTACTGAAGCTCTTTGAATGGCATTATAAAAACTAAGCTAGCTAAGTTCAGAAAGTTAATACCTAGTCATTACTCTTATCAGTTAATCTGTACCATCCTCAGTCTTTGTGATGCAAATAGATTAAGTAGAACCAGGTAGGACTAATGCTAATTGCAGTACTTCATAGGGTGGCTTAGGGAAGTTAAGTCTTTTTCACATGAATCCTCTCCTAGTCTAATTGACGCTATTCATGATGAAGAAAATAAACACCTCAGCCTCAGCTTGATCTCTATATTATTATCTTACGTTAGTGCAGCATTTCCTCTTCCACACTGGAAGTATTCTTTTTCACCTCATACATCTACTTTGATGTTTGACCAAGCATTTTAGGAAAGACTGTTGTCTACACATTTGGCTTACATGTACTTGCCAACTTATAATCCTTTTTCCAAGCTGCATGATGTCAATCACCTTGAATTTGATTCAACGTATGGTGTTTGTCATCACTGTGGCATATAGAATATTTGCAGTTTTGTGTAAGCCTGAAATCAATGGAATCTTGAATTTGAAGTCTTACCTCAAAGCTGCTCTATTACTCCAGTAAATTTGAGCAAACATTCAAGCACTATCCATCCATCTTGCAAGACTTGGAAAGGTTCACCAGCAGGAAGAGCTGTCTAAAAATGGAATTTAAAGGGAGAAAAAGAATTTGATGAACAAAGTGTTTGGATCAAAGAGGGAGATATAAAACTCAAATGTCCTGATCCCCCTGACCTGTTACTTGGCCTGTAGCATAGCTCTGTCCCCTGTTTTGATCCCTCCACAAAAGCCTTTCATCCACCTTCTTGAAATCCCTTCTTAATCTTCCCCTCTGCAATCTCCTTTGATGATCAAGGGGGACCAACGACACTCCTTTCAAACTCACTGCAAACACCACTTCTAAAACCTAAGTTCCTGGGAGTCAAATTCAACAGCATAAACTCTCTGTATTGTCCTGGAAGAAGGGGAACAAAGGCTGGGCACTTCAAAGCAGCGCCTGCTATTGTGGCAATTCCCCCACTTGCTTGATTCACGTTTGAAAAGGCTGTTAAGACAGTATATCAAGAGCACTTAAAAACAGTTCTGTAGACTGGAAGTTCCGTATCAATACAGTGAGGATTTAGAAGCAAAACAACATAAGTTATATGCAATGATATTGATTCCTCATAATACTTCATTTTCAAATAAACAACAATGATAACTAGTCCCCTGTGATCAACTAAACTGCAATATGGCACACATCAACAATGAGGTGCCCTACCACGTACAAACCTCTATTGGCTGCAGGGAGCTGTATATAGCTGTCTTTGCTTTTAACAAAATAGAAACAATTTTTATCAAATGAATGATTATCAAATAATCATCTTAGGGCAAGAATAGTGAGTGCTTGCTAGCAAAAGACAATAACCAACTCATCATATGCCAACAACAATGATGTCATACATACACACAGAGATGCAATTTTAAAACTCTTGAGCGATCAAAATTTATTCTAAAAGATGGGAAGAAAAAATTCTACAAAGGAAATACAAACAAAATTGAGAATATAAATTAGCTGTGTATACTAAGGCTAAAGCTGGACTGCTTACTTCAGAAACCATGAATTTTCCACTTCATTTCCTAGCTAGAAATCTAGGGCATGGTTGATGATCTCAAAATCCTGGTTATTTCACGGGTTTGACGAGGAACAAAAGATTGTACATCCACATCATGTCAGACTTTGTGTCATCTCTGAAAATACTTGAAACCACGAATTACTTGTGGACTGTTGTGGTTTGGCAGTATTCAGAATGACTTCTCCAACATGTTGACTACAGTGATATCCACATTGTACAACTACAGGTAAAGGCACTTTTGCCTTGTGATGACAACACAACTTGGCATCTCCTTTTCTTATTCGTTCCCCATCACTTTCATCTAGTCAACTACCTAACTGGATCCTGCCTAGAGACCCTGGATCCTTCTAGACTCCTGCTCGACCCATCTTTCCTTCCTCCATTTTTTTTTCACCCTTTTACAAAGTACACACACATACAGAGTGCAATGTGACTAGTACGGATATTCTACATGTAAACCCCCCCCCCTAACCCTCTTTTATACATGACCCAATTTTACTGAATGTTCTTAAATAAACACTGCTCAAGTGAATTGGACATGATCCAATTCTGTCAAACCAACTGTTACTGTCATGAAGAAGGCATGACAATTTCTAAAGAAGTCATATTTGTTCATTTCACAGTTTTTATTGCTCTTTTTCTAAATGCATTGTACAGGAGATTTAAAATGAGAGCATTTCAGCGGTTTTTACACTCTTCCCTTAAATCATGAACTGGTACTTAATGTAGGTGTCACGGTCTGTACAGGTGTTGTGGTTTAGTGGACTGTACATCAAATGGTTCACGGTTCCGAGTACTGCCATGGCACTGTCTTTTGGCAAGACATTGATCTACAATTGCCACTCTAGTCCCAGGTGTAGTAAATGGGTACCCACTACCTGGTATAAACTAGATGAATCTTCGACCACGCGTGGTCGAACTTTATGCCTCCGCCATTACCAAATCAGAAATAAATGGCACTTCATGTTGATTTATTTTCATTTATACAATGACATCTTTGACCTTGACCTTTGACCTTGTGACCCCCAAATCTAATGAGAGCATTGCCCTTTCCATATGCATACATGAGCCAAGTTTGTTGAACCGTCAAATGATTACTGAGTTATCACAAGAATGAACCATTTCTATGAACATGACCTCTATGACCTTTAACCTTTGACCTTGAGACCCCAAAATCTAATCAGATCATTGTCCCTCCCATATGCATACCTGTGCCAAGTTTGAGGTTGATCGGTCAAATGGTTCTTAAGTTATCGCGAGAACAAGCCATTTTTATGTGTTTTATTAACTCTATGACCTTGACTTTTGACCTTGTGACCCCAAAATCTACTCAGATCATTGTCTCTCCCATATGCATACCTGTGCCAAGTTTGAGGTTGATCTGTCCAATAGTTCTTAAGTTATCGCGAGAACGAAAACGGGACGGACGGACGGACGACCCGAAAACATAATGCCTCCGGCAACCACCTACGGTGGGCGGAGGCATAAAAAATTCACTGAAATGCTAAAGTGAGGTAATAGTGGCCATGCTAAAGCCAGAGTAGTAACAGTGGGGTGCCAGGAGCGTCAGTGGAGTGCCATTGGATCATCTGTCAAGTCTGACAGACATGAGCACTAAACTAAAACCCACTATCATTATGACAAGTCATTATACTCACAGTTGCCTCTCTTCACCCAAGAATTTTAGAATGGTCTCTGCTTTGACATACTGGTGCTTTTGACATGGAAACTCTCCCAACATGCACTGAAGGGGAGTGCCTTTAAATAAACTTAATACATGTAGACTGACAACTCTATACAAATCCTACCATTATGTGGAGAGGAAGAAAGAATGGTCCTTTCAAAACTAGTTTTATGGCCAGAAAAGTAGAAGTACGGAATTCTCTTTTCACAGTAAACCAAATCTGACTTATCTTTATGACCACTATTTATAGGTCTGGTTCCAAACTGAAACTAATCTGCAGGGATAAAAAGCATCATTTTATATTCCTTAGTGTCAGCATAAAATTCTCCATTACAAAGTGACCGACAACTCAATGAAGTGCGGAAATGCGTTAAAAACACATATGACAGGGCTTTCTTTGAAATAGAGTGATTTATTCACAATGTAAAGAAGGTCCTTTCATATCCATAGATAGGCCCTGACCATTTCATGATTAGTGATATCACCCTTAGTTTCTGGTTTGACAGTATTACTACTGACACAGAACACTGTCTTAAGGTTGAAAGGGATACACTGATAAAAAAAACATCAATCACAAAACAACTTTCTTTAACTTTTTATTTAGAGTAGGACTGAAATCATACATTTTAGGTAGGTTCTCACAAATACAGGGTGACTTTGAATTAAAATCCTGACTTACACCATGATTACTCCTATTCTTTTGCAAGCAACAATGTTTCTGGAAAACCTTCTCATGTCCCTGTTCTAAAATGCAATACTAATAATCCCAGCAAGAGTTGATCATCCGTGACACATGTGACCAGACATGTACCTGAACACATGAATGCTTATCCATCTAACAGGATAGTTGGCAACATGGTCCTTTACAAGGTAGCAACCTTGCTAGAGAATTATCTCTACTTCATCTGTACTTGTGACAATTAGTATCATGGTATTAGAGAAGCTTTCTGCACTGATGATTGGCAATGCTCCATTGGAATTAACATACTTATCCCATGTATCTCTGTGATGAAACTTTTTCATTTTTATTTTGTCATCAGTTAAAGGGAAGGTTGATCATCCAATTGCTTTGACACAATCATTAAAAATGAAAAACATATAAAGTTGAGCCAATGTCTAATTCCCGCATCTTGAAATGTATGTGCCAGCAATTTTTCTTTTTTTGTTTTTATCAAGAATCATAACATATTTATGATGGTACATTTGCAATAAAATGCACAGCAAAAAAAATAAATAAATAAATAAAAAATGAATTTGCCAGCACAATATGTCTTAGCATGTCTTAGTATTTTGCTTGATCTCAAAAGATGAAGTGCTATTATTTTGTGTTTGCCCTCTGTGTGCATGCATCCTTTATCTTGTTTAATGTTTGGAAAAAAAAAAACCAACATGAATCCTAACTAATACAATGAGTTTTTGCAAGTTTTTTTCCATATGAACTTCTTTTAAAAGAAAATAATGGACTACCAAGATTTTGGAAAATAAGAAATACAGAATAAGCACATTTGAGAGATGGACGGCCAAACCTGTTTGTCTTTAATTCACAAGATTCTCTCTGAAGATGATCCACAAAACATCCTAAAAATGGAGATTTGAGTTGAGTAAAATAAAAAAAGGTTGATATTGTTATTGGACCACACCGGATCTCTTTGGCACTTGGTAGAGTTCTCTTCATTGTAAGATACCAGAGGAAGAAAGAAAACATGTTTTAGGAGGGTTCATAGAATGGACTAGAGGCGACAGACATCTTGATCTTTCAAAAGCAGTCTGGAATAGGAAGAAGTCTCCTGAGCATAATTAGGAGGATATCGTTTCCTCTTCAAAGAAAATACAACTCACTGTTTGTAAGGAGTTTGTGATAGAAAGGAAACAGAGCTTTAGCTTTTAACATAATTGCATACCAGCTAAACATCTCTGGCAATAACAGGCTGTCTTTATGAATAGAAGTTTGTTTAAATTAGTTTCTAAGAAAGGGTGTCTCTAGAAGGAATATACAACTTGTAGGTATTCTGCACTAATGATTACTGGATGCAGTGTTGTGCATCCCACAGCACACATGTCAAAATTCTTTCACTCGTGGTGCATACCCTTGTTACTTGGCAATGTCCTATATGTATGCGTGCCTATTAATAGTAGACATTTAGTACTTGCTCAGTTGCAACATAAAGTGAACATTTTAGCAAGATGATCAGAATCCATGTTTGCTTTTTAAGTGAGAATCAAGGTTTGGAGGAAGATCACATCATTATACAATCCAAACAAAGAGATAAGATCAAAAATTCAGTTTAACTAGGAGTCTGTAAAAGATAGACCAAGCCAGCTACAATGCACCATTTTGAAACAGGCCCTATAAATTTCAAGTTGAGCTGTTGTCATCTACTTAAGATCATGCTTTCTCTGGTGAGTAAGGTAGGTACCCATCTCACATACATGTGCCCCTTTCTTATAAAGATTTTCTAAGATTTCATTATCATCATATTATCAATATGTATAGCAACATAGAGCAGTTTATGAATATTAAATGTATGTATAACATCAGGAATAGAATGCAATGATCATCCCTCTGTCATAGGCGCCATGTAGAAGCCTGATGGATGTATGTTAGATGTGGATGATTGACTGGTTCCAAGTCGATTGTAACAAATCAATACCACAATAAAGTAATAAAGAGACTGGAACTAATCTCAATGACAATGTAATCACCTTATGCCCAGCCTTCATTCAAAGCACTACAATAGATAATGGATTAGAGATCAATACTGGGCCGGGAAGAACAACTCGTTATCTTGAAACAAGCTCTTGCACAGAATGAAAGTGCCAAAATGAAGTGTTGCAACACAGACCACCTCTAGATAATCTCATAGGCATGGATAGTAAGATCACTTGATGAAGCTGGAAAGGAAATATGACATCTATATAAGATGATTAATAAGATACAAAATTCATGTTTAGCTGTCATGCAATATATACAAGAAATTCTAATTGCTTCTTGCACAGCTAAAGAAAGGCATACTGCTGGATAAGGAATCCATTCCAATATCTGAACAGACAGATACTCTCCTCTCATTTGATTAACATTTTCAGGTATTTGGGGATGCCGTGGCCCAGTGGTTTAAGGCGCTTGACTGGAGATGCGAGAATCAGGGGTTCGATCCTCGGCACGGTACTTATGCCCTTGAGCAAGGCATTTTATCTACATTGCTCTTTTATTATACATCCAATAAATTAACGTGCTATACCACCAACCTGTGCATGTGTATCAACAACAAAAAATCAGGTTTCTGTTATTATGTGACAATATGTTATTCATCATCAGTCATAGATGTTGGTTCATACACACAAGCAGCAATCGCTACCATGTCTCTTGAATAACATGATGACAAGTGTATACTAGATCAACAAAAAGATAAACTCACCTGCAACAGTTAGTGATGGTTTATTTCTCCAGACTCTTGTATATTCCTGTTCTTGCCAATCCGATCAATTCCATCCAGTTGCAGATACTGTCCATTCTGCAATTGCTGCAGGCTGAACATTAATCCTGTTACAATCTCTCAGAACATTCACTGTAACTTCCTTCTTAAGCACCAGGGAGAGATTAACTGTTTTCTTCTTAATGTTCTGCCACTGTGTAGAGAAAGAATAGAGCAAGAGCAATGTTTAGAGTCTGGTCTGTGCCACTCTGTTACTTCTCACCACCCATGGTGGGGGCATTGTCACCTAACAATGGGGTACACAATAGGTCTGTTAACGCCCTCACAATGGGCTAGCTGTTCTTCCATAGACCTTTTCTTCCTATTCATCTCCATCTTATTATTCTTATTCCTTCGCCAGGTTTCCTTTCTCTCTTCTTGATCACCTAAGAAAAAGGTTTCAGGAGCCTTTCTGAGGGATCTTAGCAAGGGAAGGCTCTAGACCCAAGATGGCACAATATTTGGTTATACAGTAGAGAGTTGTTTTGAAATGGAAAACAACTGTCCAAATAAGTCCTCATTAGAGTGGTATTCAAATAACTGCAATGGCTGGATAACAGGTACCATAATATGCTTTAAAAAATGAAAAAAATATCACTAAAGCATTATTCCTCTCAGAGCTCATGCACAGTTTTGGTAACAAGGAAAATTAGTATGAAAGTGATTAAATATGGTCTTACATTGTCTGCCTTGCAAAAAGAAAGATGCATGCATGAGATTATGCGATTATTCCTTTCATGATTTACAGTGAATTTCAGTGTAACTTGAAATGAACGCAATTTCTATTTATTTTTATTTATTTACTGTGGTATTAAAAAATTGTACATGGCAGCCTTGTGGCTGAATTGGGTACAGTTTACATTAATAATGGCACAATATTACTTCAAAAAGACAATGGTATTAAAGGACATTTCAAAAACAGCACTTTTACAACAAACAACAAACAATGCAACCTTGTGCCTTACGCTAGGACCCCTGCATCCCAACTGCTCTCTACCAACAATCACAGCACTTCATACACTTGTTACAGAGAACTGTCAATGGTTTTGCACGTGTGCAGACCTGTGTGGCTAACATCCCCTACTCTGGTCGCCTGGTGGTCGAAAGTATTTTTCACCTCTCATTTCTTTAATGTTCATTGTTCATCTTATTTTCGCTTTATTCTTCCTGCATAGAAATATGAAGAAAAAAAGTTTTTGAGGGCCGACCATAACTGTACAAAACCTTAAATACCTAAAATGACTACACTCATGAAATGACTTATAAATTGGAGTGTTCCCCTTTTTAGTAAAAATAACCTGCATCTGTATATTAATAGAATGGTAAAATACAATGGTGAACACAGTGATTATGAGATCATACCAATGCAATCATACGCAAGAAAACATTTTAATCAGCAGCCTACACTGTTCAATGAGAAACACTGATCATCGTCATGACAAAGGCTAAATGTTTTTTATCTTCTGAGCATAAAATAAAAAGAACTTGATTAAATGGGATGTCAAGCATTAAAATAACTCACTGTCAATTGAAGTAGAAAATCAGAGAAAAAAGAAATTTGATAACTTATAGAGTTTGGATTTTTTTTTTTTTTAATTATATGTTTTATTGTAGAGTTTGGATTTTTATTGTATGAAGGTCAATGTCTACTGGTGAAAAATTGAATCCTTATCAAAAGACTGTGATGCCATCCATAGTCTAACTATTCACCTTCCATTTTGTTTATTATGATGTTTTGAATTCCATATTTTCCAGGAAACTAACCCTAATTTCCAAAAGCCTCTGGACGAATACCTTCAGCAGACCTGGTTGGTAGAGATGTGCGCTAGACATCAAACACCCTCTGATGATCAGCACCTTTCTTTGGAAATTGAACCTTCAATTTTTCATGTGTTTGGTGGGAAGATTAAAAACCTTGAGGAGAGAATACATGTCATTTTAATACATGTTACTGGGCTCAGAATGTCTACAAACACCTAGGTGTGAATAGGCTCTTAGACATTTTAATGCAGATGTAGCAGGTAGGTGCTGTATACGTGATTGCTGTTAGTACATGTAATTCAGGGTTTGGAGTGGCTAAGATTTAAGAAATGAGGAAGAGGGAAATTAATTTCATCATATACCATCAGAGGAACATAGTTAACCCCCAATACAACAAACACATGTTACACCTACTGGATTAATCTCTAGACTCTACTTAAATTGGGCACATTAATTTTATAATGATACCAGTCCGCCACTAACGTCTTTAATATGGCAAGACATTAATCCACGTATGCCACCCTCCACCCAGGTGTAAATGAGGCCCCGATATGCTAGAGTGCTACATATTTGGCCGCTCAGCTATGGCTGAGCAGGGAAATGTAACTTTCCCTGGACCGAGGTAACAATGCTGGAGCGCCATTAGCGTCACGACGTGAAGGACCTTAGCGCTATACAAGAAGCCACCATTATTATTATTACTATTATTATATCAATATGATATCAAAGGAAAAAAAGGTGAAACAATATCACCAATGCATCGTAATCAAACTGGACAGTGCAGTAAGAGGGAGTAAGAGTATCTTGAATGCATCAAATTTTCCCAGTTTACCCACAATATCTCCAATTCATAGCTTCATGAACAGCAAAGTACATGTACACAACAATGTCCGACTCAGTGCTCCATACACATAATTAACCCATTGGCTACTGCAAACAGGTAACACCTGTATTAAGCTTATGGGAAGGAGAGAATTCAGTAGTCAAACAGTTAGCAGAGTGCTATGGGGGGGGGGGGGTTTGACATGTCTGCTTACTTGTATTCAAAATACCTTTATTAAGCGCAATACATACAAATGTAAATATCAGGACCAAAGACTACCATTCAGTCAAAAGTCATTGAGACATGAAGGTTTCAGACTGACATCTTAGTTTGGACTCAACAAGAGAAAGTGTGAATTGATATTATGTCATCTGAAAAAAAAGCAGCAGAAAAGACTGATTTTCAGCACAGCTGCACATGATAAATGAGTGCTTTCACAATAACCATTGTGGATTCTCACATAAAGGACTACGAATCCCCTTTTGATGGGAGTGATCACGGCTGTCATAAAGAAGTCAACACAGGAGATTACCAAAACACACATTAACTGCAAAGAGTCAAAATAAAACTCGGAATATAAAGGCGAACAGTTGACAAATGCAGATACATTTGTGCAAACATCGGCTTTGCTACCAATAATTAAGGTCATAAAATTGCATTCCTAACAATCTTGTAAGAAGTCAACATCCACAGAAAGAAACTTATCTTCCTGCAGATAGACGAGGTGAAGAAAGCCCTTCTTAAATCACTATGATATGGCCATTCATCATCCATGTGCTATTCCTGACTTTTTGGCAGCTATAGAGGTAACAATACAGATGGGGAAAAAAAAACAGTTACCTTAGATCCAAGAGTAGTACATAACTTCTTAAAGTTTAAATTATTGTGTACAATTTGAAATGTCAGTGTATGAAACTGAACTCATTATTTCAGATGTCAGGAGGGTATTAAAGCAAAATTTGTGATACAGCACTCAATAAAACATTGGAAACATTTATACAAACTGACAGTAGATGTGAAATTTCAAGACATGAAAAAGTGATATTCACATAAAAATGTTCAATCCACATCATGTATCTGGATATGAAAGTTAATTCAGATAAATCACTTCAATGAAATATGAAATCATCTCCCATATTAGATGTATATTACATTCAAAGTTATTTTTAGTTACGGTTACCTGGTGGTCTTTGACCTTTTCTACTCTTTTGTCAAAAAGAGTAATTTCAGCCAGTAATTTGAGATATAAGGTCCAGCCTATTGGTCCAGCATACAAATTACAAATGACATGGACAATGAGTTTACAAAGTTCACTAGAACAGATCAATAGAAAAAGTCAAACCTATAATTATCCAGATTAAAGATTATATCACCATATCACTAGAATATCAATCAGGATTAACCGCTTATCTGCAATAGTTATCCACCCATCCTATGTGATTATTCTCATCTATTCATCTGCTTTGAAAGAAATAGGAATACGTTAGCCCTAGCATTACACAGCATTGGTTGTAAAAGTAGTCATTCTTGCTTCTAGTAAGAGAACCACTCCAAGTTAATACTCCAACCATTTTAATTTGTTAACCTAAAAAAAATGTTTTAAAAATGCGAAGTCATCAAAATGGACCTAATATCTTATAATCTGTTGTTTAAGTTAAATAGAAGTTGTTCAAACCAAAGACGTGTTCAAACAGAGACTAGAAAAACGATATTCAGGAGAGGAAGAGAAAAACTAAAATATCTGCAATGGGGACTGATGACTGGGGAATAGAAAATATTTGCATGAAAGGGTCACCATTTCAGCTAAATATGTTTTGGCAGAAGCTTAAAAAGTTACAATTTTCCTCAATATTTCAATAATTTGTTGCCTAAGGGCATGCAGAATTATAGCTGCGTGAAGCTGTCTGTACTAATCATGGAGAAGAACCTTGGATGAAATATATCCCTCTTAATCCGCTGTTATATCAATGGTTGAACACAAATACAGACCCCTAGGCTGTGCTTACCCCCCTTTGCTTATGGCAGACGGAAAAAGTTTTGATGTGGGCAGAGGGTGACCCCTGGGAGGGGGTTGCGGTTGATCCCTGGGAGACAGAGGATGGAAAGAAGAATGGAAGAAAGGACTCAAATGACCTTCTACATCTATGCAAACTGGGAAAAGAACAGCTAAATTCTTTAAAAACAACATGAAATACAATCAAATGTTTTCGGTCTAAACATTTCTAACAAAGTACACATGGCGGCAGTCTTTGAAATATGTGTAATCAACCAACAAAACTTATTTACCCCTCTTCAGTGCTGCCTCCAGCCAGCTTATTTATAGACAATACCTCACCCCTCTCTCCTGAATCTTTCCCCGCATTCTTTAATACTGTCTCACAAGTCAAAATCATATTGTATATGGGGAATATTTTACTATCCCACCTTCAAAAGTGATTTAGAAGTTTTCATATTCTTTTATAACTCCAGTTTCAGCTCCCTCCCTAAAAATTAGAGCTCCAGATATGGGCAGCCTGTGCAGTGGTGAGGAGGATCAAGGCAGAGAGACGCATAGAGAGGAGGTGCCTTGGGCACATCACTGTCAATGACCCGAGTCATGGGGTGAGATAGGGGGCAATGACTGGGGAGAATTGCATGGTGTAATGTATCATTCTGATGGATTATGTGGGTTTACTCATGGTTTACTCAACTGAGCTGAGCAGATTGGCTTTATCATTAATCACATTTTGCATTTAAAAAAAAGGGAAACTGAGTGACCCAAGCAATATAAAAAAAAATAAAAAAATAAAATATAAAAGACACGAGAATCAGTAGTGCCCATTCTGTCTGAATTGACTTAACGTATTGGAGGATTAGAATAACAGAGAAAATGACTATATTTGAACAGTTTTATTCTCCATAACTTTTCAAAACAAAATTTCAAAGCCTGCATTATGCAGTCAAATTCATTAATCTCTTTTTTTTCTTTTCTCTCACAATTTTTCATATTAAATCAGAGAAGAAGACTTTGGACACCTTTAGTGTTCAATGATCAACAGAAATGAAATACAACTTTAAAAATCCCTTTTCAATATAGAGATGGTTTGACATTTTGACAGGCAGAAGGTCTCTGGAATTTCCTCCAGACCCAAACAATGACAACCAAACAGAAAATAATATCACTGAAAATATTGATATTAACCCTTGCCACGGCAGTTATTTCACACCTCAAAGAATGAAAAAAGAATATCAGTTCAAGGATATTGTATCAAAATGAAATGAAGTGTTTCCCAGGTGACATATAAACATATCATATTCACTGAAAATCAATGATCCAGCTCTGTACATGACTATGGTCTGAAATTTGAAGATCCTTGCCTCTGAAGCTTCTCATGCAGCCTCCTTTTTTTTTTCTCCCTCTCATCCATCTTTTTTTTCAAAATTGTGAATGGCATGGTTGCTGCCAACTCTTTTTGACGATAGTGAAAAGAATTGTATAGACCTACTTCACAAAGAGAAGAAAAATTGTGAACTGAATAAAGATCCATTATAGCATTAAATGAAAAGCTTCAAAGCCATGACCTTTCTGTAAAATGATTGATAATTTTATGTCTACCAACATGTACACCTCCCGGTATTTCACACTCTCTCTCTCTCTTCTTCTTCTTCTCTCTCCATTTTGAAAATTCAAATAATTCAGAACTCTATGATCAATGCTTTTCCTTCTCCTTATAGTTCATAGAGTGAATATCAATTATCTGGTTTAGAATTATGACATATGCATGCTAACAATGCGAAATTAATTGATATTTTTACCATTATTTTTTTTGGTGTGTGTGTCAACTTACGAGATTACGAGAGAGCTTGCTCTGTCAGAAAGTGGATCCAGCCGGTCGTACAGAAAGTGTATGAAGAATGTACGCTTAGGAAGCGCATGTGTGTATAGTATAGCAAGAGGTTTAGCGTGTGTAACGTGTGTCGAAAACAAAAAAGTGTTGCGTATAGCAAGTGTGTGTACCCAGCGAGCTTTGGTTGGTGGCTTGCATAAGCCAATATCTATCAAGCCACCGCCGAGTGTAGCCAGCTGGTCTCCCAGCCGAGAATCCGCTCTCTGCAAAAACGTCCAGGCAGGAGTCGAATCACTCGCGGATGAATATCGTTCCGCAACGACGTCATCAGCTGGAGATCTCTGTATCGAGTTTCATATATATTTTTTGAATGTTTTGCTGTTTTTAGGCTTACTGCATCCTTTTGAGGCAGTCACACATATGAATGATAAGTAGGCCTATGATCATAGTTCTAGGAATTACTGATTCACATAATTGCCCCTCTAACATTTACTATTCGTACGTGTGGTGATTGTACCTTGTTTTCCGAGACAGTAAACTCTACAAAAAGGAAACTGTGACAATATGAAACAAAATCAGCTACTGAATAATGTCATTTTGTGTTTCTTCATTCAAATAAAAACATAAAGTCTTTCACATTATCCCATTTACGAATTTACAATGACAATCTAAGCTCTTTATAAGAAGGTACTTTTCGCTTAAATTTACCATTCTGAACTTGATTTGTGGTTGAACACCACTCAGTGTTATTTTGGGGATTGATAGCTTTCCATTGATGTAATTATCTCAATATTTGTGATCGTTTTCTTATATCAACTTTAACAATTTTGATTTTGGTAAATTTTCAGCCACACAACAAATCAAAAACGAGTGCTCAAGATAGTGAATTCTTTAGTATAGCAGTTATAACAATAAAATAATCCAAAAAGAGCAGAAAGGAAAGAAATAAATCCAATTTATAAACATAAACATGTCTTTTCCTATACCAATCAGGAAACTATCTTTCTTCAAGATGAGTAAATTGGGTGATTTTGAGACCAATAGCAATCTCTCAATTAGTGGAGTGGTTTTAATTCAAGAGAATGTTGTTGTATCCACCTTCTTTTGACAGTGTTTTCCTTGTCAACATTGACATTTGTGCTTATGCATTCCGGAGTAAAAGTCCACTTTGATGTCAGCCGTTCTCCCTAGTTATGTTTGCAAAGAAGTCCAAGCAATAGTCACTGGCTTCATATGAATGGATGTGTTGTGGTCATATGTCTCCTGAAAGATATCCTTCTTTTTTGAAGGGTTTTTGTGGACAACTCTTAATATGCTTTGTACACAAAATTTCATATTTTCTCCATTATCCCTCAAGGTGCAGCCTGTCTACTTCTTACATGTAGCTCAAGATACATTAAGGGGAAATGTATTTGACACAACATATCTTGAGTTCACAAAGAGACAAGCAGTGAAATTTTCGAGAGAATACATGTAAGAGGGTTGTGGCTTACGTTTATACACATTAAGAGTTGTTCCCAAAAACCTGCCATTTTGAAGGAACATTGCCAATTTGAGGATAGCCATAGAAAGTAAATCAAGACTTTTCAAATTTTCATAACTTCCTCATATTGCAACCGATTTTGATGGAACTTTTTTAAAATTGCTTCTCTCTATCCTCTCTTTTCATCAAAAGTGATTTTTCCCCAGGCCTTTGGTTCCCTTTAACATAAAAAAGTGAAATTTTCAAGAGTATACGTGTAAGAGGGTTTTGGCTTACATTTATTTGACATGCTTCGGATGTTCACCTCATTATCACTTGAATACAACATCATTATTTAATGAGCTGGCCTAGGCCACATGCACATGAGCATATCATGTGTGAGCATTCAAGGGAACAAGTAAGCCTTACATGTAATTACAAGATCTTGATTACTGATGAGAGAATGCTCCCCTTTTATTTTTTTTTTCATTTCTTTTTAATTTCAATATACTTTACCTCTAAAGGGTGATAAAACTTACATACCATTACAACATAAGTCAGGAAACTATATGTAAAGTACACCAAAGCAGGAAATAAGTGATACCATCTTGACCATACCATGCAGTTTATCCCACCATCGATTCCATGCCTGTCTCAATAATGATCACCAGGGGGCAGCAGCACACCTGTGGTGTTTGCTCAAGGTTATGTCAAAGAAGATTTGGTCATTCCTGATAGATTAAACAGTTTCTGTTGCAATCAATGACTCCTGATGCAGTCTAATGAAATTGACCTTGCAAGCTTTAAAAGTGAATTTCATAGTTCTCTACACCAATGTACATATTAATCTTCAAACATATCATGAAAGGTAACATGATTACACAATGACTTTGAATTTCTTTAATATGTACTTCAGCATTTTTCATTTCATGTATTCAAAAACAAGAAAAATGTCCATACTATTTCTTTCAACACACCAAATAAAACTAATAAATCATACAACTGAAGCTGGACAATCCTGACAGAAAAGGAAAAATCACCTGGCCTCAAAATTGGATTTTAGGGGGGCAAGGCCACTTTGGTGAGGGGCACTTTTTCAAAGAGGCCATGTGGCAGAGGGCACCAAGGCCAAACAGAGGGGCACCATGCCCACTTTTTAAGGGGCCTGTAATGAATTATTTGTGGGTTGTTTTTTTTTCCGGGGGGGGGGGGGGGGGGGCGGCTTTTGCTGTAATACCATAAAGTGTTCATCAGATTCATTACCAAAGCAGTACAGATTATTTACCAAAGAAACAACAAATTTTTCACAATGTAATGTAACCTTTAAATGATTATATCGAAACCCTCAGAAATTTTTGCTATACAATCTCATACCTATTCATGCGCATCTATATATCCGCCAACATTTGAAAATGAAAAATCTTTGCCAGGCCACGACGATGTGCAAAACAACTAGGCATGCCATCATTTTTGTAAAATCTCACATGTAGCAATAAAAATAATGACGAGATACAGCTAATCACAGATGAATATAAATACCCTTGAATGTAGTTACAGAGTAAGAAAAAAAAAAAAAAAAAAAAACCAGTCTCGGTAATGTATTGTCTTGCATTGCAATTTTCTGCACTGTCTTTATGTTTTCAATCAACTGTAGTGCTTTTGCCTTCTCTGCTTCCTTTCATTTAAAAGTTTTGTTTAACAGAGAACATTTTGTAGATGTTTGGATTTTCATCATCAATGGTGTCTAACAGTAAAGCACATCTACCAACTCTCATAGTGCAAAATCTTGGTCAGGAAGGAGGACCATCCAGGTTAAAGTTTGCTGTCTCCTTCCCAGGCAGCAAAGTTTTGCACTCTGGGAGTATGTTTCCTTACCACTCAATGTGCATTTCAGGCGATACCCAGATCAGCCACCACCATGCACCAAGACGATCAAGAGGAACTTCCTCAAGTATCAAGAGTTTGGTACCTTTGAAATGCATGCTGAGTGGCATACAAGGAGGCTGTGCATTTGCTCATATACTTTACATCTACAAAAAGTTCTGTTAAACAAAACTTTAAAATAAAAGGGAGCAGAAAAGACAAAAGCACTACAGTTGATTGAAAACATAAAACAGTGCAGAAAATTGCAGCACTGCAAACTTGGAATGGGCTGAAATGCACTGCTGTTACATAATAGACTCTCTTTCAAAACCAATGATGTGAGACCAATGAAATTTTCTCATAAGTTACAGGATTAAATGGGCTTTCAAGATATGAAGATCAAATTGGGACTAATATTATATTTTAGAAGTAATTTAGCGCTCAATCAGAGGGACATTTTTTGGGGGACGCGCTGTACAAGCTACAAATACTTTTCGAACACCAGGTGCCAATATTCAGGGTTGTGGTTTCTGATTTCGCAATCCAGTACGTTGCAGACAGCTTGTGCATCATGATGTGTATGCTGTGTGTATGTGTGTGCATGAATGTACTGTGCACAGCTAGCTACATGTACACTTGAGCCCTTGGCTCTGGCTGCAAATGCTAACGCTTGTAAAGATATTATATTTTTTTGAGATCGGAGAAAGTTATACTCGCTCAGAAAAAAATTTACTTTAAAAAGGGGCACATTATATATATGTGAAAAGGGCACATGTATGAGAAAAAGGGCACATTTTTAGTGGCTGTAACTTGAAGCAAAAGGAAGAAGGGCATCACAGCAAGTAATGAGGGCATTTTGTTGTTGTTGATATAACAATTCTTTAACCTAGTATAGGCCGATCAAAATAAGGAGCAAACTAATTTCATATCCCATCTTTTTCTTTTCTATTTGTTTTTTTTTTAATCATATTTAATTTTTCATGCATGTAACCCTTTTCTTGACAAAAAAGAAGCAATCATGATCTTAAACACTTCTCAAGCATCAGAAAATTTGAATATTTGTGTATGTTTGTATAACAAATACAAAATAAATAGTGGAGCTGTGACATGCACGAGACTAAATGTATGACAAGAGGCAAGAACCGTTTTGTCAATAAATAAAGTGAAATTCATACATTTGTTATTTTCATTTGATATTGATTAAATGTCTAGTGTTGTGTTTTTTGAATTTTATTCTTCTATTCCAAACATCTCAAATTCAAACTGGTGTCTACCTTCTTCCATTCCCCTGCCTCCCTCTTTCGCATTTTGTTAGCCTTAGAAATGAAAGCTCTCATTGCAGAACCCAGTAATAACTCTATGCTCAAACCGCCATGGACCCTATCCATGCTCAAACGAATGGGTTTCAACTTCAGCTGGAAAGAGATGTATTATCCTAGATTTACTATGGTACCCCTTCTTATTTGGTATCTCCTGTACTGCCCCTCTCTCCTACTCTTATCATGATGATTTCTGCCATCCTATTAAACTTTAGCAGCACATACTGGTTCCAACCTCAAAATTGTGAAAAAAAGAAAAAACAACAGCTGCTTCTGTCCTTGCGCTGTTGATGAATGCACGTGTTGTTGAAACTGAACGTCGCACTGCCGATTATTACTCCGCGGAGGAAAAAAATACTTTGATTGGGGAATATTTAAAAGGCAAAAGTAGTGATATTTCAAGGAAGAAATTGAATTTTAGATTCCGGTCCTAGTTGAAGAAAACAAGTTTAGACAATTTTAAGCAAAAAATAAGGGATGATTAAAATGGAAAAACGTAATATCTATACGCAATGTAATACGGTTTAGCAGTTCCCAAGTATCCGCTGAGAGCGATTGAGCACGCGAGCTACTTAGGCGATAGGCGAGCGAGCTCGGCTTATGCGGCGGCGCTTGGTTATTATGCAAGCTCAAAACTTGTCTGGGAGATTTTTTTTACTTACTGTTATTTCGGCAATTGTGGGTCATTTTGCATCGTTCAAAATTTTATTTCGATCTTCATCAAATTTTTGAATCGTTTTTCGACATGCTAATGTCCTAAAACAAATATAATACAAAGTCATTATTTCAAGATTACTTTCAGCCAGGAAGCTCTTAATAGTTTGTTTATCCTATTACGTAAGGAGGACAGCTGCAATCTCACTCCACGCTGTTCATCGGCCTGTTGCGGTTTCCAGCGCGGTGTTTGTTCGGCTCTTATCAGCAGCTGCAGTCGACCCCACCCCAGTTTAAACGAGAAAAACTCAACTTTCCCCAAAAACTGAAAATGGGGTGTCGATACCCCATTTGAGTTCCCATTGACTTACACGCAAGGCCTTATCAGCAGTCAAAATGAACCCCACCCCAGTTTAAAGGAGAGAATTGAAGCTCTCCCAAAATCTGAAATTGGGGTTTCAGATTCCCCACCTGACCTCCCATTGACATAACACGCAGGGCAATGGGGTTCCTGTGTTATAAGCTGGTGGGGTATTTTTTAAACACAGGATTCACGTAATGATTCTCTTGAGGAGGCAGACATAATATTTAAACATGTGAAAAATGAAAGTTATCACGGAGGAATTGAGAAAGAACAATGATACTTGTTGATGAGTTGAGATGGTTGTCAACCTCATGGGAAGCAGAGATCAATCAACGTTCCTTATGCTTCATAGCAACTAGAATTGTCGGCAATTTGTGAAGTCAAAAGTGTCAGCTGTTCTTGATCACTACAAAAAAGGTTTAGCAGTGAACATTGGATGTCTCATGGGGACATCTTCAGGATACAAACCCCAGGGACACAATTTACTCAACACTTTACTAAGCTAGAGAAACAAAGATCTGTGCTCCATACTTTATTAAAAAATTGGAGAAGCAGAAATGTGTAAATGTATGTACTACAGCTTGAATAAAGTCCAACATGAGTATGAGTTTTATGCAACTTTAGATGTACAAGTGTGTACAAATAGGAGTTTGTAGAATTTTATTTGAAAGTGGAACAAAAGGGATTATGACCTCCATCTGAACTTTAAAAAGGGTCATTTAAGCCACAAAGCAGAAGTGATTATATTTTTCATGCCCAATTGCCAACTAAAAATAGAGCCTGGATATGATCAGCATCAGTCTTTATTTGACTGAACTGATTGTCTTTATTGCATATGGTTTCATTCAAATTCATTCATTGTGAAATGAAAATATTTTTCTCACTTAATACTACTGTGGATGAGGAATAGCAGTTTGATAAGCTGCTTAATGAAGCTGTTAAACATCAATTTTTATTACAAACATTGAATCAAAAGAAATGTACATTTTCAGGTACCTACACCCTACGGTGGGCTAGGTTCTAAAGACATTTCCTTTTAAATCCATGACATTAAAATTCATTCATTGTGAAATGAACAAATTCTTCATAAGTACTAGTAATCAACAACTTTTTAGTTTTGAGTCACAGAATGACTCAACTACAACACAGTAATGAATAATTTTGAGAAAAAAAAAAGATAATGATTTAAATGTAAAACATTTCAGGAATTAGCAACAAATCTTTCTGTTAATATCCTAATGATGACTATCTGATGAAGTAACCAGTTATGTTTGATCATCAATAAATCATGCTTTCAAACATTTTCAACGAAAAAAAAAGTACATTCAAAAGTTATGACTTCTGTACATAAGTGTACCATGGGGGGGGGGGGGGGGGGGGGGGGGGGAGAGGAATGTGATCAGTGATCAGAACAATTACATAACCAAGATGTTATATGCCACCCTTGTGTTCCTCACAGTAGGATGAAGATACAAGTTCTTGTTTTAGTATGTTCAAGTAGCAAACAAATACAAACATATTTGATGGAGAGACATGGAAAGAAAGATGAGATAGGAAAGATAGTAATACCCCTTTCACAGTGAGTTCTTCCCCTTTACCCGTTGAAGTTCCCCGCTTAACTTTACGAGACCGCATTCCTCACTTCACCGGGGAAGAAAGAAGTGTCGCCTTTCTCACTGCCTTCTCTTCCCCGGTGAATGCGAGGCGTGCAATGGAGCTCTGCCGGAAGTACAGCAGGCTGGGGTCATTAAGGGAGGAGCTCAGCGCGCGGAATCCAACAAAAAGTTCTGTGGCAGAATCTCGGTTCAGGCGGAAATGAGAGTTGACCTCTGACGTCATTAAGCGGGGAAACTCGTGGCCAGTGTAAGCGGGTATACCGCTTCCCCGCTTAACTTCACCGCCTCTGTTACCCGCTTAAGTTCAACGTGGAAGTTTTCACCTGCGCCTTTCACAGTGCACCTTTCACCACCTTTCGCCGTCTTTCCCCGCTTAACTTCAACGAGGAAGAGCTCACTGTGAAAGGGGTATAAGAGAGAAAGAGAGGGGGAGAAGATAAATGTATTTCATCCCCCTCTCCTCTCCCTCTTTCTCCCACATTCTATATCATAATTATTTATGATAAAAATTCACAGTATCAGTAACAAGATTCGCAAAGCTGTTTGAATGGTGGGCAATTGTATCCTAGTATTTGAAACATTCATTCCTCTAGTCCTCAGCTAAGTGAGGTATGAAGATGTCTTTCAAAGCAACAATGTCTAGCAATCATCGTCACACTAAACACACTTATTTGTCAAGAAGTCAATTACTAAAAATGAAAAGGATTTTGATGAGAGCCTTGGGACCACCCACTGAAGGATGAATAGCTCTGATAGCTAAGCTTCTAAAAAGCTGTTGTCCATGAATAATAAGAGAAGCCTGATCAATATCATTCAAAGCACAGGATTTTTATGCCCTTTGGAGGTAATGTTTCTTACATAATATAAACAGTAAATTAATGGAATTGGTAGCAGACCTCACACATCGGTATTAGGTTGACCACCTTTTAACAAATACACTCTAAAGAAATTTCAAGCAAGGGATTACTGAAGAAGGTAGAGGAAAATATTATGTGTGTAAAAATGTGTACACATCAAACCAATGCAGGGAATGCATAATCTCATAAACATATAAACAATGAAATATCACCTTGGAAGCACTGTGATTTATCATCTTAGCCAGAGACAGGAGAAGATGTTTATTCTGTCATCAAGTCGTGGGAACTAACCTTAGTTGATCAACTCTGATTATCAGTGGTTTTTGGAGATGGGGAGGGGGGGGCAGTACAGTTTATAATCATCATTTGTGAGCAAGCAAAAATATTAGTCATATTTCAAATTGACTGACAGTTTGACATGTACAATCTTTATGATTACTATGTAATTTAAGGATGTGATTTCATGAAGTTCCTTTATGCTTGTTCAGGAGACTGACAAAGGATAGCTACATGTAGGAGAATGCAGGCCCATATATTGTATGTACCAGGGAGTAATTGGCAGAAAGTTGCCATACACCTATATGCTAATAAATTTACTAATCAAATTGAAACAAATTCACCAATAAAAACCAAATCTGGAATATCTGGGGAAAATTGCTGCTTGGACAGCCCAGTGCAGCCTGGAATGTAAAATGTACATGTAGCTTGCTCTACTGACATTTTTCAAGACCAGGGCTGGTATTCAATCCAATACTTAATTCAATTCTATTCAATTCAATTCTTTTATTTCGCAAAATAAAATTAAAATACATTATAATATTACAATAACATAAAATGCATATAAACAATATTCTGCGGGGCTTTCCTCAAAGGTTACTTAAGCCATATTTTACTTAGTTTTCCGCTAAAATAAAATACTTAACCAGCTTCGGCATACAATTGGCTAAGTATTTTACACTAAATCTAAGACAACCACCAGCAGACTTGAGGGAATTACTTTGGAAGTCCGATACATGTACACACACGCAGTTATATGCTGCATACGGGTCAATTTTATAATCGCAAATTCAATGCAATGCCTTTGTTGCATGTTATTGGGGATAATGCGAATATTTTGCAGGCAGAGGGACCAGGGCATGGTTTTCATTGTCCGTCAGCTACAGGAGAAATGCTGTGGGCAGAACCAGGAGCTTCATCTGGTGTCTGTAAACCTCACCATCACCATCGACATCGCGTACCAGAATAGCCTGTAGAAGAGCCTGCAAAAGTTTGGCCTTCCTGACAAGCTCACAGCACTGATCGCCCCCTTCCATGACAGCATGCAGCATGAGTCCAAGTGAATAGTGATACATTGGACCCCTTCCAAGTACGCAATGGAGTTAAGCCCCGACCTTGCTCTCAATCCTGTTTACAGCTATGCTGCTTGACGCCTTCAACGACTGGGACAGAGGAGTGTACATCCAGTTTTTGCACTGATGGAAAACACTTCAACCTGCAAAGACTACAAGCCAAAACCAAAGTATATGAGGCCATCCTGTACGAGTTCTAATTCACAGATGACTGTGCACTGGGTGCACACTCCTATGAGGACATGCAGTACATGAGTGACTGCTTTGCAGCTGCCTGCAGACGATTTGGACTGATCGACAATGTCTTGGAAAAGCCAAAACCATGTTTCAGCCCTCACCATCACAGGCTGCCAATGCACCACAACATCCTCCTATCGTCATCAAAAACTTTAGATAAGTTCTGCTTGATTAACACCGTTACGAGTATTGGATCTCTGGACACTGAGGTGATGCAGTGCATTGGAAAGGCAAGTGCGGCCTAGGGCTGCCTGACAAAGAGACTCTGGCAAGATCAAGGTATCAGGGGCAGGGAAGACCCCTCAAGAGATACAAAGATACTCTAAAGGCAAAACTCAAGAGCTGCAACATGTGAACACTTGAGAAGGAACTGAACAGGGCAGAGCTCTTTGGAGGCACCAATGTAAACAAGGAAAAAAGGCCTTTAAAGCAAACATAGCTGCTGCCTTTTTGGCAAAGAAGAAGAGAAGGAAGCAGAGTTCCTCTTCTGTGACTCCTTCCCTTGCAGCATCTGTGGCCGGTCATTTTCATGTACGTCACAAATTGGGTTTTATTCGCAGATGAAGTCCCACCTCCGCAGATCATCTGTCGCAACGACAGGAAAGTAGAGTTGGCTTGCTAAAGTAAAATACTTAGAAGTGAGCTGAATATGAGTTAAGGCATTTTACTTAGTTAGGTAAAATGCTGAGTAATTTCTTTTCTCAATCCATGTATCGAATTGAATACTGGTCCAGGACCCTGTCTCAAGGGGATTATCCCAGCAGACAGACATTGACTATTTGGAATATGTGAGCAAAAGCTCAAGCACATTTCATCACAAAAAATGATAATGCTATGTGTAAGTATACCAACATAAAATACATTAATGGATCAAAAATCAAACCATAATTAATAGGAAATAGAGCAATTAGTACAAACTTTATGTCTGATGCACAATGGAAATCAGGAAAACCTATGCTAAGCCCTACCAGGAAAGAAAGAAAGAAAGGAAGAAAGAAAGAAAAAGGAAGAAAGGTAGACAGAAAAACAGAAAAGCACTGGACTGGGCGTGCCGTTCACCCACAGTTTAAGGGACAAGGCCCCGTAGGCTCATCATTCACAGGTCACCATTTCCCAGCCAGGAAGTAATGTTTTCAAATTTATGGAAGATAGTCCCTGCCCTATCCCCCCTCCCCCCCCCCCCCCCCACAAAAGTTGGCAAAAGAATCATTTGATGTCACCTTCAACTCCAAATGATTATCTTTTGTTTAAATGAGTATCTAGCATACTATTCCATCAATGACTTGTGCAGAAAATCATATCTCCACTGCAGAACCCCTTTTCAACAAAAGCTTTATCGAGTGAACATACAACTGTAGAAGTTCAAGCCTGTGAGTTAACAGCTAAGCTGATCATATACATGTACCATGCTATCCATGATAATAATATATACATGTAGTTTTTTTTTTCAAGCAAACATAGATTTGAAAACTAAATCACGCTTATCAACAATACTTTTAAAAAATCTAAATGTACACATATGACTCATCATATTCTTAAATTTCTAGTTTGAATAGTGCATACCCACGATGTCTGAGGAAGATATGCAGCATTAATATAATGTTACATGTAAGTATAGCAACATACAATACAATAATGGATTAAAAAAAAAATCAAGAGATAATTTATGGGAAGAAGAGAAATGATTACAAACTTTTTTATGTCTGATGTAATGGAATCAGGGAAACCTATGCTAAGCCCTACCAGGAAAGAAAGAAAGAAAGAAAGAAGAAAGAAGAAAGAAAGAAAGAAAGAAAGAAAGAAAGAAAGAAAAAGGAAGAAAGGTAGACAGAAAGACAGAAAAGCTCTAGACTGGGCATGCCGTTCATCCACAGTTTAAGGGACAAGGCCCCATAGGCTCATCATTCACAGGTCACCATCTCCCAGCCAGGCATTAGGTATGGTGGCCCTGAAGTACGTTCGACGACAGGTCATGTGTGCCGTGAATTTTGCGGCCAAGTCATGAAACTTGCGATTCTGGTCACGAAATTTGGGACCACTGGACGCGAGCTTTGCAACTTGGCCGCAAAGTTGATGACTTTTGGTTACAAATTTCGCGACTTGGCCGTGAAATTCACGGCAATATGACCTGTCGTCAAACGTACTTCAGGGCCACCATAATTAGGCCCTACATGTATCTATATACCATGCCTTGACAACAAGAAAGTGAGTGTCCCATCTCTGAGTTCTGGAAAAGTGCGATCTCCCCAGCATCGAGTGCTTGATCATTAAATGCCAGCGAAGATGGACTGGACATATTGTTTGCATGGAAGATGACAGGATTCCAAAGATGCTGCTGTGCGGACAGTTGAAGCAGTACAGGGGCAATGTGACCAGGGAAGATCCTTCAATAGGTACAAAGATACCCAGAAGGAAAACCTAAAGAGCTACAACATATGTGTGACCTCTTGGGAAGCAACTGCCCAAGACATTGGTTCCTCTTTGGAGGAACCAATGTATACATGGAATAAAGGCCCTTGAAGCAAACATAGCTGCTGCCAATTTGGCAAAGGAGGACAGAAGGAAACAGAGTTCCTCTTCTGTGGACTCCTTCCCTTGCAGCATCTGTGGCCGGTCATGTGTGTCACAAATCAGGCTTTATTCTCAGATGAAGTCCCAACTTCCGCAAATGACCTGTCTGCCTACTCATCTGTCGCAAGCACAGGAAACTCATCTAACAAAAAGGGATTTTCATCTTTTCACAATCAATTTTTTGTTACCTTGTTAGCTTTCGCCTACTGGTTTCTGCAGGCTTGAAGTGAAGTGAAGTGAAGTGGAGATACTGACCAGTGTGTGCTTTCTTCCTGTAGACCAGGAGCTTAACATCTCCATCTTCCCTTTTCACTATTCTAGTGTCAAGGAAAGGAATTGAATTGTCCTCCAATTTGTGTGTGAATCTGATGCTTCCCGTAGGGTCTGCATGATTCAAATGGTCCTTAGTTGGTCTACAGACCCTTCCTTCACCATGGCTAAGACATCATCCACATACCATTTCCAAAGTCTAGGTTTTATGGTAAGTGGTGCAGTGGATAGAATGTTATTTTCCAAGTTCTCCATGAATAAGTTAGCCACAATGGGAGAGACTGGACTGCCCATCGCTGCTCCAAACTTCTGATGGTATATACCTCCATCAAATTTGAAGTAGGTTGTGGTGAGGACAAATGCTAGGAGCTCGACAATGTTGTCAACAGTAAGGTAGGTCCTGTCTTTCAACTTGTTGTCCTTGGAAAGACGATCTCTTACAACCTCCAGAGACGGATCGATTGGTGTATTGGTGAAAAGGCTTATATACTACATCAAACAAGACTAACAATCCACCTTTCTCCAAAGTCAAATTGGTCATTTCCTCAGCGAACTCTTTAGAATTTTGGATGTGATGGTCTGTCTTACCCACTAGAGGAGCCAGAATGTCCGCAAGAACTTAGAAGTAATCTCCCATGTACATTTCCCATTCTCTTGGACTGTTACAATGCAGATACCCCATCTATGGCGAGTCAGCACCAGTCTGAAGAAGCCTGCAGAAACCAGTAGGCAAAAACTAACAAGCTAACAACAAATTGATTGTGAAAAGATGAAAATCCCTTTTTGTTACAACTTCACCAATTCGAAGAATCTTTTTAAGGAAACTCATTTGTTATGACGTCACAATGGTTATCAGTAAGCATTTTGCCTTAGAGTTGGCTTGCTAAAGTAAAATACTTAAAAGTAATCTGAATATGAATTAAGGCATTTTAGTTAGCCAAGTAAAATGCTGAGTAATTTACATGTACTTAGGCATCTTATATTAATGTTGTGGTGCGAAAGCACGCGTCTGGAAAGCAAAATGCAAAAATGCAAAAATCAAAATAACAAGGTGACATATTGGAACAAAATTTTAACAAAGATCATGCCACAAGGATATCCTACATGTATATCAATTTACAAGGTCTACAAGCTCCCCATGTAATTATCAATCATCATTTGAAAATATGATTTTTAACAATTTTTCATTTTGTGTTCCGGATGCGTTCTTTCGCACAACATTAATATGAGAGGCCTTACTCAATCTATGCATTAAATTGTAACTGGGCCAGGACCCTGTACCATGGGGATTAATCCAAGTGTAGGCTGACATTGACTCTCTGGAATATGTGAGCAAAAGCTCAAGCACATTTCATCACAAAAAAATATAATGTTATGTGTAAATATACCAACATAAAATACAACAATGGATAAAAAATAAAACCATAAATCACGGAAAGGAGAGCAATTACATGTAGTACAAACTTTATTATGTC
>CM057151.1:58811926-58946378 GCA_029962745.1 Echinometra lucunter
CTAAGATATGCATGATATGAGAGGCCAAAGCCTTGATTTTGAATGATATGAACTGACAGACTGATGGTGGATATTACTGCGATGACTATGACTGATGGTGATTTAGTCTAAAGTTAGACTCTCTTGTCAACTAGATTCTATCTCTATTCCACTCATAGGGCCAAACATATATCGGACTGTAGCAAACATTCACCGTTGCAGCGGTAAAAAACAGACGATAAAATTGCCCTAAGCAAGATTTAATCTTTTTAAATTTGCTTGATTATCTGATTCAGGGACTCTTCAACTCTTGATATGCCACAAATTTGGGGATTCAGATTTGAAAATGGAAGTACAATTATTTTCCTCTCATACATGTGATTTTCTACCAACCCCAAATGCCTGGGAATACACACAAAAGCTATTGAGGCTTTTCCACTGCAATGACTAATGTCAGATAAGCTTGTACATCATGTATAAGTATCTCTATTCTTCCCTCTTAAGTCTTATTCATGGACTTTTTTTGGGTTTTTTTAATCATTCTTTTGCCTTCTCCCCTACATTGTGCAGATCGAGGGTGCCTATATCTTGGGAATACCAGTGATTGTAACCGAGCAGGTAAGGGATGAAATGTGGTTTAGATCAATTGTCATGTAATGATTTTAAAATGATTGGGATCTAGATTCTAATAGATCTACTATACTACTACCAGTTTATAGAATTTGAAATATGGCTCAGCTCCAGCTCAAAATATGAAAAGTGTAAAGGGTAGATAAATGAAGAGCAGGAGAAGGATGATGATGATGATGGTAGTGGTGGTTATTGTTTTTGTAGTGATATTTATGTCACTATTAATTCTATCAATAATAATAATAATAATAATAATAATAATAATTATAATAACAATAATAATAATAATAATAATAATAATAATAATAATAAATATTATCATTTGGTGGATATGTGCACTATATAAATATCCAATATTATCATTATTATCATTATCATTATTATTATTATTATTAATTATTATTATTATTATTATTATTATTATCATTATTATTATTATTATTATTATTATTATTATTATTATTGTCATTATTATTATTATCATTATTATTATTATTATTATTATTATCATCATTATTATTATTATTATTATTATCATTATTATTATTATTATTATTATTATTATTATTATTATTATTGTCATTATTATTATTATTATTATTATTATTATTATTATTATTATTATTATTATTATTATTATTATTATTATTATTATTATTGTTATTATTATTGGTAGTAGTACTACTGCTAGTTGTAGTGTAATAGTAGTAATGGTGCAATAGTAGTAATATCATCATTGCATTTTCACTTCATACCCCAAATACTGTTGCATTTTTGTTGGGTATTTTTCATTTCTTAGTCATCAACTTCTGTTAATTTAACACTAAATTCCCAGTGCAAACTGCATAAAGTAGGATGTGATTATATGAGAGAGAAACTTCCTTCTCCCTGACATAGCAATGTTCACTATCCAAACCCATCACTTATTTCATTTGTACCTTACTAAATAATACTGTAAAATTTTTTGTTCACATCATGTTAAAGGAATATTAACTGAAATGTTAATACCGATATATTCATTTTCAACCCTTTCTTAATGTGTCACCGTGGTTGTACTGATTTCCTTTTTTTCTCTCTCTCTTTTTTCTCTTTTTATTTACCTGTACTCAGTACCCCAAAGGACTTGGACACACTGTAAGTGAACTAGATATTAGTCGAGCTATTGGTGTCCATCCAAAGACAAAGTTTTCCATGGTCATTCCTGAAGTTGAAACACATCTCAATTCACTTCCAGTCAAGTCCATCATTCTTCTTGGAATTGAGGTGAGGAAAGAAGAAGATCGTGAAAAGTCTGATTGTAGAAGGGAATTATATTGTTCATTGATTAGTCAAGAGGTAGAATTTAGTGAAAGCTCAGTAATTATGTAGATATCTCCAAAATGTTATTAGGAAGGTAAACAAAATGATTACTAGAGAGATTTGAGAGAGACTTCATCCATCTTAGTTTCCCATCTTAAGTTTATTTTCCTTTTTGCATTATGTAATATGCATTTACATAGATGCAATTTTCTAGAAACTTGACATTCAGACTATTGTTTCCCTATGCAGTTTTTAATTTTCTTTTCATCTTAAAATAACGCACACTCACTTTCAATGTCATACTCAAGGAAAGAAGTGAATGGCTATTTGAAAGGTAAAGTTGGAAATGGTCACCAGCAGGATTTGAAAATATGTAAATAGGACATCTTGGTAAGAAAGTAGATTTGTGACATTAGTATTCATTTTGAATATCAGTAATATTGCAAGGTATTCCTAAAACTTATTAAATCACATTTTATCACAATAGTTTACAAATGCTATAACCTGTGACAGCGCTGATGTTTCATTATGGAACATCATTATGCCTAGTAATAATGATATAACAACAAATTTGAAAATAACCCCCCCCCCCCCCCCCAAAAAAAAAAAAAAAAAGAAGCAAATTAAAATGGGCAAATGATCCCATCAGGGTCACCCTTACCGATTATTCCCTCCTTTTCCAAAGGAAATAGTAAAATTCTTGTATCTTTGATTTCACAATTCTCAGTTATTCTAACAAATTTAGGAATATTTTCAGAGGGGTAATATGTTAGCCATTTACATGTATATCTCTCTTTTTTACTCAGTGGATCAGTGTTATCAATTTGATTTGATTTCCAGGCCCATGTGTGTATCCAGCAGACAGCTTTAGATTTATTAGCCAAGGGATATGATGTTCATGTGGTAGCTGATGCAGTATCATCAAGAAGCATGATGGACAGACAGTTTGCATATGAGGTATTCAATACCGCAGGTCAAGATTTTTAGGCTTCAGATAGGTCAAATATGCAGGCATGGAATTTACTACAGATTGCCGGACATTATAGAGAAAAATGTTGGTTCACAAGCATGTACAAAGCATTGATGCTATATATGCTTATTCAAATGAATATATTATGGCAGGGATATTTTCAAAATATCCCCATTTGAGAATACATACACAAGATGGGGTATATAAAACAAATATAATTGACTACTTGTTTTTCAGGGCAGAGCTAAAACTATTGCACCTCGGTGATCTCAAGATTGCACTGTGCCCCTCAACATTGTCCCAGAGCATAGTGCCCTCTCAAAATCACCTTGGGCTGTAGTTTAAACGTGCCCCTCAAAGCAGTCGATATTTATGGAAGTGACCCCCCAAAATAGGTTTTCATTTTTCTTTCTTTGTTGAAAGTCTGTATAACATACTGTAAACAGACACAACAATACAATAAAAATATTTATATGTGCTTATTGTGTATAACCATCACCATCAAGAATAACCTATTCAACCCAGTAAAGCAACTACCTATCTATAGAAAAAGAAAAGAGCCAAACAGATTGTGAGAAATGACTTAATTAATATTCCAAAGAACCGGAATAACGTTTATTTAAAAAGAAAAAAAGTTATGTTTTCAAATATCCTTTTTCTATTAAAGTTTTTTTTAAAAAGGCAGCAAATTGTGTGGAGGCCAAGGTTATAAATACTGATAAGTTTCTTTCAAGAATATATTTTGCCAATGCCAGGCAATCCCTTCACTCCCAGAAGTTGATGAAGTTTTGTAAAATGTGTAAAATCAAATGTCTTGGTATCAAAGGTTAATAGTTTAATATAATGATTTTATCTGTATCACAGTGCAGTACAATCATGTAATGATACAATGCTGTGTATTTTTTGTATTCATGCTTGCTTTGCAGAGATTACGTCAATTTGGAGCCGTCATTACGACCAGTGAATCAGTACTTTTCCAGTTGCTAGGAGACAAAAATCATCCAAAATTCAAGGAAGTTCAGGCCCTAGTCAAGACAAGTGCACCTGTATCTGGTCTTGTATCAAATATGTAATATTATTGAAAATGCCATTTCACGTAAGGTCCTTTCCACTAATTTCATTTGTGTATCATGTAGGGCATGTTAAACCTTTGTTCAATGTGTAATGTTGCCCAATTATTACCTTCAATATGTCATTCTAATTTTGCCATTGAAAGATTTTTTATATTACCAGATATTGCCCCAAAGGCAAATTATGTAATATTCATGTACAAAACAATGTGAATAAAAATGTGAATTGTGCTTTACTGATGTATATTCAGGGCATGTCATTTAAAATAATGGGTGTTAGACCAAATTTTTCTGGCAAGTTCATTACAGGTTTTCAACAGGTAAGGTTTTTGAAAAAAAAAAATGACTTTCAGATTGGTAGATATGGATGAAGACTGGTTGTCACTAGTCTCAAAATTTGCTGTTTCAAATTATTCTCCAACATGTAAAATAACAAGAAAGAAAACAATGTCATCAGTTTTTGTGTTTTGCCAACAAAAATTTTCGAATGAGGGCTGCCACTCCTCTTCTGATTACACAGCCTTGTATAGTGCAATGATTTTGTTTTATTTTTTAAAAATATTTTTTTACTTTTCAATAATGATATGATTATATCTATATCCTCCGATATAAACATAATATACTGCAGCAAATCAGATAATTTTGACACAATTTGAGATTGATGTGTAAATTTTCATCAGATTTGAGAAATTCATGACTGATAATCAACCTGGGGATTGGTTTCTATTGTTGCACAGTGCTTTATTTTTATTTGAATACATGACAACTTTATGATACTATGTCTGGGTTAGTCATGGGAGTATCAACATAGACTGCTATCACCTACTGTAGGTCTAATTATGATTATCTCATAAGGAAGAAAAGTTCAGACTTGCCCTATGGCTCAAGTCAAGATTAAAGGTAAATTCAATCTTTGTGCAAAGCCGTGGCCTTAGTGGAAGCAGGGTGGAATAAGTTCATGTTGAAAAATGTAAAATTTCTGAAATTTGTATTAACATTGTGAAATATGTTAATAGTTATTACTCATAAAGGAGATCCTTCTGCCGACACTTAAAAAAAAATCATGTGTAATATAATTACATGTGCTCCTATGCAAATTGTCCTAGCTATTTTGTACAATCTGAAAATTATAGTACATAGCTTACTACTAGTATATCAGACTGATAGCACTACTAGTAGTGCGGTCAAATAAAATATGAAGTACCGGTAAACTTATATTTTTTTGTCAGGTTCATACAGTTCCATATATGGAACATATGTTGGACTTCCCCTTCTTCCCCTTACAAATCAGTAGTGATCATATCCTTTAAAATATATATACATATATTGTTCCCTTTTATCTCAGGTTTCTAATAATCAAATTATTTTGATGATCAAGGTAGAGAAGGAAAGCCAGAGTGTTACTATGCAGAGCTAACTGATTCAGACTAGTCATGTGACAAGAGTTTGTGCCAGAATTTGGCTCGATGAACAATAAGGGAATTACCAGGAAGGAGACTCCAAATGCCACCATCAGAGTTTAAAGATACAGGGTGACCTGAATTATGTATACTTTCTCAATGGTTATTTCTTACTATGTTCCATTTTGAGTAATTGTAATACATGTACATGTATGTGTGAACTTGAAAAGAATATTTTTTAGGATTTAATATAATTCCCTCTCTGATAAGGAAAGTTAATAAAAATGGATTGAAAATCAATTCTTAACTGTATGAACTAGAAATTTGCTAGCTTGGTGTGATTGAATTGAGTGCGGCAATCAGTGAAAATGGCGAGACTACAATAAGATATATGGAATAAGAAAGAAAGTGGCTCTCATTTAACTTCCTTAAAAAGTACAACAAAATCAACAAAAGAAACGACAAAACTAACCATAAATGATATTAAATGAGAATAGTATTTCAACTCTCCTGTTATATACAGGGATACCAGTTTTCAGGCAAACGCCTGAATTCAGGCCCTGGCCATTTATTTTCAGGCCATAGTTTTGAGCATATTTGTATACAAAATTTTTTATTCTAGGTGATTTTCAGGCCCTCTTATCAATTCAACCTGGCATCCCTGTAAATAATTCCCTCCATACTAATGTTCTGTGAACAATTTATTTCTTTTGTTTATCTAGTTTGCCCATTTAATAGGCAATTTTAGTTAAAAGATTTGCTACATTGTGGTGAATGTGTAGAAGAGATTTGTAGTTTCAGTCTTGCAGTACCCGTTAACAGACAAAGTGTGCATGTGTCAGTAAGTACAAGTGTGGTTAAGAGAAGAGAAAAGAATGGGAGAGGGGAGGGAGAGAGAGAGAGAGAGAGAGGTAGACAGGAAATACAGGTATATGACCTTTACTTCGAAAAAATTGGAACTGAAAAATGATTCAAGTTGCTCGGACTTGATTAACGGATGGCGCTTCGCACGGTGCTTGTAATTCCACAGGTCAGGCCACGACAGTCTTGGCATTGTTTTTTATAGTAGGCTCTGCAATACATGTACGCGATATGCATATAAGTTCGGCAGAAGGGAATAGCTACTTTGGCATCAGGTTCACGTACTCGCAACTAGACTGGTTCATATATGTAAACAGTTAATGGGGTTAATGGGGACCAATTGCCAATGGGGACCCAATTGGTTTTTAATGGGTCGATTTCAGGCACTGCCCTGTGGGTTAATGGGGACCAATTGCCAATAGGGACCCAATTGGTTTTTAAAGGGTCGATTTCAGGCACTGCCCTGTGGGATTTTCATGAGCACTGTGTGAAGCGCCATCTATAAATTGAGTCCAAGCAACTTTAACAGGGAATCACCACAGAATACTTCAAACAAGTATATATATCATTGTATAATATATTTATTATGGAAATAGTTTAAAATTTTCATACTTTAAAGCATTTCTGTTGTAACATAGAGCTCTTTATAAAAATCAAGACTAGTAAGGCATATTTCATCAAAGGCACATATTTGTGAACAATGGACAACATTGCAAAGTTAACAAAGTAATTAAAGTACCCATTTCAAATACCAGTCAAGGCTATGGTCACAAAGCCCAAAATCGGCCTGCTCGGCGGCCGGGCGGCGAGTTTTTAACTGATTTCGCCCGGGCACCGAGCAGCGGCCGCCCGGGCACTGCTGTTATTTACAGCATCACTCGGTCACCGCTGAAGTTTTAGTGCAGAGTTAGAATTTCAGCGGCGGCACCTGCTCACTTTTCACTCGCCACCCAAAATACGATCGGTGCCCGGGCAGTCACCACCCGGAGACCGACCCAATCGAGCGGTCGCTGTCGAGCGATTTAGGTTAAAAATTGAAGGCGCTAGATGAAAAGCCTTCCAAGTGGTTGCCGTCTACGAGTCGCCAGGAGATCGGTCGGTCACCGGTTGGCTAGTTCAAAATAGAACGGCGTACGGGTGGCGTCTGCCTGACTACCCACATCCTCTGCCCAGCCATATGGAAGGCGCAACTCAGCCTAAGGGCTTGCGGATCTCGCTGTCGTGGTCGGTGAGGTGGAATCAACGGCATCGTAAACCTCGTTGACCTGTCAGATGCAGAGCAAACGCGTTGTTGTTGATGGCCAAGGGACAATCACATACATAGCACTGCACTCGTTAGTGAGAAATTCCTGGCAAAGACCGGTGGGCCATCGCCGGTACACCTACGTGACACCCGCAGATTCCCCGCCGATCACCGGGCGGCTGCAGGGCGATTTCTTAAAAATCGGCCCGTCGGAGGTGGTAGATCTTCGGGAATCGATGGGTCATCAGTCGATCACTGTCCGGACGCCGCGCGGAGAAAATCCCCCGATTTCGCCAAGTTTTGACAAAAATTGCCCGGCGACAGACTGGAAATTGACAGGACATCGCCCGAGCATCGCTGGGGCTTTAGAGTCCGCTCTACTTCTCCAAAAATCGTTCGGCGATGCCTAAATTCCAGCGATGCCCAGCAGGCTGCAAATCGGTCAGTTGCCGCTCTCTTTTGTGACCATAGCCTTATGTAAAATTTGACATATCTACCAGACAATTCACTTCATTCATTTACAAGCAATAGGTATTTACAGTATACATACAATATAAGGTCCCTCAAAGACATGCTATCAAGCACAAAACAAGTATTGATATTCTTAGATTCCATTGTTTTTCCATAGTGTGAAATCAGAGGAGGTAATGCATGTGCATAACCTCTAACAATAATATCCAAGTCCTTTGGAAGCGCATAGAGACATTATATCATAATGTGATATGTGCTATACAAGAAGTGTATATTATTATTATTTATTATTATTAACACTCATTTATCCACTTCGTGAAGGTTCTGACACATATGACAAGTACGTGTAAAAACATGTACATCTAATGTACATATTCATGACCCCAATAACCCTTTGTTTCAATGTCACATTTGAAAATAAAAAATTTTAAATTCATAAGCTTATCACCTATACATGTAATATGAAAAGTGATTTAAAAAAAAAAAAACCCACGAAATGCAAGTGCCTTCCTTCTATGTAAAGTAATTCACTGTGCATTTTACTATCCATACAATGCATGCATGTTTGTTTTATTGCTGGTAGTTTTATGCATAGCAGGTCCTGTTTGCATCCAAATACACCTTACATCTCTGACAAGTTGGTTGGCCAATTTGAATAATTAAAAGTATAAGCATGAACAAGATAATATTTGCATCCTATGTATGATATATTACTGCATATTGCTTGATGCCTTATTGGTATGTAGTGTACATGTAATTGGAGAAGTACCGGTACTACTATTTCCACTAATTCCATACAAAATATTGTTTACAAGCAAGATAATGTTTCTTCCCTATTCCATGGAAGACGGGGATTAGGTTTGTTAAGAAAATCTTCAAAATATTGCTGCAATGAATTCAATACATTCCTAAATGTATTATAACTCATTTTCAATCTGGTCGCAACTGTTTTATTATCCATTTAAATAAAAATTGATACAGAAGATTTTCTGTTTTAACAGAATATACTAAAAGATCTATGTACATTACATTTGGTCATGACTCATATCTTTCAGATATCTAATACAAAGTTTGGCAAATATCCCAATGGTAATTAGTCACAATGAACAAAATATAATTATTTGCATAATGTTGAAAACACCACACGATTCAATCATTCTCTAGTGCTCTTACACACAACTGGTTTAACATCGCTTTACAAAATTCAAATACTGTACACACTTTTAAGAGCAGAATGTTACCCTGTAAGGCTTAGTCTGGAACATCCGCAAAAATTTGAAGAAAAAAAAATCACACATTTAGAATTCATCTCTTCATGGCTGATCAGCTCTATTATTATCAGTTATGGACATTGGTATACTGGTCCTAACTGGTACCAGTTGAACCAATACTTCCAACTGGTAGGGCCTACCAGTTGACAACTGATATTCCAACTGGGACCACCAGTTGAAATTTCTCAAGTGGAAACCAGTTGATTCCAGTATATCAATTCCCATATTGAATTGGTATACTGGAATCAACTGGAATCAACTGGTTCACTTAACTGGTGTCTGGGCCTTCTAAACTTTTTTTTTTTTAACCTGGGATAGGAATCAATTACAAATAAGTTTCTTATTCAAAATATCTGTACTTACTAAAGAATCAATTAAAATGAATCAACAATCATTGAATTAAAGAAAATAAATGCAAGACGAAAGTACGTAGGCCTTGTTGACTTTAGTTTGTGTCCAAATATGATAATCTTTGATTGCGAAGACATGCTCAAACAGTTCAATCAAGTCCAGAAAAATCTTGACAAATCAGAAAAAAAACAACCAGAAAACGCAATACACTGAAGAAAATGGTTCAATAACTGAGATACAGCTCTATGACGGTAGTCCAGATTCTGCACGATTCTTTTTTTTCCATCCATCTTAAACATGCACACATCATGTGGCGCTATGCCCTCAGACCGCGATACTCGTATCTCACTGATTCACTTACTGCGAAAACGGGTGTGTGTAACACCGATTTCGCTGAAATTTATGCAAGTGATTCGATATTTGAAAACATTGTGGGAAATTTTGATGAAATTTCAGCAAGTGGAAAATGAGATATCCATTTGGATATGAAACCGCATTAGCGCCAAAATTCCCCGGACTCGTTGCCGAGTCATTGAGTCACAGGCCTCGAGTCAGAGTCCCAGTCCCAGTCATGAACCTTCGAGTTCGAGTCCAAGTCTGAGTCTGAGTCCGGCCCAAACGCACTCGAGTCCGGACTCGAGTCCCACATCACTGATTATTATACTCACAAATGAAAGTAATTCTGAGATCACACATCACAAGTACATGCAATGTTCTATTCACATGCCTAAACTTACATGTAGATGTAAAATCACTTAAAAATTCTTGTGAACACTTGAGTGTCTTTTCTGGGTAGCTCAGCTAATATCAGGATAATATAATGCTATACCTATGAACAGCTGAAACAGATTGATGGAATGATGGTGCAGTATAAACAAAGCCATCAATTTTATCAAAAGTAATGTATTTTTGGATTACATCCACATTATTACTTCTACAATGTTTACACCCAAAGATTAAAAAGAACGCTGAGAACAAGTGTATCACAAAACTATGACAATAAGGCACTTCTTGTATAAATGGAAGACAATACTGTCAAAATTATATTTATATGATTCATGAAAGACAAATATGAAGGCATGACAAAATTTTTGGAAAGTTAAAAGTAAAAAAAAATTGCAAAAAAAAAAACCTTTGGAGGAAAGTGAGTAATGTCTTACATCAAGTTTATTGAACATCATGTCTCCTTCTTAGCTCAAGATGTATCAAGAGAAAATGTATTTGACACAACACATGATGAGTCCACAATGATATAAGCAGCATCTTTAGAGGTAATGGAGAAAATATGAAATTTTGTGTCCAAAACATATTGAGAGTTGTCCTTCTAAACCTGCCATTTTGAAGCGACACTGCCAGTTTGAGGATTTAGAAAGTAAATTGAGACTTTTCAAACTTTCATAACTTTCTCATTTCGTAACCGATTTTGATGAAACTTTTTAAAAATTGCTTGTGTCTATCCTCTCTTTTCATCAAATTAGATATTTCCCCAGGGTTTCATTCTCCTTAAATGTATGGACAACTCCTGTATAATGTGTAGGGCCCTTCAATGTATCATGCAACCATGCAACTTTAACTGAAAAGCAAGCATGAAAGATAAATATCACTCCAGTGCAAAGTGTTTTGTTGGTGCATAACTGTGGAGCAGATCTGGATTTTCAATGAAATATTCACCGAGGTTTGCTTCACCTGGGATGCAGCAAGGCAAGTGGCCAAAGGTGTACCCATTCATTAAGAAGGCAGGAATCAAATGAACAAGAATGGCCACTCTAATTCACAAAACAAGAACAAAACAAACAAAACAATAAAAGGGAGATGTTACGTGACTGCCATGATTCCTTTGAATCTTGAGCTACAAAAATGAAAATAAATCTAAGTATGTAATATGACATTCAGGTGGATGTGCTGAAGGATGACTGTGTGCAGTTCACACACATTAATCTTACCATTAGAAAGATCATTGCCAACCAATAATATGATTACCAAATCTTCATTTCTAACTGGGTATGATCTCTGTAAGTTACCCAGCTCTATGAGAGAGAACAAGAAGAAGAAAAAAGTCATCCACTGTGGCCAGCATCTAATGATCATCATGTTTTGTTTATCACTTGGTATCTGTGACATGAGAAGCAGATACGAGCAATCAAATACATGTAAGCCAACCCTTATTTCATCAAAATACCACTCATAGCGATCTTAGGAGCAAACCCATGCTCTGAGATATCCATTCTAGATCAAGTCCTGTCATGGTCACCTGATGTATAGAGAGAGAGATCACATGACTACACACTTGTCATCTTTCTTATCCTGTGATGATGTACTCCTTGTTAAAGAAGAATTGTCTCTGGAAGGCTTTGTCTCAGAAGAAGAGACAGCTACATGTTGTGATGCGAGTTGCTGGTCCTGCTTATTCTGCTTTAGTCCATACTTTTCTCTGATCTTGTTACGGTTTGCTGCCCTCTCAGCTTGCTTCTTACCCTGTGCTTCCTTCCGACGTTGTCTGGAGGGAAAGGGTGAAGAGATGGAATGGTGAGTGGTCAGTACACCAAAGGTGGAAATAAAAACACTCAAAACAAAGATTTAATGAATAAAAGCCATTGGTCAAGTATGCAAAATTGATCCTGTGAAAGTTTGCTCTTACAAAATAATAATTTCTGTAGTAGTCTCTGTTTAGTCTTGAATTTGATAGGTGGGCCAAGGATTTTGGTGCTGAGGGTGAGCAGGGAAGTGATGAGACATGCCTTGCAAATTATGTCTGGATGTACACATACCTGTAGACTTGTACCTTAAGATAACTAGGAAATGGATTTATTCTGAAGAAGTTACACTTTGTTTACTAGACATCAAGGACACATCAATGGTTGCTATGAACCACTGATTGATCTGACAAGAAGTTACAAAAGAGTATGCATACACAGTATGTAGTTTGGGTTTAAGATCAAGTTTGGGGTTACCTGGTTGGGTAGAGTAATGGTTAGTTTCACAAAGGGTTATCTTTGAATTTTTACCTCTTAACCTTAAACTGTTGATTGATCCATACAATCTGATATTTATAGGTCTATGTGGCATTACTCTAACAGTACACTTACCAAATTTCAAACTGAGTAAAGGTAAAGTTGTTTATAGGATCTTCTGACATTGCCAATTGAGATTATGAGATTAACATAATATTTTGATTTCTGCTACTCATATTTCATCAAATGACAAACAACATGACAACTTTAAATGAAAAAAAAGTTCATAAAATATGCCTGAAGGCAGAGTATAGATGTACATTGTATAAAGTTGCACCACCAACCTTTGTTCTGCTAGCTGTGCCTCTTCCTCTGCTTCTTTCTCAGGATCGTAGTTACTTGTTGTCTTCTCCTCTTCTTTGAAACCAAGATCTTCTTTGAGTTTACCAACATGGTGAGAAAAAACAGCCTTTCCCATCATATCCATCTTGATTTCACTCTGAAATAAATCAAACACACACATTATATTCTTTACTTAACTTAGCTTTACTCTGCACAGGGAATTAAACAAATGAAAGTTCTAGCTTATTCAACTGTATTCATTAACTTGAGCTCTGGTGGAGTTTTAAAAAAAATTAAACATAAACATAGGGTATATGGGCCTACCTGTCTACAATGACATGAAGTTATGCCCTCAAATGTTCAGAGATATAATATGTAGATCTAGAAATAGATAGCAGCATCCTAAACAACATGCTGGTAAGTGAAATTCTATTTTTCTTCTTTTTAATTTAGTGTCATTTCAACTCACCGTCAAACTATAGCATTACTTAGCTATCATGTTGATTCGTGCCATAATTTTCAGGTTTTGCAATTGCCTTGCTCGTTCTGGCCTACGGGTGGCAAGAAACTTTATATCTACAAATATTATTACAAAATACAAATAAATTCAGTTTTTTAAAAAAGCATATTTCCAAAACCTCGGCTGAAGGCCAAACTTTAAAACAGAGTAGCTTCAAATATCTCAGCACAGATTTAGAGCAATAATGGAGAGATCAGGCCCAGGGGGGCGTTTCATGAAACTAACTCTGTGACACTCATACGGTATCTCTTGTCGATGATCTACGGAGATGTCATGAAGCTGACAAAGTGTTTCATGTAAGCCTGACATCTCAATAATTCATGATATCAATACTACCACCATAAAAAAAAATAGTCTTCATCATAACCCACTAGAATTAACGTCAATTATCCAAACACAATTTTAAACTGAATTTTGCCCCAACTGTTCCAAAATGTAGAAACCGTCGATGGGAATCAATGAAAATAATATAGAAATTGCATTCACATAAAAAACTAAGTTAATTTTTAAATCTAGGAATTTCTAAAATTGAAAAACTGAAAGCTGATGTCGCGATTTGCGAATCTAGATTTGTCATTTGGAGGTTACCATAACTGACAGATTATTGAATAAAGACCTTAATTCTGTTTTCTTTTTTTTTTTAATTGAATTTAGATGTTTCCTGACAAAAATTTAGATGTGAATTTATTTGAAAACATATCTTACATCAAATATCATACTTCTGAAAAGGAAAAATACAGCAAAAATGCATACATGATGAATTGTCACCATTCTTATATGGATTTGTAAGTACAGACTGCTGTCTTTTATGGTAGATTAATGTGGGACAATCAATTTTAATCTCATTTAGTATAGTCAGTGATTGTATTACCGAACAGCATTGTATTACCGAACGCGCGCATTTACGCGTCCAAAATTAATTTCCTACGCTTAGAACTATGCAACATTCTCCAACAAGAGATTTCAAAAGGAAGATGAGAAAAATGAGGCAAAAACACTTTTGTAATATCATCGTTTTCTCAAAAAGGAAAAAAAGGTCAAACTAGCTGATTGTCGCTTTGGCACATTGTCCGACTTTTTCCCATAGGAAATGCACGTTCGGTAATAAAATTCCATTTTCAGGTCACCAAAATGCCGTGTATGCAGAGAAGGGTGCGATCGGATCAAAAACCACTTGTCTTTGAAAAATTTTCCCATCTTCATTTTCTGTAGGTATTTGAGTATTCATGGTGGAATTTTGATAAATATTTAGGGAATATTGTATATGATATGACTGAATCTATGAAAAGTGTTCGTAATAGGATACACTTCCATACTTGCTGGAGGGGTAAAACATTGTAATAAAATTATAGGATATTAATGCTGTACTTTTATATCTATACTGCAGTAGGCCTTACTGTTTAATAATTCAGTGCTTGAAATTTAAGAAATAATTGTTATAAAAAGCATTCATTTTTTCGCTGCCCCTATGCGCTTCCCATATCCTGACAAAAAGCTGACTGTGATGGCGTGCTAGAAATACATGACAGGTTTGGAGGAGCGACAGGTCACTTGTCAGGGAAGTTGTTGCTGGTCTTGGCAAAGACGGCTTTGTGAAACACTTACTTAGCAGACGCGAGGCCCGTTTCTCGAAACCGTCATAAGTCAACTTCTCAGCTTAGATCGCTGCTAGTTGGCTAGTTGTCTGCTACGTGTTTCACAAAGCCGTGTTCGCCAAGATCAACGCCAATATCCCGACTAAGAACTTATGACGCCTCTGATCCTGTCATATCTTTTTTCGTCGACATGCAGCGCCATCACATGCCACTAATTTGGTAGATAATGGCTGGCCAAAATGGAAGCTACATAGATTTTTAAAAATAATTCAAATCTATCTTTTCTAAGGGTTCATGCAATCAGTAATTCATTCTTGCTCATGTATAGACTCTAAATATTATATTTCATGTTTCATATGAAACGATCTGCAAAAAATATTTCCTAGGGGGTTTCTCCCGTGATTCAGTGATTGTAACATCTCACAAAAGAACACAATTCTGCCACATCAGGCAAGGCATAGTCAAAGGGATAGTCTGTAGATTTCAGACCCATATTTATTCAAAGATAATTTACATCGTAGATTTTTAAACAAAATACTTGTAATTTGCCAAAATTATGCATATCAATGTTTTGGTCAAGACATGATGCTGGATAAATATTTAATTTGCCTCCTTTTCCCGATCAAGAACATAAGGATTATTTTGCAAATCTAGTGTCCCAGGGGTACCCATCTTACATTCAAAACGACAATGAACTTAATTACTAAAAACAGAATTTTATAAGTTTTTCTTTGGTGTAATCTGCCTTCTTTGAAAATATCTTGTATCTTTAACCCCTTGCTACTATTTCTAATCTTTGCCCTCACCAGTTCACTCAAATAATTGCAGTTCTGATCATTTCTTTTTTACAAAATATGTGTGATTGTGATCAAGGCTATGTGTTGTCACATTTCCTCATCGATTCATGAGATATTTAGCTAGCATGCTCTTTGTGAAACGGTTTAGCAAGGTTAGAGTCATCTCCGTAGTTGGTGGACAAAGATATGACTAACTTGGAGTTGATTTCCAGAAACAGGCCCAAGATGACCGCCAACGCCAAGATGCATGTCGCTGATCTTGTAACATAGGATGGGGGGTCGGGTGTCCGGACACGTAACAAAAAATGAAGCCTTCTTTTTTGTCTTGGGATTAATTGATTATTGCTAATCATCATCAATATTTGTTCTCTTTAATATTGTCTAACATTTGTGCTAAAACATTTAAGAGATTTTGCTTGTAAACTTTTTCAAATGGCTCTTTAAAATCGACTGTCCGGATACACAACCTCTCCGGACATCCAACAACTGGGTATACTTAGTTATGACAATTTCATGAAACGCGCCCCGGAACTCGAGGCGGAGTTGCAATCATCGCACCGTCGGAGTCGCATGGCACCGATCTCGTCGCCTCAAAAACTTATTCGTCTCGTTATTTCGTAACTATAGAGTTAATATATTCTAAACTAAATACCACTTATCTTGACATGCATTAAACTACAAAATAATGAAAAGGTCATTACCTACTTCTTTCCTTGTAAATGGATGTGAGAGCTCTTCTGCGATCGCCTATATCGTAAATAAGGGGTGCCAGACAACTCGGCACTTTGGACAACTCGGCCCCGCCCCAAATTAGGGCTATGGGTTAGGGCATGTTAAGGGTTAGGGGGATCACATGCTGCCCCCTCACATTGCATATTATATACCTTGAGCTCTTGTATCTCTTTTGAATGTTATACCCGCATGGTTCACGACTTGTGTCGCAATGATTGTTATACTAACCTTAAAAATAATAATATACATGTACAAATATACTTTGCCTTGAGAGCTAGAGGTGGCTCGAATATGGCCCCCGGCTTTGGCCCCGAAGTGAATGGTACTATTGGCATAGGCGCCGGAAGCGGGGGGCAGGGGGGCAATTCCCCCCCCCCCATCATTCGAGAGGGGGGCAAAATCGATTTTTGTCCCCCCCCCCGGGCCCCCCTCCGCAGGAAAAAAAAAAGAAATTTTTGATCATAATTATACAACCATGTAAAATAAGCATATTAACATGATTAGTCCTCTAAAATGCAAACTTTCAGCATTCAAAAATCAAAATGTTCTTACTCGGTCGCTACGCTCCCTCGTATAGTAATTAGAAGCGATGTTTCTCAGTATTTAGAAATTTTGTCTATCATCTATGAAAAAGGGGCAAGTACTTGATTCATTCGGGGGATTATTCCCTTCCCCTCCTCAGTATCCTCATATATTGGCATAAGGGCGCCAGTATTTTCTCATATTATTTTGAGCAATGCCGGAATAGAATATGAAATTTCTGTACATTTTCACCTCACAAAGTTGTGAAACTGAATAGTTGATTTTTCGGGCAAAGGGTGTCGGCCTGATCGCGAAAATTTACCAGTATGCCATTCATAACCCTCCTATTGCCATGCCCGGTCTCTAATCTCTCACGCCATCGTACCATGCTACCAGCGGTGAACAAAATCATTTCAGTACTAATGATGAGAGATGACGGGAAACAATTTATGATAACACTGAGTATTTTCTTAATTTGAAAAATTCTTAACTTCCCTTATATAATTATAAAGAAATAAGTACAGAAAGGGGGGGGGGGAAATGTGCTTGTTCGGGGGGGGGGGGGGGTGTAGGGTGCGTTGTATGCTGATAGTAAGCAATTGAGGTAGGCCCCCATATTTGGGGTGGGCATGTTCATGTTCATGTTCCAAAGTTACCTCTCTCATCCATTCCCCCCCCCCCCCCGGCGTTTCATGCATGGATTGAGTTAACCGCCTACCGGCGACTTTGAAACCTCTTTTCAGGAAACTTTTTTTTCTTTTCGATGAACCGGTTTATCATAGTACTCGCTTCGCTACTCATTATTTCTCACACTTGCCGAAGGAGTCTCTTGTAGGCCACTTCGGGCCCGGATCAAACTTCACATCTCAAATAACAGATTTTTTATTTTTTTTTATTCTCTTAAAAGTGCAGATCAGTGTTAAACTTAATTCGCCGCGCATCATTCCTCTCTGAAACGTGTGCCGCCCCCCCCCCCAGTTCTTTACATCGCCTCGATCGTGGCACGTAGATGCTTTCATGAATGTGAAAATGCATGTGTAATCCTATTCCCAGAACTCATTTTATCCTTCATACAAAGCTTGTCTGAGCGGGAAGAGATGAAATTTAAACTTTGAACCAGTCGGAGAATAAGGAATGCTTGCATTTCTTACATGTTTATCCGAATGACTAATTGCAGACGACAGCCCACTTTTTAGTCATTCTTCTTAGCCTTATCTTATATCCTTATGGCCTTAATTATAAGAAAATCAAGAAGAAGAAGGAAGGGGAGGAGGAAGAAAAAAAAGTTCTCTCTCTCTCTCTCTCTCTCTCTCTCTCTCTCTCTCTCTCTCTCTCTCTCTCTCTCTCTCTCTCTCTCCCTCTCTTTAAAAAATAGGGATCACATTTTCGGGTGCCTTCATGTTATATCCAAACATTATAGCTGACCGTGAGTGCCCATGGATCGCCATGGATCACCTAAGCTAAGCATCCCCAAGCTAGATGCATGGCCCGAGGGGCAATCTTGACGTTCTGCAAGCAGTGGAAAATTCTTCTAAAGATATGATAGCCCAGGAGCCTGTCCCGAAATAGTCATCCCATTTTACATAATTTGACCCCTTATAGTTACTTAGACCATCCATCCCATTCACAAAATGCTTGTCAGACCGAACATAAGCGCCGGGGGTAGCCCCCAGGGCCTTCCAAGAGGGCCCCAAAGTCGGGTCGATTTCATCCATAATGCACCAAACTTTTTCAGGAGGAAGTTGTATGACTATACATTAACAAACACAGAAACTGACAAAAAAATTCCGTCGGGAGGGGTTGTCAGACGGCCCCTAAAAATGGGGAAAATTTTCCACATATTAAGACCCGTGTACCAAATTTTTTTCAAAAGGAATAGCTATGGCTACACATTCCAAAAATATGAAAACTGACCAATATTTCCTTCAGGAAGGGGGGTCTAACACTTCCCAGAAAAACACCAAAGTGCCAACTCAATAGGCTTTACTGCCCCAAAGTGCTCTCAAGTTATGAACAAGATGAAAATTTTGTCCACAAATTATGGACAAGATATAATAGAGCAACTTGCAAGGTATTTGTGTTATTATGCACGAATGGTAGATTTCAGCCTGGCAGTAACATTGCCCAGATACTTGGCAAACTGCCCTTTTATGTATTGTCCAAGAGCCAAGGTGGGCAGTAGGTGTGTTTACATATGACCCTGACAATATTGCTTTGTTGGGATTTTTTTGAGAAAGCAATATAATATTTAAAATTTCATAACTTATTATTGAAATTATCATTTTACATCCAAACTGCACCCAAAGAAAACTACATTACTCAAGATTGTTCTGTGTCAAATTTAACTTGGATTGAATGAGACATTTTTGAGTTATCATGGTTGGTAAGTAAGAAAATAGATTTTCTCTGTCATTGAGAGCACTTTGGGGCAGTAAAGCCTATAGTCGAAGGACACTTTGGTGCTTTTTCCGGTAAGTGTTAGACCCCCTTCCTGAAGGAAATATTGGTCAGTTTTTATATTTTTGGAATGTATAACCATAGCTCTTCCTTCTGACAAAAATTGGTACACAGGTGTTAGGGGGAAAATTTTCCCCCATTTTAGGGGCCGTCTGACAACCCCTCCCGACTGAAAATTTTGTAAGTTTTGTGTTTCGGTAATGTATAGTCATACAACTTCCTCCTGACAAAGTTTGGTGCATGATGTTAGATGGGTTGAAATCATTCCGACTTTGGGGCCTTCTTGGAAGGCCCTGCCCTGGCTGCCCTGGGGCTACCCCACAGAAATAGAAGACGTCTTCTATTTCTGTGGGCTACCCCCGGCTGCTATGTTCCGTCTGACAAGCATTTTGTGAATGGGATGGATGGTCTATGTAATAAGTAACTTCGAGGGATCAAATCTCATATGTAAAATGGGGTGACTATTTCGGGACAGGCTCCCAGAGTAGGATGAATTCAAGATACCGACGACGGTTGCTCCTATTACAAGCCTTGCCTATAGCTACAAGAATCTTCGGTCCCACACTAGCTCGATCTAGATCTTCGGCGAATCGAGGATGAGACGATTATTCAGCAAGGTGATTCGAGGCGACATTGACTGGAACATTGATCCAAATCCGAACTTTCCGGAAATTTATTTTTGAATCTTTTGGTTAAAGAAGCTGTTTCGTCTTTTGAGCGGATATAGAAATTACAATTCGACTCTCAGTTGCAGTACCTGTTACTCATATTTGACTGCGCTCCTTTGGTTTATCCTTTTTGTGCAACAATATACAATAGACTGCCCAACTGGTTGTTTCTGTATATCGGTCCCACTAATTGAATATTTTGTTACCGCTACATGTTAGTTTTTTTTAATTAAGGTTTGTATGATCTAATCTCAGAAGAAACTTTGGGCGGTGTGTAAAGCTGAATTTTCAAAATGGCGTTGTCTAAAAGAGATTTGGAGGAATTACGGCCAGTCGTGCAGGCATCAGTTTTAAAAGTGCTTGGAATCAACGAGCCAAGTGTGGTTATTGCTGCTGTTAATTGCATCGACCAGAGAATGTCCAAGACGAAAACTGTTGGTAAGTTAGCCAATAGTATACTAATAATATACTGTCCACTTGTTTAACAACAGTCTCTAGGGCAAACCCGGAGAATAGGGGACCGGAACGCACGCGCATATTCATTTGTGTGCAAGCAAATGCAGCCCAGTGGCAGCGGCAACGGGGACGATCTGCACAAGAAGTCAAGATTCAGCGATGAAACATTTGTGAGTTTGAGAACATTTCTCTGGCCAAAATCAAAATGATTTTCATCACCAAAAACCTGAAAGACGAGAGGACAATGTAATATATTAGAACATAATTACCTGATTAAAACATATTTTAAAGTCATTTTGAACTCGATTATGGACTTGTCACATACCCTGACTCTTGGCTGTCTCTGCACTGTAGCTAGAGCTACGAATGGCATGCGTGCGCGTTCCGGTCCCCTATTCTCTGGGTTTGACGTCTCTAGAATATTCCTAATAGAGTAAAAGCTGACCTTTCAGGGTCCTTAATTGAAATTTGAGGCAGGACAAAAATATGTATAAAAATATGTAGAATGGAAGAAAGGCATAGGCATAATGCAATTCATGCCAGATTGGATATGATTGTAAAATCCATTTAGATCTAACTTTTGATATTTATTAAGTGGCAACCTTACTATTATTTACAAAGATTATTTGGTCATTGGATGAAATGATTATTCTAACATATACATGCAGTTGGATACTTTCTCTCATTTGTGGTGTGTTTATGTATTGTAATTTAGATATGCTGAAGCCCTTGCTAGAAGATTCTGCAGAGAGGTTTGTGGAGACTCTTTTTGCAGATGTAGCAAGTTTTCAAGGAGGAAACAGAGCTTCCAAGAGAACCAGCAAGGACGATGATGGTTATGAGGGACACAAGAAAAGATCCAAACTATCTCACTTTCCAGGTGAAGAGGAGAATGGAGTCAAGGTAACACAATGGCAAATTGCTATGAACAAATGGAAAGTGCTCGAATGGGTTTTGTAATACACACCAAAGGCTTCTTTTAGCTATAACCATGATAACTTTCATATTACTTGCAATAGAAAGTTGGACAGTATATCCATTCACAGGTTTTGACTTCTAGATTAATTTGAAAAAGGTCTGAATTTAGTATTTTTGCATGGAAAAATGGACACTCTGTTCAAGTTTTCCATAGGCATTTGCTGTAGTGGGTAAGGGGCTCTCAAAAAAAATCTGAAAGGCAAAATTATTTACCTTGATATTTTCATATGTGAGGAAGAGTGACTAATAACAATAGTAGTCTATATTTGTTTTAGATACAGCTCGGCAGAGAAATTTTTGAGAAAACTGTTGGAATTGTGATGGGGAGGAGTATGGCACGCCATAAGGGAATCAAATTAAAATATATTTCACTTGAACAAATATATGTTTCTTTTTCACTAAACCATTTCACTCCAGCAAATTTATATTTCACTTCTTTAAAAAAAGCATTCCACTTTTCACAAAAATTCGTTTCACAGTTTCCACAAAAATATTATTTCACTATACACAAAAATATATTCCACTTTCTTCCAAAATACATTCCACTTTTTCACAGAAATATATTTTACTCTTCACAAAAATATATTTCACTTTTTTACAAAATTCGTTCCACTTTTCACAGGAATACATTTCACTTTTAAGAAAAAAAAAATCATTCCTCTTTCTCTCATACCAAAACCTTTTCACTTTCTGCCAAAAATATGTTCCTCTTTATCTCGGCCTAAAGCGATCTTATCGACCTGGGTGAGCTTAACGGCCTTGGCGAGCTTATCTCTGGCTTAGCTAGCTAGCTCATATACGCGCGTTCTATCGACGGTGTACCTAAAATCCATTCCTCTTCTCTCACCGAAACCATTTCACTTTCTCTCAATAATTTATTTCACTCTGCCAAAAAAATACGTTCCTCTTTTTTCTCGGCCTAAAGGAGGCGCTATTGGCGAGTTTTGCTAGCTTGTTAGCTTGGCGCGGGCTATATCTTTTGTCATTTGCTTGTTTAGCATCGGTATTAATGTTTTGTTATTCTATTTGGTCTGATGGGGCTGAAGGGGGGCGGCTTTGAGGCTTCTGCACTTGACATTGAAGTTCATTAATACATCCAATTTATGCAGGGATATATGCAGGGTGAACAAGGGATGCTACCTCTACAGGCGAACTTTGGTTTTGCTTGTTTTGCCTCTTGGGGCTTGGTGGGGGTTTGGAGTCTTCTGCACATGATTTTGAAGTATGCAAATTTATCAAGGTTTATGCAGGGTGAATGATGGATGCTGCTTCTCCCGTTGGTCTGGCGAGGCTGTATAGCTGAGGGAGGGGGGTAAGTTTCTGCACATGATTTTGAATATTCTGCATTAATGTAGCGCCTAAGCTTTCTCTGTGAAATGTGTCTAAGCGCTTTACAGAAATATCATTACCCCGGTCATCGGATTCATGCGAGCTTGCCCGCACACAATGTATGCACTTTCTGCACAGCATTAATTCCGGCCAGTCGCACTCACAATGCTAAACAAATCACAATGGCCGTCGCATCTTACCGGGTATACCACTTAATGGGTGAAAAGTGGCAAATGTACGTAAATTCATATCTTGCAGAAGGACACCCCGGACATTGTGGCTCAAGTAAGGATACTTATCCACTGGACCACAGCATCTCTTCTATGCATTTTTTTTTTTTTGGGGGGGGGGGGGGCTTGAATTCTCATAAAGTAAAACTCTATGCAAGCCAATTGGAGGAAGAGGCAGGGAGGGGTGTCACGGCATATTATTGTTACCAAAATGTGCAGGGTATTGTAATTCCTCGCAAAACTTGCCGCCCGATTCATTAAATGCAATAATTATGATTATATTCATGAATAGAATTGGTTTAACATCAGATGGAGACGCAAGATGCAAACCAATTATTTTGTTTTGTTAAAATGTGTAGGCCTATAATAGATGGCATATACAATAAGGCCAACAATGCGAGCGAGCGCTTCCATTTTGTCCTTTCTTACATCTTTCCTTTTCTTTCTCTGTCTTTTCTTTTCTTTCCCATTTTTCCTTTTTTTTCCTGCCAAATATTGGGGGGCCGGGCCCCCGGCCCCGGTTCCCCCGACCATGAGTGTTCCAACTTGAACTTGGATTGCTTCCAGTTCTACTCCAGTTCAAATGTCTATTTTATTGTGGCAGTGGCCCAGACGCGGTTCTGTGATATTTTCTAAATTGGGGTGGGGGAGTACACTGGCAGCTTCAGGGATCGCAATGAATTTAAATTCAAAATTTAAATTTAAAATTAAAATTAACTGATTTAAATCCAACCCTTCAGGAACATTCCCAATCTAAAAACATAACAGAACATAATAACAAAAAACGGACATAAAACATAAACACTGAACAAAAAAGAATAGCACGATTGAGAGAGAGAGAGAGAGAGAGAGAGAGAGAGAGAGAGAGAAACACCCACGACCTGCACGAGCCGATTTAGAATATAATAAAACAAACTGTCTTCGGACTCTTTACACATACATGTATTTATAATGAAGATATGACACAGATCATACAGATTGTGATGCATAACAAAACATAATGAATATCTGAGAAATGCATGTACATAACAACCTGTACGAAAATAAAACGCAGAAATTAGGCTAGAATAACTACTGAAAGTTATCTACTTATATTTCCCCTTACGACTTGCATTCCATGTTGCACACAACCACCCCCTTCTTCCAACTGTATACAAACCAACAAGATAACTTCGATCATGCAAAGAGAATTTGTTTATCATACCTCCTATTCAAACAAAAACATATGGCGAACGTTCATTTGCTCATGCTGCATCAGTTTTATGGAATAACCTCCCAAACTCTCTAAGAAACATCAACACGATAGAGAAGTCTAAATCTGCACTTAACATTCAAAACATATCTTAGCCTAACAAAGTAACCTTAGTGACCTATCTTTTAATCATGTCTTTCCCTTTTCTCTCTCTCTTAGAGCGCATAGGGACATACATACGCGCTATATAAAATCTGTACATTATTATTATCATTATAGCTTGCATAAAGTTTTACTTCATGAGAATTCAGCCAACAAAATTTGCATAGTAGAGGTGCTGTGACCCAGTGAATAAGTCTCCTGACTTTGAACAAGGTCGGGGGTTCGAATCCCTGCTGAGGCACTAGTGTCCTTTGGTTGGTTGGTTTTATTTTCCATATGAAAAGCAATACAAAAATACATGCAGATCAATATATCAAATTATTATAAATTTTAATTAATTAAAATTAGTATTGATGGCAGGAAACTCTATTCAGAGCCATTATTCAAATGGCTCTGTTCTTCCTAGAGGTCCAGAGAAAGAAAGAAAAAGTAATGAACAAACAAACATGACATTACCACAAACTGAACTGAAAGTAACATAAACAGAATAAAAGAAATCGTGTAAACGAAACCCAGTGACTTTACGATAATGCGGCCCTATTCCTAACCTTCATACTACATGTATGTCCAACGTACCCACCCCCCTCCATTCCTGAGATGCACCAAAATTTGCCACTCTCCATGGTGATGATTTGTTTAGCATTGTGAGTGCGACTGGCTGGAATTAATGCTTCCTTGGGAGTGCAGAAAGTGCATACATTGTGTGCGGGCAAGCTTGCATGAATCCGATGACCGGGGTAATGATATTTCTGTAAAGCGCTTAGACACATTTCACAGAGAAAGCTAAGGCGCTACATTAATGCAGAATATTCAAAATCATGTGCAGAAACTTACCCCCCTCCCTCAGCTATATAGCCTCGCCAGACCAACGGGAGAAGCAGCATCCATCATTCACCCTGCATAAACCTTGATAAATTTGCATACTTCAAAATCATGTGCAGAAGACTCCAAACCCCCACCAAGCCCCAAGAGGCAAAACAAGCAAAACCAAAGTTCGCCTGTAGAGGTAGCATCCCTTGTTCACCCTGCATATATCCCTGCATAAATTGGATGTATTAATGAACTTCAAAATCAAGTGCAGAAGCCTCAAAGCCGCCCCCCCCCCCTTCAGCCCCATCAGACCAAATAGAATAACAAAACATTAATACCGATGCTAAACAAGCAAATGACAAAAGATATAGCCCGCGCCAAGCTAACAAGCTAGCAAAACTCGCCAATAGCGCCTCCTTTAGGCCGAGAAAAAAGAGGAACGTTTTTTTTTGGCAGAGTGAAATAAATTATTGAGAGAAAGTGAAATGGTTTCGGTGAGAGAAGAGGAATGGATTTTAGGTACACCGTCGATAGAACGCGCGTATATGAGCTAGCTAGCTAAGCCAGAGATAAGCTCGCCAAGGCCGTTAAGCTCACCCAGGTCGATAAGATCGCTTTAGGCCGAGATAAAAGAGGAACATATTTTTGGCAGAAAGTGAAAAGGTTTTAGTATGAGAGAAAGAGGAATGATTTTTTTTTCTTAAAAGTGAAATGTATTCCTGTGAAAAGTGGAACGAATTTTGTAAAAAAGTGAAATATATTTTTGTGAAGAGTAAAATATATTTCTGTGAAAAAGTGGAATGTATTTTGGAAGAAAGTGGAATATATTTTTGTGAATAGTGAAATAATATTTTTGTGGAAAATGTGAAACGAATTTTTGTGAAAAGTGGAATGATTTTTTTAAAGAAGTGAAATATAAATTTGCTGGAGTGAAATGGTTTAGTGAAAAAGAAACATATATTTGCTCAAGTGAAATATATTTTAATTTGATTCCCTTATGGCGTGCCATAGAGGAGGGAGACAAAAAAAAAATATATACAAGTCTATGTGACAAATTGAAAATGTTGTAGAACAATCCAATCAATTTCAATGAAAAGGTTACTTTGAGGTCTTTTATGCTAGAACTAATTGATTTAGGTTAGAAAATGAGTAGAGAGTAATTACCTTGGTACATGTAAATGACTCCCATTGAAATAGCAGAACATGTTTATATATAGTGTCAGTAAAAGAACATGTTTTTAATATAATGTTATATACTTATAAAGCATTCAGATATTCTAATTAGCTCATTGTGCTTTCCTCCCTAAATGTATTCTTACTAAATGAATGAAATCTCTCTCTCTCTCTCTCTCTCTCTCTCTGTTTCTGTCTCTCTGACCCAGTTTGCCAAGAGTCAGCCAGAGGCCCTGAGAAATGATGCTTTAGAGAAAGCCAAAAAAGCTGCTGAGATTCAAGCCCGTATACAGGCCACTATGATGAGTGCTGGGTTAGGAGGTCTGAAGCTACCACCTATGCCTGGAATACCCCAAGCACCTGCAATACCTAAAGCACCAGCTACTAAGGAAGATACCACAGATACCAAACCACCACCTGCTGTACTAACAAAGTTAGAAAGTATTCTAATACTCATCAATCATGTGAATTTTATACTTTTTGTATCTTCCAATTGGGCCTCTATTTTTTGTGTTTGTATTTTCATTTGTTTGTTTGACTTATCTTTCTGTGAAAGGTTGTAATTGACTAGGTGATATTACTAGAGAAGTAAATGACAGGGTTTCTGAGTGATTTCGAAGAGCATTTTCTCTGTTTTCCTATTTATCAGGGATGTAATTTTCGTTACTTATTATTCTTCCTTCAGACCAGCACCTTTGATTCTCGATGATCAAGGAAGAACTATTGATTCATCAGGACGTGTTATCATACTGCCTCAGCATAGACCTACAATTAAGGTACAGTTGTGAAAGTGGCTAGACATTTTTATACTTGATATGTACAACTGTACCATTTAAAAAAATATTTACTCAAGTTGATATTGTGTTAACAATGTTTTCATGAAAACAAAAATACAAAAGAATCAGAAATTTTTGAAAGAAGTGATATTGATGGACACTCTTAAATTTTCTCCCTGTGATCATACCCAAGTTATCTTTAGTCTTGCAGAAGCTTATGTGTGTGTCTTATAAATATTACAGTTTGAATGCTAAAGATGTTAATATATCATTATGGAGACCATTGGCATGGGATTTACAAGTACTAACTATGGAGGCGATACCACTCCCATTTTATCCATCTATATAAAAGCATGGATTGTACATTATCCAGGTACCAAAATGATTTTGAAATGGAATTTTTCTTTTCAAGGGTTTTACATCTTTATTTTGAAATCATTTTTTTTTTCTTTTTGGTATGATTTTCCTTCTCTACTCTTCTGTCTTTAGGCCAACATCCGAGCCAAACGGAGAGAGGAATTCAAGGCCAATCAGCAAGAGAAGCCACAGGACTTGTCTTCAGATTCTAACAAGTTTTTTGACCCGAGGGTAGGATCATCAATCAACAAAGGTGGCAGGAAGACCTTCAGGTTTCATGAGAAGGGTAAATTTGAACAGATTGCACAGAGAATAAGAGCTAAGGTGAGTTTGTCTCAAGATTTCTCCTCTCATAGAATGCAGTCTTTGTGTATCAATTCTAGATAGGGCAATACTTTTTAGTATTTTCGTGGTTAGAATCACTGAAAAATAGAGGATATAATTTATGCTGAATTGATTCTTGAAAGATAAATTTGGATTAGAAATGAATAAGACCGCTATAAAGAAATCACAAGTGGTATGATTAGGTCTGGTATGCATACTATTCATACTGGTATACTACCATTTTTCAGGTAATGGCCCTATGAGTATGTTGGTAGGTATTTGTGGTGCATTGTTGATTAAAACAGTAAATGTTAGAGTCAACATGCGATTAGCATTCAAGAGCATTATTTTCTATTTCAAAGTCAGAGCTTTCACAAAGAGTATCATTTTTTCAACAAACCCACAGTGTCTTTTAAGTTTATAGATGATTAGATAGTATTTCTAGCTGTAGCTTTTACATGGCTGTGAAGTCTTAATTTTATATTAACTGATAGAAGAATATATTTTTCATAAAGATTTTTGCCCATTGTGTACTTTTAATGGTGAATCTTAGTATTGATTTTGTTCTGTTTCATCCTTTTCAGTCACAATTAGAGAAGCTTCAAAATGAGATCTCTCAAGCTGCTAAAAAGACTGGAATCACATCAGCAACCAAACTAGCCTTGATTACACCTAAGAGGGAATTGGTAAGAGAAATAATATTCCTGCAGAGTCCAGTGATATAACTACAATTCGGCAACTCTTGTCTAAGAAACAGAGAGTATAACCTTTGTTCTTCCGTTGAATTTTTTCAATCAGAAACATACAAATGTCATTTTGAACCTAACTTCGTAGAGTACTACTTCATGATTTAAAAGGCATGTTCAAGTACAATAAACCTTTATAGAATTTATTATTTCTCACCTTGTACTTTTGTAGGTAGGTAGATGGTCAATTCCTATGCAGTTATGGATTTATTGCCCAATTATATTTCCCCTTTTCCTTTGACATAGTACTTTTTACTTCTATAATTTGTGTTCTCTCTTTAATCTCCTCCTTCATGTAGAAAGAGAATGAAGTACCCAGTGTTGAATGGTGGGATAGTTTCATCCTCCCTAATGAATCGTACTCTGATGTGAGCAAAGATACCTCACAGGCTGGTGGGAAGGATAAATTTGTAGGCATCACTAATTTGGTAGAGCATCCCATTCAGATCGAACCACCAGGTAAGAATATGTCACCTTTTATAAGTTTTCTTTTTTTGTTGTTTCTTTTAAGCTATTGAATATACTGAATTAGACTGACTGCCTATGCACTTAGAAATGTCCATAAAAAGCACCCTATAAATGTAATTATTATTATTATTATCATTAATTATTGTTATTGTACTGGTATGAGATGTATTTAAGTTCGGAGAGATAATGCCTGTTCTTTTGTTCAGGTTATGTACATGGGCATATGATTTGGTAAAATTTGAGTAATACCCATCGTCTAAATGTAAGATATAATTTAAAATTTCAAGTTTCAAATCTCAAAGTTTGAAATGTTATTAATCTTATTGTGATAGGAGTTATTATTTCAGGTGGTAGAAGTAATGACCTAAAGCCTGTGAATACTTTGTAATCTTGTTCTTTTTAATTGCAATGACAGTTTCAGGGGGAATTTCATTTATCTACAACACTTATATAAGATACATATACTTGTACACATATTGTGACGGTTATACTGAGAACTTTGAGGAATAAATGATTTGCCTTAGGTTATCAAGCTAATGATAAAATACATGTTTCTTTTTATTGATGTACAGCTGAGAAGAAAGATGTGGAGCTACCTATCTATTTGACAAAAAAAGAAAGGAAGAAACTGAGGAGGCAGAGAAGGAGAGAAGGATTAAAAGAAATGCAAGAAAAGATACGAATGGGTCTTGAACCACCACCAGAACCAAAAGGTAAAATTAAATGATTTTACTCAATGATACTTGACATTTCTGTCTTCATCATTTACTTGCCCTTCTTTGCTTTCCAACATGAATAAAATGTTAATTTGTTATTTGTGTGCAGGGTGCTGTTGAAGTATTGTTTGTTTGGTGACAGGTAATTTACATACTCCTATTTTTGCTTTTAAACTTAAATAATAATAATTATTATTATTATTATTTATTTGACCAATAAAAAGGAATACAAGATACAAAGCACTAGACAAGACATAGCAAAAGATGAGATGGAATGGCATGTGGGTCAGGGTTCATAAAAGAGAAGTTCTTCTCTGTTGCCCGTAGGCATGTGAACCCACACATAATGTTATAAGCAATAGAAGTACCAAAAAAAAAAAAAAAACAGTTCATGTGTTCTATTTGCCTACTAGATTGTAGGTGATTATCCTTCAGAAATGCACCTAAAACATAATATTTGTTCATCCTTAACAAAAAGATCAAAAGCTTCAATATTATTACTATTATTGTTGTTGTTATAGATGTCAGCTTACAAATCTTTTGTGTTGTGACCTTAATTACCTTCCCTGCGAAGCAAGTATAGATAATTTAATCATTACAGTAAAATCAATGAAAAAATTCTCCTATTCTATGAATATCTTGTCCTTTTTATCTTGTTTCATTTTCTATCTCTTGGTTTCTGCTATTTTCTTCTTCAACTGTAAATATGGTATTTTTGTAACAACCTTTGTTTAGTGCGCATGGCCAACCTAATGAGAGTGTTAGGTACAGAAGCTGTACAGGATCCTACTAAAGTAGAAGCACATGTCAGGGCACAGATGGAGAAAAGACAAAGGTATGCACTTACTTCAATGATCAGATATCACTTTGTGTGTTTTTTTTTTTCTTCAAAAGTTCAGTACCTGGTTTAAATGTCAACAAGCTGAACGTGATTTACAGCATAAACCCAAACAATTATTAGTATAGCAATATTGAAATGCAAACATTGAAGGAATTTTGCAGCAGAGATGAATTTTGTTAAAGATGAATGTTGTCATAAAACCAGATTCCTTTAAATGTGCCAGACTGTGGTAGCTGTTATTGTATGATCATTGTACATTTGTTGTGGGATGATAATTTTGATGATTCTTCTTTTTTTGTCAGGACACATGAGGAGACAAATGCAGCAAGGAAGCTAACTGCAGAGCAACGGAAGGAGAAGAAGGAACGTAAGATTAAAGAAGACACATCAACGGGTGTCCATGTCAACGTCTACAGAGTGTTGAACCTTAACAATCCCGCTAAACGCTTCAAGGTGGAAGCTAATGCAAAGCAGCTTCAGATGACAGGGATAGCCGTGGTACACAAAGATATGAATTGTGTAGTGGTAGAAGGGGGTAAGTTGTTACAAATCTTGTGCATGTTCTAGTCATACCCTGGCACTTATGTCTTTTATAAAACATTAATCTATGATTGCCACTCACCTCTGAGGTGAAGTATGTGACTTCCTGGTAGAGTGCCGTAAAAGCAGCTATGCTAAAACCAGGGTAATAACGTGGAAGCGTTGTGGTCTGGTGGTTCTGACTCTCGTCTTTCAATCAGAGGGTCGTGGATTTGAATCCCAGCCATGGCGTTAATTTCCTTCAGCAAGAAATTCATCCATATCATGCTGCTCTCAACCCAGGTGAGGTGAATGGGTACCTGGCAGGAATTCATTCCTTGAAATGCTTGCGTGCTGTAAAAGGCTGCTGGACTAAAGCTGGGGTAATAATATCCAAGTCCTTTGGAAGCGCATAGAGACGTTATATCATAACGTGAGATGCGCTATACAAGAACTGTATATCATTATTAACCCATTCAGAGGGTCCACATTTTGTTGAGCATAGATTAAATTATCTATAACAGAGTTGCACTGAGGAAGAAAGAAGTAAGTATTCAGCTGATCAGAAACAAAAAGGCATGAATTTTTTGAGTGGTACAAAATGTTTAGTCAGCCAGGAGTAGGTTGGAGTGCTCAATTTATTGCCAGGTCCATTAATTACAATTTTCAGAAATCAGAGATTGACATTGTTGTCAGATCACAAGTGAAATTATTTTGAGACTTTGCTATATGCAATGCTGAATTTTGCAGGACCTAAACAGCAGAAGAAGTTCCAGCGGTTGATGTTGCACAGAATCAAATGGGGAGAAGATAAAAGAAGCAAACAGGATGGTAAGTTGTTATAAATCAGTCAACATTTTCTTTGATACACTTTTTTCAGGTTTTTATCTTTTTTCTTTTGTTTTTGCGTTTTTTGGCACCTGTGTATAAGAAAGTTGAGAAGCACATCTAAGTAAAATCAATTGCTAGGATCCCATTTTTTAAAGTAAAAGGTAAATATATCTTTCCAGAGGTTGCCATTTAAACATTCAATGAATAATAATAAAAATGATGACGATGATGATGATGATGATGATGATGATGATGATGATAATAATTATCAGTATCATCATTACCCTGGCTTTAGGGTATTCTTTGACATTAGGTGCAAATAATGATTAATCACCAATTTTGCTACTATTCAGCTGAGTTATGATAGTGCTTTAGGAGTTCAAACATCTTTAGGCTGTAATATTGCAGATGCTGATTAGTTTTCAGTGACTGAATAGCTATTTGAGTTGCCAATGAAACTTATATCTCCCATACAGACGATGACTCTGGGGATGAATCCAACAAGTCTAACCAATGTCAGCTGATGTGGTCTGGAATGATTAAACAAAGGAACTTCAGTGATCTTCATTTCAAGATGTGTCCTACAGAAGCTATGGCTAGAGAACAGTTCAAGAAGCATAATGTGGAACACTACTGGGGTCTTGTTCATAGTCAGAGTGTCCTGGAATCTACTGACACATGATCAACAACAGTTTATAGAAAGCGACCCAAAAATCATTCATCAAAGTCAAATGTCGGTATCTTTGTCTCTTTTTATATGTGAATATATTTTTTGGTTTGTATCATCTTTTGCTTATTGATATTTCAGTTCGTTTAAGAGAAAGAATAAGCGCAAATATTTTTGATTGGGATATCAATATGACCACCCTAATGATCAGTTTTTAATAGCCCCACTTTTTGAATTTGGAAATTTATACTTTTTGTTAGTCATTCTCTGCTGGCTTTAAAAGTGAATCAGAATTTCATCTTGCTTATTTAATAGATCCATATCTTACTGATGAATAGAAGCTGTTATCCCAGCATAATGGTTAGATGAAATTTGGTTACTGGTAGTAACTGATAGAAAATCACAGTAGACAGTACATAAACAAAATTATTATCCAAACTGAATAAAAGTCTAAAAAAAGCCCTTTGAAACTTGGCTAAGAAAAACATAATTTCAAAATGTCAGATCACATACATGTACTCTTCTCGCCACCTCTGATCAGATTTGAGCATTAGTAGAAAAAGGTCTTATTTTAGTAACACCAACAGAAAATATATTATTCTTGGTACACTTACTTTTTGCAGAACATTTACTTTTTTAGTTCAACTATATCAAAGTTAGAGTAAAGTTTCATGAAGGCAAATGGAAACATTGAGAAGATTCTGTGGTCCCATTTTGAGATTATGTTCAGTTGTAACTGGAGCAAATGTACTTTCATATTTTATTGCTGTTTCTGTTTCTATCTCTCAAGCCATTGGAGATAATTGAATCTGCGGCAGTTGAGACAGGCCACAGGATAATATCACCCTGGCTCTGGTAACAAGTTTTATCTGCTCTTAAGTGATGTCTAAGTATGTTACCCATTTGAATGTTTGGAACATTGTAAAGCATGTTTATAGCCGTTTCATTACAATTATATGAATGACGCCGGCCAGTATTTTAGACTGTTCTTCTTTTTCCTCAAGCATTTTTAAACTCAAATTTAAATAAAAACCAGAGCGATCTGTTCAAAACATCAAGTAACCGTATTTAGTATTAAACCCTCATCCAAAATAAATGATCCCAGTCTGTGAGGCACTGAAATCATGATGCCACTCTTTTACCACATTCCCTGAAGTCTCATGGGTTTTAAAAAAAATTTATTTTAATAATTTGGAAAACTAGTAAACTTGTATCTTTTTATTCTTGATTTCTTTTATTGGAATAGAGTAGCCTATAATACGATTAGACTTGTGTAGTCCATACCCACAAGAAATTGTTTCATCATGGAGAATAAGATGTTCCTGTCAAAGTATTCAAGCTTAGCAGATGCATAGCAACTCTCATTATACATATATTAATTATCTTCTTTTGTCTAAATGGCAGCATATTAAAAAGATTTTTTCAGGAAGAATGTATGGAAATGTAATAAATGTGCTTTTGACTTTATGTAATATCATTTAAAAGATAAGGACAATACTCCCCCCTCCCCCTCTTGATTTGTTAATGGTAGCATCTACAATACCTTCATGATAGTTCTTGTATATACATGTGTAGCTCTTCATTGATTATATACATGTATGAATTAATCTGAAACAATAACAAGTTAATCATGAATATTGGTTTTATTTTCTGCAGTATTAAAAAACATTAGATATAAACATATAAAACAGACAGATGCATATAAACAAATTTGTAAATCAAAGTTCAAAATAAAGTACGACTGGAAAGCTCTATTCAGAGGCGTTATTAAAATGACTCTGTTCTTCCTAGAGGTCCAGGGATGGAATTTGTCTATATTTTTTTTAAAGCATGGAAACAAACTCATGCTTAAACTCTTGCAATTATTACGTGACAAACTGCATGAAAATGTTTAAAAGAAAAACATAGAGAGGAATGTACATATGTACATAGTAGAATGTTCTCTCTTTAACATTACACTGTAATGCATCTAAATGTAATCGTAATGTGATTGTACATTGCTTTAGAATGGTGGCAAAAAGGAAATCCTATAAAGGTGTGGAAAAAAAAAAATTGATAAAAGAAGAAAAATTGTTGAAGAATACCTAAGGAATATAGAACCTAAAAACGCTCAGTGGAGGAGAATATATCCTCAGGATACAATGATGAAATCATAATGTTTCTGTTTTAACTCATTTAAACCTAAAAGCTGTAGGCAAAGAATCAGATGAAATCTGTTTTGATTTGCCTAATTGTTCAACTAAGCTGTAAGGGTTTTGCAAGAAATGAGCTCGTTTTTATATTATGAGCTTATTCGTAATATGGTGCTTTTGTCAGTAATGGTGCCATTGGCTACTTGGAAATGGCCTCATGTTTTGGAAACTTCAATATTCTTTTATGGAGTAATAAAGTCCTAAATTGGAGATGCCTTGGTACTTGCCATTATTTTCAAGCAATGTACATGATTGTAAGAAATTAGGTATGCTTTGAATTCTTTTTTGTTTTGGTTTTGTTTCTCCAGTTGGAATCCAATGATCCCATCTCTTCTAACACGATGCTGTCAATACAACACATACAAGGTAGGTGTGATCATTGTGATGGCAAAAATAATGCTTATTACTGTATTTGTGATGGGCAGCGAGTACTATGTATAGATAATTATTCTTTTGCTGTCGGGTAGTATTGTTCATTTGCACTTTGATGCAGGTGCTATTCACAGTGTAAAATTGAAATATTTGTAAATCAGTCGATATTATTGTGACAGGATAAGACTGTTGTATTTTTCCTTTACACTCACATTGAAAAAAAAAAGCTATGAGCCAGGACATAATTTGGTGTAAGATAATGTGAGTTTATTCCTTTCTGAATCAAAGTAGACTACAGAGCAGATAGAATGCCGAGTTGTATGAGCATTAGTTTCTGAAGCTGTTGAATATCTATTACGTCTGTGCAGGTAAGATGGTAGATATTGAATTGATATACATATAAGTTTATTAAGACCTATGTCATTTCAGAGTAGTTCTGCTTTGGTTGGTAGAAATATTAGTTTTATTTATGCTCTCATTAATGTCTTTTTATCTGTTTTCGTGAAGACTTACAAATTTTTTTCTATCAATGGCATCTTCTTATAGTGATTACATGTATGTCTTCCCTAGTTATGTATACATACTCATTTCAAAAATTACTTAAAGCTCATGTACAGTTTTGGTAACAGAAAGAGAAATGGCATGAAAATGATTGAATATAGTCTCACATTGGCTACCTTGCATAAAAAGAATACATGTATGAGATGATGTGATATTCCATTCATGATTTCTGGTGAATTTCATTGTAAATATTGGAAATGAACCCAGTGTAACACTACACGAGGACCCTTGCATCCTAACCGCTCCCGGCACAACTATCAGTGATTTGTACATTTTTCGTGTAAACAGGAGTCTCTTCACTTGGTTATACATGTGTGCAAGACTGTGTGACTTTATGTCTCTGACACCAGTGGCGGGGATGAAAAGTATTTTTGGCCGCTCATTTGTTAACCCATTCGTGACAGAGGGTCCACATTTGTGGTTTGGTCTAATAACTTTTGATGCAGAGCCTTAAAAATCATACTAAATACATGAGCAGAAAGAGAAAAAAATTCTACACGTACTGTGTGCCCATTTTGGTTGCATCAATATTTGTTGTTTGATGCTGAAAAATTTTCAAAGGAAAATAAGCATTAAAATCCTTAAATTGGCAATGTGATAGAAAGTTTAAAATCATCGTTTTCCCCTGCAAATTGGCAACTTTTTGACTTCTCATCATAATTTCTGTCAATTTATATTCATTTCAGATACATGACGTTTTATAAGAAAAATATAGCAATAAAATAAAAATGTTGGTGTTGCCAATTTGAAGAATAAAAGCTGATCAAATTAGGCTTTGAATAATTCCTGTCACGAATGGGTTAATATTCAACTTGAGGAGGAAGGAACTTCACAGGATTTTAGATTTGCTTTTATCTTGCTGCTGAGCAGCTAAAAACAAATCTAACAGTTTCTGAGGGCCTACCAAAACTGTACATAACCTTTAATGTCCCATATGAACTTCCACATTTTGGGGGAGTGTATATTAGAAATTGGAATGGTTATCTGGAACGGAGCCATTTTGTCACACTTGAATGCAATCTTAGGCCTTATGGAGATTTTATCATAGATATAGGGAAACTGAAAGTTATCTTTTGGTTTCTTTTTACTACATGTATTGCCTGAATATTGCGTACTTTAAGGGCCTGTGATCTGTAATGTTACTGTTCATTAGACATTTCTGGACTATGAAACAGCACCACTAGCAAGAATGCTCATTTAATTGGAGTTGATATGTTTACCAGTATACAAGTGATGATATAAATTTGTCAGAATTATAACTGCTCAAGTAGACAGCGGGTCTTTTCCATCCCCTTTATTTTTGTTTGTTTTAATATTATTCAGTACGATCTTAGAGTGTTTTAAATCAAAGAATGTGAAATTCTTTAACAGAGCTAGACATGAATAATAAGATATGTACTTTATTTTTTGTTCATTTTGCATTTATATACTTGTCAGAAGGGTAAAAGAATACCCTTTTTTGTGATTCAATATGACAATTAAAAATACTTGTATATAACCTGTAAAATGATTTTTGTTTGCTCATTGTTTTGTTGCCTCCTGTTGTAAAGCAAATTCTGGATCTTTCTCATTTTCCTGCCAATGTACATGTATTCCTCTTTCTTGCACCTATTTCTGCCTCTTTGAATGTAATTCTCTCATCTTGCTAAATCTCTTTTTTTTCTCCAATTTCATTCAGTTTCTTTTTCTTCAAATCTAATCCTCATTTCTTGTCTTTCTTATATCTCAATTCTTATCTTTCTCATCTTCTTTTCCAGTCTTTCACAATCCCACTCCAGATTTTCTTTATATGCTTGATAAGCTCAGTATATGTCCCTCCCTACCCCCCCCCCCCCCCCCCCAACCCTTCCCATCTTTCTTCCACTCTCTGTCTCTTCCTCTGATTCTCTATTTTATTCTCTTATATACACCTGTATATCAAGACTGTGCTCATAGAAATATACACTTATCAAAACTTTTTTTTTTTCCAAATGAATTTAATAGAATATATAAGTGAAAAGTATGAGTGATCTCTGACCACTCTAACAATGAATTTAAGTTATTTGTGCAGTTAATCACATCTATATCCTTGGATTTCTTATGCAACTACTGGACTACAAGCTACTTTCAGGCATGAAATTTTTCATGAATTCATATTTGGCTGATGAACACTTTTTCTTACCAAAATGTCAGTTACATCTTTAGAAAATCGATCTTTTTACTTTTCTTAACGTAAATCTATTCCTTTAATCAAGATATGGGTAATGTTAATTTGCAGACACACACTCAATGGATGGTAGCTTGCTAATGAAATTACTGATTTGCCAATTTAGGTAGCAAAAATTACAAAATTCTGAACTTATTCTTTCTCGCTGTATATAAATATGTTTGTTAGTTTTCTTTTATTTCACAGACCTGTTTCTTGGGATATTCTGCTGTTTTTCAAACTGATCAGTTTTCACAAAACTCATAAGAGCTTCTTTGTTCCTCTAGGTTATGGACAACTAAAAGCAGACAATGTTCTATTTTCACTAAATGATCATTCCTCTACATGATTAAAGAGGCTAGTAAAGGCATTATTACTACAGTGGAAATTCATTATAACAAGGTCCTTGGGACCATCAAAATTACGTTGTAATATCAAGAATCTCGTTATATCAGGGTTTAAAAATAATAGAATATAAAGACTTGGGACTGGAATATTACCTTGTTATATCAGGAATATTGTTACATCAGATCTCTTTAAACTGAGTTTCTACTGTATGTTATCACTTTCAGGTTTCTAGTAGGGGGTAAATTAGAAGGAAAATAAATGTACTGCAATATATGAGAATTTTTAAACTTCGAATTATCTTCCAGAGTGGAAGATTTATAAGTTTACTCAGTGCAGATTACTTGCATAGAAAAAAAATAGTTGCACAATCCCTATGACCGGTTGATATTTTTATTCTACATAAAAGGTAGGAATATGGTCTAATTCAAAGCTCTCTGCATGACTTGGAAGTGAAAACAAATGAATGAGTTTCCCTAATAGAAGTCAACATTGGATCTAGATAACAACTGATGTTGACAAGTCCTCCATACATAACCAAGAGCACCTCAGGACTAAATCCATGTCATCAGGCTTATTGCAGTGTCTCTCCTATGTATGGGACTGATAGAAATGGCAGGTTGTCAGATGACAAAGAAAACCATTGTCTCATCATAAGCATAAACTTTCGAAGTGGAAATCATTTGGAGTACTTGGAGAAGCTGCACTGCAGAAGCACTTTCCTTGAAGATATTGGGAGGAAAAGTTCAGACTGGTACAGGTGTCGCGACATCATTTAATACTATTATTGATGTACTGCACAAACATGTTCGCAAGCATAGAGATATCTTCTACCGGATGTAGTTTGGTATATGTTATAAACTGCCGCCTTATCCTCTGCAACTCGGCATGGTTAATGGACCTTGCTAGATGGACGTACGACAGAGTTAAGGATAATAAATAAAAAAGAGATATGCACTCTACAATTTAACAGAGTAACAAACAAAAACAAAACAAACCCAAAAATCCACCAAAAAATACTACACCTTCAAGCATTCCTATATAATGTATTGCAGCAACTTGAACATGAAAGTCTTTTGAATTTCTTTTCAGGGGCTATTTTTTAAAGATGTTCTTTTGAAGATCATGACATAAAACTAAAACACTCCCTTAGAAGTGATGTCGCAAATATACCAAATGAAGCAACATAAAGGCATATATCATTTTGTACAGTATCAATGGCTTGATTCCTATAAACTAGCAAATGAGAACACACAAGCAAACACTTTATTTTAGCATGAAATTTTTTTTCCAAATGGCTATCAAATTCTTGATTGGATAGTAATAGTTTGGCATTAGATTTACTCATACATACATGTATTTACTAGCACAGATCAACCATAATATTTGCATGCCATATCATTTTCTTTTTGAATATATGTATCAGTAGTCTACCATTTCCAGACAATTAACTTTCATAATTCCATTGCTGGATATGATAATGAGGTTTAGCAGAACATGGGAATAATGGATCAATCAACATAATGAAGAAAAAAAAAAGACTTTCAAATCGTGTAACTTCGCACATCACATCATTCAAATTACATGTATGGACATTCTAAAACAAATAAATGGCTCAAAATTTGAATTTTTCATATTGAAATAGTAATGATAATACTGGATGTCGTAATTCGGCCAATGCGGGATATATGGAACTCGATATAAAAACAATATTGGACGAGTCGAATCTCGTCCAATATTTCCATGTACTGACCTCAGGGCCACCCAATATTATGTAACTATTGTTGGTTTATAAAATTGGCCAAATATATCTGCATTTACTGATATTAAAAAAAAGGATATTTTGTCCTTTGCTCCTGGTATGGTTATATCATCCCCTGGTACACTGGTCTTCTGGGCACTAATCAGAGTCTGTTGGTGAAAACAATGGAGGAAAAGCTTTCACTAACAACCTAATACCTTAGTATCTTTAATCAGATGGGATTTTACGATATATTTCAACAAATTGGATTATGCATTTGACAACCATACTAATATTAAAGAAATAAAACATTATATAAATAAATTCACTATCCTACTACCAACACGTAGTTGGAACTTACAAAAGCAAAGTTCAAATAAAATCCATTTGCTAATTAGGAATTAAGTATGAGAACAGGTAATAAAATATATTCAACAAATAATTCAAATTTATATAGAAATTTCAATTTCAAATATGGTATGGATGAATTATGCACCAGTATGTATTATATGGCTTATTACTTTGTCAGGTTTACTCTAATCCAGATATCTCCTTTTAATGCATGATATATGTCTCCCTAAATAACATGCCATTTATGGAGCACTTTGGTATTAGAGTTCAAATCTTTTCCTGATGGCTGTCAATTTGACCTATGAAAGATATCTAATGTACTATGATGGGTTTTGAATAAGAGACACATTTTCTTTCAACGTATGTAGGTGTTTGTATGTCAAACATGTTTGATTATCTATGGTACAAAATCTTATTTTCCCAGATTACTGGGAAAGTCATTCCACATCTTTCTGCGAAAATTGACTGGGGCTAGCTCTTTCTTACATGCTGTACTAAATTTGCAACCCTACAACAATGCACAAAATAGATGAAAATAAACCCTCCCTAGAGTCTCTAATTATAATGACTCATATACAGAAGGTGATAGTACATATGCCTACTCCCATTATGAAACTAAACAATATATCGGAATTCAGATCTTCAAATTCATTTTCTAGTGTGTATGGGAACTACTGCAACGAGAGGCAGCATGTGAGAGGTTAGTACAAATTTACCATCACTGCTTCTTGTGTCCTTTTGTCCAGTTCATAAAGAAAATTAGTTGCAGAAAGTGGTTGCTGAAAAAGAATAAAAATGATTTTTAAAAAATTACATCACAGTACAGGTTACTTCATGGTGCCAAATAAGAGAGAAAATGTTGATCATTCAAAGATCTTTCCAGTAAAGAGAAGGTGGGCAACCAATCAAACCTGAAATAATGCACTTTGCGGAATTCAATGTCAGATTAAATTTCAACAGTAACTGAATTCACCAACATTTACTGAATAGCCAAACAAACATCCAGATACAATAAACTACTTTGAACAACCATGAAGAAAATGCACAAACTTCTTTCCAAATACTTTTTCATGATTCTCTATCTTCTATCTAATGACTACCAAAGTTCAATATATGTTAACACTTACAGACACCGTTGATAAGTTTGGTGGTGGAGCTTTCCTGAGGAAGAGGGCATCATATATTGCCTGACAGGGTAGTTCATCTGACGGAGCTATGGAGAACAGAGGAGAATCCCATCTATTCTTTGCGATTGGAGCCTCAAACCTCATCACTAAACCATCAAATCTAGATACAATGTACATGTACACACAAATAATTAATGGTACAACAATAAATAACAGCATATATGAATGGTATAATGAATGTTTCATGATATACCAATCTCTATAAAAACGTTTTTAAAAATATAACATTTCCTGTCATTAAGCATCCTTTCTCTAAAATAATTCACAAACAGACCAGCAATACAACATGACAAGCAAGAATATCGCTATTTCATCTCTTCCCATCAATTTTTCTATGTAAATGAAAAAGTGATTACATGTGGAAAAAAGTGAGATCAGAAAACTATCCACCGGATCAGAGCTGTCATTCTCATTCTGAAAACAAAGCAATACAGATGAATCCTCGACCGCGCGTGGTCGAAATTTATGCCTCCGCAATTGCCAGATCGGAAATATATGGCACATTTATGTTGATTTTTTTATTTTCATGTATAAAATGACATCTTTGACCTTGTGACCCCTAAATCTAATGAGACAATTATGAGACTTCCATATGCATACATGAGCCAAGTTTGGAGATGAACCGTCACAGAGTTAAGTTATCACAAGTACAAGCAATTTTCATGTATATAATGACTTCTATGACCTTTGACCTTTAACCTTGAGACCCCAAAATCTAATCAGATCATTGTCCCTCTCATATGCATACATGTGCTACATTTGAGGTTGATCAGTCCAATGGTTGTTGAGTTATGGTGAAAATGAACCATTTCTATGTACATAATGACCTCTATGACCTTTAACCTTTGACCTTGTGACCCCAAAATCTAATCAGATCATTGTCCCTTCCATGTGCATACATGAGCCAAGTTTGAAGCCAATCTGTCAAATGGTTCTTAAGTTATCGCGAGTATGAGCCATATTTATGTGTATTATTACCTCTATGACCTTGACCTTTGAACTTGACACTCCAAAATCTAATCAGATCATTGTCCCTCCCATATGCATACACGAGCCAAGTTTGAAGTTGATCCATCAAACAGTTCTTAAGTTATCGCGAGAACGAAAACGGGACGGACGACCCGAAAACATAATGCCTCCAGCAACCACCTACGGTGGGCGGAGGCATAAAAATTAATACTGATATTTTGACAGTATGTATATCTTTTGCAGACCAAATTTGCAATTTACCTAAACCATTTACCTAAACACAGGACTTTACTATTCCAAAGCAATATCAATACTCGGGACCTAAGTTATGGAACGATATCCCAGATACTATAAAATATTCTGCATCTCTTGCCAGTTTCTCAAGAAGGATGAAGAAACATCTTACTTCATCCTATTGATAATTTAATTTCCTTACACATTCCCCCACCTTCCTTGGGATTTCATCTTTCTGTTTTTACGTGAATTTCTCTTGTCTGTTACATTCCTTTTCTTTTGCACCTCCTACTCTTTCTCTATTCGATTTCGCCGTTTTCTCTCTCTCTCTCTCTCTTTCTCAAGCTCAGCAGTTTAGGATTTATTTGTCTCTGTGGGTGTGGGTGCACGGGTGTGTGAGGGTGTGCATGTGTGTTTTTGTGAGTACTTTTCTGTTGTCTCTTCTTGTCTCATTTTTAAAAAAATACTTTTTCATAATTATACGGATTTATTATGTCCTAGGGCACCCTCAACCCAAGCTTTTGCTTTTAGAGCTGTGTCCTTCAATTATTTATGTAATTACGACGATTGTATAATATGTCATATTTTATTATCGATACCATGAATGTCAATTGTGTGCAACGCTTTGTAACTGCAAGGAAAAGGCGCTGAAAAATCACTTTTGGATTGGACTGAATTGGAAATAAATGTGTTTGAACTGAACTGAACTGATCTGAATAGTTTAATAAATACAATTAAAATATGAAGCTGGAGAAAGTTCTATTTTGAATCCTCTCATATAATAGGGAGTGGAGGAGACTGATGTTATGGTTTTGTTTCAACAACAATTACATGTTGATATCAAATTAACAATTACATGTAGATATCAAATTAACAATTACATGTAGATATCAAATTATCAATTACATGTAGATAATAGATATCAAATTAACAATTACATGTAGATATCAAATTAACAATTACATGTAGATAATAGATATCAAATTAACAATCACATGTAGATATCAAATTATCAATTACATGTAGATAATAGATATCAAATTAACAATTACATGTAGATATCAAATTAACAATTACATGTAGATATCAAATTATCAATTACATGTAGATAATAGATATCAAATTAACAATTACATGTAGATATCAAATTAACAATTACATGTAGATATCAAATTAACAATTACATGTAGATATCAAATTAACAATTACATGTAGATATCAAATTGAAGGATCATCAGGTCTTTGCAGATGATCATACATACTAAATCTGTGTTTATACTCACTCCCTACAAGGCATTATCTTCTCCTCTATTTATATGCACATTATTCATGGACTTCAGTGTATATCTCTAACCCATGCCAAATTAAATGATTTATAAGTGAATAATGCAAAAGAGATACAACACCTCTCATTAAGTCACATCCCACATGAAAGATAGGAAATAATGATGCAAAATATTAGATTATCAGCTAAAGTACAAGATGAATAATTCAGCTTATTTCCAAAAGCTTAGTATGATTGCAATCAAATTTGAAACTTACATTTCCTTTGTATATCTTTCCTGATCCTCTCTTTCTCCATTCCACATTGTTGCCATTTCCACTGGTGTATCACAGAAAATCTTTTAAAACAAGAGATTTAAATATATATATATATATATATATATATATATATATATATATATATATATATATATACATATACACACATACATGTGAGACAATTGAGAGAATAATAGCATAGCATGAATCAAAGTTCCCCAGAGCTGTCCTACCATTTTGGAAATTTTTGCAAAGGTTGAAAAAATGTCTCCGCCGGGAATCGAACCCGGGCCTTTGGCTATGAACACCAATGCCTTAACCACTTGACCACAAAACCACCTGATCACAAAATATATATATATACATATATATTATACAAATAATGAATGTTTATGAGTGCAATGGACAGAATATTTCATGAGGTGAAAGATGAAATGATCGATCCATTTAACGAGGCGCAGCCGAGTTGAATGGATCAATAATTTCATCTTTCACCGAATGAAATATTCTGTCCATTGCACGAATGAAAAAAACATTCATTATTTGTTTTATATGACACCTAAAAATAGATCAAATCGCAATAAATCAATAGCGCTATACGCTAGCGCGCTGTTCACTGCAAACGCAAGCGTTTTACGTACGCAGTGTGCCTGGCTCTCCGCGTTCGTGCAATGGAGCAAATCGTATGGATCCAAGATTGCACGGTAAATGGAGCCACAATTGCACGAATGGTGACGTCATAGTGCAATGGGACAAATGATCAATATTAAACAACCAATCAAATGACAGGGATCTATTAAGGTGTTATATAAATATCAATATATCTACACTTGGTAAATGCTATCCTTGTACAGAGTGTTAGCTGTCCGTAAGAAGGGAGAGCTTTAAATAATAAATTCAAATCACAGTTTGACGTGAGGTTCATCTGTACTTTATTGTGCTACCCAGGCAACTAATAAAGCTTCACGTCAATACTATTGAATAATGCATTGAAAAAGCGCGCAAAGTGCGCAACCCCATTTCACGCACATGGAGCGCAAGCTACCATGGTAATTTTTGCGCACTGAGATTGATTCAACTGAGAAGGAGAGGGGGAGGAAAAAGAAAAAGAAAAAAAAATTAAAATTTAATGAGCCAATTCTGAGAAATCACGCGGACAAAAATCATGGCGATGGAATAAAAACAATAAATAAATAAAGAAAATTCTAGCAAAATTAAGAGGTGATCTGTTGATGATCGACAGACCACCTAAAAAGGAAGAGAGAGAGAGAGAGAGAGAGAGAGAGAGATAGCAACTTTGCACCATATATATATATATCTATATACATGTAAATATCATTCAATTGCAAAGATGGCACTGAAAATGCAGTAATGAAACAAAACAATTTAAATATATTGTTAAAATCAACATTTAGTTTTTAAGTGATATAGTTTGTACAAAAACTGTGTGACAGTCATAACTAATATTAAATTTTCATGCTTAAGTTTAGGTTTACCATGCAATTTTTCTTTGACTAACATGCATTAGCAAAGTACTTAATGGAATTGATATACTTGTATTAAACAGAGCAACAGGTACATGTAATGTATAAGGGACCATTCACAAGTGACTGCTCCATAAGCTAGTCAAACCTGTAATAAATACCACTTTATGGTACAATGAATATGCACTGGCTCATACACCAAAACAAGGGAAAAGCATTAAAGCTCTCTGAGTTGAAGTCATATTTGGAATATGGATTCACTCTTTCCCCAAACCATTCCTCACTTACCAAACAATTTATCAAGAATACAAGAATAGACATGTCTTCATCTCTAAAGAAATCTATTGAGACTTGGTTTGTGCATTATTTATTGTAAGAGTTAACTTTAAGACAGTCCAAAATTAAATGTAGACCACTGCAAATTTCCTTCTTTCTTTGATACTAGTTAATACTTACTACACAATGTGGAGTCTGAGATGATTTCACAGCACAGTACAGCTCATATCTGAAACCTAATCACAAAAAAACAACAACATTCAATCATGCATGCATGACATGTCTTCACATGTCTTCAACACGTCTTCGACACACGTATTTGATCTTTTGAGAAATGAGGACTTTTTCCCCCCCAATATCATAATGCATTCCATACATGTATTCTTCTTTCTTTTTTCAATTTCTGCTCTTTGCTTTTTCTTAATTTTCTTCTACGTATATCTGTCTTTCCTTGGTCTGTTCTGTACTTTCCTTATCATAATTGTCACATACATTTTTTCTTAATTTGAGTGTTTACTATAGTTTCTACTTTTCTATCTTGGCTTATGTCGAAAGGGTGCGTGCGCGGAGCGGGATGGGAGCGGGGAGGGAATGGGGATGGCCGCACCCTTTCGAGAGAAGCCCCCCCGGTTGTCTCGAACGGGTGGGTTGCGTGTGGGGAGTGAAATGAACGCACCCATTCGTAGAAACCGGGGGGGGGGGGGGGGGGGGGGCTTGTCTCGAAAGGGTGTGTTGAGTAGTCTGATATACCAGCCGTTTTTTGTTAATGTAAGTAAAAAAAAAGAAAGTAGGAAAGGAGACAGGCAGTTGGCTATCACCTGATGGGGGTGTCCAAGGCAGGCGGGGATCCGGGGGGCGAGCGGGCCTTGACCCCGACCCCAAATTTGTGTTTTTCAGCCCATTTTTGACCATTTTGGGTACCTCGGCCCCCTGAAAAAGAAAAGGGCCCCCCCCCCCAAAAAAAAAAGAACACCAAATGGGAAATGTAATGTACAATCTTTTTCTTTTTTTTTTTTTGTCGCAAATTTTTTGGACCTGTAATAGGATAATAGGATACGCCTACTCCCCTAAAAACAGTTTTTACGACACACAAAAAAATCTTTTTATGCACCCCCCCCCCCGCTCCGCGCACGCACCCTTTCGACATAAGCCTTCTATCTTGTATGTTATTGAATCAGTTTTTATCATATTGTATTTTGATGGTAAATTCAAATTGATTCAGCCTTCTGCTGCTATTTTGGATGTTTAAGAAAAAATAATTATTGAAATAAATCTGAACCAATATACATCATCCTAACCGGGCATCTTTATACAGAATTAATGAGAGGAAGAAAGGGAGTGAGTGGGTTCAGAGAATGAAAGGGGGGTGGGGGATCTGGCAACTGTTTTTTCAGGTATGAATTCATATCCACTGCATCATGGCATTAAAATGTATCAAAGACACATCTTATTTTCATCCACATGCATTTATTCTTCAGCTTAAATCTTCTGGCAGGAAGTCCAATCCTCTGGTAGGCAACATGTGCCCCAAGGACCGGCAGGGTCGCTAATTTGAAGAATGAGGGTTACAAAAGTACAAACATTCAATCTGACAATTAGTTCCTTAGAGGGATTCATTTTTTTAAATGGCATACATTTATGTAACACAACTATTAAAGATTTGCAAGTCAATTTCATTTTTATCAGATATAACTAAATCAATATCTGTTCCAATATTTCCTCTCTAATCTCTACTTGAGCTCATCCAGTATGTCTGCTTGTAGTCATACAACCAAGGATTACCATGATGAACTGACCTTTTTCACTAATCTCTATTTATACAGATGGGTAGAGAGATGAATAAGTTCCATTTTTGTCTCCACAACATGTAAATTTGGTCATGCGGGAAATTACCAAAAGTTGCTATCTACTTGTGGAACTCCAAAGTCGCGACATATATGGATTATGAACCTTTCTCATGAGAGATTAAAATAATCATTTTAACAAGAAATGTGTGAATAATATCCACATGTAGTTTTCCATGAAAAGCAGAAACATTATACAGCTACACATAGTAGAAAAAAACAAAATACTAACACGGTTAATTTTCTTCATGATTTTCACATATCAGTTACAACATGATTACAACATGATAAGGAAATGGAGAACTCTATTGCTAACGATAGCTATACAGAATAAAAATTGGATTAAAAGGTGAGAATTCAAAGGACAAAGTAGATCAAATATAGACACAGTTAGATCAGTACCATAACTATCATCACTATTGGATATTGGTCAGAAACTCTAGTATTTTGTAACGGCCAGTATTGGACGAGTTTGATATTTTTCAGTGCTACAGTAGTACAGTTGTATGCTGTCGTGCGTATAAATAGCACACTTTTTTCCCTTGAAATGAAAATGATAATATAAACTTGCTTCTCATGCATTACTAGTTATTTCTTCCATGAACAGCACTGTTTATCCTTTCTATGAATATTCATGAGTATTCTGAAAATGTAAATGGTCAATTGGAGCTCGCAGGGTTAAAATAATTGCAGTAGCTCCAAAGAGTTCAAGCTATTTTTTTCACGGGCATGATTGCCCATGCTCTATTTGATAATTTCTTCTTGAGCATTACTTCCAAACTGGCAGACAATTCATGGAGCATGTCATAGGCCTATACAGACTGCTCATAAACTTGTTGCCGGTGCGAGTCACTGCTCGGTCCAGATCAGCTGGCTTACTATCGGTATGGAATTAGTTGTAAGGAAGGGATGTAAAACAAACAAACCAAACATTAAATTCGAAAGTATGAAATTTGCCAGTCCCTCCTCAGATAAATAATTTCCACTATAATTTCTCACAGCTTGGTATATTTGTATAACACATGTATCTGCTCAAAAACCTTGGACTTAGAATTTTGCATTATGGCTTTCTTTGATTCCTTGACTTGATATCAAAGTTAGATCAGATCTGATGTTAGAGCTGATGTTGCATTATATTCATGATCAAGATATCATGCTCATTCTTTATTTCCAGGGCTGCCAACATTGGATAATAGTTGAGAGTGAGATTATACGAGAAGCGAAGTGCGAGGGAGCGAAGCGACCAAGCCCGACTGAGCGAAGCGAGGGAGAGGGGGAGGGTGTGGGGGGGGGGGGCGCCCCCCCCCCCCCACGGTGTGGAGCTTTTTTTATTTTTCAAGGTAAAATTGTGAGATCTGGTGCATACTTTATAGAGTATTTTAACATACCTAAAGGCAAATTGAAGAGAGAAAATTATACAATTTTACATACAAAGAAAATGATAAACACGGAATACCCACTTGTTCCATATAAACATAAAGAATTCATGTGTTTTGCGTATACGGTATGGTACGGGCCGGTCATGTCAGGGTATCGATGCATATAATATAGCCTAGCCCCGCTAGGATCAGATCTTACCATAGAGATCCTATAAATTAATCTCTATCTTACACACGCACGCGCTCGAAATGAGATAGAGAGTTTTCGACAAAAGGCGGGAAAACTTTCACAAGTTTTTCAGTGCTTCCTAAATTCTTGAGTTAGTCGCCATTTTATTGAAATCTATCATTTTTCATTATTATATTTATTTCAGATTCGTGCGTGAGAAATTTCATGATTAGCGTGAGAGCGTGAGAAATGGGTGAAATGCGTGAGTCTCACGCTCAATGCGTGAGTGTTGGCAGCCCTGTATTTCCTTTGCTCCGTCTCTTCCTCTTCTCACATTTTCCTTTTTCATCTTCTTTCTTTTCTTCCATGAAATCATGATTTTCTGTTTCTTTATTGTTCCCTGCAATATTGTTCTATTTTTCTACTACCACTTTGCATATTTCTACTCCCTGTTTCTTCTTTCTACATCCTCAGGCACCAATCACAAGTTTGGAGTCTGGGAATGAGAACTACCGGTAGATGTATTTATAATGAACTGTTCAAATGTTTACATCCATTGAAGTTCTTCAAATTACAATACGATATTCTCACAGACTAATACATACCTTTTATGTAATTCAGTGAGTCCAAAATGATGACATCATCTTTTGACAGCGATCTGAAAGAAATTAGTTTCAGAACTAAGTAAACATAAATAGAAAAGGTCATAGTGCAATGCAAAGCAGTCCTGTCTCTATTAAAACATTTAACCAATTGCAGTACAGTGTATCCTTTTAGTTACATTTGTGCATTATCGTTTGAATGCTGGAATAACTCATTTTGAATGAGAGAACGAAGTAAAGTTGCAGAAAATTTTAGTCTTTTTGTCATGTCGTATGTCGCACCATTCATGAATAAACATGATTTTATTGTAGATAATCATTTTGGGAAACCTAACTCAAAAGGAGACAGGCCCACACAATGATTACCATCACAAGTTCAATGTAAGCCATAGCTCCTGTGGAGTGCAACAATGGTAAGGAGGTCAACAATACAAAGGCATGAATGATATAAACTTGTCATGAATTTGTATTACGGTAACTTTATCTCTGCAAAGCACAAGAGTGCCCGCAAGATGCGTTTGCACAGCAAATGTGCCCCTTTTACACCATAGAGAACAGCTACAGTCAACTTGCCTAAGTCGAATTTCTTGGGACTGAAGAAAATGCTTCGACTTCAATTCAACTTATGAGGGGTCAAAAACAATAGAAATAAAGGAATGGGACCCAGTAAAGACCTTCGACTTAGGCGATTATTCGACTCATGCGACTTCGACTTATGCAGAGTTGAATGTATTTATGACATTCAGGTATCTAGAACGGCAATCAGAAGCCCAAAAAGGGTGGGGGTACGTCCCTGTTCTACAGTATACTCAGTGCGCCCCCCCCCCTCCCCAATTGTATTAAGCGCTATGTAAATGTTACATATTATCATTATAATTATGTAAAAAAAAAGGGTGGGTGTACGTCCCTGTTCTACAGTATACATCAGTGCCCCCCTCCCCAATTGTATTAAGCGCTATGTAAATGTTACATATTATTATTATAATTATGTAGCCTATTTATCAAAGTGTTCTTTTGACACTATTCAGTATTGACTTCACTAACAGTGCATGTGTAAAGGCCACTGATATTGAAAGTGACCTCTGAAGATATTTCATTCCTCGTCTGATGTATATTACAAAAATCTCAACAAGGTTAAATAGGATTCTAGGAATGACTAAGAGCAACCTGATTAACTTGGGGCCTGTTTCTCAAAACCGTCATAAGTCAACTTCTCAGCTAAGATCGCCGCTAGTTGGCTAGTTGTCTGCTACGTGTTTCACGAAGCCATGTTTGCCAAGATCAACGCCAACATCCCGACTAAGAACTTATGACGCCTCTGACCCTGTCATAACTTTTTTCATCGATATGCAGCGCCATCACATGTCATTAATTTGGTAGATTATGGCTGACCAAAATGGAAGCTAAATAGATAAAAAAAAATAATTCACATCTATCTTTCTACAGGTTCCTAAAATCAGTCATTCATCCTTGCTTATGTATGAATATTATATTTCATGTATTTCACATGAAATGATCTGCAAAAGAAGTTTCCTAGGGGGTATCTCCTGTGATTTTGACATCTCACAAAAGAACGTAATTCTACCATGTCAGGCAAGGCATAGTCAAAGGAGTAGTCTGTAGTTTTCAGACTCGTATATTTATTTAAAGATATATGATATTGAAGCGGGAAGGTTGCAGATATGATTGAAGTGAAAAGAAATGAGAACCAATTCCACTTACCGACTTTATGCGTGCATGTGTTTACCCTTGCAGAGATCCTCCAAAACAAAATGCTTCCAAATATTGCACAAATCCGGTTTCCAAAATATACAATAATCACAGCAGATATTATCACAAAAACTACTTGGCTAGCACAAGCGAGATTTTGGATTTCTCTGATAGAAATGGTAGAGAAATAAATTGAACTGCTTTTCTGTTCGAATTCCCAAGTGAAATGCAGGAGATGAAATAGAATTGGTAAGAATTTGTTGCAATTGAAATGAAGAATAAATTCCGAAGTGGAAAGATGACAATCTCAAATTACGTGTTGACTCGAAGAGAAAACTTTGAGAAGTGTGTCGAAGGAGAATGAAGATGATACTTTTCTTGAAATGGTGAAGTAGGGTGAACAAAGAAAGTATTGAAAGTGACAATGAAGAGTGAATGACCTGTGATTCGCTTAGCCAGGAATCACTAGAAAGTAAGCCTATTCACAAATAAACTTCCATTAGCGGTGAAATGGTGGCAAGTTTAGGACAGCTTAAACTTTCGAAGAGCGATGCACAAAAGAAAGTAATTTCCTTTCAAATTAAAATGTACAATAGGAAATATTTCTCTCTAATTACTTTTGGGATGCAGTAACTAGAAATGAGAAATGAAGAAGGATGAAATGAGGAAAATACTACAATATCATAGAATTTTACACGAAATAGTTCCAAGACACATATCTTAGTTTGTAATTTGGCAAAATTTTGCATTTCAGTGTTTTGGTCAAACCCTGACCACTGGATAAATCTTTTATTGCCTCCTTTTCTTAAGATCTGAATGCAATTAGTGTTTGTTTCAAAAACTAGTGTCCCGGGGGTACCCATCTTACATTCTAAGCGATAATGAAAGTAATTTCTAAAAACTGAATTTTATAAGTTTTTCTTTGGGGTGATCTGCCTAATTTGAAAAATATCTAGCATCCATAACTCATTGATACTATTTCTAAATTTTTCATTATCCCATTCACTCAATTATTTGTAAAAATCCTTTTACAAAATGTATGTGTTATTTTGATTAAGGCTATGTGTTGTCAAATTTCCTCACCGATAATATCGATATCACGAGATATTTAGCTAGCATGCTCTTCGTGAAACGGTTTAGCAAGATTAGAGTTATCTCCGCAGTTGGCGGACAAAGATACGATTAACTTGCCGTTGATTTCCAGAAGCACGCCCCAGGTTGTCAAAAACATAAAACCAACTATTGCCTGTTTGATAAAATAAAATACTGAAATTTCGTTGTTCAAATGAAATAGGCTAACCTATTCTGATGGAATAACAAGTGTGCAAAAAACAAAAAAAATGGGCAGTAAAAGGAAGCCTCTTGTTAGCTGTTGCTATGTAAAGCTTGACTTAACTAAAAACCACTCACACTAGTGCTCGGTTATACTAACCTTGCACAACAGACGTGCTGTAGCATGCAAATTGCTGACAATAAGAAAGTAGTGTTCTACCAATGAATTTTTTAAGACAGAGGAGCAAGAGCTGTTTCACCAGTGATCAGAAAAATATTTTTAGTTCATTTGATAGGGATAATTTATATCCAGTTGAAGGAATGGAATGGAAATACAATATTTTATTATTCTAAGTGTAAAAAGCAAATATTTCATATGAATTTGTTGATTATTTTAGTGATTTCAATCTTCGACTACAGAGGGCAGCATGTCACATAAATCTGCACAGCTCAGCATACCAATGGCAATGTAGCCCTATGACCCCTATGTGACTAAAAAGACTTTACCTTTGTGTTGATGACTTCAGCTTTCCTCTTGCATCTTTCTCTTTCTTGGAATCTAACGTTAAGAGACAAATAATCAAAGATTACAAAGGATAAAGTAATTTTGAAAATTAAGTTATAGATTCTAGATCTAAGTAGATCTAGATCTAGATCTAGATCTAGTCTATTTCTTTTTTTTTTCACATATAACACACTACACTGTCAATTATGTTTCCTATAAAGCAATCATCAAGACAGCTAACGTAGACTAGTTCTAGACAAGACAGCAAGGAAAATTAATTACAGTTACATTTTTCTTCTGAAATCACTAACACAGAACACAACACATGGGTCAACATCTAATACACATTGTCATTTCCACTACTCACCTGCATAAACATCATTTTTGACGATTCCAGCGCTCTCATCACTAATAACAAGACACTTTTTGTCGGTAGATGAGTCAATAAATGACCGCAGTTGATCAGCTCGCGTGCTCTTCCCGCTGCACGGGTATCCACACATAATCACCAACGGCATACCAGTAATTAAATTTTAAAAATGGAGACTAACGTTAGACATTACAACATTACACGATTGTTTCCCCCTATTGCATATTGCCATTTGCCAGGAAGCTAATGCAAACTTGTTGAGCCGCCCGGCCCCGCCGGCGCCGGGCTAGCCCGCGCCCGACCGCTACTCTAGGCGACAGGCGGCTCAGGCACACGGTGGAGGGGGTTTGTTCCGAAAATGAATGTTACACTAATGGCTATTGGCGTAGTCGTAAAAACTTTTAAAACTTAAAAAACAAGAATTCAGACACCCCTCCCTCCTCGCCCCATAAAAACTGCACTTTCATTTTCCTCATAGAGATGGCTGATGTTGTCCTTCATCATGTATATTTTTCTGGTGATCAAATAAATACATGTAAGACCATTTCTTGTGAGCATGTGGTACTGTACGATTCAAATGATGAAATCTGCAAAATCAATTTAAAAATAACATGCATTACTCTTGAACCTGCACGTACTATTCCCGAAATAGACAAGTCTGATTTATATGAAATTGATGTGCTTTGAAAAATGAGCCTAATAGCTAACTAGCTAACATGAATATAACGTACCGGCAGGGGCGGCAGTACAGGGGGCAGGGGCGGTTGTCTCTTTGATTTTTCAAGTGTTCCCCTCCCCCCCCCCCCCCAAAAAAAAAGGGGGGGGAAAGGAGAAAAAGAACAAAAAAGAGGAAGAAGAAATAAGAGTATGGGAAAAGAGAGGGCTGTGTCATGCAACTATATAATACCCCTATTTTTCAGCTTTATGAAAGGCACCCCCCCCCCCCCCCAGGTTTGCTATCTTATGCGACACGTGCATATGATCAGTCGATCACCAGAAACAGACCATGGCATAGAACAGTGCTTCTTAATCTTTTTTACCTCTATAGGCCCACTTTGGCTATTAAATATTTTTTCGAGGCCCACCTCCATTCTTGAAAATATTTTGAGGCCGACCTCACAGAATCTCAATGAGGAAAAAAATCAATAAAACATGACAAAATAAAAAATTAATAAAGAACGAATTGTGCGGTAATTATCTGGACCACTACATTACCTACATTACGTTACAAAATCAAACCTAGATAAATGAAAGAGTGATATAATACCTCCACCCCAAATGTACAGAAATCTTTTCTTTTTTTTTTTTAAACCAGCACATTGCATTGACGATAATCCACAACTGTTGATGTTATTTTCATATAATTAATAAACTCAATTCAATTTGATGTTGACAATAAAGCTGAATTCAAGATTTTTTTCCAAAATATTGTGGAATGACCTCGCGGCCCACCTGAGAAAGCTTCGCGGCCCACCGATTGAGAAGCGCTGGCATAGTTCTAAGACCCACACGTTCTTGAAAGCTATGCACATATTTTTTTTCCTTATTAGAATTCCTCTAACGTTATCTCTCGAGAATACAAAAAAAAAAAAAAAAAAATGAAAGTTTTTTTTTTAATATGAATGTATTTGAATTTGATAGATGAACGTCTGATAAATCTTTTCAGGGGCGGATCCAGCATTCTCCAAAAGGGGAGGGGGGGGGCAAAATTTTTAAAAACCGCTCGAACCGATTAGAAACGTATGGTTTAAGGCTGCACTCAGTGGCGTAATAAATGATAACTGATGATAACCTAATCAAACCCCCTATATGCGAGCGCAAAGCGTGAGCGGAAAAATCTCCATAAAATGAATCATACTTCTTTGTAATTCTTTCTTTAACTCTCAAGATGAAAGCATGCGAGCGTGGAGCGCAAGCGGAAATTTTGCCATAGTCCTTTCATTTTCTTTCTTCTTCTTCTTCTTCTTCTTCTTCTTCTTCTTCTTCTTCTTCTTCTTCTTCTTCTTCTTCTTCTTCTTCTTCTTCTTCTTCTTCTTCTTCTTTTTTTTCTTTCTTCTTTTTCCTTTTCTTTTCTGTCTTTTTTTTTTGCTCCGCCAATGGGGGGGGGGGGCGCGGCCGCTTTTTCGGCCCTCCCCTGTCCGCCTATGCTGTTAGAATAGAAGTACCAGTGATACTTGGACAGATCCTCTTTTTGGCATGCTTGTGCCTGGCGCGCCCATCCAATTCCATGCCAGCAGGCGCCTGGCGAGCCCCCAAAATCACACAGTCGATTGAGAAAATATACCGGTACCTCAATAATCTTTGGCTGGGGGAATTCCCTACTCGAACCGGATATCCCCCTCGAGTTTCCCGCGTATATGGGATTGTGGGTCGGCGCGGTCAGGATTTGGCGCCAGCCCCAGCGCTTGGATATCGCTAGCGCGCTATTTGAATAAACAACACAGTGTTACGGTTCAAAGAGTCGACAACGATTTGTGCTGCATGTTTCGTATGCTGAGAAACACCGTCCTTCAGCTTCACCGGAATAGTTTACTTTTACACCCTTCAATTAATATTTGCAGTCCTTTTTGCGACATGTCTCCCGGTGTTGAATCCCCCGCTAAGCGACAGAAAATGGAGGTAGACGTCGTTGAAGACGCTGTGTCAGACTCAGAGCCCATTTTGAAATTCGCAAGACTTTCCCCCGATGCCTTTGCTCCTGTTCGAGGCTCAGAACACGCCGCTGGTTATGACTTGTTCAGGTGAGACGAAGAGCAAGATGAGTGTACTAGAGGGGGTAGAGGGCTGTTAAAACTTACAATACGTGAGAGAGTAAGACTAACAAGTATTTAACACTTATCTAGTCTAAGTCTAATTAAGATGCTACCTAGGATAGGAATCTCTAGATCTAGATCTAGATCTAGATCTAGACCAAGTCTAACTAAGTTAGACTGGGTCATGTAACTTTAGACCCTAAGCATAAATTGTTTAGTGTAGTAAACTAGTATGACATGTATAGTTTCTGTTTGATAAGGGTGTTCTACGGAAAACAGTAACAGACTCCTACTGTACATATAACGTTACTTCTACAGCGATCATGCAATACCGACACAGTCTCGATTATGAAAGATCATGTCATGTCTCCAAGACACCACACAGTACTTTCAGGGGAGCATTTGTGTGGTGAGCTGTGCAAGTTTATGTGGCTGCCGACTACTTTAGTTGAGGATAGAAAACACTTACAATAATCAACAAGGTCTTGGAAAATATTTGCTTTTATTTAACTCCTTAGGAGTAGGATGATGAAATATTATATCCTACATGTATTTCCATACCATTCCTTCAGTTCGATCTAATTCTAAATTATCTCGATCATGTGAAATTCTTCCAATTTTTTTTTTTTTTAGTTTTTCTGTTTGGGGTCCGCCCATTTGACCGAAGGCCCGCGAGACCGAAGACCTGCGAGGCTGACTTTTCTCGTATCGTACATGCCTTCGTCACAAAATAATGCGCTATCGGTATATGAAATAATTAGCATGTTTAGGTTCTACTCCTCGTTTCCGGATGTTCCACACCTTCAATGAAAAACATTCGCTGCCCTTTAATACTTATTAAACTTCTTCTGGCGTAGGAATTGGTCAGAGCGGTGTGATATCATAGATTACAATTAGCTATTCTCGGCCTTGTGGGCCTTCGATCTCGCGGGCCTTCGGTGAAGTGGGTTGTCGCCTTCTGTTTGTTTTTCTGTTTTTTTTATCGCAGCTCTTGCTCTTCTGTTGCACACATGTACATGAGTCAGGGAACTGAACACTGCTTTCCTACTCTGAGCAATTTACCTTGTATAGGCCTACATGGGTGCAAGGTTATCCTTGCATTAAATGCAGGTGTCTGGGCACTTAGACAATTTTTGTGTTAAGTGCCCAGACACCTGCAGATAAGTGCCGTTGCATAATATACAAATATACAATGAGGGAAGAGTTCCTTTTGCGACAGCCACCCAAATTTAGGGATACAACTTGGAATGATGTTCTAGAGTCTAGATCTAGGTCTAATCTAGAGGGTGTAGATCAATAGCACCAATAAAAATCCTATAAATATGGTTTATTCCGTCAAAAATTAAAAGCTTACCTGAGCTACGATACCGTGCATTTCACGTTGACCTTGGTTTATTTACAGTCAGAAAAATAAGAGCAATGCATCCTGGGAGTTTGACTGATCCGGACTTCCGGCTTCCGGCTTATAATCATTAGGAGACCCTTCACTTTCAGCGATCTCTCGCTAGCGCAGTCGATAAGGCGTCAGTCTTGAGAAGTGAATGGTCTGATGGTACAGGTTCGAGTCTCGTCAGGTATGGTAAGTCAAGAAAAAAAAGAAAGAGAATAAAAGTCAAGAAAGATGAGAAACTGAAGAGAACCATTTTTTACTTTAAAAAATTGGGTGGCTGTCGCAAGAGGAACTCTTTCCTACAATGACACTCAAGGATCTTGCTCAAATTATTCGCATCGAAGGAACATCAGACGGTGCTATGCTCCCTCGTGATGTTCCTTCGATGCAAATAGTTTGAGCTTGATCCGAGAATGAGTCATATTTGTTTTATATTCCTAATCGCTCCTTGGACACTCATGTAATTACATGTACTCACATTCACATCACATTCAAGGAAATAATTGGCGAAAAGTGAAGAAAACAGCTCTGAAGGCGTGCCCGCAGCTAGTATCTCTGCGAGTTGTGTCGCATTCAGCATGATTAGTGAGCTTTAGATTGGCAACACGAGTCCTGTGACGTGGTATCTTCCTGGGTGACTTGCGTTCTCCTCTTTCCTTGTGTTGTGTTGAAAAAGTGGCTTTAGATTCTTGGAAGACGCAGTTAATTGGACAAAGTGCACACGCTCCAATGTGAAGCATTGTTACGTCATAAAAAAGGGTCAAAAAAGGTCTTGCATCGCAAAATTGGAGAGGATGGTAAACTGGCTCCAGAACCGTCAAAAATAGGAGGACGCAGGATGGACTGAAAACAGCTGTCTCGCGCATGCGCATAAAATTTTTTCTACGATTCCGCATCACAGGACTCTCGTTGCCAATCTAAAGCTCCCTATTATCGTGGTGCTGCTGTGAGCACTAGCACTAGCTAGCCACATAGGTTGCCCGTGCCGCCCTGTGGGGTACGGCGCAGGCTGGCTCAGCATTGAGCTGAGCTGCACTGCTTTTCCTTCATGTCGCAAGTACTGGGGGGGGGGGGGGGCAGGAAAAAAGTATAGTTCATTTTTCCCTAGGGAAAACGTGAACTATGCGTGATGTCAGCAATGAAAACTGAACTATGCGGAGGAAGCGTCTGTTCGGGAGCTATTCATTTTCTTGTTGTGTACACTCCTAATGCAACAATCTTACGATGAGGGATATAAAACTTGCTATTATAGTAACTTTGCCATCAGTGGTAACTTTCATGGAATACTGGATTTTGATTGGCAGTTGAGCAACATTACCATAGCAGTTACCATTGAGGGCAAAGTCACTATAATAGCAAATTTTATGCAAAACTGGCCAAACTAATTACAAACCATATATTCACCTGTATTCACTTGTCTTGCCGGGCTCCATGGAAGACAAAAGTCTTGTAATGCTCTCCCATTTTCAAATAAATTCCACTGCGCTGCATATCATAATCTTAAACTATCTTTGACTTCCTATTTGTGAAATCATACTCTCAGCCTTAGGAATATGATGTTGGTGTGCCTCAAACCTTTGCAGAGGTACCCCCTGACTTCCATAACTTCTCTCTTCACTTCCTGGCAGACATTCATGTAAAATAATAGATCCTCCCATACCCCTTGCATGCACAATCTTCCCTACTCTCTCGTCCTATCTGTTCTGTTGCTGTTATATTCTTGTTCTTCATTAACCCCTCTACTTACACTGTCAACACTGTTCTGCGAATTCCCAGGATCCAGCACTTCTCCAGGACTGGAGGAACTCAACTAAAGAAGAAGAAGGTTACTTACAAGTTACATCCTCTAATACTAGATCTAGTCATAGACAAAGACAATCATAGTGTGAGTGAATGACACATGATCGTATGCACGAATACAAGTTGAAGTTGTCATTTTAGGTCTGACTAACATTAGATTTAACAGTTACAGTAAGATCACTCAGACAAATGCAAGGTTTTAAATAATGAGGTCCAGTTCTAGAATTGATATGGAAATATCATTCTACACTGCTAGAACTAGAAGCAAATATTTTCCCAGAATATTACTGATTATTGTGATTTCATTCTTCAGCTAACTAGAGGTCGATCGCTGCAGAAAAAAACTTTTCTCGATGCTTTCCTCTCCCTTTCTCACTCACAGTAATAAAGACATGGTTGTACCAGCCAAAGATAAAGCTTTAGTTCCTACTGACATCCAAATAGCTCTTCCAGAAGGCTGTTATGGTAGAATAGCACCAAGATCAGGGTTAGCATCAAAGAAGTTCATTGATGTTGGAGGTATGTATTGTGATTTCAATATTTCAATTCTAATGTTGCAGATTCATGTAAACCATTCAAACAGCAAGAGTCTAAACAACAAGAGTGTAAAATTTTCAATAAAACACTAAATGTATGATTGAAAATTTCCCACATGAAATGGATTCTGAGATATAGGAGGGCAAAACTAGCATTGTGAGTTTAGGGAGTGTTTGTTGTCTGAAGGCTTGCCCAGTAAGTTGAGAGGAGAGGCCCTGTCACATCAAAATTCCATGAGTGCATTGCAGTCCCACCTCCACCTCCACCTTTTGCTACAACCAACGCGAACAATAACATTTTTAAAAAAATTGTGCAGGTCTTATTAGATATTACAATGAACATTATTATTTCAATTTTTGTTGTTTTATCCAAAGCTGGTGTTATTGACAGAGACTACCGAGGGAATGTATTTGTTCTTCTTTTCAACTTCTCCAACACTGACTTTGAAGGTTTGTTACTTCATTCCATTTGATGCATTTAAACATTTGTGTATTCCAAATGAAACTTGATGAAAAATATGTTTTCTCTTGACTGAGGCTAAATTCTAATCTAAAGTTATTTGACAAGGCTTAAAGTGATTACACAATGGTAAAAAATATTTTGATATATGATCAAGAATAGAATTCTAAGAAACATTAAATTAAAAATATGATGATTTTCAATCGAAATCAATGCATTTTGGCTAATTTTATCATAAAAAGTCAAGAGCTGACCCAAAAAAATTTGAGGACGAGGTATGACGTAAAAGTGGGTACCCAAGCTTCGCGCATTGCAGTTGTGCTGCGCGCTAGACTGTACAATATGTATTATACCTTGTGCGCATTTTGCTCTAAGTGCGCGACAAGGTACCCACTTTGACGTCATTTTGACGTAAAAGTGGGTACCCAGTTGAAACTGGGTCACAGCTGAGGGGTCAAAAATATCCTGAAATCTTACCACATTTGGGGGTTTCCTTGGCAACACGACTTTTAAAAAAACTTTAGGCAGATGATTTTCTGCTAACAAAATCATGCTCTTTCAAATGAGCTAACATTGTTTCAACATTGGGTACCCCCTTTAAGATATATGCCCTGATAGGCCTGATTGAAAATATGTATCTTATATCGTAGCAGTTCAAGTAACAAATAACTCTTATGTGTATTACAATAGAAGCATTTTATGTTATACCTTTTCTTCTTGATACAAAACATATCATGTATGATAGTGTGGATGTAAAGTTATGCGGTCTGTAGGCCTGTCAGCTTGATGTTTGGGGAAATTTTGGAAATGCTACCAACATTTTCTCTCATTCATACAGAAATTAAAAGGAATTTTATTGAACACTTTAATTGCATGTGAAAAAAAAATCACAGAAACTGAAAGTTCTGTACTGATTTTAGCTTCACACATTGCATTTGAATTTCAGCTGATAAGATTTCATGTTTTGTAAGTGGTTATCTTATTTGCATGAACAGGATAATATGAATCAATAGTTTCATACAATTTACCCAAGATTTATTGATGATTTAATTGCCATGCTATAACTTGCTGCAATATTGATTACCCTTAACAGTCAAGAGGGGAGAAAGGATAGCCCAGCTCATCTGTGAGCGGATCTTCATGCCAACACTAGTCCCCTGTGAGGTAAAGATAATACCCCTTCCATTCGAATACATACGTATGATAGGTGTTTGTCATACATTTGCCAATTGAATTGAATTTATTTATTGTCATGCACAACTGGAAAAGGCATAAAAATCATCTTACAATCTCACATTTACATAAGAATTATGACAACAACATATCAAGAACTTTTATCTACATACAACTTAAAGAATAGAAAATTCAACATTTATATTTAAATTATTTCATAGTAATGTACATGACTACATGCAATGGCATATAAATGGAACAAAAACAATTTAAGATCACAAGAACACGATCAAAGAATAAGAATTACAAATTAAAAAAAATTACCTAGGTATGTAGCACAGGGAAAATCCCCAAATAATGAGATCGACTATAACAAGGTAACGATTATAAGGAGGGTATACTGTCCCATATTTAATTGCCTGTAGGTCTAAGGTGGAACAAACCTGTTAAAGCGAGGTAGGCTATGACAGCATCTTGGATATAATGAGCTGAATCTCAAGATTAAAACAAAGAAAATAATTGGTTATCATTCCCATTATAACGAGGAAGCAAATTTCACAGCACCTCGATGGGCCAAAATCAGAAAATACCAGGAAAATACAGGCCCTGCACACACAAATCATAAGCGCAGTAAAGAAATATTGGTTGATGCATGTAGGGTGCCTCTTAATTCGATAGTTATGATAAGAATCAACTTATTGAGGGTGATGAATTGGGGATAATTTCCTGCTTATTTTGCATTCCATGATACAAGCTACGTGTAAAATGCAGCAATGTGATGGAATTGATACATCCTAGCCTGTATTATTACAAGCCTTTTTACAGCTTGAGCAACTTCATAAGATAAAGAGGTTACAACTCGTTATTCTGAAGTTTCGTTATTCTGAAGGTTACAGTCAGTTATTCCGAAGGTTCGTTATTCCTACAGTCCATTATTCCAAAGGTTCGGTTCTCCAAAAAAGGGTTCATTAATCCGAAAATGAAATGAAGTTTGTTAATCCAAAAAAATGAAAAGGGGCTCGTTATCCGAAAATGATACAAGGTTCGTTAATCCGAAAATGAAATAGGTACGTTAATCCAGAAATGAAAGAAGGTTCGTGAATTAATTGAGGTTCATTTTCAGATTAATGAACCTTATTTTATTTTCGGATGAACAAACCCTATTTAATTTTCGGATTAATGAACCCTATTCTTTTTTCGGACTAACAAACCTTATTTTATTTTTGGATTAACAAACCCTATTTCTTTTTCGGATTAACGAACCCCATTCTGTTTTCGGACAAACAAACCTTATTTTATTTTCTGATTAACAAACCCTATTTCATTTTTGGATTAACGAACCCTATTCTATTTTCGGACTAACAAACCTTATTTTATTTTTGGATTAACAAACCCTATTTCATTTTCGGAATAACAAACTTCGGTATATCAAAACCTGTTTTATTTTTGAAAAAACAAACTTTTGGAATAATGAACCATCAGAATTATGAACCTTCGGATTAATGCAGAAATGTTTGGATAAACAAACCCTATAATATTTTCGGATTAACGAACCTGTAGGTATACCATATTTGCGTGTTCAGAATAACGAGCCTTCGGAATAACAAACCTTTGGAATAATGAGCAGCACCGGATAAAGAGTCAACGTCAACAAAAATTACCATTCTGCTCTCGGTTTAGACTTTTGTGAAGAAACATGAAGACTTCTATCACAAATTTGAGGCTATATCATGTAACATTCTTTTCCTCTTTATATTTTTCTTCTTCTTTCTGAATCTACAGACCTTAGATGAGACGAAACGAGGAGAAGGAGGATTCGGTTCTACTGGTACAAAGTGATTAGCAAACATCTTCCATTAGTAACCATGTCTGTATACTGGAGTATGAGAGCTGGAGGGGGTTTCATAAAGCTGTTCGTAAATTTACGCATGACTTTACGAACCACTGGAACATGAAGTGCCAAATGGGATGCCCAGAGTTTTTGCTGACAGTGTGACTGCACTTCCCATTATCTCAATTAAATCGTGACAAAAAATATACTTCGCAATAAAAATGTTTGTAAACAATAGTAATGTTGATCTAAATCTACATCTTTCACCTTTATCTGATGTGATTTATAATGATTAAGAATCCCAGTTGGCTTGCCACATTCAAGCTGTTCGTAAAGTCATCAGTAACTTTGCGAACAGCTTTATAAACCCCCCCCCCCCCCCCCAGGACATCAGTCTGTGTGTGTGATGCAGATAGGGATATAAACCTTTAACCCACTGAGTATGATTTGATTTAGGTATAACACATGTTTCCATAGATCCGAGCCCAATATAACTTGGGCACAGTATTCAACAGATTAACAGTCTAGAAAATCAAACTTAAATACTGCATCAGACCAAATTGTTTGATAAGAATAATTTTTGAACATTTATTTTAACATATGCATAAGTGAGTATACATACGGCCCTTGTTACTCTTCAGTCTGACTGTTACTATAAATACTTGTAGATTTTTTTTAGTTTAATTTTGCTGCATGGTTTTTTTTTTTGGTGGGGGGGGGGGGCTGGCTGGATGATGGTTATGAAGTTTTCTGCATCGTGTGTATGAAACTTTTATTCCATGAAACTATTCGAAAAGGACAATAACATTTTTTTCACTATATTATAGGATTCATGGTATGAATTCTTGTAGCGTTGGGTTTTGCAATGATTTATACTCTACGTGTATGGTAAAGGTGTGTTCAGATATGATGCGACTTTGTGCCGACACATTTTTTGTGTACAGATCTATGGGGCATGGGGCAACCAAAAAAAGTCGCCGAGGCAAGACACATTTTGGTTTGCTGCTTGGCTGCCAAAAAATGTGCACCAGGAATTTTTTTTTTTTTTTTTTTTTTTTTTTTTGTCTGGGGCTACTCTTTGAACCCACCCACCCAAATTTGCTACATTGTATTACAGTTTACATTGGACCCTATGAGAATTTCAGGGGTTCTTTTTTAGTTTTCCAGGGCTCTTTTTGGCATTTCGGGGGCCCCAGTGAATTTTTTTCCCTGATGTGCACCCATCAAATTCCTAAAATGTTGGTGCAAAAATTGTTGTAATGAGATTGTTTGCACAAGTTTTGACAAAATTTTCTCTTATTTGAGCGTTGACACGTTAATGCACGTTCATTAGCATAACTGGCAGCACAAAGTCATATATCTGAACGCACCTTAAGATGACATGTATGAACAGACTTTTCTTGTACAGGATAGCTCACATACCAAAGGAATGAGGAAAACAGAATTACAGTACTCAGAATTTGGCAACTTTCAGAAAAAAATCTTTCTGGAGTTCTCATATTTATCAAGTGAAGATAATAGAATATTCCTTTCTAGTCTGAACTCTAAACTTAGGTAGAATAAACATAGGAATACAAAAATTATTTGGGAAATATTTTCAATGGATATTGCCTTACAGAATAGGTTTTAACATGTAAAAAATAAGGTTCTTTCCTCTTTCATTCAGAAAGAGACGGGCTTATTTGCTGTTTGCACTGTTTGTCATTAATATATACATGTATGTACTTGAACCAACTCACACTATGTGAGATTCAGGGATGCCTGTATTCAGGCCATAGTTTGGATATGTTTGTGTACAGTGTAGAATATATTTCATTCTGGGTGATTATGGCAGGGTTCATACCGGTCAGGGAATTTCTGGAAAGTCAGGGAATTGAAATTCTTTTTTCCAGAAGCAAAAAGTTAGGGAAAGTCAGGGAATTTGTCGATTTCATCCGGAAAGTCATGGAAAATCATCTATTCAAGATATTTTTCATGTTTATAAATTCGCGCTCCGGCCAGCCTTGCATTCACGGCACTCAGATCAGCTTTGAAACTCTTTTAATCAGCGCACATTTTATGTAAGTTTTACGTCACATATCATCGATCAGTCATGGAAATTTGCATTTTTCTGCCCTGGAAAGTCATGGAATTTTGAAAATGTATAAGTGTATGAACCCTGTTATGGGGCCCTCTTATCAATTCTAACTGGCATTCCTGGAGGTTATAAATAACCTTGCACCAACATAACGTATGACTATAAGAGACATTAGCTGATAATAGGCAAGTGGTGTTCACAGGTGCATGTGAATGCATCAGGGAGCAAGATTGCTAGCAAAAAAGAATGGTCTGAAACTTCACTTCTTCAACATGATTGAAATCCACTTGAGGGAATTGTATGGAAATAGGATTTTTATTATCCTAGTTTGAAAAAAGTAAACATTTTCCAAGAATTTTGCCAATTTCAGTGGCAATTTTACATCTTCAGTCGAGATGTCGACAAGTGCTAAAATTGAAACAGCCTCTCGTATACATGTAGCTGGTTCCCTGTGTAATTCTAATCAAGAGTTGCATTGCTCTGCTGTGACTGTTGATTTGGGGAACTGTTTTTGAAGCAAATGTAGACAACTCAAATTTTGTGAATTTATCAATTTATTACAAAATCTCGGTTTCATGCTTTCCATGTAGTCCTGGCTGTTAATAGTACCTTGACCTTTGTTTGGTACAGTAGTTCTGCATTATTAATGTTTTACAAATCAGGAGGAAAATAGATTTCTTGATTTACTGCTCATATTGGAAGAGGTGGTGCAAGGAATTTTCGTTTTGAAAAATTGTCTTCATAGATATCAAGTCAACACATTTTTATTTAACTTTGTATTCAGTAGATTTTGTAACCCTTATTGTAGCTCATATCAATTTTACACTAAGAAAATATATTTATGGAAGTGTACAGCTCAAAACTTCAAATCAAATATGCTTTGTTAGTGTTGCTCTTGTTTTTTGATGAAATGAATTTTCATGCAGTAGATGTCGTTTTCCTTGTGCAAGGGCACAAGCTGGTGCATGACAGGTGGATGTACAGTACATTTGTACATGTAAGCATTAAAAGTTTTTATCTTTCTTGCGTTACATCTATAAAATTTTAGACCGCACAAATGCGCACATGATAGATTTACTGCATCAGTGAAGTTACACTATTCTTCATGTAGAAGCCTTGATGTAAATAGGACTTATTTTTATCAGGAATATCAATGTCAGTAGCATTCCTCTCTGTTTTCGTTTTTTTTTTTGGGGGGGGGGTGGTGGTCATGTTGAAATCATTGTTTAAGCCTTCATGTAAACTAAAGTACTTTGAATGATATGTGGCATTACAAGTTGCCATAAGAACAGCTGGTTCATCACAGTATTCCACATTCAAGTATTATATGTTCATTATGATCTTCACATCATTTATAAATGACAGGAGAAAACAGATTATGGAGTATTAAATTGTCTATGTTTAAGAAAAGTAATATTGTTGTATTGATCATGTTGATGAAATGGTAATATGATTGTTTTATTGCCCACAATGAAGTATGAAATGTTGATGATGGCGTTTGCATAATTCATGCTGGAAGATGATACGTCTTGCAGCATGCATGATGTTGGTAATAGGTGATGGTGATGAAAATCACAGTAAGAATAATGATGGTGGTGACGAGAAATTTAGAGTTTGTTGCTGTGTAATAGTATGGTAATATAGACGGCATTCTTGGTGATGGAGAAGATGACAATTTCAGTATAGTGGTGGTGATTATGCTGGTGGTGATGCTGATAATGATGGGAAAATGAGTGATACTGATGGCAATGGTTCATTTTATCTCAACCTTCTCCCCTTTCTGATAACCTTTTGAACAGTGATGACGAAATCAATTTATAATGATATTGATATTAACATGGTAGATATACAGTGTACTGTGGTATGGATGATTGTATCAGTTACTGGTAATGTGAAAGGTAATGATACAGTCAAACCTGCTTCAGTGACAACCTGTCTACAAAAGCACAATTTATGTTTTCCTTAATAGCGTTTCTCATCGAAACATACATTAATCCGCTGAATGCTTAATCCTCTCTTTCCCATAGACTTGATACAGGGACCACCCATTACCAGTAGCCAAAGGGTTAAATGAACCGGTACATAAAGAACACCTGATCATTAAGTCTGCTTTTGTCTCCCTTGACTGGTCTATCTACACAGGCTTCACTGTCTTAGTAATAAAATTCAAGATGACTGATACAGTATCTTTGATGACGATGATAACGATGATGGTGATCAAGGTGATGATGATGATGATGATGGTGATTAGGATTAGGATTATAATTTCGGTCATGGTTATGATTGCAGGGTGATTATGACGACAATGATTACTATGATAATTATTGTGATGATTACGATGATAATTATTATGGTGAGGATGCTCACGATGATGATTATGATGGTGAGATTACATTGATGATGATGATGATGATGATGATGATGATAGTAATGGTAGATCAACTTTCTCTGAAGTACTAGTATTAATGATTATAGTCGTGATGATAAAAGTTACGACGATGGTGATAATACGAATACGGTCGTTGAAAATGTTGACAACATCGCTGAGGAAACTAGTAACCAGGAGGGGAAAACGATTGTCAAAATGAAGATTATTCTGTCAAAACGCGATGCTGATGATGTCGATATCGCTTTCAAGGAGTAATAACAGAATAAACGTACTTTTTAAATAATTATCTTGTTTTTATTTTCATGCCAAGAAAGCGAAGATCGGGGAAAAGAGGTATATCGCATAACTAAGTCCTATATAGTTTTCCATCTTGTACTCCTTATTTGACAGAACCGTCTCGAAATGTCAGACAAAAATTGTAATCCAGTCTAAATTAAGAGATATCTCATCTGAAATTATTCATTGTATCCTTCAAAGATTCACTCAAGAAAAAAAAAATCAGCATGGGCTGGAATTATGTAAAGAGGCTAATCAAAGCTCCACTTATTACAAGCAATGACATCATTTTAGATCAGCAAGTGGCCGGTTATATGACAGCTTACATGGTTGAGGATTTTGCTTGGAAGGAGTAATTTCAGGCGGGCGGGGACAGAGACAAGAGGGCAGAAAGGGTCACCGGAAATTATGAGGATGATAATATCTAATTGGTTGGCTGAACTGCTGTATTTAACAACAACTTACATCATAGAACTACTTTCTTAAATTCCACCTCAATACTAGTTTAATTTGGCCCACGCAGAGTGCTTCCACGAACCATGTGAAATTATACCGGCAAAAATACATTGTAAACAAATCATTTTGATATTTTCATGGTTGAACTCATTTTCTTCTTTCTGTATTTGAGGAGGTCGGTGCAATATAGTGCCAACCCACATGTTTTCTTCAAATTTTAAGTTTTAATCACAGAAATGCTGCCTTTTCGAATGTATTGGATATTTACATGGGATGCTTTTGAACATGAATTTCCACAAAAGAACAACAAATATTTTTTTTCTTTTCAACATCAAAACAGTGCTAACCCACAGGTAAAAAGATGTTTTAAAACTTGTAATACGCAGAATTTAACTCAATTTTTTAAAATCATGACTAAAATAAATACTTTAAAACCTGATGAATCTTCTTGTTTTACAAGCTACCGTTATGTTATGCAAATTGTAAAAATTGCCGAAAAACTTATCGCTCCCGAAGATAGGAAGAATATAGTGCTATCCCACATCACACAAAAATGCATCAAAATTCCCTGTTTGAAATAATTTTGCCATCATATTCTGGCATTTTATTCAATCTTTTAGTAAGTTTGACAAAGTCACATATCTCAATTGTCAGATTCATTTGGTACTTTGCAAATTGAAGTCTATCACGCTTAAAGTTGTGCACTTTTTATGAATCATACTTTTTCCAATCATGGAAGCTGCCATATGAAAATGTGTGGGTTAGCACATTATTGCCGCTTAGGAGTTGCTTCTTTTTCTTGGGGCAAGAACATGCCCACCTTATTAGACCAATTTAACGTTTGATTTTCGATTTGAAATTTTAATAGCATGTAGAATACTACCAAGGGATTATGCAAATGTATGTAACTCATTTTTCACAAAAGTGTGGGTTAACACTATATTACACCGACCCCCTCATTTGTTTCTTTGTCTATAACAAAGACATTCGGGGGAGGGGGCTTACAAGCTACCCCATTAGGTCGTATCGCCCCTCCGTATAGAGCTAATTGGTAACAGAAATACAAGTGCAAATCACCAAAGATAAAAAGATGGAGCCTATTGTTGGCTTATACTGCTTTCACATCAAGGTACGGTCGCTGCGACCGGTCGCTGCGACCGTACCCAGCGACCGATCGGACGTGCTTTCACACCTCCGTCAAAATTTGGTCAGGCCCAGAGCGATCGGTCGCTGTATAGCTGACCTAGCCGGAAGCGGAAGTAGAGATAGTGCGTAGGCATGTATGGGGGTCATTGCATTTCGATCGGTCGCTGAGTACGATGTGCTTTCACATCTAGCTTGCATCGGTCGCGATCGGTCGCTGAAGTACCTCACCGACCGTACTCAGCGACCGATCGTTTTTGACCAAAACGATCGGTCGCAGCGACCGATAAAATGCTTTCACATTATGATTTCATCGGTCGCAGCGACCGCTCGCAGCGACCGTACCTTGGTGTGAAAGCAGTATTAGACCTAGTCCACGTCCTGGACGATTTTTACTGATTGGGCAAACCATAACCAACACACACACGCCCGGGCCCGCGCCCTCCACTGATTCACTTACCCCCAGTGATTCACCTTACCCGCTGATTCACTTTCCCCGAAAAAATCGTCCAGGGCATCTCGGCAGAGAGAGGAAAGATAATGAAGTTGTGACCTTTGTCTGACCCAGAGGTTACGACCGCCCCTCGCAGATATTGCGCAAGGAGCACATGAATATTCAAGTTGTTTGAACGTACAACATGTGCACAGCAAGCTAGCGCATTGACCGAGGAGAACGCCGTTCTGATTGACAGGGTTTGTCGACCAATCGGAATCGAGAGCGAGGGAGACTGGGCTCAGTGGGCGGAATATCAGTTCCCTTGAATCTGACGGGGAACTTGCCAAGATTCACTGGACTGTTGTTTCATATGACTATTCAGGGTGTGTGTATGCGTGTTATGGGGTTGTAGTGTGTTGGGTGTTTGGTAGTCGTGTCGTACAAAATTAACAACAGTCCAGGAGGTGGACTATATTAGACCAGCTGCTGGTCGTTTTAAACTGTCACTAATTCCCGAGCATGCGTGCGCGCGCTGATGTAGTCCACGTCAGGTCCACGTCCTGGACGATTTTTACTGATTGGGCAAACCATAACCAACACACACACGCCCGGGCCCGCGCCCTCCACTGATTCACTTACCCCCAGTGATTCACCTTACCCACTGATTCACTTTCCCCGAAAAAATATTCAGGGTGTGTGTATGCGTGTTATGGGGTTGTAGTGTGTTGGGTGTTTGGTAGTCGTGTCGTACAAAATTAACAACAGTCCAGGAGGTGGACTAGCGCTGATGTGGTATCCCATGGGTATCTGGTATCCCCACGAATTCGCTTTCCCCATGCAGTCTTACCTCTCCATAATTGGCGGAGGAGCTTCGCTTTTTAGATTTGGTTGAGTTAATTTTTTTTTTCTGTTCCGGTGGAACTGTGTTTTAAATTGTGTGCATGTTTTACTTGATCTTATATTATTTTTGTAATTCTTATTTGATAGAACATACAGTTGTATTCATGATTCCTGTTACAATGGGACTCCGCTATGATATGCTCCAACATTTCTTATGTTGTGTTGTATTGACTTGTATCATAGTGTTGTGCTGTCCTCGGTTGTTGTTTTTTTCTTGGTTGTTTTTGTTTTTTGTTTTTGTTTTTTCATTTTTACCTCTTTTTTTTTTTACTTCAGGCATTTCAACTTTTTACGTCTGCATGGCAATTTTGCTTGATTACTTCTTTCACTTAGGGCACCATATTTATAATCTTTTGATATAATAAGCAAAAGAAGATATTACGCAGTATAAACTCATTTAGCTATCGGATTTGTCTCTTGTGAGGTCATTTTCAACCATTTCCACTTGTCCCAACTGTTTGACGCAAATCTTTGATCTCTACTTGTCCTTTCTCATTTCGTTTATCCTTTCACTTTTGGGGGGGGGGGGAGGGGGGTGTGATTATAGTAATAACGCAATATCTCCTACTTCTACTTAAAAGCTTCCCCCTTTTTCGCCCATCGCAAATCAAAGCTTATTTTGCCAGCTGCCTGTGCATGCAGACAGATGTCAATTAATCAGGTTAATATGAATTACCAAAAAATTCAGATAAGTACCCGAGATTATATTGATGTTATGCCCTGTCTTCCGAGAAGAGAGGGGGAAAAGGATGTTGAGGGAGTTAGAAAAAGAGAGGGAAATAGGTAAGTTGTAAGTGATGTCTTGTAAATACATGTATATGAGTAAATAAAATTCTAAATATTATTGCAAAGTGTTTATTGCGCGTTATTTTGGATGAACTTAATCATTTCACAATGGATATCATTAATAGTAGTTTCCCTTAAAGTCAGCTTGCTAAAGTAAAATGCTTTTGAATACAGCCCCTGACGGTCTTCCTTTAAACACTTTGGTAGTTTTAAAGGTCAATTATGACTCCATGCAGGTAGAATAATAATTCTCTCGTGTTATTGAACTTATACATTATTACATAGGCATTGATACAGTAATTAATGGAATTTACCAGGAGGTTTAGCATCACTATAGTTATTTGTGATAAGTCGTTGTTTGTTCACTTGATAGAGCGAGTCATTTGGCACGTTCCTCTCTACAATCTGATTGGTCGCCTTGATATAACCGTGGTAATTCCAGGTACATCACCAGTTGGTGCGAAACTCTATAAAAAATGTTTATTGACATTCCTTCATTCTGAATTCAACCCAGGTTTTTCCTCTGCTTTTGCCCTATTTTGCCCCAAATTACGTCTCATTCCATTTCTTTATTTAGAAATATCATGATAACTATTCTTCAAGAAAAAAAGAGTAATTATAGTAACATTTGATTTTCTCATCATCAAAACCGCGTAAATGGTTAATGAATTGGACTAATATAATTGCGAAAACTCTGTCCATACACCACACATCAAAGACACTCGCCCACCCACCCTCACTCACACACACACACACACACATATACCTTCCCCACATTCGCTAACAAGACTCCTTGGTGTTATTGTCCCTGTCGATGGTTTGTTTACGCCAAAACATGCCATTTCTGAGAATTAATTTCGATTCCTAACGATGTCAATTTGTCTGGAATGGTTTCGAATTTCACAGAGGAGAGTCCATTTTTAACAATAGCTACTGGTTAGGCATATCTTACAAACAATAAGGTTTGATACTTATGTTTTCTTCAGTTTAGTTGAAAAGAAAAATGCTAGCATGACCTGACTAATCTCTTCTGTAAAAAACTAACTTTTAATTTTTCGAGTAAAGAATCAAGGAGGTTGGAAATACCGGTATACACAAGAATGGAAAAAAACACACACACACAAAAAGAAAAACATTGGCTGTTTAATTGTGGAATGTAAGAGGATAAATTGTCCATGGAAGAGGGGGAAAGAGTGTTCATGTTCAGTGTCGGCCTCATTACCTGCCACTCATAATTTAGTCACTTTAATAATGTTTGGTATGTCTCATTATGCTTCCATTCAAGTTCATGGACTAGTGTATAAAAGCATTACTTTGTTCGCGGTAAGTCCTGTTCTCGTTGTGGAACGCCACAATGAGAACAGTGCAGTCAATTTAATCCACCCACTTTTTTCCCAGACATCGGACATTTTTTTAATGGATGTGGTTACATGCAAAGTAGAAAAGGATACTTCTAATGCAGACGCTAATAAGAAACGCTAGGTTTAAAGAGCAGTTTTGAACCTTGAATGCCATGATAAGACTCTTTACCTCATCATCTTGTATTTATGCATTCATAGTTATCTGATATGCCGAAAGGACGTACACATCCTAGCTCTTTAATACACTATGAACATGGCGACAAAGAAAACGGACAAAATAAACAACCTCTCATTCTACCCTTCACAATGGTTCTGTTAGTCAAAAGAACATCCCTTCACAGCTATTATGTTTAATCATGTAGTTCCAGGTGAATATGCATGTGACACCTGTTCCACATATTTTAGACAATAGCAGTGAAGGGATGTTCTTTTGACTACCAGAACCATTAGTGAAGGGTAGAATGAGGGGTTGTTTATTTTGTCCGCTTTCTTTGTCCGTCGTGTTCATAGTGATATCAATTAATATATCTTTTTTCTCAATAAACTTTTATTTGTACGAACCTTTTGGTAATTGTAACAAACGATTTCTTTTTTTTTTTAAGTTAGAGCATTTCCGTCACCTATGTCCAACAACCCTTGTGTCATTTTCAATGAAAAAGAAAACCGCTGACGCCTTTGTCAGTAAATATGCATTGCACTATTAACAGTTTCATGAATTCCAATTTATGATGTAGATTCCTATGTGTGAAAACATAATTTTTAATATGAAGAGTAATTTTTTCATCCATACGGTGAACATTTTAAGACATATGGATTAACAGAATTGAAAGAAAACATTATCAGACATCATAATAAATATGTGCACTATAGCATGGAATTATGACGAAAGTTTGAATGGTGTGCATGAACCTATAGCAATCTACTCGGAGGCAAGCAATCATTCCAGATAATATCCTAACGTATCTTTCCTTCTGTTCTATTTTGTCATGTATTTTCATGGCAAAAAATGGTGGGGGGGGGGGGGGGGGGGGGGGGCTTGTGTGGTTTTGTTCGAGGTTATTTAGAGTCTTGTGCCGCCTTCTATAGACATAATTATCTGGCATCATCCGTGCTCAAAAAACGGCCTTATTTTTATTTTGTATTTTGTATTTTTTGCTTCGTTATGGTTTTTTTTCTCATTGGTTGCCGTTATAAATTTCTACCAGACAGCAATCATAAGAATTCAAGGCATTGCCTAACTTCGTGAGCAGCTGATTTTAAAAATTCTCAAACTAAGATGAAAAATGTGTATGAGTACTTATATTTGTACTCAGAAACCCTGAAACCAACCATAATTTGACATGAAAAACTGTTAATAAGACGCATACGACGATTTTATTAGTTTTGGTCTCATGAGACAAATAACTAGAGGAGCATTTTCAACCAGTTCAAAAAACCGTTGGCTGCACCTCTCTCCCTGTACTATTACATGATATGCATACACACACACACACACACCCTCACGCACACCACCGTACTATACATGATATGCATACACACACATACATACACTGTTCAGGTGAACTCTGTTGAGACAAATAACTAGAGGAGCATTTTCAACCAGTTCAAAAAACCGTTGGCTGCACCTCTCTCCCTGTACTATTACATGATATGCATACACACACACACACACACCCTCACGCACACCACCGTACTATACATGATATGCATACACACACATACATACACTGTTCAGGTGAACTCTGTGCACATGCACGCTCCTTATGTCCAGTCTGTGCAACCGACCATTATATTTTCTTCAATCATTGGTTTACATTTTTAATATTTAAAAATACTTTCCGTCGGCATTATACTTTGAAACTTTCAGACTGGTATTTTTAAACTATAACTCTTGTATTTATACCATTGTCAAGTAGAAAAAAATGAGATTTTTTTTTAAATTCTCACAATGTTAGCCTTTTACTTTCAACATTCCGTGTAAGTAATATCTTTTGCCCATAGTAACCAGGACGCACGATTATCTCTAGAGTTTCCTTATGATTATGTCTTTACTTTTTTTCAATTTTTCTTCTCGTTTCCCTTTATTTCCTTCTTAACGAAAAAAAAAATCGCATAGGCTGCAATCTCCTCATGAAAGTTATTTTTCTCTTCTCTATTAATTCGAAAAGTGGAATTTGCGTACATTTTCCAAATTTCGGCTGAAAATTCGATTGTATATTGGATTTTCGCACTTCTTTTGTGGAATCCCATAGGATGTTTTGTAGGTTGATGGAAAGAATTCGAATATGATTAAAAGGAACTGGAATGCCCGGGGGCTTCTTCATTCCCTTGTTGAGAAATGTATACAGATTCTCTCGGTTACTCTGATAACGGAAAGTAAGAGAGCATGCTCTGTTACATAAAAATAGTACTGACAATTAGTGGAAGATATAATCGTGGTAATAAGAAACGAACCTGTACACCCTGCTCACACAGTGGAACGAGATTGAAAGTTGTCAGAATTAATTCTGTAACAGATCTGAGAAACTTGAGTGTGAAGGTTATTTCACAGTAGAATTGAATATTTTCTCGAGCTGTTGCAATATCAAGCCTACAGCGTACATAGCCAAGATCACGTTGTTTTGTTACAGTGTTTCGAGGTCAAATAAATAGGATCATTTAAAAACAAAATATGTATTTCCACACCTTTTAAAAAATTGGCTTATTTTTCTAGTTTCTGTCGTATGTTTCCATTTCTTCACGTTTCCATTTCTTATGTCATAATTCATTTTCTTATTTCCCATTCATTCATATACATTCTTTCACAGCCATTATTGATATTGATCGTAACTAATGTATGACAATACACTGAGATCATTTACAGCCTATGTTGTTTGATATCCAAAGATTAACACTATTCAACAAGATGACAGAGTGTGTATCTTTCAGATTATGGTCTTTCTATAACCATGATAACAGGTAGTCGAGAATGCATTTACCGTGAGGGCTCATCCTGACATTGCCCAATGACACCAGGGGGGGGGGGGTTGTTTCATAAAGCTGTTCGTAAAGTTACGAATGAATATGGCAAGTCAAATGGGATGCCCAACGTTTTTTCCTGATGCTTTAACAAACTGTGACTGCATTTCCCATAATCTTGATTAAATTGTGGCAAAAAATGGACTTCGCAATAAAAAAATGTTTTAAACAATAGTAATGTTAATCTATGTCTACATATTTCACCTTTAGCTGATGCGATTTATAATGATTGAGAATCCCATTTAGCCTGCCATATTCAAGTCATTCGTAAAGTCATTCGTAACTTTACGAACAGCTGTATGAAACACCCCCTGGACACCAGGGGTTTAATAGTCCATGATCATAGTCCTTCCCATTGGCTATTCCGAGATATTATGCACACTGCCTACTTGAACAATGTAACTTCGAGTTCGCCAGTGCCGATATAGGAGAATATTATCCTGTTAATGCTATATACACCAAGAATTTGAGGCACTTGGGTATTGGTCAAGTTGGTTGAAAGTGAATTGATCGTATCGCCATTGTGAAGATATTCAACATCTAAACAATTTAAGGAATTTGTTAAGTTCTGCAGTGTTGGTTAATCGTAGTTACCATGCATAATTACGACTTCGTTATGGGTTGTAAAACTACCTCTCTATTTAAGCTTTACTTATAATAACAAGTCGTTTATTAACACAGTTTGGTATGATATGGGAATGGTATTTCAATTTTAGGGGACAACAATAGACTGGAACACACCCCATAATGCCTCCTTCAGCGATCGTGATACTCGTGCTATTGCGTGACTAATTGTGAATGTATGGCGATAGGTCAAGGGCGCCTAGGACGAAGCTATGGCTATTGGCTTACATCCGGTTCTTCTGGGAGAGACGCTCATTATCAAACAGGAACTATTTTTATCTTATTCTGGTCAGAAACTACATTCACACCCTCGATCTTTAAGCTTATTATATGTAAAGAAGTTACTGGCATCTTCCAGTTTTCTTTATTACAAAATGAAGGTGAAGGATTCATGCATCTCAGAAGAAGATTAGCTCAGAAAATCTAACATAATTTCTTTTATACGTGATCTAGATTCTAACTCTTGCTCAGTAAATTCGAGAAATCTTTGTGTCTCATTCCATTTCCTACATGTCCTAACGAAATGTTCAATCCTGATAAGTTTCTGATTGACCGCAGGTGCTTTGCTACATCAATTTGAATAAGGGCATTCGAATCAGATTTCCCGACAAGATAACTAAGAGATAATTAAAGTTATGGATATAATGGAGTTAGCGGCAAGTAATGTGTCTTCATTGGTAAATTCTTATTCCAATTATGATCATATTAATGCTTTAGATTTTCATACTTGCCGACGTAATCTTTTGTATGATCACATTTTTTTCAGTGATAAATATAGTTTTTAAAGAGATTTTTTTTTTTTTATAGATTTGCTGACTGCCTGTAAAAGTGTTTGATTTGCCGACTGTGCTAGTCCAGTCCGGTCTGCAGAACCACTTGAAGATTACAAAAAGATAACGGATTTCTTCCCTATCTTCAATTTTGTCCAGCTTCCACTGTCCATGACTATTGTGCAGGTACACACTCCTAGATACATTCATTGACTCCTGTACAAAGTTTTAATTTTTTACAGGTGTACAGGGGGTTCAAAATTGAGCAAAATCTGAAACCTAACTTTAAAAATAAGCATGCATTTCGTGAAATTGGTTCATGATCACATTCAAATTACCTCAGAAAATTTGTACATTATTCAGCTATAACCCATGTCAGTATGATGTATAGATTTGTAGATATTAAAGATCAAAGGTGGGAAATGTGTTTTTTTTAACTCCTAGCATAATCACTTATGTTTAAAGCAACGTTTGTTGATAAAAGATAAGGAATCGTAAAATTCAATGAATAAATAAATGATGAAAAAAAAGGATAATTTTAGACGAACCTATGTCTAACCCTAAAACAATTAACAATAATCTTCAGGCTATTGACTACATCATTTCATGGGCGTCAATGGAGGGGGGGGGGGGGGGAGAGGGACTTTTGACATTTTTGGTGTATGCCCCCCATTTATATTTTTTGTTGTTATTATATATTATCATTATTAACTAAATAACTAGATCATGAACTAGGAGAAGTTATGCAAGAGGACATTTCATCCTCTTGTAATATTCCTTTTCTTTTTCCTTTGCTCTCCCCACCCCCTCTCTCCCTCTCTCTCTCTCTCTCTCTCTTTAATGTTTTCACCATTTTTATGTGTGAAATATACTAGTACAAAGCGCTCGATTATGTTTATGGCAGAATTTGCCGCACTAATATGCTGCCGTCTTGTGCATACATGTACCTTTAAAACTTGATATTATCGTTGCTCTGCAGTGAAATAAGGAAAAAGGTCAGAATACATTACATAAATAGAATGATACATGATATATCTGGAGCAGACAACATGTGAGGAAATTTTCAAGACAATCAAATTATGACTTCGTTTTTTAGGTTTGTCTCACATTTGTCAATTTGGATCATATTAATGTCTTGAATTTGAAATAAACATCTTGCATTTAAAACATACTTCTAAAAATCTTAAATCCAGGTCGGAATTATAAATGAGCACCTTGTTTCAACAGATGACAAATGCAGTGTTGAGCAATGTTCATCGCATGAATTCTGCCATTCTGTTTGAATCGATTTCAGACTTTGCTTTGTCCACTCATGGTTTAGATTAGAATTTCTTTGATTTTCGCATTAATTCAAACAAATGTTAAAGTAATAGCTCCTGCTTAAGTAAACACATTGGGGTAGAATAAATACAATCTTATTCAAATGGTAGGCCTAACGGACGTATTTTCTTCACTATGCAGATGATGAATATAATTAACCATTCTTAATGTACAATTAATGTCTCTCCAAATAGAAAACATCGAATGCTGATGAAATAATTTTTTTCTTTTAAATCTAGTATGGTTTATATGCGATTTTCATTACTAGTATATATAAGGTATTGTTTCACTTACTGTCATTCACAAGAAAAGCATTTTAGGGGTAGCTAATGTTTTGTGAAACTCAATAGATTGGTGAAAAACACTTTAAAAACAATGGCGGTTTTCTGGTAAAAGGCTCGCATGAATTTTTCTCAATAACGACATTTTAGTTCTAAATCGACGATATAGTGGGGAAAACAGAACACCTTTCTCTGTACATCCTTGGGTATCCTTCCGGAAATATTCCTCAGAAAAATATCCACAAAGCTTTTGTATTTTATATGAATTAGTTTCCTGTAAACACTGCGATAAAGAGATCTATTTAAGGCGATGTATACTTCACGATATTAAAGCAAACATTCTGTATTTGAATATGTTTATATCACACATTTTAACGAGTTTTTCCTTATATGTTCAAAATGTATGTCATGGCGATTATTCTTTGCTTATTCAAAATGACTACTTTTTGGTAGGAAGCATTTCAAGATCTATTTACCTCACTGAGGTTCAGTACGACCAGAGAATGCCTTGATTAACAATGATGATGTAGCAAGGACTGTGAGGTGAGATATCCTCAAAATCGTATAACACTTTTACATTCATATTAAGTGAAGAAAAGGAAAAGAGTGAAATCATGCATCTTAGTCCTATGCCAATGTCTTTGTCAGTCATAATACTTTGCATATGCCAGTGGCAATGTTGTCACTGTATTTCAGATCACGACTTGGGGCGTAAACCCCACTTTCTTTCTCTTCCAGACTAAAACCCGAGTATTGCCGAGGATGACATCTTGTGTTTAACTGTTTAATGGGTCTATGTTTAACTTTATGAACATGTAAGATATCCTTGTGCCTTCTCATCCTCACCCTTTCTTTTCTCGCTTTTCTTGCTTTTGATTAGTGAATACTTTAGATTTTACCTTTACCAATGGCGGTATTTTTTAGAATTAAAACAAACTTTGTATTTCAGATCACGACTAGGAGCGTAACCCCCATTTTCTAATTCTTTCAGATTGGAAATCCGAGTATGTCTTCTTCAATTTGTCTTTAACTTCAGACATTACTTCATGTCCTTCATGTTTTTGGTTGTTGCCTTTTTATGTTTCTTTTCTCATTCCCTTTTAGTAGAGTGGGTTAGGGAAATTTTCGTGACAGAACGGACAAAAGTACCAAATTTGGCATGAACACTCCTAATGGCCTACTAATCAATATTAGCCTATTGGTTCTCTGACTGAAGGATTGCAAACTCACTCTGCAGGTGCATTTGGAATAATATGAAATTAATGCCAGCTGATAATATCGTGATTTAGAGCAAAATCTAAATTAAGGAGTGTTAAGTTCTGAAGCAGTAAAGAACACTTATACATAATTTTATTTCATTAATATGATTTCCAGGCAAAGAGAAAAACATATTTAGAAAGAAAAAAACAGAAAGAAATGCAGCCTACTAGTTCCTGAGGATGTCTAAAAGAAAGTAAGTTCGTATTGAAAGATTCTCCTAAAAACCTAACTAGTCGGCAGTTCAAAAACCTTCATAGGGTCTGCTAGTCTTGTACATGTATTTGTTTCTTCTTAACGCATTCAACCAATAAGTATCCCTGTCAAATCATTACGTGTATCAGATTTCGAGATATTCCTTGGCCTGTGCATTGTACGTGATTTGTGTTAAAAGACATTTGTAAGCACCGTAATCTAATCATTAACAAAATAGTAAATCGCTTATAATAGAGGGGATGCATGATTCTCGATCCTTTGGTCTTTGCCAAAAAATAAGATTTTGATGGAAAGTGTAGCGATGAAAATAATTTAATGTTTGTTTCCCAAACGGATTTTTTGATGATACCATGCATAGAATTACATCTTTGGGAATCATTCGAGTCGTAAGAACCAATAATTTGACAAGCATCACCTAAATGAGGACAGCGATGTGCTATATAATACCTAATTTTGATATAGCTTGCCTATGTCTCGATGTCAAACATTTTTTTGGTAAACTAATCTTCGTGCAAGAGGTATAAGACCTCCTTCAAAAAAGCGGTATAGGCTTTTAAAAAGAATGATTTTGTATCAGTTTGTGATCTGTCTCTTATCCTAAATATCAATTTTAGACAAGCATCATTACCAGACAAAAACTTGTCGCAGGGCCAAACCTGATTTGTAAAAAGGAAAATAAAAAGATTTACACCGTGATCTGTATCACAGTGATAAGTTATGATAGGTCTATAATGGGTTATATCAGGATATAATCAGTCCCATTCCATCCGGGGTCCCGTCTTGCCCTATACTGGTATATCATGCAGCGTATAATTATTGTGCTATGTTTAAAAAAATTACCAGTTTTACATGTTCTAGGTCATGATATTTCATGTGCCTCAATCTTATGCTTCTCGTGTGAAACATACAGTTTACAAGGCCTATTAATATTTCAGTCTCTGACACAGCGACGCTGGTTTTCGACCGGCTCTATTCAAACATATCTCTGCGGTGGTACGCTGGCTCGGTCCTTTGTGATAGGCCTATTGTTCTACGTGGGAGAACTCTCCACTGAGTTTGTATATGGCCGGATACCAGCACTGGTAGGCCGAAAACTGCCTCGAAAGAAAATCGAAATTTCCATGGTAATTCCTTTTTTTCCCCAAGAGTTTTCTATTGTTACAACGGAAACAATGAACTTCTATATGATATGCATAAACTGATAAAATGACTTTGCAGGCCTAATATGACTATAAACCGGGTTTTGCCTTTATAAAGTGGCCGAAAACCGGCTCCTTCACTGGAATTCCGGTCCGTTGCCATGGTTACGTACATATTTCGGGAGGGCTTCTAGGCTGAAATCAGTTTATTTTACCCTAAAGAAGCTTCACAACCAAAATGGTGCTTTTGTCCGCCGTGTCACGAAAATCGAAAAAAAAAAATTACCCTAACCAACCCGACTATTTTACTTTCGCTTACTTGGCATCGTGACTAATTCTACTTTTTATATATATATTTATTTTGATTACCTCTTAAGAATGTGACAAACTTAACAGAGGAAAAAAGAAATAGACTGAAAACCAGGTTAGTTAACATTTTCATGCAGGTTTATCTACTAATGTACAGAAATACAAGCATCCTTTGTATTATGTTTTGAAACAAAAGATGGTCGGTAATGATGCAGTTACCATGGTGAACATAAATTCGGGAGAGGGGAAAAGGTCAGGAGAGAAAAGTAGTAGGGCGCTAAAGAAAGGAAGAAACACGCACCTCTACGTCTTAATTGAAACTAGAGCATCTGATGGCAGCCATGTTTGTCAGTTTTACAAAATGCTGTCAGCTCAAGTTCTCCGTGTCCATAACATTCAGATTGCTCAATTTCTTCCCGGACTGAAAAAAGTGGATACTTGTACCAGTTAGTTTTGTACAGGGAAAACGAGTGCTTTGTGCCGCGTAGAATAACCTTGCGATATTGGACAGAGTTAGGTGAACGAAAATGTACCAAAGCAGCAACCTTCACTGTCGTTTGGGAAGATTTATGAGATGAATCACTTCTAAATAACATTTAGAAAATTAAATGCATGCTCATCAGTATCATCTCTCTGTTCGTTTTGTCACATAGCTTCAAAGTGCACATAGCCCTTGAGCGTTATACCGTCATTATGATCCAAGAGCGATCACGAGGCAAGCAATTACGGTGATAGAAGCTGCAGGGCGTAATGCTCATTCATACTCTCTGATGGATGAAAGTGAAGTGCTAATAACATCGCATTTCGCTGATTAATGATAAATTTTTAATTACATGATCATCATTACACACCTGGTTGGAATAAGAACAAGAAAGGGACTGAAACATATTTTTCTTCCCTTCGAGTTGATAATATTTCCGCCATTAACTTTGGTTATGATTACAGGGTGATTGAACCTATACGCCTATGCTTCAATGCGCGCGCATTTTAGGGGCGATCGTTTAAAAATATGTTGCAATAAACAGATCAAAGATGCATGAGTAATATCTGTGCCATAAATCATCGAGAAACACATTCCAAAGCGCTAAACAATCACTAAGCTCTTACATATTGATTTAGGAATTTATTTCCGTTTCAAATTTTAAATCTTAGAAATATCAAATAAAGTCCACCATTAGCCCTTACAAATTCACTGGGTCTGACACATGCAAGATCATTAAAAGTTAAATTTTGCACTATAATACTGACAAAATATAAATAATTAACTGTGATCAGTATGACTTATACGTGTATAACTTTGAAATTGCATATGTATGTGTGCGCGGATGTATGTGTGTGTGGGTGGGAGGGTGTGAGTGTGTGTGAGGGTGTGTGTAGAGGTGCCGTGGTCGAGTGGTTTATGGCGCTTGACTGGAGACGCGAGAGTCGAGGGTTCGTTTCCCGGCGGGGCACTTATGCCCGCCTGAGCAAGGCATTTTTATCTACATTGCTCTTTTATAGTATATCAAATAAATGAACATGCTATAGGCATTTGAACGTGTGCAAAGCGTTTTTTTTTGTTGTTGTTATTGATGATGTTTTTTTTTTTTTTTTTTTTTTAGTGTGAGGGTGTGTGTGAGTTCGTATTACTATATAAGCGAGGACAGTGTACAAAGAAAAATTCCAGAGAACAGTGGTTCTCGGATGTCAAACAACAGATTTGAGCCTTATTCCGTCATCCTTCCGAGGACAGGAGAACAATAGTTGTCTTCGGGAGTAGAGTGATGTGAAGCTGTATGTGCGTGTGTGCGTGTGCGAGGCGCGCGTGCTCGTGTGGGTGGGTGTGATGTGTGTGTGTGTGTGTGTGTGTGTGTGTGTGTTAATTCTGAAATATTCTGCGCTAAACATGAAAATAACGAGAGAAGAAGGACAAGATTATTGAAATAGATATAAGACATCAAAAGATTGAATCAAGTTAAGGTGAGCCTTTGATAGTAGGCCTATGAATTCCTTTAGTACGGGGACAGACAAATGAACCTTTCTGCGTTTCAACATACCTAATGTTTAAAGATTTTACTTTTTCATAAGAGCACCAACATCTGTTTATGTATATTTATTTATCTATTTATTCATTAATTGGTATAAAGAAATTGACCAGCAGCACAGGCTGAAAGAATCAATTTACAAATGAACTATGGTAAATATAATTATACAATTAAATTACAATGAAAAAAATACAGGAAAAGCATAAGTATGAACAAAACGAAAATACAGAAACATTTCCTTCATACGTGATATGACTGTCATTGCCAAAAGAGGGGGAAACGTTTGGAAATTGAAAATAATCTTTTGAGTATTGGGAAGTAAATGAACATCCTATAGTCTCATAAAGGAGGGCGATGAACCACTTTCCGTCCCTAGGAGGGATTTTCGTAATAGCAGGAAAAATGATATTGGATGAATCTTTGATGCACAGCAGGCTTGTAATGTCTGTATCTCTTCTTCCGCTACCTATAACAGTTATAACGAGATTTTATCGAGGAAGAGAATAATTAGGCAAGTGCTCTGTTTTCCCTCCAAGAAAACGCAAAAAGGCGCCTGAAAAAGTCAAAGACCAAACCATTACGACGCAACCACGCGTTTAATTGTGATTTTTACGCACATTAAAGGAAGACGTGTCGCTTACGCTGCTTCTGTCAACTCAGATGAACGGCGAAGCGATACTGAGTTCACTTCAGAGGCGCTCTACGAGAAAAAAGGGGGAAACTGGAGAAAGAAGTTATCATTAAGGGGATGTTTTGGCTAATAGGATGAGAAAGAGCAAGTAACCGTATGAAGGATCGTTCTCAGGACTGTGTCACCAAAAACACTCTTTAAAATCAGCAAGGGAGTTCTTGTTCCGGCAGAACTCAACTTGTTGCTCTTCCATCTAGTCTCGCCCCCAACTCCCAGGATCATACCACGAATTACTTGATTAAGAAGACATCCTGACCCACTCGTCGCAGATGCCAACTGTATTAACTCTGAGCAAATATGTAAAACACCACGATGTCCCACGCGTAATATCCTGCAGTTACTTAAGGAGACAGAAGTCATCGTTCTAATTTATCATCAATGCGGAGCAGTGCATGAACCTCTCATAAACACCACCTGTTGATTACTTCTTCCCGATTTCTCGCTAGTCGGACACTTTCCATCTTTCTTTTCACCTCTCTCAGCACCAACATTTAAAAAAACCGTGAACAATCATAGCTGGAAGAATCACGCTAGGTGGGACGATAATTTGTTGGAAAGATATCTACATCTGGAGCCTTTCTTTTTATCATTAATTGTTAAACGGTGCTGGAAGATAAACATAATTTTCTAGGTACGTTATAGCGTGTGGCTAAAGGCCGTTTAGTATTATTTGCATTTAGAAGAAACTTTCCCGGCATGGAGGCAAGGAGACAGTGTTGGGTATTGGTGGTGTGCATCATATTATCAATGTGCCTTATCACAACCAGTGCCACAGTCCTTGGTAAGAATATAGTTTTATTTTGTATATTTTATATGTAATTATTTCTCTATTCACACCCTGATTCACGCTGATTATATTTTTTGCCGCGAATTGTTGAGGTTTTTATTGTTGTTTTTTCCTTCTTTCGCTATCATACACTATCATTGTTCCCTCTCTCCTTATTCTTTCCAATTTTTTTTATAAAAATTATCCTGATATTATTTTTCTGATATTATTTTGCTTCAAATGCTTCTAATTCGACTAATACTGCTCTGTCTCTCCCTTTGATCAGTATCTCTGTGGTTATAATGCTTGAATATGTTCTCTCTGTTTCTCTTAAGTTTCTATTTCTCCCTCCCTTTCAATCTCTCACTCCATCTCATTCTATATTACTCTTTTTCTTTATTCCTTTCCTACCTTCTCTCCCTCTCTCTCTCTTTCTTTGTTTTCTTTATTTTGCTCAATTCTTCCTTCATTTTGGCATAGCTACCGGATTAAAAGAGGTATTAATCATCTTTCCAAGTCACCTGTAGTTATCTTAGGCATTAAGATAAATCAGTTCTCTAAGTGAATTATTATCATTTGCAACCCTGCAATGATTTATTCATATTATTTGGCTATTTTATGAAGCTTTCCTGGTCAATTTCGATATTTTCCCTGCCATTTATGAAAAATTTGTTTAATTACCCTTCTAAAGCTCATCACGAGGTCCTTTACCATGTTTACTGAAAATTAGAAAGTGGTCATGGAATGATGAATTTCTTGGGATTCTGTATTTTGTATCATTCAGACTGAATGTAACATCAGTACTCATTTTCCTGTCTTTTACAAAATATTCATGATGATCGGCAACTTAGGAAGATCTTTTACTGAACGTTCGAATTCACGAATAAGGTTTCGCGGGCAAATCATATTCACGTTCACTGGCGAGATGTTCGAAAATTGATTTTCCTGAAAAGCCATGCATTCAGGAAGGTGGCTTTTATATGCCATTTGATCAATTTATATATAGTTCTTCATCCTGCCATGTCCTCATTTTCATCGCTATCCTCTCCAGTATCTGAAGTACAGAACGTAAAAGGAGATAACATATAGATTACGAAGTACTCATGTATCATAATGTCAAATTCATGGAATATATTATGCATCTTGCTAGACAGCCCAACGGTTAGTACGTTCTTTTGAAAACTTCTGACAATGAAGAATGAAAGAAATCAATAAAACTGTAAGGATGATCAGGCATGGAAACATAAATTTCTAATTAACATGATTAATGGCTACAATTAGATAGTGAATATAATTAAAAGTGAATATAATGCAAGCATTGCCTAATACATTTATAACAATACGAAATTTCCTGAGTGCTGCTCTCTTTCACCGAAGTATAGTGCCAGGGTTGAAATATGGTTACATGAGGAAGCTCTGGAGACGAATTCTTTCACATATTATGATTACCATATGTCTTCGGTAATGGTAAAAATGAAGTCTGTGAATATTTTCTTGCAATAATCCTATTTTTATTTCATTTTTCATTTCATGTGTTATTTCTTCGTTTAAAAAAACACATATAAAATACATAAATATACAAATATAAGAACAACAGATGGAAATCACCTTTAGAATCAACAGCAAACAAAAAACATTCACATTAAATTATACATGTAAATATGCAAGTTAATACATCTAACTCATGAGAAAAGGCAACAAAGAAAAAACTTAAATCATGTACTAAGATACTATAAAAAATGTTATTATTAGGATTGAAATAGGAGAATCCATGTGTGCTGTTTTAATCAATTATGACTCATTTATATGTTTTCATGCATTATCTCGATCCAAGAGACTTAATGGCCTCACCTTTTTTTCGTTAGAAATTCACCAGTACGTAGTCAAATGAATAAGCATAAAACTTAAAAGGATATTTCTTAACTTCAATTTGTTATCGTAAGTATGATGAGCTCTCTGTGTGTCTATTTGACTTAGTGGTAAAGCGTTTACGTCATAAGCTATAGGGAGCACCTGAATGAATAAAAACGTTAAACATTGTACAAAATAGGCATGCCAAGCTATATTAAATTTTCAAAAAAAAACGATTTCTTCAATACACTTCTAATCAGAATATATGATAAACATTTCACTTTGACAAACATTACATGTGAAGTGTGAACTGAATTTTCCAGAATATTTTTTAATTCTTGATTATTATGAATTTACATTTCCAAAGTTTAAGGCTAATTCACTTTTTTCCACTTTACATGGAAATTTAAAAAAAAATGATGCACGCGATGTGTAAGGAAATGAAATACTGACATTTGGGCATCTGTGAAGCTTCAAAGGTATGAACGTGTCCAACGGACAATACAAATAAAGCTTAATCGGAGAATAGCTCCAGGGAAGTGTCTGGTTACTAAATGGATTTATTCTGTCATGCATAACATCATAATTGTATATCTTATCATGTGGAAATGTCGAGAGGCCATGATGACATGCACATGAAGAGATTTGTGCCCTCTATAAAAACAAGTCATCAGCATGAAAATATGAATGAATTTTTCTTTTCAAAATTTGATATGATGGGATTCCTCAATCAGTTTTCCCTGACACAGCAGTTCTTTCATAATTCTTTCATGATAGCAACATGCACCGTTCTTAGTATGTCCGTGCTTCCCTCGGGCAATATAACAGTCATAGTCTTGATCTGAGTTTATAATTATCCACACTGGGATGTTTAATGTCTCGTCTTCGATATCTCTTGAGCTATCAGTGAAACGCCCGCTCCGAATCATTCTTTTCTATTCTTTTGAAGGTTCACATCAGACTTCCCTAAACCAGTGAGTACTTTTCATCATCGAGGAGAAAACAAAAGGGATTAGGAGATTTGTTAGCATAACTTCTCTTGACCTCTCGTAGTGAATTGATAGCTTACAATTATTAACGTGTTGTTAAATCGGGGGGGGGGGAGGGATAACATTACTGGTTTTCAGAGGGCATTTGTGCGACATTCTTTTTCATCCAGCTGCATAAGAATATTTTCCGGCAAACTCTGCTCTCCAGAGCTTCCTCCAAAATGATAAGTATTATTATAAAAAAGTAAATATCGCAGTCATGGATCAGTAAAAATATATTGTTTTTACGTGTATTGTTTTTATGTATATTGTTTTTACTTTTCTCATTTGCTTCAAGTGTATTCGTATTTAAAAGTAAACTGACTTAACATGAAATAAAGTATTTTATTTATCTTCACCTAATTTCTTCGTAAGACGTTGAAAATTATTTCAACTCTCTTCTCTCCCTCTCTTTTTATCGTTTACCCCATTTTTTAAATTTTATTTTATTTATTTATTTTTTTTTTTTTGGGGGGGGGGGTTGTTTGACCGTCGTCCTTTCCTCACAAAATTGAGAGACTTAAAAATATCATTATGTGTTGACTCCCAATATCACACACTCCGTCATGTCGGTGACTTCCCCCCCCCCCCACTTATTCAAGGTTTAACAAAACAAAACAAAAACAAGGAAACACACATTTCTTGTTATTACATGAAATATTTACGAAAACCTCACAAAATTGCTAGAACGCAACTGGAACGCGCACTCTTTTTCAACTTTAACCAGATGATCGAAGCTCTAACTCTTTATTTTGGTCAGAAAATGTATTTATATGTTTAAAGAACAGTCGCAACACCGTGGCGAATCGCACTTGCAAAGGAGTCATGTAACAAAATGAGAAATGTGTATGGCAAATAGAAAACTTAAATTAAATTGACCACTAAAATTTCGAGTTCTGAAGTGTTATGTATGGTCTGTCCTCTTTTATGGCCGTGAGAGCTGGACATTGAACAAATCTTTGGACAGCAGAATTCAAGCAGCAGAAATGCGGTTCTTGAGAAGAATGCTTAGGAAAACCAAACGAAGAAATACTCGATAAGGCATGCGTCGAAAAATCCCTCCATAACATCATAAAGAAAAGACAGCTTCAGTTTGTTGGGGATATTATGAGAAGAGATGTCACAGAAAAGAGTTGAAAAAGATACTGACAGGAAAGCTTGAGCATGTTGAGGGAAAGAGAAGCAGAGGAAGGTAACGCTTGAAATACATGGACCATTTCATTTGGCTGACTGGCAACAGTTGTAACAGCACATTACAAATTACCAGAGGTAGAAGTAGATGGAAAGCCTTGATCGCCAATGTCTGGAACAGACAAGGCACCTAGCAAGCAAGCGAGCAAAGCACCGCGGTGGTACGCGCCGACTGCCCTACGTCTACTTATATGCCACAGGGCGACTCCGGTGCGTTCTCATTGCATCCATGTTAAAAACGCCACATCCTTCATATCTCTTACAGCTTTTCCAGGGAGGCTGCAGATATCATAAAAAACGTCTATTGATTTCAGTCAAGTGATTGCCACGTAAGATCACCTAAACATTACCTGTTAATGTCTTGAAACTGTACAGACTAAGACTAAGTAATGACGTCGTTACGTCCAGTATACGAACCCAGGGATTTCTGGTTTAAAAAGAAAAAAAAATCCCATGTATAAATATATATATATATATATACTGTATATATATATATATTATATATATATATATATATATATATATTTTTTTTTTTTTTTTTTTTATAGTATCCCCACCCTCCTCCCGCAGTTTGCCAACATGAACAAACAACATTCTTATTCAAATCACGGACTATTTGCGTTATTTCCAGGGGAAATGTCGTAAATCAGTCGATTTAAATTGCACATTCAGTCAGTGTTTTACATTGAGAGAATATTAAAGCGTTGTAAATTCACGAATAAGATTTTTTGGTAATTGTAATAAATAATCCCCTCATGTCATGTTATGTATACCCTAAGAAGGTATCATTTGGAAATGATGTTATGGATGAATATAAAGTCACAGCCCACTCCTCTGCCAAATTTCCTTTTTTACAAATGATTTCTTGTCTTCTTTCTCTGTTTTTATACCTCCGTCATACGAAGTTTGAAGGGGTTATGCATGTCCCCTTTTTACCCAGTATTGGGGTAAAGATGTGAAAGACATATTTTTATTGTGTTGGAAATTGCGTTTCCATGGTAACGACATATTATTATGGGGAAATATTGCGGATCGAACTACTATCCTATTTGTTTGAGCAATGCTTTGAAAATGTGGCACATACATTGGGGCGGTGGTATTAATCACCTTCAGTGATATTTCTATTCTAATTCTATATATTATAGATTAATCAGTTCTAGGCCCCGTAACACGAAGATTTGCAAATCAGTCGCAAAGTTGTAACAGCCAATCAAGACCATTGTTTCATGCGCATTTCGTTCAATAAGATGACCCTGGACCAATCAGAATGGTTGTTTGAATTTGCGATTGATCGCAAACCTTTGTGTTACGGGCCCCAGAGTCCCGTAACACGAAGCTTAGCAATTGATCGTACGATTGATCTTTGCGATTGATTGATTGACCACTATGTGCAATCAATCGCAAAAATTTATTTTACGATCAATCGCTAAGCTTTGTGTTACGGGGCCCAGATCTCCATTTTCTTTCAATGTGAATTATTTCCCTGATTAAGTATCGTGGATCACAGGATGATCACCCCTAAACTTGACGACCTGTTCCGATAAAGTCGGAAAAATATCGATTTCGAGAAAAAAAAATAACGCCTTATATGTTCGATTTTACCTTGGTTTTGTTGTTGTTGTTGAATAATGGTATTATCACAAGGCTGAGCGTAGAAATTTAATGGATTATTATTAACGATCAATAAAAGCGTTGAACACCATTTGTCGGAATTCGTTATTTTTAAAATGATTTACACTTCAGTGGTATGAATGAAAGTGATTACTCGATAAATCTCATGTACTATCAGAAAATGAAAAATCTTGTAAACATTTAGATTAGGTTCCAAATGCAAATATACCAGGAATTAATCAACCCTAACACATTTTTGTGTTTCTTGTTTTGGTTTGTTGACCTACTTTGTTGTCTTTGGTTTTTGTAAATGGCTAAAGGGTGATAGAAAAACTTGTTTTTTTATCATCATTAATCATTAATCATGAGATGGTCAAGCACCTCTCTCTTTCAGTCACCAGTTTGTCGATCACTTCCATGTCATTAATTTGCCTCTTAATTCCTCCACAAATCCTCGTAACTAGATCAGTCTAACTAATTAGGTCCATCACTTCTCATTCCCGTATAAGCGTGGCTAGTTAAGAGACTTTTGCTACTTGTCATTATTTTTAATATACATGTACAATTCCAAAGGTGACAAGGTTGATTTTACTTTGACTTCTCCCCTTCCTTTGGAGATAACGAGCGGTTTTAACACTTGTGCACACGTATTTTGCTCAATATAAACGGAGCACAGAGAGGTTTAATTTAGGATCCCCTTCATTGTGATGTCATGTTTGATGGCAAGAGAAGTGTCGACATAAACAGAGGGGGCACATATCCTCAATGATTCACTGTCTTACGAAGATCTCTAGTATCTTCATTTTCTTACTTAGTAGTTCATTTCATGCAGTAACTGCTTCTTCTCCCCCCCCCCCCCCCCCCCACCGATGAATGTTACGGTATTGAGCGTTGTTCTTCTCTTTTCACCACTGATAATCCATGCTATCATGTTTTTCCTTTTTTTTTTTCCTCCAAATTCCTCAATTTTTCAAGTGTCTTTCAACACTTCCTCTCCTTGCCCTCTCTCCCAGAACCGTATTGTGTACATCTATGCTGTAGAAATCGCAAAAAACCACCTCCTTTTTTGCTTCTACCGCCTTTTTACGAATGTGGCTTAATGTTAATCAATACATCCTATTTTCACCCTTTGCTTTTTTACTTGGCCTTCACATTACAGCTAACTATGAACAGCAAAATATCGCCATCAAACATTTGAAAATTTTATTCACAGCATGTTCTCCAAAATCAGGCTTCTAAATCGATTGATAGATACCTTCCATTACTTCATATTAACTACGCTAAGAGCGTCAGAGAAGGTGAAAGAATATGACTTCACAAAGATAAATGTCTCTGATCGTCATATACTTGATCGACAGTAAAATATTTTTAGCCCTGTCATCACTTAAGTTACTCGAAATCTTAAATTAAAGAAAGAGCACTCAAAATAAAAGTTTATTATTCATCGATAGCTCTTAAACAGAACCAAGAGAGAAATAATGTCATTTAGTGACGAAATGGAGCCTTTTGTGTGATGACCGATGACAACAAGCATCGCAAGATGACAAATATGACTTCATCAAGAACTGAGGCCGTTGCAATGCTACCCACCTTGACCCCTCCCCCCCCCCCCCATCCCTTTCCAGTTGTTTGATAGACAGGTAATTAGAGGAGTCGGTAATTACGTTAAGGAAGTCCAAAATTATTTGCTGCTTTTCATGATCAAGGCTACTGTCAACAATACCTCTGTTTTATGGAGTTTGATATATACAATGAGGAATGTAATATCACTTTAGATGTTTACTCTACACTAATCGTCTTTCCAAGAATGCCCTGGTATGATGATGCCGTCCTTTACAATAGTGTTGCTCAGACGAAATGGGGAGAATATCCTGGAATCCTGTGATAAACATGTCCAGTTTTTCTTCTCTTCTCATGATCATTACTATCATCTTGCTTGCGAATATGCTTTATAACTTAGGTACATCTAGTTCGACTGTTCAAAAACATTGGATTGAGAATATAACTTATCTATAAAATTTGATTAAGGGTAACAACTTCAAATGTTTTTACATGAAACGTTACTCTACAAATAAACCTGAAATATCTCCCTCCTTCTAATGGAATCCCAATGGCATGGTACCTCGCCACTGCAACACATTCACACACGCTCACCTACACAAACACATACACACCCACATGCAGACATTCACATCACTCTTTCATGAGTTTTTCTATATCATTTCACTTTTAGCGTTTCATTGATTATGAACAGAAATTTTTTTTTGTGATAAGTATAGTTTCATGTATTTCAAATAGAAAATCTTTTTGACTATACCCGTGTATTTTTCCGCCGGTTTTGCTTTAATCGTTCAATCTCATTTTGCGTAATTTTTCACTTGTTTAATCTTTCTTTTCTTCACTTTTAGCTATAAATTCCTCTTATCATAACTGAGATAATGGATTATGATTTAGTTTTGTGATTTTATTTCATCAATAAAATTTAGACTAGTTAGGATTTATAGTTTGGTCATTTAAAATATTGAATTAGTTATTATAATCTTTTTCTTTAAGTAGGTTAACTATGAATTACTATTCTTTTACAAAGTTGTTTTATCGCGCTTCATAATATGTCTTTCTCGTTTGTTTCTTTGTTTTTACACGGCTTTTCTTTAAAACAGCCTCAAGCTGATGTAAGTTCCATGCATGAACAATATGCATTGAAATTGAACTGAATGGGACAAATGATGAAGAGTTGTTTTCTTTAAAAATGCATGAATTGATTCCATTGAGCATTGTCCCCACCTTGATTATATAATGATTCTAATTCATTGATATATTAATTTGTTCGTTTAATACTTTCCAGAAGGAAGGCAACCATGGTGGACATACCACAACATAAATTACTGTGTTACCCCCATTGACCATGCAGTTTGTTTGAAATGTTCCGGGTGCTAACTTAGTAAACAACCGACATGGATGTGTCATGACTGAACTAAGAATGTTCTTTGTTTCTTAGTCATGTTCGTGTTGCTATAGAAGGCCCACATTATTTAAACATCAAGGTTGCTAAGGAGCGCTGGAATATGAGCATCATTTTATGAATCGTATATAACCACCTTCAAATGAATCTTAACGACGGGTAGAGAGAAACCGTGGATTTGGAACACAATAAAAGAATCATTATCACTCGGAGCAGCATAATGGCGGCAAAGTATAAATAGGTCAGTTCTATGTCATTGGCATAGCTAAATGGTTGCTAAGATCTCAACAAGGGTAGCTAGGATGATGAAGGACATTTTCACTTCTTCATTATCAGTGCCCTGTTATCACTGTTACATTGATCTACACGAACCTTACCTTTAAGACTCATAGAAAGACCAGATCATTAATCATTCATCGCCAGCAATATATGAATATGTTTACCCTTTTTAATCTTTTTATTCATTTACTACAAATAAGTTCTATCCTTAATCATTTTGAAGCAGTTTATTAATTTCAATGTGTCTCTAATTAAACATGATTTTTTTATGATACACTAAATATACTTCGACCATAAGTAATTGGCACTGGCCATTGATTAATTTTAATATGACCACCTATACCTCATTCACATGCTTTAAAAGGATGGCAAGGTACGGGGGTTTTCAATAATTGTCTTTTGAGCCTAATGGTGCTTTGTACCTTAGAGGTTTACTTGTCATTGTATTGCTTTGTTAAAAAGAAAGAAACATGTCAGTGAATTACAAAGCCACCTTCAAGTAATACCAGTTTATACCTTTCATTTTAAGAACATTATGAAAGCATTTTCGGTGTCTGATGCATTCAGTCATAGAGACATTAAGTATTTGCCGTCACCTCTGCCTATATGAGGGAAGAAAGCGAACTGACTCAGTGTACCCCATCTTGTATAACTGCAGGGAATTTTGATTTTCAAATCTCCAAATTAGGCGGATTTTTTTCTCTGAAAATACCTGCTACTATAAAATGTTCTCATTCTAAATTTCTTGGAATATAAATTAATCGAAGTCGATTGTTATGAGGGACAATTCCAAAACTGGATTTAGATGTTATTATCAATAATATTGATCAATAAATCTATTGAAATAAGGATTTTAATCAAATTTTTGGATTTGTCCCCGATGGAAGCCTGAAAATGTAGTGTGAGCTGTATGCCTTATTAATCTCACAAGTAGTTCGGTATATTAACCTGGCATGTTGCTAACCGGGCACGTTGGCTCAATTGATAGAGCGTCCGCCTCATGAACGGGAGGTCGTGGGTTCGATCCCCGGCCGAGTCATACCAAAGACTTACAAAAATGGGACCTTCTGCCTTCTAGCCAGGCGCTCGGCATTTAAGAATGGAGAAGGGTAATAATAACATATTATGTTATGCAGGGCCCGCTGGAAGATCAGCTGATAAAGCTGAAGTGGCTACCCTGGGTAAATAAGGGTTATTATTCTTCTTCTTATTATTATATAGCGAGAGAGGTGTGGATGAATGTACCATTCGGTTGAACAATGTTAAATTGAGATATGTGAATAGATATGATGGAACAGAATGAAGCAGGTCACTAGGTGTATTCACAAGCTTTCGGCTCCTGGCCCCCTTCAAGTTTATTTGTAAATCAAACAAAATGAAAGAAAAAAGATAATAATAATAACCAACTTAATAAAACTAAAGACAACAGAAAAGAATTATCATAAAGCTGGCAAAAGTCATATCCAAAGGACAAATGAAAGTTGTAAATCAAGTGGAATAAGTGAAATTACAAACATGTCAAACGGCAGGATTAAGTGAAATAATGAAAAGGGAACGAAAAAGGATAACGGCTAATGTTGGTAGGTGGATGAGTTTATTTACGAATTCTGTTAACATCACGGTGCGATTTTATACAGCGTCAAGGCCATATAGGAATGACAAGAGATGTTTATTATTGACATATTGGTCCGTAGGCTAGAGGACATGGATATTATATTCATCATCTTCAGGGCAAATTAGGCTAGGTAAAAATAATAAGAAAAAGCAAAAAAGGTTGGGGGAAAACATGGAAATGATATTAAAGACAAGTCGAGGTCAAAGTGACGACGTTTGATAGAAAACATTCTTTATGAAGAAATATAACAAAACACCAGCATTCAAAACCATATCATGTATAAAGAAGCGGGTGACAGTATCAAACTCCTTAGAAAAGTGGTATCAATTGAGGTGCTCAAGTCAAATTCAGTATAAGTATTATCATCCAGTATTACATACGGTAATGTTTTGTATATCATGTTTATATATCATGTATAAAGAAGTGGGTTATCAATCTCCATATAGGCAAGTGGTATCAAGTTGAAACAGAGCACTGAGGTGATTACTCCGCCATACTCCGCTATGATTCGCGTCTTAATTCACAGTATACATAAATTCTTTTTAAGAATGAAGCATTTCGACAATTGCCATTATTCATCTGTACAGCAGCCATTGGTAAATCAATCTAAATGCAATGTCACGGCACCTTTAAATCGTGAATAACCTTTTATGGATTGGTAGTATAAATTTTAACCTATAAAGTGATGACCCCCCCCCCCCCCCCCCCCCCCCAATTGTTTTACTGATTTTGTAATGAAGAAATATAGAAGCGAAAGACATGACAAAAAGTCGTACTTGTTCCCCGTTATAGAGTAGTAGTAGTGATCATGGTGATGAGGAGTGCTAGATCATACATGAACATGATGAATAACAATATTGCTAAAAAGAATTTTGCTCCGGAAAGTTTTAATATTTTTCCATGAAATGCATTCCTTTTTTAGTTCCTATCTGTATGGATTTGGGAATCGTATTTCAATGCAATTGTAAATAATAGTCTACGTCATTTTCAGCACTCCAAATTCAGAAATATTTGATAAAGCTTAATTACATTGTCCGATTCCACATATTGATGCCATTGCAAAGTATAATTTATGGATATCATTAAAAAGACTTTACTCTTGACCTATTTTTCAAAGAAAATTCTTAAAGTGGGAAGTATACATGTAGCAGATGCTGATCAAGAGCCCAAAAGCTTTGTTCGAGTGCATCAGTAACTGAGAAAGAAAAGACCAATATTTAATCCTTCTTTATGAAGTATATGGCTGGGTTGAAGAACGTAACCTTTTCAGAGGAAACTGCTTTCTGTTTCACAATTCATCCAGTAATCGTTCAATTACATCGACTCATATATAAACATGTCGATCAGTATTTTGATTAAGGCATATTGTTTTTGTTTTTTTATCGGTCCTTTAGATATCCACCGTGGGATATATCTTCAAACTTCTGTACGCATGACTCTTCTAGAATCCATGATGAAGGGATGAATTTTTAATCCATCAGAGGACATTTCGCCGAAATTATCATAGCAGACCGCGATATCAAAATATGCATAATCCTGAATGTCTAGAATCTAGGGTTTTATGGCACGATATGGGCGATATCAATGTATTTTAATACTAAAAACGTAAAAACCTTTCATTCATACCAGAAACTTTACTTATTTAAGTTACATGTGACGGAGCTTTTAGAAATGCTATGAAATGTACAAAGTGTGATATTATCGCACTGAATAAGGGGTATTGCACCAAATCTCCTCCTTCGGCTCAAAATTTGGGAGTACATTTTTGAATATTAGAATGATCACGCGCTATGTGGGAGAGAATTTACTTCCATATAACTTTTTACATTAAAAGACGGTAAGTCGCTCATTTAAATCTGATACTTTAGGTTCACTGGTTGAAGAATTGTCATGGTCCATTTCCTTCACACTTAATTATAAGTCTACTCCCCACAAGGCACTAAGAGCAAATCAATATTTTAGCACCAACGATTAATTGGATCATGCAAGTTGCAAATTTCTTTAAGATACGAGTAAATAGTCGAAAGCAGCACGACTAAGGCTACTCTTTAAAACGGAGAAAGCTTATCAACATGGCTACGGAATCACCGCTAATATTCCTATAACCTGTTCAGGAAAGAACCCAGGATATTTGATAACTGAAAGATCATTAAAGTATCAGTTATTCAGATGGAGCCCAGTATTTAATCAATATAGCTATAGAGTGCAAAAAGCCTTACGAATACTGAAGGTTAAATGGGTGGATTTTGTCCATATAATGTGGAAATGGGGTTTTTCATTTTGATTTTGTAAATTAAAAGTTTGACGCATAGGCGCCTCTTAAGTTTACATGTAATGTCACATTTCATTAGATATTAGTAAACAAATCGTTTCTAAGATCCTCTCATTCCTACTTAATTTAAAGAAGGAGCTTTACACTGTTTTTTTCCCCCATCGTATTATGACAGATTTATTAGTATGGGTTACCATGCAGAGATAAATGCCATCATCATATTGTTAGAGATTCTAACGAACAAAGCCGTTGAGTAACTTTTAAAAATCTGAGCTGCATGGCCCTCCATGTTATTAGTGTATGTAACATTGTGTAAATATAAAGCCCTGAAAAATGCACTTCAAAAGCATCACCACGTGCTTCACAAAAAGTGATGATATAAAAGTGACCGGAAATGCCAGACCCCCTTTTATCCCTATTGACTGGAGTGTTAGACAGAAGCATACCCAAGGCGGTTTTGCAAATGGAGGTATTCAGTGACAGATATCTTGATAATTACATCATATATTTTCAAAACCTTTATATTCCTGACTGTTTTTTTTTTTTTATCTATCTGAACAACTTCACGCAACACAGAATCAAAATACAACAATTTATTAAATCAAGCCTCTATAAAGTTACCGGATCCCTTTAAAATCAAAGTGGAGCTACATCATAAGTTTTGATTATGGAGCTCCATTTAGCATGTTTAGACAGAAATGAGAGAGAGAAAAATAAAAGTATACGATTCCCTTCCCCATACGTTCTCTCTTAATAATTGATGTATTTGATTCTTTCGAATATCATTCATCAGGTCAGATCGGTGCCCCCCCCCCCAGCTCCTAAACCCTTGTGCATGGAACATTCAATAGCTTCAACGGCTACACCAATGGGCTACACCCACGCTTCGCTGATCGGTTGGGAGCAGCAAACGGCATTTATTGCAAGCCACTTTTTTTTTTTACCGAATAATGTAAAATATCATTAATCATGAATCAACTTCTTGCCCACTATTCCTAACAAATTTGGGGTTTTTTAGCTAAAGGAGTGGAAAGAGACAATTCCTGTATTTTGGACATCTTTAAGATCGTCATGTGTTCGCAATTATTGAAACGATATTTTCTCTGTAATTTCTTATGATTAAAGAAAGTACTTATAGTTTCCTTTCTGCAAAATTTTCTAAAGTTCTTATGTCCGTATACTATGATTAAACCAAATTCGTTGACATTAAAATGACTTCGATCCGCTATACCATTTGCTACCATTTTAATCGGTAGCTAGATAAAATTAAATGGTAGATCGATTTAAATATGACTTCTTCGGTAAATGTGACGTGTCATCAAAATAACATGAATGAGATGGCATACTTGGCCTTGTAAACCAGTCCTGATTCTATTCAATCATCAATCAATGACGTATGCTATGTTTCATATGATTCCAGCTATTATTTACGTGATAGTCATATTTCGCACAAAGAGAATAGATTATTTTCCTGTGGACCTCACCACTACGACCTTCACCCGGACGGCAGTGAATTATTTTTTTCCGCCTATCAAAGACGACTCAGAACTTTTCCGTCGCAAAATGTGAAGCAAACGATAAAGTTAGATAAAGCGATAAAGTGAGATTAAAATTCTCTCTAAAAAAAGAAGGAAAAAAAAAAAGAGAGAATCCACCCACCTCCTAAAGATAAGATTAACACAATATGGAATGGCAAGTATTAAGAGGTACAGAAAAGCTTAGCTACTTAGCTTAAAGTCTGCGCCAAATGTTATTGACTCCGGAAGATCTGGGAATTCTGAAGTTCTGGGAATTATCTAGAGTTTTAGGATCGGAACCGTATTACGAAAAATATAATAAATGACTTTAAGTCAATCTCTCGGGCTATCGGTTTAGTTGCTGCAATCCTCCCTTTGTATTTCATGTGAAATATACTCCGATCCCATCGAATTCCTAGAAATATTCCATGTAAATACACTTTTCTAACACAAGGAGTTTGAAAGATTTCATAGATTTAGATGCCAAAGGAAGCATAAATGCCACTAAACAGACGACAAGTCTGGATGAAATCGAAATATGAGTTTCATTTTAAGTAGGACTACATGACTTGTACATTGATAGGTCTAGTAATTTTGTACAGTTTCAAAGTCCTTAAAAGTCGATGCGATATTAATCATGTCAGCCCCGATAGCAACGAGATTGTCATCTTAAAAGTCTGCCACTTTTGCTAATTAACTAGGTCTTGATTTAGTTCTTGAATTTGAAGGGGGAAATGTCAGTCAGAACCCAATTATTGACATATAAAGTCATTAAAAGACGTTATTGAGGTACCTTGTTAAAGAAGGTTTTAACGTGTCAAGGATATATTTATAGTGTGCATGAATTGTATTTGACAAACATGTCACCTACACAAAAACTGAAGTGTAATGAACGGATCATTGTCCATCATTGACTAAGGTAGTTCTGTCATGCATTACCTTAAAAATTACTATACCTTAAAAAGATGTCCCATAGTTTTAACGCCAACATCAAAATAAAAACTGAATTTCATTGTTATTTTTAAGTAAAAAAAAAAAATCATATAACCCAAGGTAGCGGATAGATGACTGCTTAACAGTATGTAAAACGGTCTTCTATCCTATTTTCATTTTATTTCTTTATTTTTTGCAGCGTGCAGTAAACGCTTAAGCTAAATGAAACGGTTGGCTTTTAGCACTGTGCAAATATACTTTGCCTGTATAAAGCTTTACTCCAGTGTGAATATGCAATGCCTAGGTCTTCAGAAAATAGTTTCTTTTAGCAACATGTGGGCTATTTAAACTAACCATGTATACATATTCAAGTGTAGTTGAAAGTCTGGTATCTGATATAAAGCTTGCAATTTCATTTTACCATTGACTATTTATTTTCTGATTGTTCCGAACATTCACTCATACATGGAGAAAGTACATGATTATATCAAACTAGATGCAGTCAACAAGCTGCCGCTTTATATCGCAGCGGTTGTTAAGTAAGTTATACATATGTTCACGAAAATAGACTTCAAGGTCTCGTATGGGTTAATCATACATGTCGTACGTATGGAAATCTAACACTAAAGTAATTTCAAGAATGGGAAGTTGCCTGTGCCTCAACGTGTATGTTCTTTTAAAATCTGGAATGACCCAGTTCACGTCTCTAACCGAATGGACAGATATGGTTTCACAATTTCTAAATTCGTTTATATTTACCCCCACCCCGTTTTTTCTCTTTACATATCTATCTTTCTTTCCATCACTCTGAATGTTCTGTAGCCCGTAAATCTCGTTAGTTTTAATTTGAGTTATTGAAGTCTAGCCTACAAAACAATCTCTGACTAGTTCACTGAAATGTAAATGTGGATTGTTGTTTGATCGTGAATTCGTTCTTGTAATGAATTTCAGAACATAAGATGGAAATACCTGCAGTAGAAACATCTAGACCTGCGGAGCTTAAAACAGTGAACCAGTGTTTCCACTTTGAAGGAAATTTCCCGAATTCCGGGAAATCCGGATCATCTCCAGGTAATTTCGGGAAATGAAAAAATTCCAGGAAATTCCGGGAAATCCGAAAATTATGACATACAAATACTTACATTTACAAATAATCAAGGAACAAAAACTAAATTTATCTCCTTGACTATTTCAAATTGTCATGCAAGACACATTGTATGCCTACATGTCTATTGCATTTGTACATACACCAGTCCCCTGCATACACAAAGAAACCTGCATGTATACAAGTCATGTCTGTCGTGTGAATTGGATAGGTTTTACAGGGAATGTAGAGTCGCCAGTTATTCAGCATAACTTAGCTCAAAAACTTGTAAAAAAAAAATTTGAAGATTCTAGGAAATGCCAATTAATTTTGAAATTTTTGATTCAATTCCAGGAAAAGATAATTTGAGCTGTGGAAATACTGCAGTGAACCCTTTGTTTGTTAAAGGGTTCACTAAGTGTAAAATGACGTCATGTATCTATTAACACAAAAAATGTCCTAATAATGCCAATTGTACCAACATATGAATATTCTGCATCGCTGCGATGCAGAAATTCATATTGAGTACGATTGATCGATCATGACTTTTTAACTACATTCCCACAGTAGTCATTAACTGAGCGTACTACAGTACTAGTATCCGAACAAAAAGTGTGCACACCCTTCCCAAAATTTTACAATTCGTACGTAACTCAAAACACAAGCTTGCGAAAAAAAACTTTTGCAAACAAATAAATTCATAGTTATAAAGTGGTAGTCTGTATGAATACCAATTTGTGATTTAATAATATGCCCATGATTTTTTTTAACTACAGTGACAAAACCATGCTTGGAATGGCTGCATACGATTTTTAAAACGACATTTCTATCATGCATTTAGAAATTTAGGGAAATAGATTTTCCTTATAAGAAACATTTTCCTTGTCTATACATACTCTGAATCAAAAGACTCCTGAAGGAACTTTCATGTATTCATATACACCACTCTTGTCATGCTTGTAAAAAGCAGTTTAAGAAAGTATATATCCTTTACTTTAGATAAGATTTGAATTAATCGGTAAATAGATGATTAAAAAGGTAAAACATCGATCTCACTCCATGACCAGTTGATTTCAATGATAAGGTGGAATTCTTTGGCACAAATCGTGTTATTTTAGCAAGTTGAAATGGTTGCACAGCTTGAAAAATGATAACTGCAAAAAAGTAGTTGTTTATTTCTTACAAGGCTCATGCCATTTAACGACCTTTTTTAATTGAATCAAAAAATCTGAAGTCTGATTAATGAAATAATACGCCTAAACTGACTTAAGCAATTTTTTCATCCTTAATGATAATGTAAAGGATATAGCCATCTTAACAGTAAGCTTTCAGTTTATATAAATAGCTTTTGCTCAGTTAGCAAGATATGATAACCCTACAGAGAAATCGAAATTTCCCTATCTATTTTTCTCATCACAAAATCATTATGAAAGTCCTTGATCACATCTGTCTCTAGGTTTAGATTATTTCTTTTCCCAGTTTCGACTAACGTTCTTTCTTTTTTTCATCTTACAAGGTTGTCTGGTTGGTGGTGTAACTGATATCAACTATACGATGTATCGTGCAATCGGAGTTGCTTAGCAACTACGCCATTTTGTGTCAATTCCACCGAAACATTGCGATGATGTAAGATCGTAGTGCGTGAACTTTATGGAAAATGGGCCTGAAGTGGTATAACATTAGTAGTTCATTTCATCATGGTGCCATTCTAGTTTTTTTTCTCCGAAAGAATGCATATACTATTATAGTCTAAATTGAATCGAAATCTTAAATGACTTTGCTTTGATGATTTCAGTGGGGAGAAAAATTAGAAGAAAGAGCCCACTTTATATTGGGCGCCCTAAATTCCGTATCCTTTCTACCATGTCTACCGTTTTGAATTTGTCATAATTCTCTCAGTTAAAGAAATCACTTGCTCCCGAAAACTATTTTGATTAATCACAAGAAGCTCAGATGATAATTAGATCACGATGTAAAGCGTATTGATGTGGATACGAATTATTTAGGTCATTCGCTGGTTTCCCGCATTTTAGTCATTGGAACAAATAATCTGATCAAAATACCTTTTTATTTCTCCTGTCTGTTTCAATTTCTCTGCTATCCCCTATTTATTTGACTTTGAAGAATTTTCCGTTTAACGATAAGTTAGGAAAAAGTGATATTGCAATAATAGTGAACATGCCGCCGAGATAAAATAAAAGATACATGTAATTGCTTATTTTGAGCTGCGATAACAGAAATGCAGAGTAGAGTTGTCTTATTTAGTCCTATATATACTAACGAAAAACAAACAAATACATTTATGTCGAACCTGTGCTGCCCTACTTTGGCAAAAAGACGCAAGTGACAAAAGTTACATTTTCTGGAAAAAGGAGCAAAATGTAGCTGTCAATTACACTGACGTCAATGCAACACCATGGTGTCTTGCCTAACATATCTCTTAGCAGGATGAGCCTCATGCATAAAATTTGGCCTGGACTTGCTAGAAGAAGAGCACACTAGGTAAAATATGAGAATATCAATAACTCAATTTGGTTAATATTTCACTTGCTTCTTTTTGCCAAAGTAGGGCAGTATGGTGTAGTAACCCGAGATCATAAGTGCTCACCACATTGTGTTTAGAATCATGATTCTGGATCAGAGCACACTGGAGTCTAGCATTTTTTTTTTGCGAAGGATTGTAATTAGCAATGATAACGATGTCATAGACGGAATAAAAGCAATACAGGTTTCTTAGGCAATCCCATCAAATGCAATTCCGTTATTTTTTAATTGGTTGTCTGGTGGGGTATACAGGAAGTACATAAGGGTCAGTGAGTTCTTATTACGTCTTTTATCTCTTTTTTTTAATATCACATCAGTGGAATGTGAAGCAATTAGACGTTCAAACAAAACAATGATATGCATAGATTCTTTTCTTCGCAGCTATTTTATTAAGTGCAGGGTAATTATGCTTTCCCATCATATTTCAGTGCATACTGGACACAACCCAGAGTCGGTAGAAAACAAAAATAATGCCACGCAACATTACCTTATATAGAGATATCTTTATAATTTGAATGAGTGAAAATGAAATAATAATATTCTTTGATGTAAAAAATCATATAATTACTAAATGAAGTAAGCAAGTGGAAACCCCCATATTGGTTTGTCAGATTTCCGTGTACTGCCTCCTCTTTCCTACTCGCAAATTATTCTTTATTCTGCGAAAAAAATACGATATTGTTCTAGATTCTTAAAAGACGTGGCTGGTGTTTATTTTGCAACTGGACGTGCTGGATGTTGTATTCATGGCTTTCCCGACAACGTCAACTTCGTTTTAGAAGGGTTTTTGCCTCCTTTTGTTACGCAGTTAAACCTGTAATGTAATTTACGATTATCAGAAAATGTGGGAAGTAACCCGCACCCACTAACAACAACACTGTTGCTTATTAAGTTGTTTACTTCCATTTGTGAAATGATTTTGACAATGATCTATTCCTAATAGATATACATTCCCAAATTTTAATGAAATATCATGTTTGAGTGTTCGTTTGTTCTGCGTAACTCATAAAGCATGCGTATGCTTGTAAGTAGGAAAGCATGAGACCTACGGCTTTAAGTCCTCTCCGGCGGTAATGACGAATCATTCTTTACAATCGATATGGTTCCGAACCAAGGTTTACATCGATATGATTTTGAACCAATGAATCATGGCCGTACGCAGCTGAGCTGGGTTAGGAGGTAGCCCGCATATAAATTCAATGAAAAACAAAGAAACAAATGAATAAAATTTCAAAACTGCCCTGCCCCCTACTGAAAATTCCTCTCTACTACCATGCTTTGAGCCGCAATACATCTGTACTCCTGCTGGAAAGATCTATAGGCTTCATTAATCATGAATAAATCATATTGTCACAATCAACTGGTGAATGGAACATCTGAAGTAGGGAAAAATGATTCCAACTTTATGAGCAACAGTGTACAATCATGGCCGTACGCAGCGGGGGGGGGGGGGGCAGGGGGCAGTTGCCCCCCCCCCCCCCGAAATTTTGAAAACTTACATTTTTTTACTGAAAATTTTCACAAAATCCACAACAAGTGTGCACCAAATCCTTCAATTTTACTTTTAAAACTGCAAAAGCGCCCTCGTGACCAGCTCGGTCACTTCGCTCCCTCGCCTCTGAGCTTCTTCGAAAATTTTTACGCATCTCGCCCCCCCCCCCCCCCAGGAAAAAAAATTCTGCGTACGGCCCTGTGTACAATTGAACGAATGCAGCATTGAGTAATTGCCACGGACAAGGAAACTACCACAAAACCATTACCAATTTGTTAACACCATAACACATGTTAAAGGTGGCATAATTATGGCATTGTATAGGTTTGGGGAGGGGTTATCTTTGATCGGTTATATTTTTCATTTGATCTTAATCCTTTCTTCATACAACCTCGGCGGAGGATTTCTATAATCCCTTTGTTTTATCTAGAATGTATCTATTCTTATGCAAGCCTTATTGTTTATGTATGAGCTATTATTCTGTAAGCAACATAAATATCCATGTTTATTGCATTGGATCAATAATATTATACTATACTATATACTTTAAACCTGGATAAACCCTATGAAATATCCTAATTGTATTTCATTTTAGATGAATTGGGTAAACGAATATGTATAAAGAACGATTTTCCTTACGAAAAGACTTTTTAAAAATACTGTGTAAATTTTCCAATGAATATCTTGCCAACTCTTAAACAAGAATATAAAAAATATCTCCAAAAATAAACATTTATCCATTTATACCACACAATCCCGTCATCATAAAAAGTAATTGGTTGAATGACGATATGTGAAGAATTCTTAATGACAGTTGTGCGATCAGTATTCGAAACTTTTTTTTTCTTTTCCTCAAGAACTACCTTCAAACTTTTGTACTTAGAAATATAATGATTTCTTACACGATACTCCGTATTGAAATGAACATTTAACCCTTTTTAAAGTAGCCTCTACATAAAAATGTTTTTTTTTACTGAAATCACGTTTATTCAGTATATCGTTTAAATGATACATTAACCCATTGAAATCGACCCATTAACGTGAAAAACGATAATTTAGAAGAGTTGAAATTAGGTGTTTGAATCTGCATTCACTTGAAATACAAAGCGGCTTAGTGGGTTGACTTCATTACTGGGATTTGGCGTAATAAGCCAGAGTGTTAGCCTCGGGGTATCTGCCAGTCTTCAATCCACATTGGGGCTATGGGTGGCCAATATTCGGAGTCAAACACGTAATATTCGTTTCCTTTCTCCACGGGGATCGTAACTGAAGCTTCCAATGAAATTAACACGTATGTTCTTTCCTTTAGATCTGCTTCAAAATACGTAACTAAACTACTTCTCTACATAAGTATCTATTTTATATGTTTTCTGTAAGATAAACAGTGGTGATCTATTGCTTTAATCTGCGTGTAAATAATACACCAACGTTTTAAAAATATCTCTATATTGCCCATGATAGAAATATTTGAAAATGCAGGTGCATTCATTGTTCACAGGCAATCTAGATTTGTATTTATTTAAAAAATGTGATTACTAGTTTATCGGAATTATCTTTGTTTAATTAAGCAGTCCATGACTTGACGCTGCTAAAATTTTAAATATTAACTCTAATAACTCTCATTATTGAAAAATATTAAAGCTCCTTTACCCCCCCCCCCCCATCATGCTCAAAGCTACAATTGTTGCATCGCAGTTAGAAATTTGTTGAGTGACATGTACTGTCACTTTAATAGCAGTATTCTTAAATTTTCAGTGATGGTCAGCAATTATTGCCTTCTACCTTTATTTCTCATTTTGATCAGCGCTTTTTGGATAAACATTGCCTCAAATAATGAACATACTTCACTGTTTCAATAAATTCTTCTTGTTACTGACAAAACACAGTTTGGAAATGTGTATGCACTCTAGTTAATCAGATGTAGACAAAATTTCTAACATTCCACATCATCACTCTAACGTTACGACCTGACTTCAGTGGACATCCTATGCGGGGAAAAGAACTGATTATGAAAATTCGCCCTCCCTCTCATACACCAAATTATGCCCTAAAAGAAATTACCCATGCACAAGTATCAGAATTGTTCAAAACATTCTGTGACTGCAGAAACAAGGTAATAACGGGTAAAACTAACCTTTTGAAAGGGCCGCTTGATTATTGTAGGAGGCAGACCTTAAGGCGAGGAGTTCCTCAAAGAATACATCAAGGAATGCAATTATAGGAGGATGCTATACCACTACATAGCTCCAAGAATATATGCCAACTCCATTTCTCATGACTTCACTAATGAGAAACTTAAGAGGAGAATCGCTCTTTGATATTTCATCAAACTAAGACAGCACTTACATGACTAAAACACTGATATATGAGTTACTTTTGAATACGTTTGCTTGATGAATTTGTCTCCACTCAAAAAACATACAAATCTTTATTTTGAAGTACTGTCAGTGGTTAGCAATATTCCTTCAGTTTGTGTCTTTATAATGATTTCATTATGTTTTTAAAGCTTATCAGTAAGCTTGGTAAGGAAATGCATAATAGAACTTTTACAGCCTTATTAAACTGTCATTGAAGACATCAATAATAGTAGCAAAGCGTGTCTGTTTTCGTGACATTCAAAGCTGGCTCATGAATGGTACAGTTTTATAAGATAAAACATAGGGTGTAATCAATATGAGCAAAACAAAAAGGGGGATGATAAAAACTCATCATAAAATTATGTCTGTTAATGGTAAGCGTAGAATTGTTGAGGAGATAAAAGGTGCCCCCAAACGATTGTTTGTTGGTATGAAATGGTCCTCACTTGAACCTTGAATAAACAATTTTGTGAACCGTCATATTGTGGAAAAGCATCAACAACTTGCACATAAACTTGATACGATGCAAATTATATTTTTGCTATTACGTCATTCTTGAAGTGTGCATCGTTCTTTGCTAATTAGAAACCTCTTCTTCTTAATAGAGGCGGTGCACTATATTAAGGACAGATTCCGTGGGATTTCGCAAGAAATGCTTCGTGTCATGTCCAAAAAAAAATCATGTTTGCTAGGCAATGTTTAGTATGATTCGGACAACACCCACTCTTTGGCTCTCCATTAACTCGGACCATCCATCGAATTACCTGCGACAGATTCAAGAAAATCAGACGATATCAGTTATGTAGTGCTTATTCGTTTATGAAGTTAAAACAGCTCATTTGCAATTGCCTTTTAAATGCCCCTTGTTATTTTTACTACTTTTCCTTGATATAATTGCATCCTGACGAATGATCCACGATAGTCTAGTTCGAATTTAAGGAGGATTATACTTCTCATTAAATCTCCACTCGAGGCACTACTGCTTTAAAGTATGCGCAATAATTGCATTTCGCATGATGAGCTGAAAATTCCTTATTTCTGTCCTTATCGGCTAAACTGATCTATAAAGAAAAGAAATGGTCACTATACGATCGGTATTTTCCTCTGAAAACCACTGAAATCCTATGACCTTTCTTACTAATTATGATACATAAAATTTAATCAAATAAATGAATTCAACTCCTCCAAAGCATTTGAAATAAACTTCCTTTCTCTGCATTTTACAATGTCAACACTCAAAGTATTGTGTATTTATTGGGAAGGGTGAAAAAATTCATCATGCAGTATGATTCCCTTTTTCTCAGCAATTTTATTTTGCCATTGTTATTAGCAGATGGTAAATCTTACTGTTGTTATCCAACTTACTGATATGGAATTATCATGCGTTCTTAAGCACATTGTGTACAAGGTGAAATATACCGGTATGTGACAAAACAAATGTACACGCACACTCTTTGTTTGAAAGAAAATAAGAACGGACAGTAAAACAAACGAAGATCTTTCTCCTTTTTTTCTAATTTATTTCTTCTTTTTCTAATCCCTAAAAAAACATTTCCCCCGAAGACATTCTAAAGAAATATACTCTAAAAAATAACACACTACGTATGTCGCATTTAGTAGCAAGAAATCTTTAAAAAAAAAAGAAAAAAGGATTGTATGCATACAGGAACAAAATCATTCACGGTCTAGTTTTCGAAAATCCTTGTTCTTGTTAACAATATTTCACGGTTTAAAGGAAGACATAAAACATCATTTTCACCTTAATTGTCTCAAGGTATAAATTTCTATAGGTAAAAAATTCATCGATGGATACTCAGTATACGGTATAATGAATATTTTGTACGAGGACCTTGATACTGTTGGAAATATGCTACTTAAATTCGATTGCATTGTGTATGCGGTTGACCGCCATTAACTATACAATGACTGATGACTCAATTATACAGCAAGTGGTTACTTGCCTTGTTTTTGTGACGACATCACTGAATTTGAACTTGATGACAAGGGATGGACTAATGGAATAAGAATGATGGATTGAATAACAGGTTTATGAAAGGAAGGTACGCAATATCACCCACTCTATCACCCCCTTGATGTCAACCGCAGACAACTACTCCCGGACTATATACCTTGGACAACTAAATATCCCTCGGACAACTACCGTCAGGTCATTTACTCCTTAAAACAGCTCGGATGTAGCACCCCTTGGATTGTCTTCTTTTAAAACAGCCGAATTATTTGGGGGTTTCCCCTTTCTTTGAAATTCCTCCACTTAGCTATTTTTATTTTCTTTTCTTTTTATCAGTTTCTGTATTGCTGCGTTTTTAACTTCTCAGGACAAGTACATGTAGAAAAGGGATGGTGTGACAGAGACGAAATCATTTCCACATTATTTGGAGAAATATTGGACTATTGCGTAACATTTGTAAATTACTCATTCACCTAAACTTCATTTTTCTTCATTCTTCAGATGTCTCACTTGTTTAATTGGAACTTGAAACTGCCAAAAATTCAAAACAGTTTTCAAAATCCTTTTAACTTCAAGTTGGCTACTGGAACCGGGTGACCCCCTGTATTAAGTCTATGGGAGTGAAAGAATTCAATAGTCAACAGGTTACAGTGGAGTAATGAGGAGAACATAGATAAATTTAGATTATCCGACCTATAAATTTTCTTATCAAATTACATTTTATTTTGTTTGAATCTAATCTTCTTGTTTCATGTTTTACAAAGAAACTTTTTCGTCGGTTGCCAGCTCCTGGATGATGAAGATGATGATACTCTATGCATGTTCTCATTAGTGGCGTAAATCTGATTCAAGTAAGGGGAGGGGTCATAACAATGTGCCGATGATTCTCTCGCAAAAGCACTCACGAGACAAAAACGCGCACCCGTACATTCATTTTTTTTCACTCGTATACCATCGAGATGGTCTTTAGAGCAAAACTTTACTGCACTAATATTTTCTTAGACTATGTTAATTAGTATGACAGCATAGTTGGTTGGTATGTCTTCGTCGCTGATCATTAATATGCCACTTCAACCTTGGATATGTGCGTTTTCCTTTTCATTTCAATACATAATCATAATTCATTTATGTATGTATTTCTTTATTTAATTGCTTACTTATCTATTTGTTCATCATGTTCATTCATAAACTTATTCATTTATACATTTTTTCATGCTTTTCTTTTTATTGCATACCGGTACTTTGTTTCAAATCGCTAAAATTCTGTAGAGCTGTCCCTCTTATCAAGTTCATATGAAACCAATAACCAACATGCAAGTCGTGTGGGAAGGCTTATTAATTTCTCTCTCTCCCAAAGACATGCTTATTGTTGAATGTGATCATTACAACATCAAACAATACTCGAGTGAAAGTGAATAACGCAGCATTTGATATTGCTAGTTTTGTTTTTGACATGCGGAAACGACAGGTATTTATACAATGTGCGAAGAAATAAAAAATTGTATTGGATATTTAAAAGATATGTGATCCTCTGCACGCTTCATCCTCGGCTCGGATGGGAAGCAGTCATTATACACGTCAAAATGTATGATAATGACGTATCCTTTCTTACTGTTACGGTTTGTTTCATAAACCTGTAATTGTTCATCCTAACAACGAGGTGCCGTTTTAGATTTTTTGTAGGTGTTTGTTTTTCTGGGGTTTTTGTGTGGTTGTTTTTTGTTCATTTCTATGTGATTATTACACCGAGAATTGTTTACGTTAGTTTGTGCTTGCCTGTACGTCAGTGAAAAGGCAGAAATTAAATCTCTTTGACAATCGAAATCCTTTCATTAATAAAGTGTTATGAAGAGGTGTTCAGACCATCACTCAAGACCATTCAATTTCCATGAGGATCAAGGACAGGAAAAAGGATCGATAAGGTTGTTTATGCACATCCACATGGACACTCCCCATTTTTACACGCACACACAAACGCACACCCACGCGAGTGCGCGCGCAAACACATAAACGCACACATAACGCTGTTACTCCAGCTAAATTATTGTAAAGTTTAAATCTTCTTCTTCTTCTTCCTGTTGAGTGACCGCAATCAACTAGCTAATTATTCTGTCATTTAGCGATTACAGCAGTTCAATGTATATTCAAGCTTCAATTTGAAACTGCCATTCTAGTTTTTTTCAAACGCCCAATTGATCCATTGTTGAAATCATAAAATCACATAGGTCTACTCTCCTTTAAACAATAATTCATACTTTAATGTCGCGTGGTCATGATGGTAGTCACGTCAAATTTCTTGCGATGCTCAAACCTTGATCCTGGCTGGAGGTGGCAAAAAATCATGGCTATTGTCGATTTATAAAGAATCATTATATAGGCCCCTGACAGTGATGTAACAGTTTAGCTACTTTGACACTGCTGAGAATGAAACGCTTACTTTAATGTTGAAACTCTAATCATGCTAATTACAGAACTAGAAGCGGCCTTGTAGAGGCAGCATCCGTGCAACGGAAAGCATATTCAACCCATTCCCACCCCCACTCCACTCTATATCAAAAGGGGAAAATGGAGATTCCATGCATTCGAGAAGACAAAATCGTGAAAGCATTCCAGACACGGCCTGAAGTAACCCGCGGGCATTGGATTCTGACATAGGACGATTCCGATTAGTTTTCTGTTAATCAACACGTGTTTATACTGAAGGTCAATTTCAACCTACACGACCTTTGTTACAGACGTGTTTTTGACTTGGAAGTTCCTAGATTGTTTGAAATTTGATTGGATTAAAAGATACCAACCTTACAATCTCTAAAAGTGGAATTGTCTCCCCCCCCCCCCACCTTCGAAAATTCACATGAAATAAAATTTTTAAAATTGTTTCCGAAATGTTACCCCCTGATGTCGACAAACGCTTACAGCAGCCATCCGGACGTTTAAAGTGCATTTAGGGGGAGTATTTACTTTATAGAAATTAATTTCAACAGGTCCCGTACGATTAAGGGGTGATTTTTTTTTTTCAGTTAAGCGCTGCAGGGGGTCGCCCTCTTACTAGACCCTGGATTCGCTCATGTTTTAGCAAAGTGAAATTTAGAGAGCTGAGGTTTTCTCTGTCCCTAGTCCTATAATACTGCGACCTTGCGAGATGAAAAGGGGACATATAAGATTTGACGAAGTTCCGTGAGACCTTTTTTCATGAGACAATATCCGCAGTTTACTTTTTCATTTTATCGTTTTCTTGAAACTCGTAATTACAAGAGCATAAAGTCCGTGAAAATACGAAAATTTGTCTCGAAATTGCAAGTAACGGGAGTTGCTGAACCCTCACTTGAATAAACTCCCATGATATAACAGTATGGTAAATGATTGTACCCCATTGGAAATCCACCCTCGTGTCGATTCCCACCGTTGGTGATTATGTATCTTGCTTGCAGGCCCTATGAATAATCCGGTAGATTTATACTCCACGGGATAAGCAAAATATCAATTATCGTCAACTTTGATAACTAAATGTATACAAAATTAGTCATTGTTTATCCTTTTATCCATTCACTTCATCTGATTTTTCGCTTATATCCTTAAAAGCCAAGCATGCAGTAATTATAATGTGAGATCTTTAGTTATAGTCAGCATAATGTAAGCTTCCAGGAACACAAAATGCATATTTGATGAAGGCGTGATTGTAATTACTTTTTTGAAGTTTCCTGTTATGAATTTGATCCCTTATTTGGTAGGATTAATATGACTAATTGATTTTTCTAAATGAATTTACAGGAGCAAACAACAAGAAATCTTGCCTTTTGAATTAATTGCATGGAAATTCACGAATGATATCAAAGGGGAGTACGTGCCTTGTTAATTAGCCATTTTTTTACATATCCCCCTTTTTTAAATGCCTTTTAGAATTCTTTCAAACTACTGCTTTTTCCATGCATACGCTACTTTCTAACACTACATGTATGAATCGTTACTACTAACTCTTTTGTCTCATATTTTTTGTCGATATTCTAATGAGAATGTTCCTAATAGTTGAACTAGGATTTTGTTTTCTAAGCCAAATAATTCTAACCTTGCAACAACGCAAGTTCCTCAGCATAATTTTCTGACGAAGAAATGGCAGACTTTATGAATTTCTTCTTTCATATTGAGATAAGGGATAACTTTACTGAAGCTAAATGTTGTTTTCTTTTGGTATCTTTCTGATGTCACACATGAAAGTCGGCGAGATGATTTTCCTCGCTAGATTATCAACCATCCTATTTTTTTTTATTTTGTAAGAAAGAAAAGCGATTGAGCAGAACACAACAACACTCTTTGCCAGGGCAGAAGGGTTATTACGTCATAAACATAGATTATAGGCCGATGAGCTATCTAAATGATAGATTTGGTCAGCTCGCATCCACACATGACTCCGATTTTTTTCTTTCCCAAACCATTCTGTTTCTAAATATTATGGGTGAGCGGGGTAAGCGAGGAAAACTACACTCTTTTTCACGATATAGAAGTGTTGTTTCGTCATTAAAATACACTACTGGCCTATAAAATATGTAAATAATTTGCTCGGTCACCCCTCTTGCCTAATTTGTTTGCTTTCCGAAACCATCCTGGTTTTTTTTTTAAAGAAATTACGTGCGAGTGAGGAAAATTACACTTTTTTCATGATGTAAGTGGTAATTCATCATCGTTATAAAATATAAGCCTGTAAGATATATTCATTTAAGTTATATATTCGGATACCTCGCTTGCCGAATTTGCTTGCTTTCCGAAACCTACCTGTTTCTGAATATTACGAGCGAGCGCAGCAAGCGAGAGAGAGAAAATATGAAATTTGCATACTGAGAGTAGGTTTTGGTGCATTGATCTAGATTCGATTTCGAGTAACAAACATTTTATCAGCACCTTCCGTTCTCATAGTGGATATAATAGACATAGGGTTTATTGGTCACAGGACGTTATCTTCTGGAAATTCATATACCTTTATTAGGTCAACTTGCCACTCGCTTCATTGGAGTTGTACCTTTTCTGCGAAAAGAAAAATAGTATAACATTAGACTGAATGAAAACGAATTACCTTATACACGAAAAAAAATGCTTGATATAAATCTCATGGGCAGGATGAGAGTAAGTGCTTCAGGTTGTGTTTCTCTTTCTTTCATTTCGTTTCTTTTCCTTGTTCCCTTTTTCCCTTCCCTTTCTTTCTTTCTTGTTTCCTCTCCTGTTTCTTCTTTTCCCCCATCCCCTTCGCTTTGCTTCTTTTTTTTTCCTTTGATCATTTGCCGATAGAGATGGCGCGCGCATTTGCCAAAGGAAATTTTTAGTTGGGTTACACCTCCCCCCTTCCCCTCTCTTGACAATTATTAGAAATGTGAGATATTTTGTCGAAAACAGGAAGGTAAGGAGAATGAATTTGTATTCGAAATGGTAAAAAGCAATTACTAAGATTTATGAGGGACTCTCCCCTAAATACTTTCTGAATTACATTTCATATCATCAAATTGTAAATGAAGCTCCTGATCTTTCAAAACTACTTTCCTGAGAATGAAGCAGTAATCATGTGGAATAAATATGATTCTGAGATGTGCACATAAGACATTGATGATAACTTTTCTTTTTCCTCCTCTCTCTTTCAGAAAACCTATTACAAAGTAGGACACGGAATATGTTTCAAAAAAGGGATTCAAGACGCTGTGCAAAATGCCCCAACTTTGCCTGCACACTTCTGTGTATGGGTGAGTAACATTTATCTTGATTGTCAAATAGTGTTAAGGTTTAGTATTACTATTCTAGAACCATTCTGAAATATATGTGTCTCCATCAAATTCTCTCAGTTTTCTTCTGATATTCAAGAACTATAATTTGTATTATATTCTATGAGATGTTCTTTCAAAGAAGAAAAGACCAGCTGGAAAACTGGCTAAGATGTAAATCTGATAGGTTTGTTTGATAAACCAAGAATGGGTAACATCAACAATAAGAAATCGGTTGAATGAAAACAAATCATTTACGAAATATTAGAGAACCTCGTGATCATGTTTACCTGGTGTTCCGAGTCACGTTTAATCGTGCTTTCAGTCCATTAGGATTAGCTTAATCTTATTACTTCTGACGTTGACTGCTAATTTTGATGGATAAAGAGATATCGTTAAAGAGGTTCACACTTATTGAGATTTAAAACTTGCCGAAACTAAATACGTTACGTGACTCCTCTTTGAGTAACTCGTCTCCGATACGAAACTAGATAAACGGATGAGTGGAAGAATGTATGGAGATAGAAGCACTAGTAGTAGAATTTATAGGATAACTTGTTTAGCTCAAGGTTAATCTGCCACAATGTCCATTGCACAAGTTGAGAACAATAAATTATCACAAATTTCCAAGAAACAGGAGCAGGGTAATAATCAACAATTAAAAGTTTTAGCCATGTAGAGAAGAGTAACTGTACCTTTAACCCATAACAGAATACTTACATGTGATATCAAAGAGTTCGAAAAAAAAAAATAAGAGAAAATTCAACCAAACAGTAAAACAGTGGATGTTAACTGAATTTTACATGTTTAAAGTAAATGAGAAAAAGAAAATATGAACATTCTTTGTGGAAAATTTGATAATTATCAAACAGAAAAGAGAGTATAAAAATACAATACAATTATTTCATTTCAGGAACATATGCGACAAAAGATTTCGTTATTCGAAGAACAGAATTGGGTCAAAGGCGAGGTTCACCCGTTTCACGAGTGGCACTGTTAAAAAAAGATGTCTTCTTAAAAGCTCTTTTAGTCAAAGTCACTTGAGGGTGTAAAAGTCTGTCTTCCGCTTTCCACTGACATGCAAAGGGGGTGTGAATTTTGTGGAAAGTATGCGTATATACATTTCATTATATGATAAGTTATACATGTTATAATAATCTAAGTATAAGCAAGTTGATGTGCATGATCCGTGATAGTATTTATTAACGATTGCCCTAGAGGTATTAGGCATGTGGTTTTCAGTCATGCTAAAGTATAAACTTGTCGTACAGGATGCGTTTCACGAGCATCAGAGTTTGATATCCAGTGGTGGTGATTATCATACTATCATAAAATATTTAAAGACAAATTCGAGTAGAGGTGAATAGCTTACGATAGGTGAAACATCCTTGAATATCAGTTTTTCATGCATTATAGATGGCTGTGTTTTCCAAATACATATTTCTGTCGAATGATGATGATAATGATGTTATGTGCGTGTGTGTGTGTGTGTGTTTGTGTGTTGTGTGAGTGTGGAAACATATGTGTTATTAAACATTCCCTTTTATTTCATAAATTTTTGTTTGTTTGTTTTTTACTTCTTCACAGTAATGACAACTAGACTTTTCATTATGCTATAAAGTTATTTTCAATGAGTTTTAAGACATTAAAGCTTAACTGCGAAGTAGGTGTAGGGTCCAAGATCAGTCAGTGTGTTATTTGTTTAAGGCAGTCATCCGTCCAATGGATTGTCTTTTCAACTTTCTTGTTATTTTGACTAATTCTTTTAAAAACATAATATTCCGTTAATTGCAAGCTAAATACTGGGGAGTGATAAGAAACGAAAAGGAAACTAAGGCTTTGAGGGGAAATATTAGTTTTTTATGAGCAGAAAAGGGGGGAACGGAGAAAAGGGATATGCGTAAAGAAATTATTCCTTAATGGTGTTATTTGGTGTTAGAAATTACTTTGAAATTCTTCAATGGTTATATTGATATATGTATTGTTTTAAGACCTTTTTGCACGGGGTTACAGTTACATCTTTTTCAAAACCCTGGAAAATCAAAACCAGTATTGACTGCGGCCTGCTAAATGTTATTTCATTTACTCTTATTGAACGCAAGGTTATTGTTTTTGCGTAAATATTAACAATTCAATTCGTTATATGAAAAAAATGTGTACATAAATCCAACTTTTCTCACCCATAAAAGCCACAAATCTACTTGATATTTACGAAATTACGAATAGGAAAGGTATTACTATGCTTTTTGTAAAAAGTCAAAAATATTGGTCGACTAAAACATTTCTTCTTGGCAACTTAACCTAATTTAAAGTAAAGATCTGAAACCCAATTGAAACTTTAGTGATAACATCAGTCTTTTTGATCATGTACACCTCGCCCTCCGTGATCATGTTTTAAGCAATGACGCAGGTATACATACTCTTTACAAGTCAACACGGAACAAAACGAAGAGAGTAGCGCATCCTAAAATTTCATTTAAAAAATCATCCACTCCTCGATGGACGATAGTCATTTAAGAAACAACAACGACCGTAGAAACAAATCGCAATTTTAGAGTTTACCTTTGAATATGTGTGTTATCATAAGTTTTAAAAATCATAGACAATGGTTTATTTGGTTAATTTGAAAGGAACTTCATCAACGGGACGTTCTGGAAGCTCAAGTTGGGGTTCTGAAGGCGCGTCTGAGTCGCTATGCTTTACTTAATACTACACGGAGCAAAGCGACCGGAAGCGCCCTCTGAACCTCTTCGGGGTCATCACTGTCTAAACCGCTGTAAAAAAAAAAAAGGTTTCTTTTACGTCATTACTGACACCACTTGTATCAACTTGTTTGTTATTTTGGGAGTATTCTATTTCTATTAAAGTTCATCTTATCATTCCTACCTACTCCTACTTCTTGTATACGAGAGCTCCTAGGTTCGATCCTTACCTTACATCCTTGGACAAGGTGTATGCCCACATAATTATATCCGTCTACACCCAGCTGTATTTCAATTTAAAAATTGGTACCTAGCATTGCCTGGGTAATGAAGAGTAGTAATAATACTGATGTGGCTATATTTTACCCTTGGTAAAGAAAATCTAGTCATTAATACACACTCTTATTTGCGCGGAGGCAAATTTGACTCGGAATGGCGTCAGCTGCTGAGTGGGAGTCAACTCTATTCAGAATTAAAGTGACTCGGATTCCGGATTAATTTGACTCGGAATGGAGTTACTTTGACTTGAATTTAGTCGATTCTCAGTTGACGTGAAATTAATTCAGAATCCTAGTCACTTTGACTCCGAATAGAGTTGACTCCCAGCTGACGCCATTCCGAGTCAAATTTGACTCAACAGAAATAAGAGTGCGCATTATTTATCAATACGTGCGATTTCGGAGCATTGTCTTTTATTCTTTGCATTTTTAGAAGTAATGACAGTAGAAGTAGTAGTAGTTGTGGTGATGGTAGTGGTAGTAGTAGTAGCAGTAGCAGCAGCAACAACAACAGCAGTTGTAGGAGGAGGAGCAGCAGCAGCAGCAGGACTTACAGGATAATTGGTTTTCTCAATTCTAGATTTGTCTGTTCACACCAAGGTTAAAGGAGAATGCTACCCAGGCATCAGTGTGCTCTTAGTGAATAGAGATGACCAAGAAGAGTAAACAGTGAAAGTATGAGCAAAATCGGACGATCGGTTCAAGAGTTGTGAATTTTGAAAGTTGCAGTAAATCCCTATTATAGGGATCCTTGAGTAGGCAACTTTGCCAGCATCTGTGATGTCATCGTGGACAACTCTCAAGCTATTTTGTACATAATCTTTCAAAAAAATTGATTTATGTGAAATTTAAAGTCAGGAACCACCATAATTCTTCCCAAAATGCTTGCAGAATTGATATAGCCATGTCATACTCAAACAATACATCAAAAGAATTTTTTATTTTTCTTGAAAATAAAGAAAATGTTAATTTTTGTGTACAAAATGAATAGAGAGTTGTCCACGATGACATCACAGATGCTGGCAAAGTTGCCGATTCAAGGATCCCCATAATAAGGATTTACTTAAACTTTCAAAGTTCATAAGTCTTGAACAGATTATCCGATTTTCCACAAACTTTCACTGTTTACTCTTCTTGTTCTTCTTCATTCACTGGAAGCACACTGATGTCTGGGTTGCATTCTCCTTTAATTTAAAAAATCAAAATCATCCATGACCTATCGTAGTGATTGGTGTATTGTAAAAGTGAATAATGAGGTTAATCTAATAGTGGATAATGATGTAAAAAAATTAATGAGGTTTTGTTCTTTTTCGCAGATAAGAGAAATTACAATCCAACAGAAGAAATCAGTTTGGCTGTACAAAAAAGGACGCAAGAAGTAAGTACAGTTTCAAATGATTTCTAGATTTAGAATGCATAGTTGTCCATGATAGAAGAGAACGTAAATGATATTTGGTTTTCAGTAAACTGAAATCTGCCGGTAATTCGATTATAATGGGTAGCATTTATGCTGCATTTAAAGTCCAATCCCCCCCCCCCCTCTCACACACACAAATGCAACTTTGATCATGTTAATGGAATGTTTGGGGGTCGTGAAGCGGTTTTGAAAGTTGAGGCTTGGGAGATGACGCTAGTTTATAAAGCATCCTCTTTGTTTTGGTGAAATTGTTTCTTCGTCTGAAAAAATGTAGGCTTAAAATATATCTAAATGATATATGTTTGATGATCATGACGGCAGATAAGTGATTCTGTCAGGGAAATACACTATAGGCCGATAAGACATTTAAATGTTTGGTCACGTCGCTTGCCAAATTTGTTCCTTGTCCGGATCGTCCTATTTGTACAAGCGAGTGAATCGAGCGACCGCCAAAAATACATATATTGTTCAAAACGTACAGAAGTCACCAAAAAGTACTAGATAATTACACTGTATGTACACCTTCTTGCGGAATTCGAGGATAGTTGGACTCTTCGGGCTGCCTAAATATTATCATAATCGAGCACCTCCCTGCTGCAGTAAAAGTTAGTGTACTAGTCATGCTAGTTGCCTGCAACCATCCTACTTTTTTATGACGAGGGCAGCAAACGAGCGAGAAAAAACTGGAATTTGTAGACTGAGAACAGGTTCTACTATATCCATACTCCATTAAAGGGGGTACCCAATGCTGAAACAATGTTAGTTCATTTAAAAGAACATGATTTTATTAGCAGAAAATCATCTGCTTAAAGTTTTTTTTTTAAGTCATGTTGTCAAGGAAACCCCAAAATGTGGTAAGATTTCAGGATATTTTTGACTCCTCAGCTGTGACCCAGTTTCAACTGGGTACCCACTTTGACGTCAAAATGACGTCAAAGTGGGTACCTTGTCGCGCAATTCTAGCAAAATGCGCGCAAGGTATAATACATATTGTACAGTCTAGCGCGCAGCACAACTGCAATGCGCGAAGCTCGGTACCCACTTTTACGTCATACCTCATACTCAAATTTTTTGGTCAACTCTTGACTTTCTATGAGAAAATTAGCCAAAATGTATTGATTTCGATTGAAATCATCATATCTTTAATGTTATTCTTCTTAGAATTCTATTCTCGATCATATATCAAAAAAAAAAAAATTACCATTGTGTGATCACTTTAAGTCGGGTAGATTTTACCAGCATCTTGCGCTCTTATATAATTATAGTGGATATGATAGGAATAGGTCATTAATCTTCTCTCTTATCTTTTCGCCACAACAAAGAGGCACAGGACGCAAATCGGAATTGGTTCTTTCATAAGAATAATTATTATCAATATAACCGGCATTGGTTCTTTCATAAGAATAGTTATTATCAATATAACCGGCATTGGTTCTTTCATAAGAATAGTTATTATCAACATAACCGCCATTGATTCTTTCATAAGAATAGTAATTATCAATATTACCGGCATTGGTTCTTTCATAAGAATAGTTATTATCAATATAACCGGCATTGGTTCTTTCATAAGAATATAACCGGCACTGATTCTTTCATAAGAATAGTAATTATCAATATAACCGGCATTGGTTCTTTCATAAGAATAGTTATTATCAATATAACCGGCATTGGTTCTTTCATAAGAATATAACCGGCACTGATTCTTTCATAAGAATAGTAATTATCAATATAACCGGCATTGGTTCTTTCATAAGAATAGTTATTATCAATATAACCGGCATTGGTTCTTTCATAAGAATAGTTATTTTCAATATAACCGGCATTGGTTCGTTCATAAGAATAGTAATTATCAATATAACCGGCATTGGTGAGGAAGCTTAAAATGCGAGAAAAGAGTGAAGCAAGCGAGCGCTTCAAGTTTTTCTCCTCTTCTTTCCTTCTTTTATTTTCTTTTCTTTTTCTTTTCAATTTTTATCTTATTTTATCTCTCCTTTCTCCTTTTTTCTTTTTCCCTTTTCTTCCCTCCTTTTTTTTTTTTTTTATTCCTTTCATTCCTTCTTTTGCCGGCAGAGGAGACGCATGCTGACTGAAATTTTTAGCAACGCCCATTATAAGCAGTACCTTGAAAATTATGTAAAACTTTATAAAGGTACTTTCAAAATGTGTAAATACATCTTGAAGAATCCATTCAAAAGCTGTTTAGAAGTGCATAAGCATCGTTTCTCTTTGAACATTCATTTCTTCAATACAAAATTGCCTCCATCCATGGAAAAAAAATGCACCCATTCCATTTCACAACAAAAATATACATTAACTTAAATCCATTGGCTCTCGGAACCAGCAAAAATGTCATTATTGTCATGGATGAACCATCAGGGAATCTCACATTAACAACCACCTTGACCCCTGGTATGCAAATATGCAATGCCTTGAGAGAGAATTATGGTCGAGGTGATATCATGTGGATTGTGTATTCTAAAAAATGTAAGAGTTAATATTAAATTCCTTTTTATCATTATGTAAACATATTGTTTATGTATGTATTACATAAAATCAATATATTTCACTTGCATTATTCTTTTTTCACATCTTCTTTTCTTTTCTTGTTGTTTTTTCTCTATTTAGGAACAAGTTTGTGTACTCGACGAAATATTGGAAAATTTACCGGAAAAGGGCAAGGAGGAATTATTTGATGTAAGACTACGACATTCTCAGAGAAAAGATCTGCCTCTTACTTCATAGCATTATCCTTTAGCTATAGAAATGATGTCAAACATCTTTACGCCATTGATTCATTATCAAATATCTCACTGACAAGGATAAACCTTTCACTTTATATTCCTGAGAAAAGTTCAAATAAGCACACGCTCACACACCCACACACGCCCACAAACAGTGCTTTAAAAGCGTCCTCAAAACTCATCATCTAAATACAGCCCCTTTTAATAATCTTTCAACTTTTAGCTTATCCTTATATCATGATGTACATATACTACAGTTTAAGATTATTTTATTTCCGTGCGTTATTTCATTAATTGTTTTTTTCCGATGTATTCATTATTTTTATTCATTTTCTACTCTATGATCATAATGATGTGTAAAGCCCGCCGCACACTATATAATTTGACTGCGACCCGGCATTTAACATTAAATATGAACGTTTAAACAAGTGAAATTATCTTATTTGAACTTCACAATAATAATAGGAATACAAAAATCGAAATTTTGGTTAACTGGAAGCCTTGTGGTCGGAGCCAAGGCCAAATCGGCTTCAAATCGCAGCCGATCGGAAGATTGCTATGACGTAACTACCATTCGGAATTCCTACAGGAAGGCATTGCAATAGCCCGGAATTTCGATTTTTGTATTCATACGACTATTTGAAACTTTGATCATTAAGATTTCACATGTTTGAATGTTCGTATCGAATGCTACAACATTTTTTTTTTGCAAAAATCTGATCGCAGACGGATCGTATAGTGTGCGGCGGGCTTAAAATGTAGAGCGCCATGAGCGACGTACCTGGTGATAAAAGTTAATGATGATACATAGTCAAATTGACTGATCGCCATTATAATGAAAACCAACCAACCTATATAAATCCACTCTAAGCATCGCTATTATCATTACTATTAAATACGCACCCACTCATCACGCACAAAAGCACACGCACTCGTCATTTACCTTTACTCTTTTACTTTTTATTCCATGCATGGACTGGATTGCCCTCCTTAGCCGAAAGGGTTTTTTTTAAGGTCCAGAATAGGAAATTGTGTTTTGTTAATACTGTCCCGTAACAGATTAGGCACCTTATTTTTCTGAATATGCATAAAATATGTAGTCAAACATACAGCTAAACTTACTATGATTTTTTTGTTTACTCTCTCTTTCTCTCTTTATCTACCCGTCTCTCTATCGCTCATATTTTCTCTTCCCCGCCCCTCTCTCTGTCTCTCTCTCTCTCTCTCTCGCTATTCTTTGTTCTGTTTCAGGTGATAATGCGATGGGTAGACTACGACTGATACGTCAACTCCTTCTCGTCTCCTCACATCGTGTCCTCTTGATTGCTTTCATGTCCTCCTGTCATCAGCTGTCTTTAAAAATGATGTCATCATTATTCAATGTGATTTTGTTAAGATATAGTTTATATACAATGAGAGAAATGGGAATGATTTGTCAGCGTTCGTTGCAATGAATTTTTAAGAATTTTTATGAAAGGAAAAAAAATTTGACCAATAAAATATGCGGTGTGAAGAGACGCTACATCCGGCAGGTGACCAATATTCTTTTTAACCGATAGATTTGGGGAATGGGACTGATGAATGATTTCACTTATCGGTAAGGACTTGTCAAACAATAAGGAACAAACTAATGATTCATTCATGGTATGGAGAATTGCTCTATGTACATTCTTTCCACGTTTTCTAGCCTTATCGTTATTATCATGGAGTTCAGCTCCGTTTCATTTCAGCTTTTTTTTTTTTTTTTTATTATTCCTCACTAAATCCGTTATCTTCGAACGAACGGGCCTCTGATTTAATATTGAAAAGAACGATGATATTTGTGTTGTGTTATATTGTATTTATTTTCCATTCAAGTAAAAAGACAAGTCAAAATTACATACAAATAGCAGTATAAGAAGGAAAAACGGAAAAGAAATACATACAGTAAACAGGGTACAAAAAATAACGGAATGGCTGGATTGCCATCTCAGTGTGGCAATTATTACCACACTGTTCTTCCTTGGGGTCTAGTACATAAATGAAAACATACTGTATATGAACAGAAACAAGAAACTCTTTCAGGCCTGATAAGGACACACACAAAAAGCGTTATTTTTGAATATAACTAAAGTTGTAAATACACCCCCTCCCCAATCCACCTTTGGCAAAACTGGCATGTTCCTTCAAAGATCAAAGCCATTATTGTGTTCTTAAATTCAAGTGATTGCAAAAACTATGAAGGTTCTTTATCAATTTTATATCTAGTGGTACGTCATTACATTGGCGTGATTCTCTCTCTCTCTCTATATATATATAAAAAAACCTGCTATGGCAGTTTTAGGTTTTGGTAACATTACTTTACCGTCAGATCCTTAACTGTAAGAACAATAATCAGTTTTAAAGACTTGACTAAATACAAAGGAGCCATATTATACAAGGATTTGAAAACCATTGCGTTCATGTAAATACTTCGTCTTGATTGCAATGATCTTCATTCATGTCTGTGATGAATTTCTCTAATATAAATACGATAAAGGGGTTTAATATTCAAAATAATATAACCAGCCCTGTTTTTGTATTTTTTGTAGACATTCAGTTTATCTCTTAATTGCCTAATCGTACACAATATCAGCATATTAAAAAAAAAAAAAAAAAAAGCGGAAGGATTACTGAACTATATACACTAATTTCAAATTGCGTTCAGTTACAAAATGGCGAAGGCAAGCTGAAAATTTGACTAGATTACTTATTTTGTTACACAGTTGTTAATATGAATATCCCACTTTAACTTTGGATCGACATGCATACCGAGATATTTACCTGTATTACTGTTTGATGGGTTTGCCAGATATATTTATATTTAAATATTTATATTTAAATAACATAACATAAAAGCACACAAAGTTTTGTCAGCGTTATGGCTAAGTCTATTGTGGCATAACCTATTGTAGATCAAGATTTATGTATTTTCAGTATCTTTATCACTTCTAGTTGAAACATGAATGACAGTGCCGTATTGATAAAGACGTAATCTACAGTATTTCACATGTTTAACTCGTTGATATAATATATTGTAAATAATGATGGTCCAAGTGTTGATCCCTGCGTTAATCCATAATCTATATTTGAAAAAAAAAAAAACTGCGTAACAGACTCACTGCAAGTACAGATTCGACGGTTGAACAAATAACTCTCAAACCACTGTAAAACGTCTTTTGAAATACCAATTTTAGCTAGTTTAGTTACAAGTCTGTCGACATCCATAGTATCAGAGGCCTTCTTAGGGTCAATGACTATATAGCTTGACCAGTCGTGAAAAATAGCTCATCAGTGTCTCTCCTTCCGATTCTGGAATTACATTGAAACGTAAGCCATTGTTTCTACTGCATATATAATCGTTCAAGATCCGTTGGAGAATTCGCGGCGATTCTTGATGTGCGTCGATAGTTTTTGTGATAGACGAAATCTCGTTTTGCTTAGCTGCTAATTTGCATTAAAAATCCAACATTTTTTCTTCATTAACCTCAGTCCTATCCACAATCTTTTTTAGTACGTCTTGTACTAACTTCTTCACGGACCGCTTGGCGTATCGTGCTGAGAAACGCATCACGTTTTACGAAGTTCTTGGTGGCAGCATCGGCAAATGATTCAACATCGTTATGCGTAATAACCTCAGGCATGCTGATTTAGTGGGGACACTAGTGTGTCGTAAGAGAACGATACATACTATAGAAATGATCCCTAAAAGTATGCTGATTTAGTAAAATTGACTAACGTAGCATCAAAATGGCTACTACCACTGTACAGACCACCGTCAAAGTAGAAATCATGAAAATGGACAAAGATGATAACTGTTGCACAAAAAAATAGCTGAAGGATAATAAGTCTATAGTCAAAAGTGTAATCATCGCTTTAAATCACAGGATATAAATATCAAAGAGTTATTTATTCTTCTATGACAAAGAAATTTGAAATCGTGATCTTTTTGCATTCAAAAGACATTCGTGTGCAAATCAGTCTAAACAACCGACAGCATTGATGCATTCCTCGGCACAGCTATTAAGTCAAAATATTATCGCGTGAACGAAAATATAATTAAGGCAGATGCAGTTCAAGAACTCACGCTTATGAAGTTCGAAAAGGGGAGATCCAGGACACAAACATGAGTGTTTGGGACTAGTACAGTACATTTAGTCCTCTTTGGTATACTGGTGTTCATAACCCAGAGGAGTAATTATCATTAAAACTATACTCGACATAATTATGACATAAAGTGGTATTTCCTCAAAAAACTGTTTATTTCCTCTAAATTTCTCCGAATTTCTCCCGAGTTCATGGCAAAGACATAAAATACACGTAATTTTTATGCAATGGTTAGACGTGATTTCATATCAAGAAAACTGATAAAAAGTGCAATGAAATGAAAGTTTTTATAGTGCTGTGGTTTTCATTATCAGTTTTCTCTTTTCTTTTCTTTTTTGTAAACTTAAAAATGAAAAGTGCTGACTGAAATGTGAACTACCCTTTAGCTCCATATTATGACAGTTATAGGAGTTGAATAGTTAAAATATCAACAAGACTTTAGATAGAACAATTAATATTAAACTTATTGTGATTTATTCATGATTTATCACTGTTATAAATACACTTAAATATCGATCAGTACTATTTAGGCTTTATGAAGCAATCATTCCGTTTAGAATTTCCACAACCCATCATGCTTCTTCAATTAGCATGGTAATTTTAATTACTTAAAATAGCCAATAAGTGCCATTTATACCGATAATGACCCAAAGGGTATTAGTTCCTACAACCTAGTCCATTGACACTTCATGCCCCTCAGCTTCCTTTATCCTTAGACTCATTACACCCCTAATCTAGACAAGTCCCTGAACTCATCAACCCCCCCCCCCCCCCAGGCTTATCCATAACCAATCATTTTCATCGTATCATCAAGATTTTCAACCTACCATTTTCCTTTCTCTTTCTTGTCTTATGATACCAACCAATTAAACTAATAGCACTTCTTAAAACTAGAAATTTTATATGTCTTTCAGAAACTAATATAAACTACATGTTTATGAACTAGGTGTGTATCCAAACAGTCTAATCCCTTCAGCCACGAATTATCCCGTAGTAAATTGTAGTTAATACACACTAATTGAATCGTATGTTTTCTTTTCTTGTTTTTTCGGTACTGCATTTTATTCAAGTCAACATAATGAGTTAGGGTACTCATTATATGTAAAATATATCCTCAGAATCAAATTACAGACAACATCGCTTACTCTTTGTGACTGACAACTGGCCGAGATTTATCCATGTATATCTGATAGGTATTAGCACTATTAGTCTTAGCTCTACATTTTTGTTTGTGAATATATAAGGGCAAACTTGTAGTATCATATGCCACAGTGTTTATAGCTTGCTTTATAACTCCATAGGCATGTTAGGTGGCGCTATTGTAAGATGCTGTACTGATGCTGTATTGAAGTTAGTAACCAAGAATCATGTGCTTTTCTGTTAGAACGTTCATGACGTATGTATGACAAGAACTGATGAACTTGCATGTAAATGTCAGCTAAAGATTGACATTTTGAAATAAGTTAAGTTCGTCACATTCTAATTCTTTTCCATACATAGAAAATAAGAAATCGTATGAATGAAACACTTGATGGGTCATACTGTCAAACCTTTGTTCTTATATCCTAGATTAAAAAGGAAATTTTGATTAAAAATATCTTGATGCACAACAGTACGTGTGTGTATTCAATTCCCATGATGCTGAATGTCATTATTTCAGTAGCAGACTTACAAGGAAAGGCTTTCTTTGACAGTACGAGGATTAACATCCATTCAAGCCGGAATATGCTGGAGCAATTGATTGACGATTCGACGATAATCCAAGTCAAAATGCCATTTAAATGATCAGTCTACAATATCACAGGAATATTGACAAATTATCCCTGTAAAGAGTTAGGCATTAAAAAAATATCGATTTATACAAAAAGGAGTTCTTCATTTGAGCTGACAAAAGATGAAAGGTTTAAAGTCAAATTTCCTTTCTAGCTCTCTATGTTCACATCATCTGCATTAAAAACAGAAGTTAGACTAAAAAGTGAGCTTTTAGAGTTGACTGCATCTAAGGGAAATCCAATTCTTTTCATTAGAATATACGGTTTCATTAACCTGCAAGTTTCGGAGAATGTACCCTGGCTTATATTCCTCTTTAATTTTGAGAGCATATTTTATACTTTCTGCAGAATTTCCAAAATAAGCTGAGTAGCTGACTATGGATGACAATTAAGTATCTGAATGCATCATTACATTATAAACATACACTATAATCCACTTGAAAGACTGAGCAAAGACATTTGAGCTTAGAATTGTGCAATCATAATGGTTTAAACGATAATCATCAAACTGATTTCTGTAAGCGTAAGAAAGGTTAATTACAACTTAAACGTAAGGCTACATAGCTAAGGATAAATTGAAGTGATACATTTATTTCTATACTATCATTTTGTATGATATAGTGAACAATATGTATATTCCAATGTGTATTCCACTTTTCACCCAATATGTTGCTCTCTCTCTCTCTCTCTCTCTCTCTCTCTCTCTCTCTCTCTCTCTCTCTCTATCTATCTTTTTCTATCTCTCTCTGGTGATGCAAGCCTAAGTAAGAACAAATAGTGGAGTAACAAAGACAAACCTTTCAACATATGTATTACATAACGTGCTTTGTTGTACCTTCAGATACATGATATATATCTGTATATTTACTCACCTAAAATAAGTAGTTAGACTGCTTTATTTAGCGGCTTCTCATATCATCTGTGGCTCACGTGAATTTTGCTGTTTAGGTTACCCAATAAAATTAAAATAAAAGAGTGTAAGTTCTTCAGTCGTGTAAGTTGTTACTTTTGTCGTCGCTATATAGAATAGAATGTTATATCTGTGATCCATGGACTGAGTCGTAATATGATATTTGAGGAATCTTTAAAGGTCAAATGTATAGTAAGAAAGTGAATTTAGTTTCATAAGATATGCCTTATGCGTGATCTTCAAAACATACTGTATAGTATGTATTTCAGACGAAGACTTGAAATTCCAGATGAAAAAAGTCAACGAGTACATTAACCAATAGATGGCGCTAAATCATAAAGCTGTAGTGAGATTTATCGAGCTCCTATAAAGTGGATGAAGTTATTCTCGTTGTCATTGTCGTTTTATCATTTGTGATATATCCAGGCATTTCTCCTTTTATAACACTTTTGACTGTCAAATAATCAGAGTATCTTTCTTAAAGTGCAGTCTAGACTAAGTGTGTCTTTGATACGAATGATATTTCAACTATGAAAAGGCCTATTACCTTCCTAAAATAACTTCCTTTTGTGTAGAATGAATTTGAAAAAAAAAATGATTGCTTCATGCACCTAAGATTCACATTTAGTGCTCCCTTTCTTTGGGGAATTTAAGAAGTAATGTAGAGAGAAAAAAAATCATTAAGGAGTAGGTAACTGAGAAAACATTACATATTTATTAGTCAAATTGTTTTATGGTAATGTCGGCCCTTATATTATGATATTTATTTGGGCCTCTAATTTAACTTTTGTTAGACTGCGTGAATGTATGTACAGTTCTTTTTTTTTTTCTGGTGCAAATTAATTTAACACTTGAATAGTATTTCTTTGGTGTTGTTTAATTCATGTTCCAGTTTTCTTCATTGTACTTTATTGTGTGCTTTCACTGCTAGGTTTAAAAACGTTGAATTGAAAATAACATTCCGTTTGAAAAAAACTTACTTTATTTTTCTTTATTCCTAATTGCAAGTTATGATAGTACTAGATCAATCTGATGCTTATTCATTATTTGTCGAGTTCAAAATGAAATTAATGTAATTCATATATGTATCATGGCTACACAAGTCAAGAATGTAAATAAAAATTGCTTTCAAGTGAAATTTGAAACTTTGATAAATTGACTCGTTATTTCAATATCAAGTTGCTGTTTGTTAGGAAGTGGGCGTATAGCAAAACGCATAATGCGTAATGCAAAAATAAAGCACTTTTTTCATAAGTCTGATCATTATCAACATGATTATATTAGGTGCAGAAATGAGTGATTTCATCTGTAAGATATTCATAAATACGACAATCTACCACAAGAGGAGAAGTTTACATGCGACGAATAAAATGCTTACTACATTCTATTTCCTCCAGAAGTAGAAATAAAACAAATTCAAATAAGAACTAGTCTCCATTTTGTTACATAAAAGCACTTGTGATTGATGTAATATTTTATGACAAATTTCTGTTGTTCACGACAACCTGTATACGTCAGAGTATGAGGGTGTGTTTGTTGGTTAGTGGTCGTGTGCGTGGGCGGCGAGTATGTGTGTGGGGGCGGGTTGTCGGGTATGTGTACGTGTTCAGGTGTTCGTTTGCAGGTAGGGTTGTTTTGAATTTTTTTCTGGCGGTTGTTGCATTTCAGTAATCACTATAATCGATCGTGAGATGCCGTTCCTCTTGTTATGTACAGGGAGATGTTCATAACAACTAAATCACTGTCGGTTGGAAGTGGCAGTGGCTCGTCTTCCTCCTTCCCTTGACCTTGTAAGTATTTCCACTTAGATCAATAATTGGTTGGTATGCAAGAATGCTTCCACAATAAAAAGACTCAAAGACTTAAATAAACACATAATTGAAGATAATGTGGTTCATATCCACGAGACCGAAGGCCCACGAGACCGAAAAATTGCAAATTGCAATCAATACACAGCTCTGACCGATTCCAAACCATGGAAATGTAAAAAGGGCTAATTGAAATGCGAGTTTTGTCTAACATTTTTACCTGCATGCGCAAACCCACATGTAGGCCTACTCACTTGCTATTCGTTGCTCATCATTCTTTCCAACAGGGGCGGTGCCATGGTATTTTGACAGGGAGGGGGGGGGGGGGAAGATGACGAGTAAGGACCACAGTGAGTTTACGTTTTAAATGAACTAATATAGGGTTGTGATATATTTGCATGACCTTCCCCTCTCTTCCCTTATACCACCTCTTTCTCCTTCTCCTTCCTCTTCTTCTTCTTCTTCTTGAAAAATCATAGGGCGGGTGCCCCCTGTAGCGCCGCTCCTGTTTTTTAACGTACGATTTGAATAATTTCTGAGAGAAAAAATTACAAATTCTGTAAAATGACACTTCATTCACATATCTACTAATGAATAATGTGCCCCAACCCCCCCCCCCCCCCCCTTACCACCAGCTGCTATCGACTCACACGCTCTTGATTATCAGGCCAACCAAAATTTTCTGGAAAAAAACAATAAAGAAAGAATATGTGTCAACCTTACCGTCCGTGCACTTACGCCTATAACGGGATATACTGGAGAAATTGATCTGTATTTCTGTCATAACATAAATCGAAGATCTCGTATAGGTTTGTGATTAAGTCGCATTCTCAAAGAGAAAATCAAACGTCGTTACAGGGGGGGGGGGCAAGGAGAAGTATATAGTGAATGCGGATTTCTACACGCTCTAAATTCGTAAAGTTGTAAAAAAAGTTGCGTAATTCATAATGAACGAAGCTTGGTTCATATATTACATAACCACCGGCGTGTCCAGGATTTCGTTTTTAGGGATGGAGGGGGTGGTAATGAGCTGTCAAAGACAATGATTTTTATTTCCTCATGTCACCCAAAATGGGTGTCCGAGAAAATCATTGACCTGAATTAGTGTGACTCCCCCCTCCCCTTTCAACAGAGCATGTCGAAAAAGTGAACACTTTGAAAAACCTTTATTTTTTTTTACAGTATGCATAGTTCTTAGGCCTACGCTTTACTCCAAAAGTTCATGGTTTATAATTCATCACAATGATGTCACATGTATTGGCATTAAAAGCAGCATTTTTAGCGTGGGTGTAAAAGAATGGAAAGGAAAGAGAAAGGCACAACAGCGTGGAAGCTACACGAGGAAGGAACATCGTAATAACCTGAAATTGATTTGAGATATGAGAAATAAGCAACATGATAATGAGGAATGAGATATGAGCAACATTAATCCGAAGCTTGGACGTAATTGGAATGCAAACTATATACAAGGAGTGAAAGTGAACTCATCACAGTGTTTTTTTAAATTCATCAATTTAGCTGAATATTGGTACTTTATATACCACACAACTAAAAAAACAACAACAAAAAACACCATATATAAGCTATATAGCAATCAGTCGTCACTTTGATACTTGACAAAACTCTTCTTAGTTGTTCATGTCAAGATTATGAAAAAAGGAAAAGAAAAAGATATTTGACTGTGTATGTATTCTACTTCATATATTTATACCCATGGAGACTGAATATTGACTGTTTGTATTCCATGATTTTTTTCCATATATTTCTATATATGGAAATTGAATATTGACTGTTTGCATGGTTTATATTCTATATCACATATTCACAGAATATTGAAAGGGATATTGTCTGTTTATGCATTCAAATTCATATATTTACATGTACATATATGGAAACTGAATATTCGACAGTTTGTATTCCATATTATACATTTACAGAAAGGGGATATGAACTGCTTATGCATGCTACTTCATACTTTTACATAGATATATGAAACTGTGAATGTTGACTGTTTGTATTCATACATTTACATAACAGTGATATGAATGCTGAAAAGGGGTATTGGCTGTGTATG
>CM057151.1:58946878-58966878 GCA_029962745.1 Echinometra lucunter
TACCACTGTACAGACCACAGTCAAAGTAGAAATCATGAAAATGGACAAAGATGATAACTGTTGCACAAAAAATAGCTGAAGGATAATAGTCTATAGTCGAAAGTGTAATCATCGCTTTAAATCACAGGATATAATATCAAAGAGTTATTTGTAGTTATTCTTCTTCTATGACAAGAAATTTGAAATCGTGATCTTTTTGCATTCAAAAGACATTCGTGTGCAAATCAGTCTAAGCAACCGACAGCATTGATGCATTCCTCGGCACAGCTATTAGGTCAAATATTATCGCGTGACGAAAATATAATTAAGGCAGATGCAGTTCAAGAACTCACGCTTATAAGTTCGAAAAGGGGAGATCCAGGACACAAACATGAGTGTTTGGGACTAGTACAGTACATTTAGTCCTCTTTGGTATACTGGTGTTCATAACCTAGAGGAGTAATTATCATTAAACTATACTCGATATAATTATGACATAAGTGGTATTTCCTCAAAAAACTGTTTATTTCCTCTAAATTTATCCGAATTTCTTTCGAGTTCATGGCAAAGACATAAAATACACGTAATTTTACGTAATGGTTAGATGTGATTTCATATCAAGAAAACTGATAAAAAGTGCAATGAAAATGAAAGTTTTTATAGTGCTGTGGTTTTCATTATCAGTTTTCTCTTTTCTTTTCTTTTTTTTAAACTTAAAAATAAAAGTGCTGACTGAAATGTGAACTACCCTTTAGCTCCATATTATGACAGTTATAGGAGTTGAATAGTTAAAATATCAACAAGACTTTAGATAGAACAATTAATATTAAACTTATTGTGATTTATTCATGATTTATCACTGTTATAAATACACTTAAATATCGATCAGTACTATTTAGGCTTTATGAAGCAATCATTTCCGTTTAGAATTTCCACAACCCATCATGCTTCTTCAATTAGCATGGTAATTTTAATTACTTAAAATAGCCAGTAAGTGCCATTTATACCAATAATGACCCAAAGGTATTAGTTTCCTACAACCATGTCCATTGACACTTCATGCCCCTCAGCTTCCTTTATCCTTCGACTCATTACACACCCCTAATCTAGACAAGTCCTGAACTCATCACCCCCCCCCCCCACAAGGCTTATCCATACAAATCATTTTCATCGTATCATCAACTACCATTTTCCTTTCTCTTTCTTGTCTTATGATACCAACCAATTAAACTAATAGCACTTCTTAAACCTAGATATTTTATATGTCTTTCAGAAACTAATATAAACTACATGTATATGAACTAGGTGTGTATCCAAACAGTCTAATCCCTTCAGCCACGAATTATCCCGTAGTAAATTGTAGTTAATACACACTAATTGAATCGTATGTTTTCTTTCTTTTCTTGTTTTTTTCGGACTACTGCATTTTATTCAAGTCAACATAATGAGTTAGGGTACTCATTATATGTAAATATATCCTCAGAGTCAAATTACAGACAACATCGCTTACTCTTTGTGACTGACAACTGGCCGAGATTTATCCATGTATATCTGATAGGTATTAGCACTATTAGTCTTAGCTCTACTTTTTGTTAGTGAATATGTAAGGGCAAACTTGTAGTATCATATGCCACAGTGTTTATAGCTTGCTTTATAACTCCATAGGCATGTTAGGTGGCGCTATTGTAAGATGCTGTACGGATGCTGTATTGAAGTTAGTAACCAGAATCATGTGCTTTTCTGTTAGAACGTTCATGACGTATGTATGACAAGAACTGATGAACTTGGATGTAAATGTCAGCTAGAAAGATTGACATTTTGAAATAAGTTAAGTTCATCACATTCTAAATTCTTTTCCATACATATAGAAAATAAAGAAATCGTTATGAATGACACATTTGATGGGTCAATACTGTCAAAACCTTGTTCTTATATCCTAGATTAAAAAGGAAATTTTGATTAAAATATCTTGATTCACAACAGGACGTGTGGTGCGGTATTCAATGCCCATTAGGCTGAATGTCATTATTTCAGTAGCAGACTTACAAGGAAAGGCGTTCTTCGCATTCCGAACGATAATCGCAAGTCAAATGGCCATTAAATGATCATTCTACAATATCACAGGAATATTGACAAATTAATCCTGTAAAGAGTTAGGCATTAAAAAATATCGATTTATACAAAAAGGAGGTTCTTCATTGAGCTGACAAAAGATGAAAGGTTAAAAGTAAAGATCAAATTTCTTTTCTGAAATCTCTAATGTTCACATCATCTGCATTAAAAACAGAAGTTAGACTAAAAAGTGAGCTTTTAGAGTTGACTGCATCTAAGGGAAATCCAATTCTTTTCATTAGAATATACGGTTTCATTAACCTGCAAGTTTCGGAGAATGTCCCTGGCTTATATTCCTCTTTAATTTTGAGAGCATATTTTATACTTTCTGCAGAATTTCCAAAATAAGCTGAGTAGCTGACTATGAGATGACAATTAAGTATCTGAATGCATCATTACATATAAACATACACTATAATCCACTTGAAAGACTGAGCAAAGACATTGAGCTTAGAATTGTGGCAATCATAATGGTTAAAACGATAATCATCAACTGATTTCTGTAAGCGTAAGAAAGGTTAATTACAACTTAAACGTAAGGCTACATAGCTAAGGATAAATTGAAGTGATACATTTATTTCTATACTATCATTTTGTATGATATAGTGAACAATATGTATATTCCAATGTGTATTCCACTTTTCACCCAATATGTTGCTCTCTCTCTCTCTCTCTCTCTCTTCTCTCTCTCTCTCTCTCTCTCTCTCTCTCTATCTATCTTCTATCTGGTGATGCAAGCCTAAGTAAGAACAAATAGTGGAGTAACAAAGACAAACCTTTCAACATATGTATTACATAACGTGCTTTGTTGTACCTTCAGATACATGATATATATCTGTATATTTACTCACCTAAAATAAGTAGTTAGACTGCTTTATTTAGCGGCTTCTCATATCATCTGTGGCTCACGTGAATTTTGCTGTTTAGGTTACCCAATAAAATTAAAATAAAGAGTGTAAGTTCTTCAGTCGTGTAAGTTGTTACTTTTGTCGTCGCTATATAGAATAGAATGTAATACTGTGATCCATGGACTGAGTCGTAATATGATATTTGAGGAATCTTTAAAGGTCAAATGTATAGTAAGAAACTGAATATTAGTTTCATAAGATATGCCTTATGCGTGATCTTCAAAACATACTGTATAGTATGTATTTCAGACGAAGACTTGAAATTCCAGATGAAACAAGTCAACGAGTACATTAACCAATAGATGGCGCTAAATCATAAAGCTGTAGTGAGATTTATCGAGCTCCTATAAAGTGGATGAAGTTATTCTCGTTGTCATTGTCATTTTATCATTTGTGATATATCCAGGCATTTCTCCTTTTATAACACTTTTGACTATCAAATAATCAGAGTATCTTTCTTAAAGTGCAGTCTAGACTAAGTGTGTCTTTATACGAATGATATTTCAACTATGAAAAGGCCTATTACCTTCTAAAATAACTTCCTTTTGTGTAGAATGAATTTGAAAAAACAAATGATTGCTTCATGCACCCTAAGATTCACATTTAGTGCTCCCTTTCTTTGGGGAATTTAAGAAGTAATGTAGAGAAAAAAAATCATTAAGGAGTAGGTAAATGAGAAAACATTACATATCTATTAGTCAAATTGTTTTATGGTAATGTCGGCCCTTATATTATGATATTTATTTGGGCCTCTAATTTAACTTTTGTTAGACTGCGTGAATGTATGTACAGTTCTTTTTTTTTTCTGGTGCATAATTGATTTAACACTTGAATAGTATTTCTTTGGTGTTGTTTAATTCATGTTCCAGTTTTCTTCATTGTACTTTATTGTGTGCTTTCACTGCTAGGTTTAAAAACGTTGAATTGAAAATAACATTCCGTTTGAAAAAAACTTACTTTATTTTTCTTTATTCCTTATTGCAAGTTATGATAGTACTAGATCAATCTGATGCTTATTCATTATTTGTCGAGTTCAAAATGAAATTAATGTAATTCATATATGTATCATGGCTACACAAGTCAAGAATGTAAATAAAAATTGCTTTCAAGTGAAATTTGAAACTTTGATAAATTGACTCGTTATTTCAATATCAAGTTGCTGTTTGTTAGGAAGTGGGCGTATAGCAAAACGCAAAATGCGTAATGCAAAAAATAAAGCACTTTTTTCATAAGTCTGATCATTATCAACATGATTATATTAGGTGCAGAAATGAGTGATTTCATCTGTAAGATATTCATAAATACGACAATCTACCACAAGAGGAGAAGTTTACATGTGACGAATAAAATGCTTACTACATTCTATTTCCTCCAGAAGTAGAAATAAAACAAATTCAAATAAGAACTAGTCTCCATTTTGTTACATAAAGCACTTGTGATTGATGTAATATTTTATGACAAATTTCTGTTGTTCACGACAACCTGTATACGTCAGAGTATGAGGGTGTGTTTGTTGGTTAGTGGTCGTGTGCGTGGGCGGCGAGTATGTGTGTGGGGGGCGGGTTGTGGGGTATGTGTACGTGTTCAGGTGTTCGTTTGCAGGTAGGGTTGTTTTGAATTTTTTTCTGGCGGTTGTTGCATTTCAGTAATCACTATAATCGATCGTGAGATGCCGTTCCTCTTGTTATGTACAGGGAGATGTTCATAACAACTAAATCACTGTCGGTTGGAAGTGGCAGTGGCTCGTCTTCCTCCTTCCCTTGACCTTGTAAGTATTTCCACTTATATCAATATTTGGTTGGTATGCAAGAATGCTTCCACAATAAAAAGACTCAAAGACTTAAATAAACACATAATTGAAGATACTGTGGTTCATATCCACGAGACCGAAGGCCCACGAGACCGAAAAATTGCAAATTGCAATCAATACACGGCTCTGACCGATTCCAAACCATGGAAATGTAAAAAGGGCTAATTTGAAATGCGAGTTTTGTCTAACATTTTACCTTCATGCGCAAACCCACATGTAGGGCCTACTCACTTGCTATTCGTTGCTCATCATTCTTTCCAACAGGGGCGACAGGGAGGGGGGGGGGGAAGGGGGGGTAAGGTGACTAGTAAGGACCACAGTGAGTTTACGTTTTAAATGAACTAATATAGGGTTGTGATATATTTGCATGACCTTCCCCTCTCTTCCCTAATACCACCTCTTTCTCCTTCTCCTTCCTCTTCTTCTTCTTCTTCTTGAAAAATGATAGGGCGGCCACCCCCTGTAGCGCCGCTCCTGTTTTTTAACGTACTATTTGAATAATTTCTGAGAGAAAAAAGTACAAATCCTGTAAAATGACACTTCATTCACCTATCTACTAATGTATAATGTGCCCCAACCCCCCCCCCCCCCCCCCCCCTTACCACCAGCTGCTATCGACTCACACGCTCTTGATTATCAGGCCAACCAAAATTTTCTGGAAAAAAAAAACAATAAAGAAAGAATATGTGTCAACCTTACCGTCCGTGCACTTACGCCTACAGCGGGATATACTGGAGAAATTGATCTGTATTTCTGTCATAACATAAATCGAAGATCTCGTATAGGTTTGTGATTAAGTCGCATTCTCAAAGAGAAAATCAAACGTCGTTACAGGGGGGGGGGGGGGGGAGGAGAAGTATATAGTGAATGCGGATTTCTACACGCTCTAAACTCGTAAAGTTGTAAAAAAAAGTTGCGTAATTCATAATGAACGAAGTTTGGTTCATATATTACATAACCACCGGCGTGTCCAGGATTTCGTTTTCAGGGATGGAGGGGGTGGTAGTCAAAGACAATGATTTTATTTCCTCATGTCACCCAAAATGGGTGTCCGAGAAAATCATTGACCTGAATTTGTGTGACTCCCCCCCCCCCCCCCCCTTTCAACAGAGCGTGTCGAAAACCTTTATTTTTTTACAGTATGCATATTTCTTAGGCCTACGCTTACTCCAAAAGTTCATGGTTTATAATCCATCACAATGATGTCACATGTATTGGCATTAAAAGCAGCATTTTTCGCGTGGGTGTAAAATAATGGAAAGGAAAGAGAAAGGCACAACAGCGTGGAAGCTACGTAACATCGTAATAACCTGAAATTGATTGAGATATGAGAAATAAGCAACATGATAATGAGGAATGAGATATGAGCAACATTAATCCGAAGCTTGGACGTAATTGGAATGCAAACTATATACAAGGAGTGAAAGTGAACTCATCACAGTGTTTTTTTTTTAAATTCATCAATTTAGCTGAATATTGGTACTTTATATACCACGCAACTAAAAAAAAACAACAACAAACACCATATATAAGTTATATAGCAATCAGTCGTCACTTTGATACTTGACAAAACTCTTCTTAGTTGGTCATGTCAAGATTATGAAAAAAGGAAAAGAAAAAGATCATTGACTGTGTATGTATTCTGCTTCATATATTTATACACATGGAGACTGAATATTGACTGTTTGTATTCCATGATTTTTGCCATATATTTCTATATATGGAAATTGAATATTGACTGTTTGCATGGTTTATATTCTATATCACATATTCAAAGAATATTGAAAGGGATATTGTCTGTTTATGCATTCCAATTCATATATTTACATATATGGAAACTGAATATTCGACAGTTTGTATTCCATATTATACATTTACAGAAAAGGGATATGAACAGCTTATGCATGCTACTTCATACTTTTACATAGATATATGAAACTTGAATGTTGACTGTTTGTATTTATACATTTACATAACAGTGATATGAATGCTGAAAAGGGGTATTGGCAGTGTATGTATTCTACTTCATATATTTATACATCTATTTACATATATATTGACAGATTGTATTCCATATTACACATTTACTGAAAAGGGATATGGACTGCTTATGCATTCTACTTCATACTTTTATTATGCGAAATTGAATGTTGACTGTTTGTATTCATACATTTACATAACAGTGATATGAATGCTGAAAAGGGGTATTGGCTGTGTATGTATTGTACTTCATATACATGTATTCATATATATATGGAAATTGAATATTGACTGTTTCCATGGTTTATATTCCATATTCCATATTTACATAAAATGAATGCTGAAAAGGGATATTGACTGTTTATGCATTCCACTTCATATATTTACATATACAGAAACTGAATATTGAATATTTGTATTTCATATCACACATCTACTGAAAAGGGATATGGGCTGCTTATGTATGCTACTTCATACTTTTACATACATACACGGAAATTGAATGTTGACTGTTTGTATTTATACATTTACATAACAGTGATATGAATGCTGAAAAAGGGTATTGGCTGTGAATGTATTCTACTTCATATGTTTATATATATGGACATTGAATATTGACTTTTTACATGGTTTATATTCACATATTCACATGATTATGTATGCTGAAAAGGGATATTGACTGTTTATGCATTCCGCACCATCTGTTTACATATATGGAAACTGAATATTTGACAATTTATATTCCATATTACACATTTACCGAAAAGGGATATGGACTGCTTAAGTATGCTACTTCATACTTTGACATATACATATATGGAAATTGAAGTTGACTGTTTGTATTCATACATTTACATAACAGTGATATGAATGCTGAAAAGGGGTATTGGCTATGTACGTATTCTACACCATATATTTCTATATGGAAATGAATACTGACTTTTTACATGGTTTGCATTCCATATCACATATTTTCATGATAATAATGAATACTGAAAAGAAATATTGAACTGTTTATGCATTCCATTTCATATTTATTTACATTTACAGAAACTGAATATTGAGTGTTTGTATTCCATATCACACATCTACTGAAAAGGGATATGGACTGCTTATGTATGTTACTTCATACTTTTATTTACATATATGGAAATTGAATATTGACTATTTGTATTCCATATCTCATCCGAATACTGTAAGACGGTCAATCTCCATTTTTTAGATTATAAAAAGTTGATCTCCTCTATCGAGAACTCAGCAGTATGTACACACATGTATCATTTTTATAGAAGAGCATTTACTAAACTGAATTCTGACTTCTTATTCCACTGTGTACGATATTACAGTTAAGCAGCCATGTTCACTTTTTTTTCTGATACTGGTAACATTTCCCTCAACTGATCATGTATAACTGCAATCCTATTTTCTTCTTTTTTTCAACCATAGGGTTATAGGCTACCTTAACAAATACGTTTCATGATGATCATGTATTCAATCTCTTGTTTGCTTGTTATAGCTCTCCACTGCTAAAGGGGCTTTCACATATCTACTCCGGGGCCCGTACTGCGAGTGAAAACAGACATTTTGGCCAATTTCGTTGGGTGCCCGGCCGGGGCCCCTACGGCTCCCACGGGTATCGGGATATTTTCACTGGCCGTACGGGCGCCGCAGTACTGAGCTGGCTGCTCCCAATTCTTAGGGGCGTTTTCATCTCACCGTTAAGCCGTAGAAAGCCGGTAGAAGGCCCGTGGTGGCACCTTAGGGGTCCCGTGCGGGCTCCGGCCGGTGGCCAGGAGGTCTCCGCACGATTTTCCTGACATTTCTCGTGAAAAAATATTCACGGGCGCCTTGCGGTGCTCAAGGCTGCCGCACGGCTATTCTGCGGTTCCCTCACGGGCCCCTCAAGGGTCCCGGGTGATATGTCCAACACCGGGCGCCTGCCGTACGGGGACAGTTTGATGCAACAATTGCCAGTGCGGCCCCCTCACGGCGGCATCGCATCCATCCGTTTGATATATACAGTGTTATGAGTGACATTGCCCTCTCTCTTTCTGCCAAAGACAGCTTTTATGCTCATTACAGCACAAGTGAAATGGATAAAGGATTTTCTAAGGCCGGAATTACTGAGGGGAAATTTAATTGTATGGCACATTCTCCCTCCCCCCCAACCCGCCCACCTTCCCCCGTATATTGAAATTCAACCTAACATGTAACTTTGCTGTTCAGCACCCCTGTGAAAAATCGTTGCCAACTGCCTGGCCCTTATCCCCTTTTGAAAATGTATATGTCACTGTATGTCACCATTTGCTCATATTATGAAGTACTGATCCCTCCCCCCCCCCCCCTCCGACAGGTACAGATACTCTATGTAGCCATACGTCGGGGGGGAGGTAGGGGGACTATAGTCAAAAAAAAAAAAAAAAAAGAGGGCAAATGAACAGATGAAGAAGGGAATTTGTCAATGTCGCACCTTGACAAATCGTGTACTATGCAGCTACTCTTGTCTGTTCTTGTACAATAAATAAAAAGCTTCTTATGCGCAATATGTATACATGAAGTTTTTTATGTTGGGATATCCACCGAACCTACATGTTCTGATTAAATATGAATATAGTGCAACGAACGGCACCCGGCAGGGCGCTGGCTGGGCGCCATAAGGACCCCGGCCACGCCCCAACCGGGCACCTCTTCATCGGACGGAGCCAGGAAGCTTACCGTACGGCACCCGACCGGCAAACTTACAGTTCGTTGACGGGTACCATGCGATTACACTCCACCAATTTTTAACGAGCATCGACCGGGCCCCGTAGAATATGTGACCACAAACGCCGTAGAAATGAAAATAGTAAAGGACCCGTACGGTCTTCAAAATCCACGGCAAGCCGCCGGGTTCGAAAATCGTACGAGGTCCGGTGGATTTGTGACCTAGGCATAAGCAAGCTAGTGTACACTCAAACGTGCACAGGATGATCTTTCTTTTAACTTCTCTTTGTTAATCAAATCTTATCAAAATAACGTTTACTTTCTCAGTGATGAATTCGTGAACCATTATAAATTGAATTGTCTCGATCTTGTATACATCATGAAATACCTTTCCTTACGTATTCAAGTTCACCATTCACTTTGCTTTTACAATCTTGAATGTTATTGTTAGCAAAATTTAGCAATATCCAAGCAGGTAGAAATACCTATTACGTAACACTCACAGAATAATACACTCATACATAAGCACTCATGTACCGTAACCTGGGCTGCGTTTCACGAAACCGTCAGAAGTCTAAGTTCATGGACATCCCATTGAAACGCGTGTTAATTCTACAACACGCGTTTCAATGGGATGTCCAAGAAGTTAGATTTATGACGGTTTCGTGAAACGCAGCCCTGTTGCACTCATTCCATCTATCCACCCACTATCCACCCACTAGATGAAAGCAGTTTTTCCCTTATGTTTCCTAAACTGTAAATGACCAGCCCTAAATTTCGCTTTCGTATATTCTTCAACCTTGTAATTATCTTGTTTATTTTTCATTATCGATTTGAGGAAATATCCGACTTCATGCCATTACTTATTTCTGATTTTTTTCTGTTTTCTTCTTTTCGTTTTACTTTTGTTTTGTTTCGCTCTGTTTTCAAATTACAATACCCGAGTCAGTAGGGAAAAAAAGTCCATTCGACCTCCACGGTAACTTTTACACCAACTAATAAAACGTGAGATTATGTTCATAACACAACCATTGAAAATTTGAGCGATTATGGGTTAAGGAAAATTGAGGGGAAAAAAGCATAGAAATCTACATACACACCTTTATAACGTACACTTATTGATTAATATATCTTGAAAGTAAATCCATGCACTTTATCGCTGAAATCATGGGTAAATTTGCATGATTACAGGCAAAGCATTCATACTTGGGTATGCTGTGCATGTTTGCATCTTTAGGACTTCATTACCATGATTACGACCACCTTGAGCGAGTAGGTACCACAATGTTAAGCTCCATGTTCGTTCTTTTCTTTTCTTTTCTTTTCTTTTTTTGTGCATTTCGACTTCGCCGTAAAAACAAGCCATCTTCGTATTGTGCACTGTTGAGTTCAATTTTCTTTCAATCTCCCCATTCCGCCCTCGTAAATTCATTGGGTGATGTTTCAGAGAAAAAAGTTGACTTTTTTTATGATACGCTCCGTATTACTTTTGTGTGGGGGTCAAAGCTATGGTTGAAGCCCTCCAAATTGCATCCCATTGGTTTATTTCTATGCAATTTTGCGATGATATAAACATGTAGGAGGAAAGAATGAGTTGCTATAATTATACCTGCTAATGTTTGAACGAGTCTGAGGATCGCCCATCTACAAAGTTTTCTTTATAAAAGAAATGAATGTTTGAATATTCACACATGTACATGATGTACCAGGGGCAGTGGAACGTTTCTGAGTGGGGAGGGATGGGTGCATTGACGTAAATTTATATGGAGGCATACGGAGAAAGGAAGACAAATCCAAAGGGGATAGCACCCTGAGCATCTGAATGCTTGCGAAATGTTGCGATTTTTCGATTCTTCATCTTTTTGACGAATGTTGACGAAAATCAGGGTTCGCCTCTGTTTTAGCGACATTTAGCGACAGCAACGCGAATGTTTACGAACGTGCTCAGGTGTTTGCGAAAGACAGTTGGCGACTATTAGCGACATGTCTTACAACCGTCTGAAAGCTAGGCTTACGACAGTTTTGCAAAGTTTGCAACTGTTTGCGGAAAGATAATTTCGCAAAAATTCGCGAAGGAATTTTGAACATGTTCACAATTTCTTTGCGACAAGAAAAATTATTTGCGACAATTAAAACTGTTTTCGAACTTTTTTTTTACAACCTTTTACAATCTTTTAGGAACCGTGGCGAAACCCCGAATCCGCTACGTTCGCAAGGCCCGTCACATATTAGTGGATCTAGCGAACGTATGCCCAACGTATTCCCAAATTTTGATATACGTTCTCGTTAGTTACCATTCGTTCGTAACACGTTTGACGTACGTGGTATTAGTTACCTGTTCGTAGGTGTTCGCAGTAATCGCAGAGATACGCTAGAGCCTACTTTCTATTTTGGACATGTTCAAAAATTTAGAACCAGATTTTGGCCAAAAATTTGAGCGTATTTGAGCATATCTGGACTTTCCAAAAAATAGACGTTCGCTAGGCATACGCTAGCTCTATTCGCTAATACGTGACGGGGCCTTTAAGGAGGGGAAATCCCATTTAAATCTGGTTAAGCATATTGTTCTCGGGATGCAGGAAACGTTCGCAAAAATTTCAAACTTTTTAAAATTCTGCAGAACTAAACACGAACCAGTGGCGACGATTCCGAACCCCCGCGCAATTTTGGCGAATTTTTGAAGCATAAAATGCGAATGTTGGACTGCCATTTTTTCGACATTCGCATCCTTCGCAAAACGTTTGTGTACCCGTGGAAACTATGCTTTAGGTTTGTAAGTGCGGCCTGCTTTCGGTCTCGTGGGCCTTCCGTCTCGTGGGAAGACCCCATCATGTACATGTTTTACTGAAGGTGATAGGTGTTAAATGAAGTTGAAATGAAGTAGTATAATGAATATGTTGCCTTCAGATGCAAACATCCTAACACACGCACACAAGCCCCCACACACCCTCACCACGTGACCATATGAAATTAGCTTATACATGTATTTTATAAAACCAAAATCAAATTGGGAGAAAGGAGCTTTAGAGAGGGAAACTCAGAATGCAATACTCTTGCCATGCAAGGGGAGCCTAGTCCCTGAAATGCGTTCTTTTAACTGTTATCATTATTTTTTTTAGTTTTGTGCCCCCCTCAACAGTCGGAAAATTTCCGGATACTTCCTGGCTTAGAAATAAAAGCAAGTTACCATTCAACATCACTTCGACTGGTTAGCTAGTGAGGTGAGCTCATTTGAAAATATTAGAATTTGCCATTAAGCAATTATATTTTAAAAAAACTCATGATGCCTTAGAAAATATCGCTGTTCTTTACACAACACTAGCGCACTGACAACCTATTTAACTGATCCATCTTCTCAGGTAATTGAGCGCTGGACTGTAATCATATGCCCACGCTGATATACATGATGACTTTTGATAGAGAAAAGCAGTGGGTGCATGAACATGAAAATAAGGCGCCTACTTTAGCGCAAACATCACCAATGAGATTCATGAATGGAGATTTTGTAACGATTCGTTTGACCTACATTTTGGGGGCAAGCTAGTCACTGCTAATCAAGAGATTGATCACGGATATAAACTGTCCTTTACAACTAGTATCCTGTAGTCCACAGGTTAATCTTTCAGAAATAGGGGGATTCCTTCTATAATGTGTTAATATGTCCAGCACGTCACTGGCTTTATTTGTTGTTGTTTGTTGTTTTTGTCTGTTTGTGTGGGGTGTTTTTTTTTTGGGGGGGGGGAGGGTGATATTGCGGTGGGGTGGGGGTCTTTTTCACCAGAAATGAAAAATTTCCTGATGTGACAGGGGACTTATGGTTCTTTCTTATACCATTCCAACGACAATATGTTTTCGCATCAAATCTAAGGCAAGAGAACGTGTGGCTCATACTTACGATCCTCAACAAATTATCCAAAATAGAAGCTACCAAACATCAGTTATTATTCATCTCATGCTCATAATCCACACAATATTCTTTTTACATGTTTTATCACAGAATCCTTACTGGAAGACTGTTTCACTAGAATTGTCAAATTAAGAACACATGTGCAGTCCAATTATGATAAACAAGCCACGCATGCAACACTAATTTTCAGCGATTTCAAAAAGTTGTTTCTTTTTATAGAGAGTTTATTTCAACGATAATAACAGGCAACTGTACATATTCACATACATTTATACAAACTTGAATTAATTGCTATTATAGTAAATCATCATGTGTTCATTTTGAATTATGCGATGACCTCGTATAGCTCATCGCAAATTATCACAGTGGGATATGCTATTCCCTATAATCAACACATTTAATAACCACTTCAATATACTGACAGAAATTTAAAACACTGATAGATCCCACAATGTACATTTGCAGAACAATAAAGGCGTTTTGGTTATGAAGATAATTTTATGCCTGTACTTCTGTTGCCATTGGGAAAATTCAAGGTAGTGCCTCGTGATAACAAATACAGTTAGATACTGAACCTATACCTGCCCGACAACTTCAGACTTCGGGGTTCAAGTGCCCTCTAAACCCTCAAAAGAGGTTCTCATTAATCGTCATTATTTTAGCGCTTTTACTCATTGTAAGCGAACGAGGTGAAATGTGAACTGTCCAAATAATTTAAACATAAATGCATCATCAAAAATGATATTTATGTGCATAAAAAGTTTCCTGCAAGGAACATTCCTCGAAAATTATAGATAAGATTGGTGGCTGCATGGTTCTTGTTCACAAGAAACCTTATTTGTAATGACATATCTAAATCTGAAAAAGAAAAAAATAACAATATTGTTCTTCGTATGTACGGGTTACATGCATTTACATGCCATAGCGTACTGAGAGAGGTAGTTGTGACTGGGCAAGTGGGTCATATAGGCTATGTCATGGGGCTATAAATACGTCCCTCCCATCTACACTCTCTGTATTTTCAAGAGAGTGGAAATTTTGAAGGTCTATGAGTTGACTGACCAATCAGAGTCAAATTCCAGTGATGCAATCATCTCTCTCAACGAGCTATGGAAAAAAATGAAATACCTCCTGACTTGAAGCTTGTGAAATGTAGTATTAGCTTTTAACTTTTGACAAATGATCTTTCCTCTAATGACGCTTGTGTGGGTCTACTTTTCTACATGTTTTCAAGAAGGGCGAGCATTTTTAGGACACTATCTTAATACATGATTCTGTAGCTTTGAAAATGCATTCTTCTTTTAGATTCAAGTAAGTAGAAGGACTAAAAAGATTCAATGACCTAATGTCCTTCACTAGTTTGATTGTTAATCAAAACGATTTCTATTTACAAATAAAAATTTCAATCAATATCTTTATGGTTTTTTAAAAGGCACTTTAATTCATTGTATTACCAGAATATCATTGATGATATTTTTCAACGGACAATAAAAGCTGAATATGTGTTCTAAAGAGAATTGATAGATGATTTTTTTCGTTAAGCTTTGAACTTATTATCAATAGAATAGTTAAAAGAAATAAATCAAAAGTATGAGCTTGATCAGGATGACTCACGAAAGCTCGAGAGCTTATTTCAAGTGGAGTCCTCTAAGAAGGTAAATATTGATTAGACTCCATTTTCTACCTCGTAGGTACCATTTGTTTATATCACTTTTTCGATATTTTCTACTTTCATCAGAAACTTTTTAAGTTTTCAGGGCAAATAACAATAAAAAGGCCTAAGTTTGTCTTTATTTTCATATGCGATTGTATCATGGAAGAGGAAAATATGCCTAAGCATTTTCTTCCAGTTCGGAAACGCAATAACAACTTAGAATCAAGAATAATTTTCTATTCATGACCCATTATCTCGTTCTTTAACATCCAATCTTCTTTCTGTCTTTACCTTTTAATGAAAACTCAAAGTTTATTTACCACAAAAATAATGAAGTTGTATGAAATCGAACCAAGGGTAATGTGAAGTCATATTATTGCAATTATATTACTATACAGCGTATTTCAGAGAACTATTCGTAAACTTCTTTGTAGAACAAACATTTTATTTTACATCAAAATATCTGCTTATTAGAATATTGCACATGTTATTTGTTTCCTATTTGTATTAATAAACTCTATCACTCATTTCAAACAAATTTTACCAGGACCTTGTTGAAAAACAGTATATCTGAACATGTAATCCTGTATAAAGATGTTTTAATAAATAAATAAATTTGTACGCCCTGTCGAAAACAATTTACACCAAGTCAGATAGTATAAGGCAGAGATTGAAATATGCACAATTGTTTAACCACGTTGTTAGTCTCATGCCAGTAATTCTAATAAAGCTGAAATTAATGTTATAGAAATGTTATGCCAAATGAAATCGGGAGAATATGAAGGGCCATCCTCCAGCGGTAACCCCCTCCCCTTTTTGTGTTTTGTTTGTTTGTTTGTTTGTTTGTTTGGGGGGATTTCTTGTTTTCTTTTGCACCTAAATGAATGGTATGATTTATGAGGCGGAAACAAAAATCCCCGCCGAAGCGTAATTCATTTTTTTTTTTTGCCCCCTGGCGGCAAAAAGGTGTGGATCAAATTCAAATTCTGATAAAGTTGGCGCATCACAATATGAGTTTGCGCAACTTTTGGCAAAACTCTCCTTTATGAGATCGTGATCTATTATTGACACGTTAATGCGCATCTAATTTTAATAAGTAAAAAAAAAATCAAAAGGGGGGAGGGAGACACCGCAGGGCCCCTTTTTTCCCTGCTGATTTTTTATACTTTGAATAAAAACAGATTCAGAGTGAACTGTTGAGGTCTTAATCTGATGATCACACTTGTAAAAATTCAGTATCTTTTCAATTAAAAGCAACATTAACAATAATGCCTCGTTAAATCCACGTCTTAATGAGAAGATAACAAATAAGGAAGATTCTACGTATTCTTGTTCTCTTGAGTATTTCTTATATCAAATGAAAAGTGACAGAAAATTAAATTGACATTCTTCGAGCATTATTATTCATTACAGGGAATTCTACATGAAACACTGAGAAAAAGTAAACATATTTTTTTCTTTTTTTTTCTACAACAGAAAATGAATTTGTAAGATTAAAAAAAATGTCAAATTTATGGGCAATATCTCTTCAAAAAAAAAAAATCGTCGCTCGTAATTCTACATAAATGCTTTTGGGGTCCCATGAATTTTAAAAACAGTTACTATACCCTAAATATAATCACCCCCTCCCCCCCCCCCCCCATAATGAAACAAGAAAATCCCCTATTTTTATGAAAAGTGCGTCCTACTGTCATGACTGATAAAGAGAAGGACCAAAGTCAACACTGGAATTTCGAATTTATTACTCTGTCATTCGGGAAAAGATTTGTCGAAATGATACTCATTCTTCAATGAACCGAAGTATTTCTTGTTGAACGACGCAAAACCAGTTTCATTCAGATTCGAAGAAAGCCTGAGAGAAGAGAATCAAAACAAACAAAAAATATATATTGATATCAGTAAACTATGATATACATCCAGTCAAAAAGAAAACTTCTTATCTAAAACGTCAAATGTTGCACCATTCCATTTTACATTGCAACGGCAGAAAATTTCACAAAATGTTTTTTTTTTAAACCGATGTCTAATACTCATTACATTTTTAAGTTCCAATATTTTAATCCTTACCAATATTAGGTGAATAAACATTAAAGAAGAAATCCAAAGTAATCAAACAAAAAAAAGTTATTAGTTTATAATATATATTTCCATTATATGGAGAGGAACTGATTAATGTTGATCACGTTTAAAACTACTTTCTCATGAGGGTTTTTAAACATAACACTGAATCAAGATCCTCGGTAGGCGTGTGGTGAGCGTGAGCTCTTAATTCATTCTACCAACCTATCGAATACCTATTGAGTGAAATAGTAAATAGTAAAAAAGTAACAGACAATTTTGAAGCATATTGGGGGAAAAAGTATTAAACGAACTGATATAATTCATCACAAATCATTGCAATTTATGAGCGTAAAAACATTCACGTCAAACAACCTTAATAAAGAAAATACAAAATTGATATGCTCAATGCGATTAACCCATTATGATTGGTGCTATTAACTCCAAGTTTCAATCACAGAGTCACGTGACCTGAAAGGGAACGATCGTCCTGCACTACATTGTCAGTACATTACAAAGCCAGTCACTAGTTCCTGATTTTTCCTTTTGTTCTCTCTATACTTTTCGGTTACCCACCTTACCCCCCCCCCCTCTCCATCTCCCTCTCTCTGCCTCTCTCTCTTTCTCCCTCCTTCCTCTTTTGACCTGTCCCTTCTCTTGCTGTCCTTACCTTGATTATTCGCTCTTTTCCTTCTTCTGACAGCGACCGAAAAAGAGAATCTAGAAGGCAGCTTTCACTCTCGATACTAGGAAAGTACTGAAAGAAAGAAAAACATAATGTAAATTCTTGTCACTTAAAACTCAGAACTCATTTTAAGAGGCTTTTTAGTTTATACCCATTTCGTCCGTTTTAATTCCCTTTTTCCCTTTTAATCGAGTACCTTCTCATTTTCTTTCATTTTTTGCAAGAAATTCCCATGTCTTTAGAGATAAACGTAAATGTATTTTCGCACAGTAACCAAATCCTAACCTTAATCCTTACTAATCAAAACTTTATAAACCCATTAAATGTAGTTTTATCCAACATGAATATATCATTAGGCAATTTTGAATACCTATGACGTCAGAAATTTTCAAACGGGTTAAAAGTTGTTGAATAATTGAATCTAGGGTAAACGACTAGGGTTAAAACATCCATTTTTTTGTAATATCATACGCTCAGTACCTTTAAACACTCTAACTGAAAGGTTTTTGTCATAGGTGTGACGGTGTCACAGATATAGAAAATTTCTGAGATCGGGCAAGTCCTTTAAAAGACAGCAAATAATGTACATTGAATCTAAAGCCTTCTTGGTTCAATGAGCATGATTGAGGGAAACTTTATACACAGTCAACCTACTCATGATGTATACTTTTGAAGTAATGCTATGACTCAATTATCTGCGAAATTCTTCCATCATACACTCTTAAAAATTCCATTCCGAGACTTATTTCTGGGTCACATTTAAACTTTATTCCGGGTCATTCTTACTGTATTCCGGGTCATTTTTCACCCGGAATGGAGTGTAGCCCCAACGGACTCTTTTCCGGGTCAAGTCTGACTCGGAATTTTTAAGAGTGTAAGTCCTATCAAATGGCTTTCAAATGGCAAATATTGGCAATAAATGTACCCAGAGGATAAGTCTTATACAAAGAAAATATGAACGGAAACATTTGCTTGTTCTCGGTTTTCAGAAGTTTTCTCTAACTTTACATGTTACAAACATAGTAATCATCTTGAATCATACATTGCCCTACCTAAAATATATATACATAATAATTAAACATATATATCAATGTGTAAAGCATGAATCAAATATTTCATAAGCATTATTTAGAAATTGAAAGATTTCATCATGCGGTTCTTTCCTTTATTTGATACTGAAAATTAGCAAAACAATGAGGGAATTAACGGAAGTGAAAGATTTGTTTTGTTTTGTCACTGAATTTCCAAATTTCCACTATTTCATTTAGACTATATTGAATAAAGTTATCAAATTATCAAAAGAAAGCGTCTGCTTACTTTATGATAATTTTCATGCATAAGACAGAGTAAATCTGACATGTGTGCATTCATTTGAGTGGATAATACCTTTTTTGCAATCCACAAGGCCGGGTATTCTGAAAATTAATTGCCATAGCAATCAGAAATAGCATACGCCATATTGGCTCACATCGCGCACTTTTGTCTTGCGTGCTGGTCATTTGCGCAGTTCAAATCAATCATAAGTACGCCTTTAAAATTTGTTATGACAAACAGTGAAGATAAAATAAAAAGTAAAACAATTTTCAGAATACCACCCAAGTCATTTTCAAAGATATGTAGTCATTTTGAAAAAAATTACTTGATATAAAGAGGATGCAGGCAAAAATATTCAGAATGTTGTAAAATTATGAGCAAAAAATTTTTGTGTGGATTCTGAAAAAAAAAAAAACATCGATATTACCTTATCTTGTGATTCTGGTCCATTTCCTAGGTTGAATGACCGCTTTCCAACTAGAAAATAATGATAATACGAATGACAGCATGAGCCTAATTAGCCAACGAATTGAAATTAAATTTCTTCTTATTCCATGGATTCCCTTAAATTCTTAAGTGGTGTTCAGGTATGGCGGGACATTGTGGCGCCACTTATTAACGCGTCAACTCTCAAAAGAGGACTTTGCCAAAACGTGCCCAGACAATCACATGACGTCATATTTTGCACTAATTTTTTAGGGATTTGACTGGTGCGCTTTTTTCCTTTTTTTTCAGCCAGGCAGCCAAAAATGTGTCTTGCCTCGGCGACCTTTTTTTTTGTCGCGTCGTACCCCATGACTTGTACACCAAAATGTTGGGCATTTTGTGGCGCCACAATGTCGCCTCATATTTGAACGCCCCTTTAATTGCATAAAAGGCAACATAGTCAG
>CM057151.1:58974378-58981878 GCA_029962745.1 Echinometra lucunter
CTTATAATCTTGATTGTATGCCATGTCCAGGTCTTCTAATAGATTACACGTACACTGGACTGCGATGATCACTAGAAGGAATACCACTGTCAAGTAGGATTGACAACGTGTCGATGTCGTTTTCCTTGCCATCATTTATTTACCCTGATAAGACAAATGGTGATACAGTGGAGTATACGTGAAAATGTCCTGAAAATCACTTCACAGAGTACTTTGCAAATGAAATGATAACGGTGTCGTAAAGTAAAAGGTGAATATTGGTGCGGTAACAGTTTCTATTCCATTTACAGTCCTGCGCTCCTTTATAACGAAACTTGTTTTTAATAATTTTATTGTCTGTCAACTATCAAGCTACTGTTTGTGAACGCCACGTAGTCAGTGATGGAAATTACCTACAAACTTATAAACAGATTAAAAGTTAATGGCTTTCCAGCAACCAATCCAGTCTATTTGCAGTGTTAATGCTCCGCAGTAAAAAAGATATGATAATTATTCTTCCGCAGTTGAAACTTTGTCATGAACCCTCACAACAACCACCTGATTCGCGGAAAGCTACGCAAGTGTGTCCATACCTCGCTTCACGTATTACAGCAGACGGTAGGTGCAAGCCAAATTTAGCACGTCCTCTATCGATGGCGGAACAAAGCAAATAACCATTTTTGTGGAAGTATATTTGACGGAGCCCGGCCCATGGTCGTTGCTGTTGATTCTTCCCCGACACGATGATGATTATTTTTTATTTATGGTAACTTGGTGAAATTAGTAGTTATTGGAATACCCATTACTTTACGCGCACGACTGGATACATTTAGACTAATTGCATGTTTCTGAATTTCCAGCTGATAGAACTCCGGGAGTCTAAGAATTATGATGATTGTTAGTAGTAGGTTTCCTGGCAACCAGATCAATGATCATAGCCGTCTATGGTACGGAGCCTAGCCGCATTTGCCCCCCAATTTCTCCAAAGATGCAGGATTAGATTTAGGGTTGCAGTTGGCTCTTGACTTTTTTTTTTCTTATAGACGTAGGTTTATCCGATTTTGGCGTAATATAATTTCAATTCATATCTTTTAACTTTAATTCTTCTTGTTTTGGTCAAAATCCACTTAAGCAAAAAAGGGGGTGTATTATGAATCAAGTGAATGACGGTTCATTTTGTCATTGATATCAACGTCAACACGTTGTTTGACTAATCTGACCCATGATACTAGATTGTTGTGGTATCAGTTATTAGATTCAATCTTTCTTTGTTCACTACATAATCATCCATTACCAGGGATCATTGTTCAGTCACGATCCCAATAACGACATCAAATTGATATTGATATTAATGGTCCACTCAAGACAGCTGATTCTTATCACACTACATGAGGCGATGATAATGGTTTACATTAACACACATATAAATAAGGAAGAAATAATTGTATTCCTATCAAGTGAAGTACCAAGAGATAGTCGCTGAGTATGAAAACAGCTACAAGGATCCACACGTTTGTTGTCTCTTTTCTTGTTTGAATATCGGATAACAGAATATGGGATATTGAAAAAGACAACCCACTTTCCTCTAGTTTGCGTAATCTTTCCGATCATATACCGATGAAGGATTACGTCGGGAAGTTGAGATGTCTTGTAATAACTGAAAGATTCATCAAACAAAAGTATTCTGGGATGCAACCAGAAAGTATTGAGTCCTTTTCTCTGGAAATGTATTCATCGTGGGGACTGATGAAGTCAGCAAATTTCTGTTTGCGCAAAGAGGTTGGTTCCACTGTTGAGAACTTTCAGCCATTCGCTTTGTAATGACGAAAAAAATCCATTGTCAAGGTAAATAAGTTGATAGTGGCATGTAAAATTGAATGAAGTATGGAAACAAAAAAGGGAATAAAATTAAATGAAAATACAAATACATTAAGATTCTTTTTTTTAAATGATTTGAAATCCGAATGGTTTCTGCTCTTTTCTTATAATGTGTACACAAGACACAAGACTGTCTTCGGATCGTTTGTTCTTGTTTTTTTATGGTTTGTATTCCAATAAAACCCAATATATTATGTGAAAGTGAAAGTTGAATCTGTCAGTTTCTTTTTTTTTTTCCAAGGGAGAGGTTTCAGATTAACAAAAGTTGGGGCGCAACATTCAGAGAGAAAAAAAAGCTCGACGAATGAGGAAGCTTATTCCGGGTTTCCCTACAGACAAGTAGCTCCCACCCAACTAATCTCGGCTGAGATGACTATCCCTTCACTCGGACTCGAAGAGCAGTATTCAAGAGATGATTTGTCCGAGGAGTCCTAGGGGGTAACAGTCTTTAAGTAATATGGCCTGGACGCGTTAAATACTACTTTGGGAGGGTTAGATTTGAAAGAAATTATATTGAGGGTGTCATGACACTTAAACATTTTTTTTTAAATTGGAATACACTATTTTCAAAAGATAAAAAGGAATTCAGATTTCGTAGAAGAGAGTCCAGCAAGTTCCTTAAGAGGCTGTCATAATTTTGTCATAATTTGGTGAACGCCATTCCGTTATAAAAAGACGATGACGTTGAATAAAAGACGATAAGATATATTGCCTTCATATTGTAAAGTCCGCCCATTCTAGGTAATAATACGTAACTGTTAAATATTCATGCGAGAATATCTTAGTTTTAGCTTTTGATCAGATTGTAGGTATCATCACGGCATCGCCCGCCTTTTTATGCCACGAAATTCCGGCTATGGCTGTCAATCTTGTTCGCAAAAGATTCATAACCCAAATACCCTATGTCTTTGATGGTGAAGGCGCTGAAATTCCCGCCTATCATATTGCTGTATCACTTTTCAGAGCTGCAGTATCGAAAACTTGTTCCATGTCTGAACTTTGACGGTATATTAAAATCGAAAGTAAGGGGAAAGGGCTCGTATTCGTTACCATCTAATGTCTTCAACTCTCGACCAAATACTTTGCTTGCAGCTATCACCTGCTATTTAACGCGTGGAGTAAAATTGTCGACATCGTCTGAAAGCCATTCACTCAGTTTCAAGATCTCTTTTCTTTTTGTTTTCAACAAGAGTGGGAATTTTCTTGTCGTAAAGCAGTGTACTCATACATACATACCGCCACCCAGATCGGCCGAGGTATTAAGTTTGGGGAAGCATTTTATGAAGAAGTTTTTTCTTTTCAGCTCCTAGATAAAAAACATTAAACATTATTCAGAAGATGTCTGGTTCTAAGCAGTGGAATGGGGTTCAGATATGGCTGGTGGTTGCGTGCCTTATGATCGTGGTTGAATACTCAACATGTAGTCTGCTAGACGAAATGGATCTCATGAGATACAGGAATGCAGAGAAAAAGGGTCTGAGTAAGTAAATAGTCCGTATTTAAGTTTTACTAAGTGGGCAGGGGTGGAATGTAACCTTTTGTTTTATAAGATTCTTGTATGGGGTTAGAAATGGAAAGATGATACTTGACAAAGCAGGCCAACTTTTCTGTTTTAAAAAAGTAGAAGAGGAAAATACGGAGTAACGGAATGTATATTATAGCTGGTGTATATTAGAGCCTAAACAGAAAAGTAATTTAAATGGGCTGACGAACCTCTATATTCATTAGGAGTTGATCAGAAGGTAATTAACCGGTGTTGTGGGCCCTTTTCCCGTTCTCCTATTTATAGTTGGACACCTCATGCATTTTTAATCCAATGGATACATTAGGTACATGCAAGGTACATTACAATGAGTTATCGAATCAAAAGAAATATTGAAACGTGCTGTCGTTATTCAGAAAACATTATGACGAAGAACGGGAAATAGAGCAATTTTCATAAATTGTTCAGGAGAATTCCTTTAAGAGTTGAATATAAAAGTGATCAGAGATTAGTGGGATATACATGTATACCAGAATGGGGGTTGGAAGCCCAAATGTCTCCGTTTACTCTGATAACTGACCAGTATCTTTCTGCTCTTGTCTCATTGAAACTCTTTATTACGTCTCCTCATGCGAATTACAGTTGCTATCAATCTCTAAATGAGTAAATTATGTCTAGCATATTATGTCTGGAACATTCTCTCTCTCTCTCTCTCCCTCTCTCTCTCTCTCTCTCTCTCTCTCTCTAGTTCCTTCTTCTTCTTCTTTTTCTTCTCCTTCTTCTCCTACTTCTACTACTTCTTCTGCTCTCCTCTTCTACTCTCATTTCCCTTTTTCCTCTTCTTTTCTTTCTGTCACTTTCTCCTTCAGTTTCTTTTCATATCTGTTCCTCTCTTTCTCCTCTCTCTAACTCTTACTTTATTTTGCCTCTATAACCGCTCTGTTTATCTGATTCAGTCTCTTGCTTCCCTGTTTCTTTATGTCAGCCACGGTATAAAACTCATATTTTTTAAAAACTAATTTTCCTACGCTTTCTCGCCTGTTTAATATACCCCCTTCTCTCCCCTTTCCTAGTATCTTCTTGCTCCTCTCTCTTTGTCTCTCCCCACCCCCTCCTAGTCTCATGTTAACCCTCATTTGTCCACGCGAATATTATTTTTTAAGATTTTAATCTGAAGATCACTGTCCCATATGATTCCTGATCCACGGACACAGTACACCGCTCATGACAAAGTACCTGATCTTATCTTAAACAAGTGGGAATCACTTCATATCGTTTACAAGATTAACTGAGGCCGTTGACATGCCCGTATAATAATAATTATAATAATAGTGAATATTTTACCGCGCCATGTCTGTCAGAAATAAAGCATTGGCCTCTCTCTTTTCCCTTACTTACCCATAGCACCTAATATTATTTATTCATGAGTATATTACGACAGGATATCATGATAGTTCTGTTGACTTTTTTCTTTTTATCCAATATTCTTTGATATTTACGTGAGATATCAATCTCACTTCCACGCTCAGTCTATGGATGATAAACCATTTAATCGTTAATGGTTAAGACGGTTGAAGTGCTCCTCACTTTGAAGTTACCTGTCATGCAGACTTTTTGCAGAGCAGTTTGAAAGCTGTCATATCTTCACAGTTAAAGAGTGCAGGACAGTTATTGAGCGATTGGACAATGAGAAAATGGATAAAAGAGAGAGAGAAGAAAACAAGAAGGAAGAAAGGAAAGGAAGAAGAAAAGGAGGAAAAGGAGAGAGAAGGAGAAGTGAGAGCAAGCAATATAAATAGCATGAGAATGTCATGACATGTCACTGATGTATTTTTTTCATTGCACTGATTGGTAATATAGCTCAGAGCCGCATGAATGTCCCAGAAGGCATATCTTTGACGAATTTTCCAAAACAATATTCATATTTTCAAAATTGTTCTCTTTTTTGTCCCTGTTTCCCCTTTTTGCCAAAAAATGTCAATGTTCTAATTTTTATTTGGATTAATGAGTGTTTGTTTGATAGTCCAATATATCTATGTGAGGACTTGATAAATGCTAGGGTTCAAAACATTTTTCACAGTGTAATGATTGCTTTAATTGCTTACTTCTGAACACTATACCATCCGCGTAGCCAGGGGGCGACCGCCCCTCCCCCAAAACGGAAAAGGAAGAAGAAGAAAAGAATAGAACAGAGAGAGAGATAGAGAGAGAGAGAGACAGAACGTAGGAAGAGAAGAAGCAGACAAGGAAAGATGCCAAGGAAACATCAAAGCTATCGCGCTTCACGCGGAAGTTTGGGAGTGAACGCTCAATATGTCATTTGTAAGCTTCGCGTGCTCACCACCGCTCCCTAAAAAAAAATCCTGACTACTCCAGTGCACTATACGTGTATACTGATATCAAAAAGCCACATTGCTAAGATGTTAAGTACTAAACATTTTTTATTCAGAATAATTTGAAATAATCGACTACATTTTTATGCTCATGAATTGCTGCTGTTGCTTTTGTGATTGAAAAAAGGAAAGTCATCCAATCGTCACATATTTGTTATCCCTTTATTTTTCTCCACCTCCTTTTCTCTTTTTCCCCATATAGACTGCAGACAATGTTCAGTGAATAAGGAGTATCTCATCTCACACATGGACACTTGCAAAAATATCTGTACCATGCCTATGGGTAAGTAGGTTGGTCTTGCCTTCCACGCCAAATTACATTAGCATTAGCTTTCAGCCGTTTCGATTTCATTGCCATTATGATACTGTTTCCTCTAAGATATTTACTACTTGCGCCCTGAGAATATTTTATTTTCTTCCTCTAGGATTTGACTTCGACCCCGATCGCTTCATACAGCCTGCAAAAAGGTCATAATAATTATATAATGTTTAATCATCAAAAGTAAAATACCAGTGTGGCTCAGATGAACTGGAAAGTTTCGTATGAACGTTCCCATGATATTTGTTATGAAATTTCACAAAAACAGAAGCATCCTTGATAATTTAAAAATCAAAGAATTCTTATATAAAGAACAAAGATTTCAACGCTGGTTATCAATGTTTAGATGGAAAGCGTTTATCGATTATTTTTCTTGGTTTTTATACCTTCAAATTATAAATGAATATGAATATGACCAAGAGCATTCCTACTTGTCCATGCACGGTGCGTAGGATTGGATAGATATTGTGATCTAAACTCCAGAACAAATAAGGTTGGTGGCGCCTCTTTGAATGTTCTGTATATTCTACATTATCAGCTCTGAAAGCCTATCAAATGCAATAAACTACGTACATAAATCATTATATCATAAATTGACAGTTTTTACTTTCTACCATTTGTTTCAAAGAGCCTTTATTAGTTTGATCAGTTTACTTTTTAGTTCTTCTGATAAGCCTTAAACTTTCATAAAGTGCATTTAAAGGTACTTAAAAACTTCAAAAGGAATCAGGCTAGACATATAATTACTCGGAGATCAGCTGCTGGTTGGCGATAATGGTGATTAACACACAATTTCTGGTGTGCTATAAAAGGCTCAAAACAAAAAATGACAAAAAGAGGCGTTTAACGTTACCCCTATCGGGAAGATATAATCAAGAGATACTTCAGTAATTCAGTTGCCCTACTACCATGCCATGCCTGCGGCGATTATTAGAGAAGACGACACAGGGAACTAACTGGTCAGTGAACCGCGTTCAGACATAGATGGGGTGATGGTACAACCAGCAAATACGATCAGTATGGGAAACGCGGAAGATAAACAGAAGAGTGGAATATTTTGTGCTTTATGAAATTAAAGAAGAAAGCGAATGGGAAGGAGTAGGAGAAGAAGGAGAAGATGAAGAACGAGGAAGAAAAAAAGAAGAAGAAGGACAAGGGAGAGAAAGATGGTAAAAAATACCCCAGCAACACAGAATTAGGAGAACAAAATCAAGTTTCAAAACGTGTTAGACGAATACTTCGGAAATGAGACACAAATGATATTATCCGGAAAATAAACGAGAAGCAAACATAATGAATAATGGTTACTGGAAGGAAATACGAATTCGTAGAAAGGGTTTACGGTTCACCATGTGGTAAGTCCTAAAGGACTATAGATATAGATAGAGATGGAGGTGAAATAGAGAGGCGAGAAAGCAGGAAAGTTGGAGGGTAGAGTATCTTTCTGA
>CM057151.1:58986878-58991220 GCA_029962745.1 Echinometra lucunter
AACAAATCCATGGTTCTCTCTCCCTCTTGTAAACTAATGAACCCCAAGCAAAACTGAGATTTGAACCCGGTGATATCATCAGTATGTTAAACCTTATCAAGTTTTTCTTATCAAGACATTTCTTATGATTTTCCTTCCCACCAACAAGTCTTCTAACCTTTTCAGAGTGGTCGTTGAGATTCTACCTCGACTCCAGTCAGAGAATAGCAGTGTCCCGTTCTCTATCAAAGCAGGCAGATGTTTCAATAAGCCATGCTAAGCGGAAATCAAAGATGAACTTAAAGAAAGGATAATGGACATCCCTTCAAAAACCTTCGCAAAATCTCTCTATTTCTGCTAAATCTTTTTTGTTTCCTTGTAACGTGATGCGTTCAGTATCACTTAACAAGGATTTAAGTTAATAGTATCTTTGTATTGAATATAGACGGCGGTCTCTTAAAGAACTCTGGCTTACTGTTCAAGAGATGTGGCAAGCTTTCATTCATATTGCAATTCTAAAACTTCGTTCCATTTTTATGATGACTCTAAAACGACTCTTTATCAATGAAAGATTAACTGAAAGCATTTCAAGGGACTCCTGTAATAAAGGATGTATCCATCTCATGCTAAAATAGATTTTTCAAACCGAAATACATTTACCATGTCAAGGTTACATCAAATCAATTATGCCCTTATATTGAGCTCTATGAATTCGTGAAAACATTATACTAATGGAAAATGATAATTTCAAAGGTGGAAAACGGAGAAGGAGGGTATGAAGAACCAGAAAGAGAATTAGAGATAGAAGAAGGAGAAGACCAAGTAGGTAGATGAGAACTGATTATGCCCTCGACCTGCATGCCATGCTAACTGTTATTTTACTTTCTTACAGGTAAGAGAGAATTCAAATCAGAGGAAGTAGAGGATAGCAACATCGACAAGAAGCCTTCAGTAAGAATGATTCATATTCAAGTGTTTGATATATATATTGGGCAATTGCGAAACATAGCACACAGCTGGTCACATAAGCCATCCCTGCAAGGATAGTCTAATAATATCATGAATATGCATTTATATAGGCAGAAGTTAAGAGGTTAGCTGTTGCTAAGATGGAATCATCAGGATACCATAACAGTGAAAATAAAAATTAAAGCGAAACAAGTGCAAACGCCTAACGATTAAGTGCACACGAACCACATCTGTACAGGAAAATGATGGTACACGGCAGGGGCGGGAGTGGGGTTAAGAAGGATTTTTTCTTTTGCTTAGACATCATAGCCACAGTGTGTAGTCTTATGCCAATATCTTCATAAATTCCTTTTCTTTCTTTGTGTTATTTTGAGAATTGATAATTTGATATAATTTTTATGGATTCCCAATCATACACATTTATTTTTGTTTCTTATATTCTCGAAGACAGCATTACATCTCAAAGTGAAAGTCGAAAAGTGGTTAGCTTTAGACTTTCTAAACTTCAGTTAGCCAATTCTTATCAGTGCATGCTTTCGTCGATTTTTTTGCAACTGTGTGATGTAATATGAGGTAGCACCAAACGGGGGTTTAACGTAATTCAAAGCTATTCATCATTGCCTGTCTGCGGAATACAAATTTCGAAAAATCCCGCGGGAGACATACTCTTAAACCTTTTTTTTAAACTCTTAATCTATGAATTTTAGTTGCAGGCAAAAAGTTCTATGCATACATGTATATGTGGCTCGCTGATGATATGCGACTTCGTTGCATTCTAAAGAGATACTAAATATGAAATAGATTTGTTGAATGTACACAGAACATCTTTTACTGCTCAATATTAAAACATTTCAGGCAACCAAAGAGTATGCTTTAGTTTGTTGAAGTTGAATTTTTCCTCTTTGTCTTTAATTTCTGTGTTCTTATTTCTTCAACACACATGGTGAAATGCTCAAATAATGAACTCCAAAATTAAAGTTAGATGAAAACAATCCAAACCATTTTTAGTATTTTCATTTAGCCTTCAAGAAGCTGAGGCCACTTTTTTAATTTAAAATATTAATATGGTGATGAAGATATCATAAAAACTGATTTTTTAAAGGGGCACTGGTCCCCTAAATTCGCCACTACCATGACTGCAGTTACAAGGGTACACAATAGCTATGTACTGTCATGACTATGATTGTATTAACATTGCAGGAAATCTACAAAGAACATTTACAAATGTTTTCAACCTCATATGGATGGACGGTGCATGGGTTCGTGTTTGGAAAATCAGTTGGAGCAATTTTCAAAGTGCCTTTTTCTTAACATAGTAACCGTTCAGATCTCGTAGCGTTTTCTCAAGGCATAGATTCCTTAATTGATGTATAGTAATTGAGCGTAGTTTGAAAGGGTACCGTGAAGCTAGTTCGAGCTTAATCTTATTATAACTATTTTTGTGTATGTAATGAAAGAAACCTATGCAATAAGTACATAGCTTTACAATATTGCAGATAAAATGCACTGTTCTGAAAGTTATTTTCATCTCAAGTCAGGTATGATTAAAACAAACAACAACAAAAAAGATCTTATTAATAAACGTGATGAATTGTCATATGACATTTGGAAGACAAACTACATATTTTGCTGTCAACAAAGAATACATTGCAGAAAAACCGCATGCATTTCTGTAGCCACTCATTCCTTCGATCGCACGTAAAAATGGCATGCGTTAATACAAATCAAATTTATCACCTAATATTTTTTCTACAAGAACACAAAATGAGGGGAAACCGGTTGATAAATTGGGTAGAACGCGTAATTGGCCTTGACATGTACTATATCGTTGTAGCACAAATATAATACAAGCAGTTTTTCAGAATGGCAATTGAATTATACAGCAGAAAATGCGATTTTTAGTACTTCACTTTTCACTTTTATAGCCGAATGCTAAAAGGAATTATCGAATGAAAGCTTTTAATGCCTGAGCGAATGTCGTGAGCACTATACGATTCAATGAACGCCACACGCTGCATAACTCTCCGTTTACCATGTTTATTATCACGTGTCATCAAAAAGGAATTGACTAAATGCCCCGCGATATGCAGGATGATATGTCGGCCTATGCAACCCCTGCATAAGTGCCGTGCGTACAATTTACAAGTAGAAATGAAACTTCTTCTTGAAATATAGTATATTGTCTACAGGAAGCCTACAGAAATCAAATGACAAATAACAACAGAAACCCTTTATTAACAATTATCATACTCTGTGATATTTCGAATTTAAACAGCCGATTTCTAATAAAATATTAATGTTTCAATGAAATCCAGTGTTGCCGTATACCTAAGCGATATCTATAACATCTTTTCATTAGCAATCTCACGATGATTCTCCGTATTTCCTCCTCTTATAATTTGCCCTACACGCATATACAGAACAAAATTAGAAATACACGACTGAATAATTGTAAAAGTTCCTGTTACTGACTGCTTTTTTTTCAGGTTAAAAAATCGAGCCAATGTGTGATTGATCCTTTGTATTCTGCTCTATCCGAGGAAGGCAAGAAAAGGGTTATGGAGGTAAGAAGAAAATGTCAGGCCTTTTGCTCGCTTTCACTACTTGGTAGTGTACAATCACCTAAAAGGATTATTTGTTTACAGTGAGTATGTATGAATTAATTTCACAAATCTTTACCTGGGCTTTTACGGGTCGTTTATGGGTTGTTTAGCGATTAAGGAGTATGAAGAAAACCTAAGAACCCCTCGCGCAGAACCTAAGTCAGACTTGCTGGGGAAGTCCACCCTGAAAAGTTTGAATAGAAGCAGAAAGATTAGAGGAACAGGACAGTGAATGTGTGAGCAAATTCTAATAAGACGAAAAAAAGTAATATAGTCAATATTAATTATATAAAGATAAATTCCAAGTGTATGTACTCAAAAGTCCACCCTTAACTGAGTTTGTTTGAATACGGAAGCAGAAAAAGGGAGGAACAGGACCGTGAAAATTTCACCAAGTTATGATTAAAAATAAAAAAAAGTTATGAAATTTTGAAGGTGTTGTCAATCAAACAAAAAATGACAATTCCGTGACGTAACATGAGAGCCCACCCCCCCCCCCCCCCTATTTGCTTAGTACTAAAAATATAAGAAATTTCATTCTCCCATCTAGCCACTTTTCAATCGTATATGCACCCTAGAAAATCATTGCAAATATATTTCTATACAACACCTGCCTGAAAAATATTATACTGTCATCAATAACGAGAAAAAAAAGATTTTATGGAGTTTAATGCACAGGGCAAATGGAAGGTGAGCTTGCATGCTACGTCATGCCAATTTCTGTTTGATTGATCACACCTTCAAAATTTCATAAATTTCTTATATTTGATCAGAATTTGGTCAAACTTTCA
>CM057151.1:58996720-59021148 GCA_029962745.1 Echinometra lucunter
TTGCTTAGACATCATAGCCACAGTGTGTAGTCTTATGCCAATATCTTCATAAATTCCTTTTCTTTCTTTGTGTTATTTTGAGAAATTTGATAATTTGATATAATTTTTATGATTCCCAATCATACACATTTATTTTTGTTTCTTATATTCTCGAAGACAGCATTTACATCTCAAAGTGAAAGTCGAAAAGTGGTTAGCTTTAGACTTTCTAAACTTCAGTTAGCCAATTTCTTATCAGTGCATGCTTTTCGTCGATTTTTGCAACTGTGTGATGTAATATGAGGTAGCACCAAACGGGGGTTTAACGTAATTCAAAGCTATTCATCATTGCCTGTCTGCGGAATACAAATTTCGAAAAAGATCCCGCGGGAGACATACTCTTAAACCTTTTTTTTAAACTCTTAATCTATGAATTTTTCTGCAGGCAAAAAGTTCTATGCATACATGTATATGTGGCTCGCCTGATGATATGCGACTTCGTTGCATTTCTAAAGAGATACTAAATATGAAATAGATTTGTTGAATGGTACACAGAACCATCTTTTACTGCTCAATATTAAAACATTTCAGGCAACAAAGAGTATGCTTTAGTTTGTTGAAGTTGAATTTTTCCTCTTTTTGTCTTTAATTTCTGTGTTCTTATTTCTTCAACACACATGGTGAAATGCTCAAATAATGAACTCCAAAATTAAAGTTAGATGAAAACAATCCAAACAATTTTTATGTATTTTTCATTTTAGCCTTCAAGAAGCTGAGGACACTTTTTAATTTAAAATATTAAATATGGTGAAGATATCATAAAAACTGATTTTTTAAAGGGGCACTGGTCCCCTAAATTCGCCACTACCATGACTGCAGTTACAAGGGTACACAATAGCTATGTACTGTCATGACTATGATTGTATTAACCTTGCAGGAAATCTACAAAGAACATTTACAAATGTTTTCACCTCATAATGGAACGGTGCATGGGTTCGTGTTTGGAAAATCAGTTGGAGCAATTATTCAAAGTGCCTTTTTCTTAACATAGTAACCGTTCAGATCTCGTAGCGTTTCTCAAGGCATAGATTCCTTAATTGATGTATAGTAATTGAGCGTAGTTTGAAAAGGGTACGTGAAGCTAGTTCGAGCTTTAATCTTATTATAACTATTTTTGTGTAATGTGAAAGAACCTATGAAATAAGTACGTAGCTTTACAATATTGCAGATAAAATGCACTGTTCTGAAAGTTATTTTCATTCTCAAGTCAGGTATGATTAAACAACAACAACAAAAAAGATCTTATTAATAAACGTGATGAATTGTCATATGACATTTGGAAGACAAACTACATATTTTGCTGTCAACAAAGAATACATTGCAGAAAAACAGCATGCATTTCTGTAGCCACTCATTCCTTCGATCGTCACGTAAAAATGGCATGCGTTAATACAAATCAAATTTATACCTAATATTTTTTCTACAAGAACACAAAATGAGGGGAAACCGGTTGATAAATTGGGTAGAACGCGTAATTGGCCTTGACATGTTACTTATATCGTGTAGCACAAATTATAATACAAGCAGTTTTTCAGAAATGGCAATTGAATTATACAGCAGAAAATGCGATTTTTAGTACTTCACTTTTCACTTTTATAGCCGAATGCTAAAAGGAATTATCGAATGAAAGCTTTTAATGCCTGAGCGAATGTCGTGAGCACTATACGATTCAATGAACGCCACACGCTGCATAACTCTCCGTTTACCATGTTTATTATCACGTGTCATCAAAAAGGAATTGACTAAATGCCCCGCGATATGCAGGATGATATGTCGGCCTATGCAACCCCTGCATAAGTGCCGTGCGTACAATTTACAAGTAGAAATGAAACTTCTTCTTGAAATATAGTATATTGTCTACAGGAAGCCTACAGAAATCAAATGACAAATAACAACAGAAACCCTTTATTAACAATTATCATACTCTGTGATATTTCGAATTTAAACAGCCGATTTCTAATAAAATATTAATGTTTCATATGAAATCCAGTGTTGCCGTATACCTAAGCGATATCTATAACATCTTTTCATTAGCAATCTCACGATGATTCTCCGTATTTCCTCCCTCTTATAATTTGCCCTACACGCATATACAGAACAAAATTAGAAATACACGACTGAATAATTGTAAAAGTTCCTGTTACTGACTGCTTTTTTTTCAGGTTAAAAAATCGAGCCAATGTGTGATTGATCCTTTGTATTCTGCTCTATCCGAGGAAGGCAAGAAAAGGGTTATGGAGGTAAGAAGAAAATGTCAGGCCTTTTGCTCGCTTTCACTACTTGGTAGTGTACAATCACCTAAAAGGATTATTTGTTTACAGTGAGTATGTATGAATTAATTTCACAAATCTTTACCTGGGCTTTTACGGGTCGTTTATGGGTTGTTTAGCGATTAAGGAGTATGAAGGAAAACCTAAGAACCCCTCGCGCAGAACCTAAGTCAGACTTGCTGGGGAAGTCCACCCTGAAAAGTTTGAATAGAAGCAGAAAGATTAGAGGAACAGGACAGTGAATGTGTGAGCAAATTCTAATAAAGACGAAAAAAAGTAATATAGTCAAATATTAATTATATAAAGATAAATTCCAAGTGTATGTACTCAAAAGTCCACCCTTAACTGAGTTTGTTTGAATACGGAAGCAGAAAAATGGGAGGAACAGGACCGTGAAAATTTCACCAAGTTATGATTAAAAATAAAAAAAAGTTATGAAATTTTGAAGGTGTTGTCAATCAAACAAAAAATGACAATTCCGTGACGTAACATGAGAGCCCACCCCCCCCCCCCCCCCTATTTGCTTAGTACTAAAAATATAAGAAATTTCATTCTCCCATCTAGCCACTTTTCAATCGTATATGCACCCTAGAAAATCATTGCAAATATATTTCTATACAACACCTGCCTGAAAAAATATTATACTGTCATCAATAACGAGAAAAAAAGATTTTATGGAGTTTAATGCACAGGGCAAATGGAAGGTGAGCTTGCATGCTACGTCATGCCAATTTCTGTTTGATTGATCACACCTTCAAAATTTCATAAATTTCTTATATTTGATCAGAATTTGGTCAAACTTTCACGGTACTTGCTCCTCTCATTTTTCTGCTTCTATTCAAACAAACTTATTTTGGGGTGGACTTTTGAGTGCATGCACTTGGAATTTATCTTCATAGGATTAATATTTGAAGCTTGTATATCGAATACATTTTGCCAAGTGGAACACCTAACGAACGGAGGACAAATATTTTGAATGATTGGTAAACTTTGAATATTTCATGTCTTCTGTTTCCCCTTTGATGAGTAAGGAGGCTCGCCCGTCCTCACACCCAATGTTGAGAAAACTGATAAGAAACAAAAATTGAAAAATAACCAAAAAAATTCTTGGGGAAGTAGCGAGAAAGAAGTGAAAATTAAATGGCAGTACCCACTCCTAACCGCTCCCCCGTAACCATTAACCATGTTCACTGGCAATTTCTTTCTTGTGTCTCCCATGCAAAAAAAGTTCCGCCCCTAGCAGGCTGACTATGGTGTGGCAGTTACGGTTTATCTAATATTCCTGCACTTTTCTTCTCGGCAGCTCCCCTTTCATTCTCTCTCTCTCTCTCTTTCTCTCTATTCAACTATCTCTCCCCTCTCTTTCTTTCTCTCAATGTCTCTCTCTCTCTTATCCATGCCTTTATGTTTTATTTCAATAATTATACCTGTTTGTGAAAACAAACGAACAATATGATTATTTCCCGTTGTTTTAAAATCATACGTCTCAGTAGAAGTTCCAATTCTTAAATATGTTTATTCAATTACCGAAGATTTTTCTTAATTCTAAAATTTCAGCCAGTAGTATCGCTTTTGGTCACGTGCCAAGACCTGAAACCATTTGACGCGTATTTTAATTTGATCAAAGCCGAAATAGTGAGGAAAAATATGAAACACAAGGGTCAGGTGTATTTCTCCCAAAATGTTTTGTTCCAAATATTTCGTACGTCATTAATGAAAATCCAAGGTCATATCTGTGCAACCTATAAAAGGAGAAAAGATCATTTAGATGTTGTAGTTGAAACATTAGTATGCACATGAAGTCTGTTTTCGCTAGCACTCTGTGGCAGCCTTAGCGAAAAGGCTTGAAAATTGGTGATGGGGACTGTAGAACAAGTATTTTAACCAAGATTTTATATATTTTATTACAGAAACAATCTTTTTAGATGAATGGTTCAGTCTTGATGACGTCCTTTAAAACAAAGAGTAGTCACTGTTTGGTGTGTTTTATGTGAGCCATATCATGCTGATATTATCCTCAAATCTGACCGAGAGCACGATCTTTTTTACAATCATCGTCTGCACTCTTAAGTCAGAATTGTGATGAATGTAATGAATTAAAGCTGATCTTACGTCAACCATAATCTATACTCTCTTCTCATTCATATTCAAGCTCGGACACAGTCATGTCCATATGTCATCGAAAGGTGCATTTGTCTTTCACCCTTTATTCTGAGACTTCTCCTTTAATGCGCGTAACCTATTTCAGCCGTGTACCATTGACAATATTCATCTTGTGTATGCACACACGAGAGAATAAGAGGATAGGAAAAGAAGTACGCACACAAGTAGACATACACACGTCCACCCACATTCTTAGACGCCCACACACACCCACATACAGTCGTGCCCTCAATGACAGAGAGCATTAGAGAGGTGGATAGAGACAGTGACGATATAATATAGAGGAAACTTTTTCATGGATTTGGTGAAAGATATCACAATAGTGATCTTTCAGATGATAAGTTCGTTGACCCTACTAATTCATACCACAAATATCTCTCAAAAAGCTACGTTCTTGAGAAAACTGCTTCATTTTTCGGTAGCCTGCTATGTCATATTCTCTGAAGTATTGAAGATAATTTTATAAAAGGTTATTCTAATACGCTGAATATGCAATATTGCATCACAATTCCTTGAAGAAATACCTATCCATAAAAGGAAATATATTATATTAGATTATGATAATTTCATATAAACTCTAAAATAAATGTTAGCTTTTCATCGGTTGATATCTCTGCTAGAATCTTGAAGCCCCGTCGAACTTGAAACAATGGTCCTTCACTGTACTATTATTTGATACTGATTTAAAAGGATGTGAAGGAATAATTGATTGATTGAAGGGTTCATGTACTGGTGCATTGTCAATAAGCCTACATGCAACCTGAGAGCAAAGAGGAGAATCAGTTTCAAATGTAAAAAGGCACTTCTTTAAAGTTCGACTTGCTCATTGCCGTTGATCTAATTTGAATGCAGACCGCATTCAGGGAAATTCCTTAATTTATGCTAGGGTGTTAATTCCACGTCACCGAATTTACACTCACACGTAATAATAGACAATAACTGTATTAAAATAGTAATGGGAGAACGGGGTACAGGCGTTCCATTCAAGATATCATGTGCTTGTATTGATATAGAATTTGCTGACTGCAATTCAAGCCAATCTGAATACTGTCTTGGGGGTTATCCATTAACAATCTCACATGAATGATGGTATACCAAGAGGACATTCATTTGTTCAGTGTTTGGATTTGATTATCATATAAGCGCACCCAATAATACTGTTTTTTTTTCTGATTAAAATGTGTTTAAAAATGAATTGCCAGAAATATGAGCGAGAGTCACTACCTCTCTACTCCAATATAAAGAAACTATAAAAACTGTCATGGCACTTTTCATTTGTAATATCATTTCATGATACTTTTTATGTGAGGAAAATAAAAGTATTGTACCAGCCTTCTATTATATGTTTCATTAATGTTGCATAATTTTAACGATAAAATTGTTTCTATTTCTTCTTTTTTGCAGGTCTTATCGGAATGGCTCTGATGAGAAACATCATGCTTGCAAGAACTCATTTTCATAATTTTAGATTTTAAAATAAAGAAAAATATCAACAAAGTGTGGAATATCTTCAGTACTCCTACGATTCATTTCTTTACATCTTATTCAAAGATACAATGAAATAAAAATGTCATGCTCATTCTAAAACCTTCAAATGTGCTCAAGATATCATTAAGAGAATAAGTAATTTGCTACTTTGGAATTAATTAACTCATTTTTATTGATTCATTTTCCTTTCTACTGATGAACGTGTACGTCTATATGCTACATCCTTAAGACTACAAATCCCTCTGGAATGAGATGAAATTCATTCAAGAGTATTTTTTGTTCTAAATATGTTTTCATGTTTCCATCAAAAACCACACCGGGGGTGTCTAAATGTTTCATGAAATAACAGTAGATAAACATGATAAAGTTATTGATATGCCGATCCGATTATATTTTACCTTTCGAATTTGTATTCCTTTATTTAAAGTTGAATACGAGTTCGAGTTAAGAATGTAAATCTGCATTAGCTTCAGAAAATATATGATTCCTCGAAAGCTACTCTTTTACTTTTAATTTACAAAGGATACTTTTGCGTTTAATTTCGATGAAGAATGATATAAACAATAGCTTGATGTTGCACTTTATTGTTTATGTTTTAAAGCTATTTTCTGTATTTCAAGAGGTATTTCAAAGGGAAATCTTTGATTTATACAGGAATAACTCATATCAATTCTGTGCATCATTTTCAATAACTGATTGATTTTTTTTTATTCAAGTATTTTTTCTACTACCCATCTCCTTCCTCAAAATAGGGAAGGGTGTGCATAGCCCTATTCCTCGGTATTAATACCAGTGACCTCAATAAATCATCTATAATACACCATCATATTCTTTTTATTCGCAGACCAAAAGAAGCAAACGATTGTCAAGATAAAAAGCATTTTGGGTCACCTTATAGATATTTTCTGAAGAAGAAAGGTAATTATCACTAGCACAGGTACAGAAATGCTAGATTTTGTTTACAGTGATATACATTTCAATTTCTTTGATGAAATATTTGTTTATGTATGTCTGTGTGTCTGTTTAAATGACTAATTGCTTGTTTCTGTTTCGGATTTGTGTAATTAGCACACATCGAACATGTTTTGCTTTGTTTTACCTCTCATCGTCTGCAGTCATCTTTTTAAAAAGTCGCAATAAAATTTGAAAACTTATCTCCTCTTGAACAGTTTCCTGTGTACACATTTTGGGGGAATATCAATTTTTGTAGGATTTCACCCCTTGAGTGCATTCTTTAAAAAGGTAGAATTTAAAAATTCTAATAGTCAACCAAGACTCGTGCCATTATAATCATGTTAGAGTTTGTATCATTTAACCAAACATGTTAGACGTATTGTCTCAAATATCAAATTCGGAGCAACATTCGCTCTAATAAATGAGTCTAAATTTTAGTATTGTATTTCACGAGTCAGCTATTAATATTCTGGAAGATTTCGATGCGATTCAGTTTTTCAAATATTAATGGGGAATGACCGAACATCACCTGCACTGCCAGATTCAGGGATGGCGCAGGGGCGAGCACCCCTCCTTATTTTTTCATAGCGCCGAAGTAGTCGTTGGGCTGTTCAACTGAAATGCGGCGCCATCTCACATGAAAAAAAATAGCGCCATCGCACTTGAAAACGCCACGGCGCGGCGCCTTCTCACACTTAGGCACTGGCCGCCACCTTACTGATGAACTGTTACCGCTCATCTCCGTACCCCCACTAGTTTCGAACCCTGGATCCGCTAGTGATATGCATCTGGAAAAGGAGAGAGCAATCATAATCACCTTGACCTTGCTTCCCTGTCTCTTCCTCAGTATGCAGGTGCATCACTACACCGGGATATCCCCGTCTATCTACCGGGGTATCACTTACTATCTACGAGCATTGCAGTGGAGTTGCTTTGTGATGATGATTTGGATGAAACGCACGTAAAAACTCCTTGGCCTCGCTAAGCACTTGCAAAACAAATTACAATACAGTGTATCAAGCTAAATATACCATAGAAAGGGTTGACGAACTGTATCATGATTTAAAAAAAAATCTTTTAATATGTTTCAAACTCAATTGATGTGAGAGAACAAATAATTAACGTTCTTGAGGAGTGGCTCTCGGGGGACCCGATTCAACATCCTATCCCAAGGACAGAATGTTTTCTTCCAATACCTTCCCAGCCTGCGTTTCATGAAATGATGGAGGGACCAGCTGACCAAAGAGATATATTAATGAAGGAATGACAGAAGGAAGGAAGGAATAAATGAATGACGATATAAACGATATTGATGAGGAGGAGGAGGAAGAGGAAGAAGAAGGAGGATAAGAAGAAGAAGAAAGATTGATATGATGAAAATCAAAATGGTGTTTATGATGACGATGACGATGATGATGATGATGATGATGATGATGATGATGACGATGGTGGTAGTGGTGGTGGTGGTGATAAGACTGATGATGTTAACAGCGATCTCACTAAATACAACATATCAGAGGTTCCCTTGACCAATGGTTTAATCGGTTGGTTGATTGACCGATTGGTTGCTTAATAGTGATTGGTTATTGATTGGTTGTTTGACTGAATAGTTTTTTCTGTTTAATTGTATTGATAAGATCATAATTCCTGAAGTTTCGTAAAAGTTTGCATGTTCGTTACTATGGAAATAAAAAAAAAATGGTTCCTGATTCTTAGAATGAAAAAGGGTACATGATTCTCACGTTATATCATTTTAGGAATTAAAAAGCTCCGGAGTAAAAGATTTTCGGAGAACTGCAACAATTTTTAAAATCATTAACCTTCTAACACTCTTGAATTAATGATCGCCTGGTATAAGACATGTGTGCTTCGGAATTTGGAATTCCGAACCTATGAAAAACAAGTGCCCCCTCCCCCTCTCATAAGTTGGTCGGTTGCTTGGCTGTAATACTTTGTCAACAGTGGCGTAGACAGGTTCTTCCACCTGGGGGGGATGATTTGCCATTCACGAGAAATCGAGGAACAAATTTTTTCCTGGGGTGGGGCAAGATGCGTAAACATTTTTTAAGAAACTCGAAAAGCGAGGGAGCGAAGCGACCGAGCTTGTCGTTGGGGCGCTTTTGCATTTTTTAAAAATGAAATTGAAGGATTTGGTGCACACTTTTGGTGAATTTTGTGAAAATTTTCAGTAAAAAAATGTAATATTTCAAAATATCTCGGGGGGGGGGGCCCTCCCCCGCTGCGTACAGCCATGCACCCATCCCCCCCCACCACACACCCACACACATACACCTGAATGCACAGACATAAATAGAAGATATACGCACCGTGACAAACAAATATAGAATATGGACTGAAATACATTATTGCATGCTTGCATCAGGCTTTTTATTATTATCATTTTGTTGTTACACCACTTTAGAAAAACTGTGACGGCGCCGAAATTGCCCTAAAGTAATATAAATAACTACACAAATCAGAATAATGATCGATGTAGTTATGATAGTAATCGTCATTTCAGTCTCATTAACGATGATGATCATGATAACTATCGTTATCATAAGCATAATAACAATAATAATAATAACAATAATAATAATAATAATAATAATTATCATTGTTATTACTACTATTATTATTGCAGTTCCTATCATTTCTAAAAATGTTAATTCAGTTTAATTGTAAGCAAACATCCTTCCCTAAAACCTGGGGGGATGATTGTACATGTCATCCCCCCCACCTTGTGAGGTGGGGGGGATGCATACCCCTCATCCCCCCCCCCCCCCCCGTTGTCTACGCCCCTGTTTGTCAACCTCAGTTATCTGTGGGTTTGCAAGCAAATGGCAACACTTCCCATCCTTCTCGACAATTTCATCAGTCGCTTAAGTGAGATAACATCATTTTTATTTCTAGACCAAAGAAAAAATATATCATGGGATCAATCTTACATGGTTACAAGTGAAATGCACTCATCTTCAAATAAACTCGTTCATACCTTGAACATGTTGAACCAAAAGATCGGAGGTCCAACTGTCACTGTCGGGGATGGGTTGAGGGGAAATAAGAGGCAAACTACTCTCTCCACTTTGGGAATTACCCCATGTCTTTTTTTTTTTATGAGTGCCCCATTTACATCGTATTGCTACCTCCTTTTATTTTTGCTTGTAATCCTCTTCCTCTTAGCAGGCTTTCCTCGGTATTGAATGTTCGAACGTGCCATTCTGGTAAATAAAGTTATCTACATTTGAAAGTGCATGGATACAACAATATAATGACATACAGGATGTGATTACTTCTCAGGATTTAATGTTATTCTAGACATCGTCGTATAAGATGATAAGAAACATTCCCAAAGGGAATGTTTCCTAATTTATGGAGATGACATAAGCCACAACCTTTCTTTTTTTAAGTTATAGTCGTACTTATAGGAAGGACATGCATGGAAGAAAACAATGATATTGAATGAGAATTAAAATTTTACATTCTCTTAGAACCTCGAACTTTCTTAATATGTTAAGGCTACAGGTTGTACCAGAGTAAACGACCAGCTGATAGTTTTAATTGCACAATTAGGTAATTTGGTGGATATATAACTACGCATTTCACAGATAATAATGGATATCAAAAGTGTTACATGGTACTGATCGATTTGATCAGCGATTAATGTCCTTTAGATGATTTGATATTAATGCCTTTGAAGACATAATCAGATGCGAGAACGGAAGAGGAAAATGATCAATCGGCTGGCGGCAATCTTTTCCGCTTGATATGTCACGCCTGCCGCTAATTGTCATTATCTTAATGGGACAGCCGACTTTGCGAAAAAAATTATATGAGTGACACGGTATATTGGTCCTATACATAATAAAATCACTCACTTTTCAACGATGAAAGGCAACAATGTAGTCTTTAAAAATATTTGTTGGCAGTTTGTGGGTCCAGATGACTCGCCATAAACATTCTGGTGAGGAGATATCGTGGCATTAGAATAGTCACCCTACCCCTCACCTCCCTTCCCCCCCCCCCAAAAAAAAAAAATAATAAATAAAATTAAAAAATAGATAAAGAAATGAAAATAAAAATTTTGAAGACGAAAGTGAAAAGATGATGATTCACCCCTCGCAAACCCATAACACGCTTCCCTAATGAGAAGTTTTCTTTGGTCGCATTTCATCCACCTGTAGTATTAAAGACTGATGACCCTCAACGACACCACCCCTCCCTTTCACAGTGACACCAGTGGCTCTCCTCATGCGTCTACACGGTACTTCATTTTCATCAAGGTTCACTTTTATAAACACAGTATATACATACATGTAATTGTTTACTTTTTATCTTTTGCAAAGGGCTTATTTTGAATAAAGTATGACCATGATTACATTGAGTCACACTGTACAAACAAAGTTTATAGTGGAAATTTGGGGAAAAGTGAAAAAACGAAAATAGATCCGGGTCTGATATATCGTTATATTCTAGACGTCACGAGGAAGGGGTATCAAGCCACAATTAATTTCAATTTCTCCTTTTATTGAACAGAATTCGACATAATGACTTGATCTACGTGTTTCCATTTCAAACTTATCTATTCTGTGTTGTGGGATCAAAGATGAGAACATTAGTATAATATCTTTTAGTAATTAGGTCATCGATTTAGCCGCTCATACACGTATGTTTGAATTGTCAAGAAGTATATTAATCTTTTATGTTGTACGTGGAATGAATAAAAGATTAAGAAGGAAATAAGCATGATAAGTCAAGTCATTTATGATCGCGGATAGTAATTATCAATGATGAAGCACAATTCTTCTGGCTTAATGAATGCGAAATGGACAATGATTAGGAGGAGGGGTAAATTCGAGTATGGCGTCAGATCAGGACAAGCAACCAGGCAACGTTAGCAAACATGTTTCAGGCGTATCAAATTGTTTCAGCACACCAAAATGTATCGAGAAAGTCATCTTTATTCACTACGGCATTACCCCCCCCCCCCTCTCTCTCTCTCTCTCTCTCCCTCTTTCTCTCTCTCTCTCTCTCTCTCTCACACAACACACACAAACACACACAATCCCTCCTCTCTCTCTCTCTTTCTCTCTCTCTATCTTTTTCTCTCCCTCTTTCTCGTATTCCTCTCGAGAGGCCTTTCTGTCTCTCTCTCTCTCTCTCTTTTCTTCCCCCCCCCCCACATCTTCTTTCCTCTGCATCATCTACCATCCTTGATTGCTCCATCTCCCATCTCACAAACCAATGTGTCAAGACGGAATCATGCATCCCCTTCGTGCCGAGGGCTTCAAATTGGTCCATCTTCATCTTGATGTCATTTTTAATTTCACCTCAGCCAACGTATGCTGGTCACAGCGAGTGCATTTACCATATACTTCGTTTACTAGCAACTTCAAACGATTTGTCTTTTATAAGCAGAGGGTGTGTCCACCACGTACTTTCGTCGCTGCTACGTCCAACAAAGTTTTACATGTATGAACGTAGGGTGTATACCATATAATGAAGTCACATTGGCACGTATTAGAACCTACTTTGGACGTGAACCTATGTGGAAGATTTCAACATCCTATCATTATATGATTCAGGAAAGTCAGTCGTTAAAAGAAAGAAAAACGTCTTAATTGTGCTAACAGGCTAACATCACAAACAAATACCCTCAGAAAGTGTTGCCTTTATACTTTTAGGGATAAATCATACATATTTAATGTAGAGATATTAAAAAGCACATATAGTCTCAATTAATTGTTCTATTCATAGAGTAAAAGTTAGAGGTATATCGCTGGACACTTTTCGTGAGCAGCAGTGATGCAAGGGGACACTTGCGTCATGGGGGCTCCTCCAAAATTATTGGCTGCTTGCAATTCGAATTTACATCCATATTGAGGTACTAATGATAAAGCAGACGTCTACTTAGGGCGGCATAACATGTCGGCCACGGTCATGGATATTTGTGGAAAGCTGTCTTCTCTCTCTACCGTATAGGCTACGTAGTTTCTCTAGGACAAATCTTTATAACTTACAGCCAGTCGTCAAGATGGTAATCTCCTCGGAAGAAGTATTGAGACTATTTAAATCTGACGTAGACCTAACACAGAGGGTTTCAAAGCCTTAGGCAAGGTGTGGGCCGCTTCCATCATTCTTCATGGCTTTCCATCAAATCTTGCCGAGATTTAATGATTTGCGACAATAAACCGACTTCCTACGACATCTACCACCAAACCGTTGTTATGACGACCAGATAGCGTACTCTCAATTCTGCATCACTGGTTTCCGATACGCAGACATGTGTTTTTTAAGAGGGGGATCATTATGTAAATAAACATCTCTTTCAACCCTAAAGCATTTCCCGACTGGAGATGGAACTTCCATTCTTCACTTTAGGCACAAGATGGAGATCATTCATTTCTATTCTCTCATCTAAACCCAAGCCTTTGTCTTCCCTACGAGTAGGTTCTTATCTTTAAGTACTCAACATATATTTTCTGACATCTAGAATTGAATTCTATAATGGTAGGTTAATCTTAAAAGTTTGAAGACCAAGGATCAACCATCCTAAAGCAATGCAATTACGACGAACATCTGATAGATTAATCCAAACAAGGATTCTCCCCCAAGAAACATTTGAAATAAGAGAATTTCTGGTAAATATACCTCCAGAGTGACTAACCTTAGAGCTACGAAGCTTTCAATTTATTGAATTTATTGAATTTATTTTCAAAAATTTCGGGAAAACACATATTTCGGGATCATCCCCTTTAAATTGAAGGCAGCTTGGAACTTGCAAAATTTTTAATAAAATGCAGCTTGGAAATACAAAACTTCATCTTTCAGAACAACTATTATTCTGGCTTCCAATACCTTCAGCGGGATATCTGTGGAATGACGGGCATTGTACTTGTCAATTCAAATATAAGGATAATATTTTCGGGTTTAAAAATAACTGTTGGTAACAAAAATACACATACAGGATTACTGAAATAATGGTTCCGTAGAATGTACACTGGATGACTGAAGGTTTCTTACAGGCCTGACCCATGAAACAAAAGAGTCTAAAAGTTTTTACTAGTGTGCCGGTGAGAGGTTGGACGCGCCCCTTATGCCGTCCTCCCCCTGAAATCCGAGAAATTATGGATGGTGTGATGATGATTCCAATACACAGCATCTCTGTGAGGAAAGAAATCATTTTTCAGATTCTCAGGTTGTTATATTTTTTTCATGGTGTTTACTGTCATTAATCAAGAATTTACAATAAAAAAACCGACATCATGCTGCTCACTGCCGGAACGTTCGTTCCCCTCCCACATTAGTCCTTATGTCGCACATGTGTTAGATACTATAGAAAACGTGCAGTTATCACGATGACGGCTTGTATCTTCGCAGAAAATCATTTAGTTTTATGCTTATGAAAACTCCATCATTTCTTCTTTCTCCGTATAGTGTTTTACCCTAGGCTAGTTTAACACAGTAAATGCCAGAGGCGCGACATACAACAAATTGACGCGTTTCCTTGCAAAAACATGCTTATGATTAATTCGCCGACGTAAAGTGTATTTTAAAGTTCTTTTTCAGAAGCGTCACGACTGAATGACGGTGATGATAAAACTAGACACATGAAATAAGTGCATCATTTGATGATCAACTTCTTAATGACACCGACAAATAACGATAATTATCACTCTACAGTAATTCATGGCAATTACTCTAATTGGCATAAGCTAAGTGATCAGTGATGATCATAAATGTATTCGGATACAGTTCAATGGGTGTTGTTTTTTTTTTTTTTTGTCGTTGATGTTGATGTTTTGTGAGGGCGGGTGTGTGTGTGTGGGGGGGGGGAGGGATTTGTGTGTCATATTTCTTGCTTTACCATTGATAAGCATATCAGGGAAAAATAGTAAGTTTGAGTCGACTACCGCTTGGTATCGCTATAAAATCATTTATGCAATAATTTCAAACGTGATGATATTGATGATGATGATAATGGTGATGATGATGATAATGACGATGACGATGATGATGATGACGATGATGATGATGATGAGGGTGGTGTGGTGATGATAATGGTGACAAAGATGGTGATGATGATAATGAAGATGAAATGAGAAGACTTACAGGAGGAGGGATTTATCGGGTATGGAGAAAACAAAAATGAATGTTTTATTGCCATTAGGTTAATTTTAGAATTAACAATATAATAATGACATGCAATGATGATCTAATGAAATAATTGAGTGAATAAGTATTATGAATAATGATAAACTTTTAAGATTCCAAAACATTTGTTCATTATGCATATTTAATACGCCGACAAGGGTTACTGTGGAAGAATTCAAACCATAATATGTTATAATGTGAAGCTTGATATAAAAGTCTGAAATATGTTTGAAGTATGAATAAATATGAATTTATTTTCATTTAAACTGGTGGAATCAAGATATATGTACATGCAGCAGCCAGTAAATTAAGATATTCGTGAAAATCAGCTACCGATGGAATAATAGTATTTCTCTCCATTGGAAATTAATAGCACTAACTTTTAAAAATCTTGTTACAGATATCCTCGAAGTGTTCTTTTGCATTCCATTTTGGATCAGGGGAGCATTTCATGAAGAGTTTTGTCGGTGATTTTCACCGACTAATTTGCTGTCAGCCAATCAGATGCGAGGATTTACAGTAGCTTGTAACATTTGTCGGTGATTTTCACCGACAAAACTCTTCATGAAACGCTCCCCAGTTCTCACTTCTAGAAATCAAAATTAGGGAAACTATATCGGACAGCCCTACGAGAGGACCTCAAAATGTATCCACAAATACTGACTAAAGAAAGGAAGAATTAGGAATGGATTTGAATCTGAAAATATAGATGGAGAAGAGATTTAATGATACTGTCCAAAAAATTCGAATCATTGAAAAATTACATCGATCACTGAAATTGATGGATCGCAAGTAATTGCCCTTGTTATAATTGTCAAAGTAAAAAAAAATGTGTTTCATATTTCCATTGTAGAAAGATTTTTTTTTTGAAAACTGAGATCTCCCATAGATTGTTCTAGTTATACACAGGTTTAAGAAGCAAGGCGCAATTAATGTGTCTTTACTTCATTAACAAGAATGGCCCCTTATTTTCTCATTACTCCCCTAAATAAATCATATCACAGGCTCTGTGTACACTTGGGAAAAGACATCATGATGATCAAATATTAAACATTTTCTTGCAGATAATTTGTACGTCAGATTGCCTCTGTAATCAAGCATATACAGACAACACGATAGCTTCCGATGAGGCAGGAAATAATTCTAGATCATTAAATCATGCGATGAGTAACGGGAGATCTCCATCTATATATGAAGAGGTACAGTGTATAGCTGGTATGAAACCCAATAATGAAACAAGGTTAGGATTAATAACGGGCTTGCGGAACCCACTAAAAAATGCATTTGAAGAATAAAAATTATTCTAGGATGAAGTAATTATAAATTACTGGATGGAGATGAAGAAGGGTCTCTAGGGAATTAAGATGCTACATCCTACATGGCTGTTTGTAAGTGACGTCATGATCATGCAATATTTCATGGAAATTATAAAATGAAACAATGAATCACTAACATCCCTCTGTCTCCGATCATTGCTTGCTTATTGTTACTTGTCAATGATTTAATATAAAATGATATAGCGTTTTGGTGGACCCCTATGGAAACCAGTTCTGCTGTTAGGGTGTACCACCCTTTGTCAGTTTAAATGTGTGCGGTCTTAGGAGCAAACTCCGTTTAGGTATTTTGGAAGAGTTTGTCAAAGAATTTGACTTTGTTTGCCTAACTGAAACAAAGTGCTCAAATGATGAATCCATTATTCTTCCTGGTTTTGTCTCCTTTGTTATGCAAAGTAAAAGTAAGGCACATAGATTTCGTGGTGCTCATGGGTTATGCGTTTATGTTAAGAGTAATTATGTTGGAAATGTGGAAGTGATAACCGATTACAAATCTGAATTTGTCTTTTGGCTCAAAGTAAGCTTCCTCTTTGATACATTTATTTTGGGTATAGTATACATTCCTTGTGAAGGCTCACCTTTCCATCATATTGATGTTTTTGATCATATTGCAGATGATTTAGTCAGTTACAGAGTTAAGTACAATATTCCTGTTATTTTACTGGCAGATTTTAATGCCAGGACTGGAACTAGGAGTGATTTTATTGAACCTGAGGATCTTGTGTCTGTAGAGGGTGGTGTAGAACTGACATCGCTGATGTCGTTGAGTTCTAAAGCTGATTTATCTGCAGCTGGAATAGTTACAGAGCGTTGTAATAAGGACCATTGTGTTAACAATAATGGTCTGAATCTCTTAGAGCTGTGTAAAAGTCTGGATGTTAAAATTGTTAATGGGAGGTTTGGAGATGATCAAGGCAGAGGGGAGTTTACCTGTCAAACATCTAAAGGTTCAAGTGTTATTGATTATGTGCTCGTTTCGCCGTACTTGATGTCCAAAATCACAGATTTTTATATTTACTCGTTAGATAAATGTATGTCAGATGCACATGGTGCTGTCTCAGTTCAAATGTGTTTTGATAATAGTACTGGTCAGTCTGTACAATCTCCATTAGTGCTAGGCACTCATTTAAAAGAAAACTGTAATTCTGACAAAAATATATGTATGTACCTATGAAAACATAGTGGAAAATGGAACACGAAGTTGAGTATAGTAATGCTTTTAGTCTTGATGATTTGAAACTTTTAAACGATAAACTTGCATGTTTCCTCAGGATGTTGTTAACAGTATTGTACAGGAATTGAATGCTTTTGCTGCAACTGCTTCTAATACTATATACGGCTGCTATCCGCTATGCTAGTTCACTATCATCCTTCGTTATCATTACTTTTGATAAATTGTGATCTTTCTCTAATTTCATCTATAACCAAATTATATTTCCATAAAGTGAAAAGGTGTCGAGGAATCTATTTGCGAATAAAGCACAAAAACATCTGAATTTTATCATCAAAGGTTTAAGGATAGTTATGCGTAATGTCCCTCATTTCATGAAAGCTTATGAGCTTTGGCTTAAGTAGGTGCAAGGATAATAAGCTAATTTCCAACCCTGTTGAAAATGTTTTTAGATTGTTTTCTATCGTATACAGTCGATAAAGCCCCATGCATAAGATTCTGACCAAGCTCGTCTGATACACTGAATCTTCGAATCGATTGTATCTATGTGACCTGACTCGTTTACTAGATTTTGCTCATAAATTCCTAAGAATTGTCGAGGATCTTGGAATTCGTGTAAGTGTGTTAGTGGGTCGGGATACGCAGGTGCATTAGCTTCAATTGGAACGTTTGGAAAATACAATAGATAAATTGGATCATCTCATTTTAGGTCGGTGAGATATGACTTATACCCGTATGACTGCGATGGACGTTTACCATTAACAGTATAGTAGTAGTAATAGTAGTAGCAGTAGTATAGCAGCAGTAGTAGTAGTAGTAGCAGCAGTAGCAGCAGCAGCAGCAGCAGCAGCAGCAGCAGCAGCAGCAGCAGCAGCAGTATTAGTAGTAGCAGTAGTAGTAGTAGTAGCAGTAGTAGTAGTAGTAGTAGTGGTAGTAGTAGTAGTAGTAGTAGTATAGCAGCAGCAGTAGTAGTAGCAGCAGCAGTAGCAGCAGCAGCAGCAGCAGCAGCAGCAGTATTAGTAGTAGCAGTAGTAGTAGTAGCAGTAGTAGTAGTAGTAGTAGTGGTAGTAGTAGTAGTAGTAGTAGTAGTAGTAGTAGTAGTAGTAGTAGTAGTAGTAGTAGCAGTAGTAGCAGCAGCAGCAGCAGCAGCAGCAGCAGCAGTAGTAGTAGAAGCAGCAGCAGCAGCAGAAGTAGTAGTAGTAGTAGTAGCAGTAGTAGAAGTAACAGTAGCAGCAGCAGCAGCAGCAGCAGCAGCAGCAGTAGTAGTAGTAGTAGTAGTAGTAGTAGCAGTAGTAGCAGTAGCAGCAGCAGCAGCAGTAGTAGTAGTAGTAGTAGTAGCAGTAGTAGCAGTAGAAGTAGCGGTAGTGGCAGTAGTAGTAGTGGTAGTAGTGGTAGTAGTGGTAGTAGTAGTGGTAGTAGTAGTAGTAGTGGTAGTAGTAGTGGTAGTAGTAGTGGTAGTGGTAGTGGTGGTGGTAGTAGTGGTAGTAGTGGTTGTAGTATTGGTAGTAGTATTGGTAGTGGTAGTGGTAGTGGTGGTGGAAGTAGTGGTGGTAGTAGTGGTAGTGGTGGTGGTAGTGGTAGTAGTAGTGGTAGTAGTGGTAGTGGTAGTGGTAGTGGTGGTGGTAGTAGTGGTAGTAGTGGTAGTGGTGGTAGTAGTGGTAGTAGTAGTGGTAGTGGTGGTAGTAGTGGTAGTAGTAGTAGTAGCGGTGGTGGTGGTAGTAGTGGTAGTGGTGGAAGTGGTGGTAGTAGTAGTGGTAGTAGTGGTAGTAGTAGCGGTGGTGGTAGTGGTGGTAGTAGTAGTAGTAGTAGTAGTAGTAGTAGTGGTAGTAGTGGTAGTAGTGGTAGTGGTGGTAGTAGTGGTAGTAGTGGTGGTAGTAGTGGTGGTAGTAGTGGTAGTAGTGGTGGTAGTGGTAGTAGTGGTAGTAGTGGTAGTAGTAGTAGTAGTAGTGGTGGTGGTGGTGGTAGTAGTAGTGGTGGTAGTAGTGGTAGTAGTGGAAGTTGCTGTTGTTTTTTGTAATGTATGAAGTAGTATCATCAGCATGATCAGCGGTAGAAACGTCGGCCTAAGTTCTTGAGTTTAAAGTGGTTATCCAAGTCAGTGAAATCACTGGCAATAATAACATATCATGATGAAATTGATAAAAGAATAAAAGAATATACAGTTTTCAAATCAACGCATTTATCCTTTTAGCCTCGTCACAGTCCATCGGTACGAATATTCTTCCTCCATTCCATAATTGCGGATTAGATAAAGCGTGAAAACGGATCTATTATCATCATTATCATCATTGGCATGCAACAGGTCACACGTCTCCATACTCAGATAGAGAGATTGATTTCTTCATTCATATTTAATGATTGCTGGCATTTACATAATTAGTTCCTAAAGGATTACACCAAATCAACCTGATGAATCCCAGCAATCGAGATCTCCGCATGGGCACAACTACGACTCCACTTAGTGCTAAAAGATTATGGGTCTATTATCGTGATTATGGGGATGATTATTCCAAGAATGCATTATCGTTAATAACGGGCCATAAACAAGAATTGAAATGTGCTTTCGGTATTTTAGTTGAGCTGATTATAGTTTATGAGAAAGAGAGAGTAATAGCTCACTTTCAGGGTAACAGGTAGCCGTTATTATGATATAAAAATTAAAACAGACATCGTTACTGTTTTCCAGCGCATATACAGTTGGGGCCAGAAGTTTACATACACCTGGTAGAAAAACAGTTTTCTCACATTTTCATCATCTTTTGTCACCCAAACAATTTTATTTTGAATTGAATCAGACAAATTGTGTGTCTACTTAATGTTCATGGTTTATATCTCATACATGATACACAAATATTTATATTATGGTTTACTTTATCTATATTTCTGAAAAATCAGTGGGTCAAAAGTTTACATACATCCCCCTGTTCTACTTAAGAAATGCTTTAGAAAGTGGCATTTTGCTCTTAAATTCCTAAGAATTGTCGAGGATCTTGGAATTCGTGTAAGTGTGTTAGTGGGTCGGGATAGGCAGGTGCATTAGCTTTAATTGGAACGTTTGGAAAATACAATAGATAAATTGGATCATCTCATTTTAGGTCGGTGAGATATGACTTATACCCGTATGACTGCGATGGACGTTTACCATTAACAGTATAGTAGTAGTAATAGTAGTAGCAGTAGTATAGCAGCAGCAGTAGTAGCAGTAGTAGTAGTGGTAGTAGTAGTAGTAGCAGCAGCAGCAGCAGCAGCAGCAGCAGCAGCAGTAGTAGTAGTGGTAGTAGTAGTAGTAGCAGCAGCAGCAGCAGCAGCAGTAGTAGTATTAGAAGTAGTAGTAGTGGTAGTAGTAGTAGTGGTAGTAGTAGTAGTGGAAGTTGCTGTTGTTTTTGTAATGTATGAAGTAGTAACATCAGCATGATCAGCCGTAGAAACGTCGGCCTAAGTTCTTGAGTTTAAAGTGGTTATCCAAGGCAGTGAAATCACTGGCAATAATAACATATCATGATGAAATTGATAAAAGAATAAAAGAATATACAGTTTTGAAATCAACGCATTTATCCTATTAGCCTCGTCACAGTCCATCGGTACGAATATTCTTCCTCCATTCCATAATTGCGGATTAGATAAAGCGTGGAAACGGATCTATTATCATCATTATCATCATTGGCATGCAACAGGTCACACGTCTCCATACTCAGATAGAGATCCCCCTGTTGTAGAATATCATTGTTAATTCTCGGTTTCCCATGCTCATGATGGTTTGTAGTGTAAAGTTTTTGTGAAAATGTTATTTTCTTTTAGTGTTGGAATAAGTGAAACAAAAAGTAAAATGAAATGGAATAAATAAAATGACAGCAACAGAAAAACGTAGCAAAGTAATTAAAACAACTGAATTTGCCACCTTCACTTTTTAAACATACTTGATGAGGTTGATCAGAACAGGAGTTTTAATCCAGTTTTTGTGACGCATGGTGTGAGGTGAAGTTGTTTCTAATGTATGAGTCAGTAAATTCATTTACATGTTATTTGATTATATTGCTAAATGTATGAGCGATTAGTTGATTGTTTTATATTGTGTAGGCATATAGCATACACTTTGTCTCGGTAAAACATTGACCGTAAAAATTGCAACATGGCTAATGAGCGAGGGAGTTACGGACATGAGGGATAAAGTTAGGGGGTGATCATGGGTGTCGATTTGTATCCGTGGGGGGGGGGGGGGGGGGGGGGAATGATTGATGCTGAATATCCTCGGCGAGGGAGCTAAGCGACCGAGCAGGTGAAGGGTGTCGGGAGGGGGGGGGGGGGGGGGGATGGCGGGGGTCAAACGTGGAAGATCGACAAAGCAAAGGACCAGAGAGACACGGGTGTAAACTTATATTTCCCAACAAATTTGCTGCATTCTAATCTACCCTCCCAATCTACCACACTGGAAATGATTTCAAACAATATCGCAGATGTAGATGGAATGTCTATAAGCATTCTTTAGATTTGGGGGAAATGATGCGTCTTACTGGATTAAGAACAATCCGTTTTAAAACTTTGCGAGAGAGCGAAAAGAGCGAAAAGAGCGAGCCACAAATAACCACTTCTTGCCATAAAAAGTGTTATTTTGTCATCAAAATACACTCTAGAGCCTATAGGATATTTGAATGGTATATTTTAGTCAACTCGCTACCAAATACTGACTCTATTCTAGCACCTCGCTGGTCCAATTGATTCCTTTTTGAAACCACTTTGTTTCAAAATATTACGAGAGAGCAAAGCAAGCGAAAAAAAAAAACACACACTCCTTTAATGTTAAAGTATTATTTCTTCATCGAAATCATAGGCCTATAAGATATCTAAATTCATGTATATTCGGTAACCTCGCTTGCATGCCCATTCCCATACACTCTTGGATAAGCCTCAAAGATGAAAGGTTAACAGGATATTCGATCACCTATCTTCCGAATATGACCCTTCTTTGGCTCATCGCTTTGCTGTCCAAAACCATTCTGTTTCTACGAGCGAGCGAAGCGAGCTACCGACCAAAAATGGATTTTCTTTAAAACATGATTTGCCACCATGATACTTTCGATGATTTTTATAATGTACATCACTGAAAAAAAAAAGTATATGATATTTGGGCATCTCACTACGGGAATAAGATTGCATCCTGCCTAAAAACATCTTGTTTCTAGATTTTGTGAGCGAGCGTAGCGAATGAGCGAGAAAAAAAATGGAAAAAAAAAAGAATCTGAGAATAGGTTCTAGTGTATTGTGGTTGTTAGTTGTTACTCCATTTTACTACATTAAGTTTTTATTTGCATCCTGGGCTATTGGTCACAGGCCATTATTTCCTGAAGCTCGACTCCTAGCCTTCATATTACTAATATATCATTAACACTTTATGAATAGCAGAATAGTTTAACATTATATAGATAGAGAGACAAGATGGAAACCGATTTCCTTTCATAAGAATAATCGGCTTTGGTTAAGATACTTCAAATGCGAAAGAGCGAAGCGAGCCAGCGCTTCCAGGTGTTTCCTTTTTCATTTCTTCCTTTCTCTTTCCTTCTTTTTCTGTTTTTTTTTTTTTATTAAGGGGATGAACAGGGGCTATGAAATTGTCATTTTTTGAGGGGGAATCATGGGGGGGGGGGGGGGGAATGATAATACAGGCCATCCCCACCAAAAAAATTGGGGGGGGGGGGGGGGAGGATATATTCCCATCCCCCCGGGATCGACACCCATGGGGGTGATCACTGTGCATTGCTCAGGTGATTTCGCAGACTCTGTGTACCTCCCCTCGCTTCTTCCTGGAATATGCCCTCATACGCTCCCCTCCAAATCTAAACCCACCTCAGCCCAGGGTGTCTCTCTTGATATTATCATAACTAGTATCATGATGTATCCGGGTATCTAATTTATCTGTCCTAATAATAATAATAATAATAATATACCGTTCTTGTATAGCGCATATATAACGTCTCTATGTGCCTCCAAAGGACTTGGATATTATTACCCCAGCTTTAGCCCGGCAGCGCAAGCAGTTCAAGGAATGAATTCCTGCCAGGTACCCATTCACCTCACCTGGGTTGAGTGCAGCACGATGTGGATGAATTTCTTGCTGAAAGAAATTAACGCCATGGCTGGGATTCGAACCCACGACCCTCCGATTGAAAGACTAGGGTCAGAACCACCAGACCACGACGCTTCCACACACGCTTCCTACATCCTTATGATTAACGCATATCTTATTTCAACATTTCCAAACAAGAATCCCCCCCCCCCCCCTTTTATCACTGTCAAAGAAATCAGTTATACGTCACAAGCAAGGTTGCTTGATAAGTAGGGGGCGCTGCAGCAACTATTCTGGTAGAGCCCTATGTATTCTTGGCCTTGATTGATTGAGAATCTTACAGTCCCGGATTTTGTAAAAAGGAGGGGGTGCAGCAATCACCAAATGTTTCAACAAGCAAAACGGGCAAAAATAGGAAGAGTCATTATATTTCTCGGGGGAGGATTTCTTAGCAACACCCCCCCCCCCCCCCAAGGAGAAAGTTTTAAAAGAGCATATTTTCATAAGTAAATAAATAAGTCTATAAATGAATAAATTTTCATCCTTTTTTTTTTTTAATGTTACACTTCATTTCATTTATTTTGTCCATCTTTAACATTAAATAAAATACATCATCAACTTATAAATGCACAAAATAAGGATTTTTCAAACAATGGAATTTTCAAAATTTAATATGTAAATAAATGTTGAAATGGAGGGAATACTAAAAAGCCAAGCTTGTGTTTTGCAAACCCCTCAACAAAAACAAATCAATTAGACAAATTATTATAGATAATGATTCATTAATACAATTA
>CM057151.1:59021648-59315864 GCA_029962745.1 Echinometra lucunter
AAAAAAAACCAAACTAAAACAAAACACAAAACAAAAACAAACACCGCTGGCTTACAATTTCAAAGAAAATACAAACAAATATTACAGCAAAAGGAGGCAGAAATACCTGCTTAAGGTTGCAAAACTAAATCTGCCACTGCCTTTACTTTCCAACCAACCAAAAGCCTAATCGAATGAGTGTTCTTCTAAGGATCATAATATAGCCCTTATGTGTTTGTTCTTAGAGAGAATGTTCATTTCACAACAGTTGATCTTTCTTTCTCGCTTTTTTTAACATTAAAAAAAAATCATTTATTCATTTATATATCATTATCTTAATTATTATTATCATCATCATCATCATTATCATTATGTTTCATTAGGTTTGAGTAAATTTTCATTGCACTAGCATAATTTTCAAAGAAAACATATCTATCCATTTATGACGTCATCATGGGGTTCATAACTACTCGAGCAGGGCCCTCATTGCATAAAAAGTTGCGATTAAACGCAACTCAAAATATTAAACGCAAGTCCAAATACTCACTCCTGACTGTTTGAAAATCAAGTTGTGTTTAATGTTTTTTTGTTTGTATTAATGCACTTCATTGGATAAATTATGAAGGCATGAAAAGGGCCGCAGAAGGGGGGAGCTAGGGGGCCTGTCTGCAGCTCCCCCCCCCCCCACAATTTCGGCTACAAAAACAATAACAAAAAACTATTAGTTGTAAAAACTTAATATCTAAATTGTAAATTGCTCATTTCATAGGCTTTAATTTCAAAACCTAAAACACCCAAGGGATTCAGGTGGCTCCGCGCCTTGAGCCCCCGCCAGGGGCCCCACAACTCCTGGACTCTGCCTGTTTGGGTGTCAGCCCCCCACCACTCCAAAAAAAAAACAAAAAAAAAACACGTTCTGCAGCCCCTGTGCCTTCTTGGATTTTATTAGGCAGGACCACAGTGTATAAGGCTCACATTTCTAGGTATGATTCACATGATCACATAAATATATTCTGAAGAAGGAGAAAAAAAAAAAAGAAAAAGAAAAAAAGGGGGAAGACCGGACCTGTGCCCGTAGACTTTGAGTCCAAAGACTGAAAATGGAAACTGATGTAGCTCTAAACCTGAATTCCAGAGCGCCGTCTGTTGACGATGTGTGGGTAATTGCAACATCATATTATGTACAGTGCATACTACGAACGGGTTATCAAGCATTACCGTACCCTGCATGCCCGTTCCATGCATCTCATTCATTGAGAGAGCCTTTGTTTACATGGAGAAATGTATTCACCGTGGAAAAGCAAAACTTTGTGAACTCTTAATCTTACATGCCAGTATTGCAGCATTAGTAATGTTTATTTTGGAGATTGACTGAATGGAGAGGATCGTACACAATGATTAAAAATTGTGGAATATTAAGGGGAGGATTTTAAAGCGATTGTATTACTGACTGTCAGTTGCAGACGGTTAGGTTGCACTTGTTGCAGACTATTTCCATTTCTGCCTGCTGCTTTGACTCTCGATCTCTAAGAATATTTTGAAGGATTTTTGCTCAAATATTATCTCCTGATCGGTGTAAACAAGTCAATGTTGGATCAATAACATCATGGCCAGAGGAAGTGTTAATGGTACAACTAACACGGTAAACCCTCCACCTTTTCAGGAGGGTATTATGAATGGTCAGACGACTGTTATTAGCGAGCGGGACCGGGTTGTTCTACGTCGTTCTGCCCGAGCCCGACGGGGTGCTAGCATGCAGAGACCGAGAAGAACCACACTAGCATTTGGTATAACTCAAGTGATACTTGGCCTCGCAATTGTTGGTGTTAGCTTTACTGCTTTTGCACTCTCCACCTCAAATAGGATAAGAAATGCTTGTCCATATTGGGCAGGATTTTCGGTAAGAATATCTTTAATTCATTAAAGAAAGAAATTATGAAATCATGTTAGGGTCTACACCATGAGCTACAATTGCATGAAGGAATTACAGGAGACTTTTGATGAATAACTACAGTCAGGAAAATAAAGATGGTACTTATATTGCAGCATTTATTTAAAAATAATTAGATGTATTGTAGGGATATTGATTGGAATGATTTTCTTGACATGAAAGAGAAAGAGAAGGGGAAGGTACAGTGAGTGAGAGTGAGAGAGAGAGAGAGAGAGAGAGAGAGAGAGAGAGAGAGAGAGAGAGAGATGGAAAGGGGAGGCTAAGAAATACTAGTATTTTACCACTGGTCATGGTGTCATGAATCAGATTGTAGAGTTAAATGGTTATGCAGTGTTTAAATGGCTGGAAAAGATACTGCAAGCTGAACTACCTACTCTAATAATAGGTAAAAGTGAGTCATGTGCCTGTAGAGGATTTCCTTTTATATCTATTGATGTCTCAATTTTTTTTTTTCTGATGTTACATGTACATGTATGTCTGGTGGCTTTGGAAACTTTCAACATGTTTCTTAGGGATGAGAAATCCCCCTTCTTTAACAAGACTAAGAGACAAAGCGATTTTTGCTCTGAGCATCGTAGACTTCCATCTCCACCTGCATACTTTTTAAATAGTCCATCATGGTATATATATATATGAAAATATATTAATTCTCTAACTTGACACATATTTCTGTAATTAAAATGATCACTTTTCAGGCTGGAACAAAGCTACCCAGTATTTACAGTTATACTAATCAAGCTTTAACCTCAAGGAGATCAAAACTACATTGTGTAAGCTTGAATACCAGGGTAACAAAGCCACTGATCTGTCCTATATTCAGGCCCTATGCAGGAGGAACAATTACCTAACTGTGTAAGCTTCTTACCTCTTCAATGAATTCTAGAATGGACAGTTACATGTAAACTCATGACCTTTAGAAGAAACCATGCTGGAATCAATAGGGTTGTACTCTGTCATGTAGCCTGACAAAAGTGCTAAATTATTGTTCATGTTGGTACCATGAATACAATGTAATAAAATCTTCAGTACAAAGTTAGTGCATGAAACATACGGTCTTGTGTCCAGAATGAAAGGATATATTCTAACCGGGGGGGGGGGGGGGGGGGGGGGGGGGGGGGGGGGGGGGGGGGGGGGGGGGGGGGGGGGGGGGGGGTGGGTATATGAATATTCTGGTACTGATTAGCAGTTCAATACTTTAGACTATGGAGGAATGAATCATGAAGTCATGATGAGTCTTTCATCTCAAGAGAGTAGTAGAGGCACATATACATTTACAAATCTAGGTTTTATAAAGCATGAGCATGTACTGTGATTGCTCTTGTGTGATAAATGATATTCATAATCTTTCATTTCTAAAGGAGGAGATAATGCATAGATTTAAGCCAAATGATGATAATGAAAGCTGACAATAGATGATGATGTGGGTTGTGGTCTTTATTTACAGGTATAGGAACATCTAAGTTCTTGGATCTTACATCCAGGGGAGCTACTGTCATTACAAGGTAGACACCATGCTTGTACACATAAACGCGTAAAAAGGGTTGTTTTTCATGGATGGACGATGTACGGGCATACATTGAAAGGGTTTCAAAATTGCAAAATCAGGAAAAGGGGGTATACTTTTATACTGCTTCATTTGCAAATACTTGTTTAGGGTGGGGAAAACATGACAAAATACTTGTTTAGGGTATTCTGAGATCGAAGGATAATTACTTGTTTAGGGTCAATTTTGAAAGTCAATGTACGAGCATGGTGTCCACCTTGTAATGACAGTGCCCCCCCCCCCCCCCTCCCCCCCCCTCCCCCCCCCCCGATCTTACACCAAAAAAAATATTGATAATAAGGGGATATCAATGAAACTGCCTACATCATCATCAATAGGATCTTAATCTTATTGTTTCATCAAACACTTCCTCAGCACATCACATAGATCCTTTACTGAGTGTGAATACATCCTGTACTGTGAGTAGATCCTCAGACATTGAGGTAGAGAAGGAAGAGTCTGAGCTTATACCAAATTAGTTGTTTCCTTCACTAACTGTCCTCTATTCCTTAGAAAACTGGAGCAAGAAGATGATCCAAGCTTGCACCAATTTAGGGCCCTTGAAATCTCTCCAGATAAAATCCAGTCCCAAAATAACAAGTTGGATTATGGGAGTGCCATGAGACTGTCTGTTTAGGAGACAATTTCCTCCAAATTTTATTTGTCTGCTTGCCATCAAAAATTGAAAGAGCTGAAGATTGAGTGAGGTTTCACAACTTATATGTGTCTGATTGAGTATTTACCACTGCAATACCGGATCATTCTCAATGTAATTATCTTTACAGAGTTAAAAAAATTATATAAGATAGCATAAGTTACTAACTTTTACATTTCTTACATACATGTAGGTTTTTCACTTTGAACCCATTGGCTACTGGAGCCAGGTGCCCCTTCTATTAAAGGGAAAGTCCACCCTAGAAGTTTCACTGTTTCAATAAAGGGAGTTAAATTTGAACAGCATTTAAAAAAGAAATGAGCAAAATCGGTCAAAGAATAAGAAAATTACACTCATTTACATTTTCTAGTATATTACTCTAGGCTCTGCAAATTGGCAACAATGATGACATCATATGCAAGCAGCTCTCCATTCACTTTGTACATGAAATTTCACATTTTCTCAATTACTTTTGGAAGTTACACATTTTCAAACTCCCATAGTCCACGTATGTTCAGAAGAATTGCTTTTTACATAACATACTTTGACTATGGGGTGAGAAAATGTGTAACTTCCAAGAAAATTGAGATAATGTGAAATTTCATGTACAAAGTGAATGGAGAGCTGCTCGCATATGATGTCATCAGTGTTGCCAATTTGCAGAGCCGAGAGTACTTTACTAGAAAATGTAAATGAGTGTAATTTTCTTATTCTTTGACCGATTTTGCTCATTTCTTTTTTAAAATGCTGGTCAAATTCATCTCCTTTTATTGAAATAGTGAAACTTCTGAGGTGGACTTTCCCTAAAGGGAGAATTCAGCAGTCAACGGATTGCTATCAAGATATCAGTGTAATATTGGGAACCTGAAACTTTGTCATATCGTAAGCTACTCCATTCATGTGGAAAAAAAACTTTCACAAATTTGAAAAAATTCTGTATTGCAGAACTGTGATTGACTTATTTTGTGGCATGAATATTTTGCAAGCCTGGATAACTTGAAATTTGTTTGTTTGTTGTTTTTTTTCAGTACTTTTATGGCTATCTCCTAGGGTTTGTATAATAATTTCGATATTGTTTATGTGATGGAGCCACCTTTGTATTAAACAATTGTGGTTCTGCTTATTTTGCACTGTATACATACTTTCTTTGATATAAATCTCATGTGCTCATCAGGGTTCTCACTAGAAAAAAATCCACACACGGTTCCCACTCTCCCAAAGCGTGGAAGTTTCGGAAGTTTTATGGAATAACACCTAAAGTTAGGTGTGGCAGCAATATATGCTGTAGTAAAAGGATGAAAAATACTTCTTGGTAAGCAGGAGTTATCTGCTAATGGCATAAAAGTAAAAATACATTGCCAAAAAGCAAAGCAATCTGTGGAATTTATCATTATTGTTAGGAATATATACTCCAATATGTTTTTACCCTTGTTGCCACGCATGGTGCAGCAATTTCACACATGGTTCTTACTTGTCTGAAAGCCTTTATGCATGGTATTGGAACCATGGGTGTTATGTACTGGCGAGAACCATGGTGCTCATACAAATGCGCCTGTTGACATAGCAGTAGAGGAAATGCTATAGCAAGCCGAGAGGTACCTATCTTCGGTAGTATATGAGGCGTATCGATTCACATAATCTTCACCCATATCATTTGCTGTTGAATAAAATCCCCATGCCACATGATGATGTTGCCTTTAGGTATGAAATAGCCAATTTTAGTGTAAGCTGATGCTTAATCCTGATAGAAAACTGATAACTGAAAATATGGGAGGGGTGGGTCTATTTTGATATATATTTTCACAATAAATTTTTGTTGAGGATAATAAGATACATATTTTCCTGAAAAGTTTATCTCTTGTATGTACCTTGAAAATCACTGAGATTTTGATGATCACTGGAATATTGTTTTGTCTTTATCAGTATGGTTATGGTGAGACAGAGTTTGAGTACACTGTACAATGTAGATGTATTTCACACGGTATTTGAAGTAACAATTGATATTCATTATTCATTATACAGCATACCCATTAGTCTGCATTTTTTCTAAAAATCAATTTTGTCTTATTAGATTTTGAAAATGTTACCATTTCTTTCAGTCTTGGAGTACTACATGATTTCTATTAGTCTTGTGAAGAAAATAAAACCATGTCAGAAATAGCAAAAATCTCTGTCAAGGAAAGTCATTCATAGGTAAGTTAGTATGATGACTTGGGGGGGGGGGGGTCAATTCCATATAATTTAAAAAAAATTCTCTGGGTGTAAGGAAATTACTGAGACTACTTCCTATGAAGAGACTAGTTATTTGCTGTTTTTTGGCTAACATTTGAAATTCAGACTTTAATTCATTAACTTGACAAAAAGTGTGAAATACGGAGGCAATGAAACAACCTATTAGTATGTGTACATATAGACACTATGAGAGGTATAGATTGTATTTACTTTTTCACGTTACGCCTCATTGAATATTTTTCTTTGGTCAGCCTTGCCACTGAAAACAAGTGAGCAATTAAGTTGTTTAGCTAGGTAGAAGTGATTGCATCTAGGTACCCAAGGTTAATCTTGATTCATGTTCAGCGCTGCTTTGCCAGCTTTAGCTTCATTAATTCAACCAATGTCTTCTTCAATACAGGGGGCCAGGAGGGGTGTGGATATAAGCATGTACATAAGAAGATATGTACATAAAACTTGTATGTATATGACCTCATTACTATAGCCCTGAAATAAAGGGAAAGGGGGGGGGGGCACCATCACTTATAGTGTGTTGGGGCACTGGCGTAAGAAATTACACATTATGCCTGCATTCTCCAGAGAAGTAGTGTTAAAAGATGTGATTATTCTGACTAATCCCGCTGTATGGGTGCTTATGAACATTAGAAATATGTGAAATTGATATTATTGTGGATCTGGGAAAAGAGTGGAGTTGCCTGAACATTAATGAATTTTATTGGCCCATTTACACTTTGATATGATGCTGCCCATAAAACTGGATTCAGATTCTAGTTCATATAATATTCTTTGAGTAGTCTTTGGTAAATCCTTTACGATCCTTTATTGTATAACACACTGTAAATGTAACTGTAGCACTCAAAGAGTAAAATGTTGATGTAAACAGTACCAGTCACCTGTCACAAGGGTCCCACTTCATAAGCTTGTTATCAGTAACAACTGCCATATTCCTATGACAAATTTGCTCTCAGCCAATCAGATGCAAGGATTTCAATAGCTTAAATAACAGTTATTGCAACTTGTTTTGATAATAAGTTTTATGAAACAGGGCCCAGAAGTAATCTTCTATGAGGAACCCTGCCAGTGCTACTGTTTAATTACTGCTCTCAAAATCCCAGAGATGTTTTATGTCTACCGCACTAATGATCTAATTACAATGCCATCACCACTGATAGCTCTAAAAGAACGTTGAGTGCTCTAAAAGAACATTGAGTGCATGTTAAGAATGTTGATTTATACTGTGTATGCTGATGGTAAAAATTCTTAATAAGTATTATTATAATAACATTTGAGATTCAAAATCAAGAAGTTGTTCTCTGACTGTTATCTACAGCACTCATTATGCTTCATTTACTTTCACATGCATGAGCATCACATGCATGAGCATTACATGCATAAATGCTGGAAAGTTAGGAACATGATTAGTGACTTGTGATTAGTGAGCTTATTATGCCTCAATCATTATTTTTGTCATTTTTTGTTCTTAAAACCAGTTTATGTTTGTATAGTATAAATGGCCTTTAAATGTATGTAGAAAAAAAAAAATTATCCTGAATTTTTGTACTATTGAAGCATGTGGAGCATATTAAACAACTTCTCAAAATTCTGATTATTTTGATGCACTTGTATTGACATTATTTTATTAACGACTTGTTCTGACAACCTTACTCACAGGGGACACTGATTGTCTCTGCATGTATTTCTTATCTCAAACATTATGGAAAGTTGGAATTTTGAGCCTACTTGGCTATACTTGAACTTCCTGTTATGAAGTTGATTGAATCAATCATATTGTCTGTTTCTTAATCTATGTGCTGCCAGAAGTATTTATGAGTTGAAAGAATGTCTGTCAAACATTTCTTTTTGATTCAATTCCATGCCCATTTCCTGGATGTTCTGCTATCAGATCTTATAGTCAGATTGAGATCATCAATTTGAACAATCAGCATCCAAGTTTGTTTGAAATATTTCTCTTTTGCTCTGGTATCAGTACACATGAACATCTGTTTTGTATGTCCTTTTTTATCATCTCAGATATGATGTCATTCAAAAAGCAAACCGTTCATTAATTAGGTGCAGTTTTTGAACTATCATATTTTTTTGAATGGTGCACAATTCTTTTGAATGTGTCTTTGGAAGTACTTATGCCTTCTTTTTTGAAGAAGGATGAAACCATGAAATGAAAATAATGAAGAACTAAGCATCATAAATCATGAGTCACAACATTCAAGATTCTGTATATCAAATCCTGTAAAGAAAGTTCTGCTCACACACCCCTTTACATCTGGAGGAAAAATAGAGATACAGTCATGGCTGTTTAGTTCACTAGTTAAAAAAATACTCACAGGGGACAAATTGTACAACATCTGTTTTGTTGGTATACATGTATCTTTTTTTTTTTTGGCCTTTGAAAGGTTCCACTCTTTCATTTACAATATCCTGTTTGAGAGTGAATTCAGATGATAATAACTCAATCACAGTAGGTCAGAAGCACTGCTTCCAGGATAATGTGAAGAAAATATCACAATACCAATAATTGGCAAGAAATTTTGCTTCCTGGTCTACTCTTACATGTAGAAACAACACTGGTTTTATCTCAATTACCTTTATTTCCTTGATAAAGCTCAGTACCAACCTTGCTCTAATTTCCTGTTTTGTAATACAAGATATTTGTAACTGCTTTGAAAACATAACACATGTACAGTCATGGAAAAATCTAAAACATATATGGGAACAAAAAAGATGAGTAAACTAGATATTAATCATCTAATCTCTTTGAATTTGATAATACCATGATAATAACCACAATGAAATTTCTTCAAAACAAAAACAAACTTGCTCATGTTCATGGATTGTGCTAGGAGATGGTTGGTCTTCCTGGATTGATACCAAAGTGTTGATCTGCCCTAGATCAGCCACTTTAAGTTGGTTTGCTCATCATCATTTATCAGACATTCTTCTTCACTGCCATAGTGCCATTATAAATTTCTCGTTTCATATTCAGCTTAACAAAACTAAATTTCATTTAATATCCTGCATTGCCTGTTCTATGTTTTCTTTTGAGTGGTTGCTCTGGCATTCACATGTTTACATTTGATAAAATGTTTTACTTGTTTACCTGTATAGTATACATGAAAGATTCAGTTGTAATGAAGGATAGATTGCTTTGTTTAACTACACTGTATAATACTAACCTCCTGTTCAGACACAAAATGTTTATACCGAAACTTGATAAAAAAGTCATATAAAATTTTCGTCGTATAGCCTACTGACCGTTCAGACACACGTCCTGACCTCTCAGAAGAAACATCGTGTAGATGCAAAATTCCATTTGTGAGTTTGAGCTGCATGGTTATGACAATTATTAAATTATTACATGATTACATAACATGGTTAATTTGAAACTTAAACTACTTATTACACAATCACAAGTTTCACAATGCGCATGTTGCCATGGCAAGGTCATGTCTCCTTTGACCACGCTCACGTTAAGCCACGCCCAGTTATACTGTTTTTATACGTCGTTTTGTTATTCAGCATTCAGACACACAAATCCATCATACAGTTATGTAGCTATTCTGTTTCGGTATAGCCATAGGACAAATTTTTGTGTCTGAACACGGGGACTGACTAGAGTTGAGATAGTTCACAGATGCACTAATCAGATAGAAGATCCTCAAACCTCCCAGGGTATAGAAGGGATGAACTTTTAATATGTAAGGGTCAGTTAACAGTAATGATTATTGGTCCATGTAGAGTAACATATGACCACTGACCTGAAATTATAACAGTGGACATTTACAAGTGTTACTTGTGTTCTGTGAGAAATAGAGCTTGTAATACCCACCTTTTTAATGTACATACATGTATAAACAAACCAATTCTGTAAATGCTATTGCCTTAAAGAATAATTGGAATGTAGTCTACTTTCATATATGAAGGTCTTTTGAGAGAATATAATTACTGTTTTTTTTTAGCCTGCAAGCAAGTTTTGAAGCTTGGATATAAAATAAGCCCCTCCCCCTTCCCCCTTGACTTCCTTGATTTGAGGTATCTAAAAAATAGCAAGATATTCACTATTTAAGCTGCATGATGCAGCTTTTTCCCCTCTCCTAAAGTGGATTATGCTAATGAGGCATGATGAATAATGATAATCTCCTGGTAATGATCTATATTACCTTTTACTTTCCTTTGATTTTTTAAAACTCCTATCATATGCAAGGCTCGACATTAGCGGTGGCCCGGTGGCCCGGGGCCACCAAAATTGGCTCCCGGGCCACCATTTTTCAAAAAGTGATAAGTTTGGTGGCCCGAATCGGGCAACCAAAAAATTTTAAGTTAGCGCAATTTACGTGGTGTTAATTGTACACATTTTAGCTCCTTCCGCGATCCCAATTGCAAGTCAGTTTCATTCGCGGTTCATCAGCGCCGACGCAGTTTGAGTCAGCGCAACACCACTCTAATTGCACCTGGATCTAGTTGCGGTGAGCTAGCCGACCTCAAATGAAAGTTAGATTAGTCTTATGGCAGTATATATAGGCCTCGGTCTGCGGCCGTGTGTATTTTCCGCGCACCACACTAGGCCTGTTTCGAGTCTAGTACACGATTAAACGTCCGAGAATGTCACTACACAAATAATAGAATTTTTATCGACTACTCGGAAACGTAGCTTGAACTTCAGAATGATCCAAAAATGCGAAATCATTAATGAAATCAAGAATGCTTCTCTCCATTTCAAAGTTTTAAGGTGTGATTATGTCATTTAGATGCCTTAAATTCACATGAGAATATCTTTTTTGATCATCAAACTCTTATGTCTCGCGCAGCGAAAACAAGTGTTTCAATAATATTCGGAAGCCGTAAGCCCTAATGTGTGTGTGTGCGAGAGAGCGACTTAATCGCGCATTGCACCATCGTTCACCACAGCGATATGCACCGTAAGCAAGTGAGCTCACTAACGTAATCAAAGATACGCTAACATAGACTAGTCAGTGTGACAAAATATTTTTGGAACATAGCAATGAACGATGACGAAAGGATATTATCAAGAAAAAAACATTCATACTTGCAAGTAAGCGTTTGTTCGTTATTTATATGCCCTTGCTGGCGATTTGTGATGGGGATTTCAATCATTGGAGTTCGATTTCAAATGACTGCTAAGCGCTTTCATCGTAATGTATACGTAGTTTCAACACAGCCGAATGGGATTTTGTGCACTGACTGTTACGCTCCACTTCCGGGTTGGCGCCATCTCTTGTCAGCTGACGAATAATTGAAACACGATTTCACCAATTAGCGATGAAATATCAAGCAAATGCCGATCTATTTGGCTTTATTTGACCAGGATTTTTTATTCGGTCCTCACAAAAATAGGTAGGATGCTATGATTTGAATTTTATGAACTGGACAAGCAATACAGTTCTTTTCAAAGCTGCTTTATTGCCAAGTTTCTTTATGAAAATCGGACATTACCGTTAGGGATATTGCACACACTGTTATATGGGTATGGGACTGGCCTCACTCCGGTGTTGCAGCGCAGGTGCAGCTCCGGCGCGGGGCTGAATTGTGGCAGGCTACGAACAGCTGGAGTGCTCGGCCGACTGGCCAAATGAAAGTACCGAGTAGTCGATTAATCGTCCCCCCAAAAATGACCGTTTAAACGAATACCAAAAATGGGCTTTCAAAACAGCCCTACATTGAAAGGTCCTTGTAAGGAAGAATCATAAAATGATCTGCAACTTTATCATTGAATATGATCATTTCAGGGCATAGGAGGGTAAAACAATGGGTTTTAATCATTCTAACAACGTTTTATTATAATCTTTAAATTTCTTATGTTTTTCTTTGTTTTTTTCGGGCCACCAAATTTCATTCTCGGGCCACCAAAAAAAAGGAAATGATAATTTTGGTGGCCCGAACGGGCCACCAAGAAAAAAAGTTAGTGTGGAGCCTTGTCATATGCATGTATCTCACAATCTGATTTCAATAACTTTTTAGACTACATACATGTAGACTTTTTCTTCATTTGAAAGATGCACAGGATGGCAATAATGAATATACTGTTATACTTCCTCTTCTTGTGACGGTAATGTCATTTTCATACTACACGCACATTGTATATTGGTTTGGGATATTGCATAAGTTGGAATGTATTATTCCCCATGGTAGAGCATATATATTTGCTCTGAGTAATCAGGAATGATTTGTTGGTACATGGTGTAGATGATTTAATTTAGGCAGGCAGACTGGACAGCAGATTAAAAGAATAGGACAAATTGATATACATGGAAATGCTTTCATCTAATGGTAGTGCATGACCCTAGAAAAAAAATCATTTATTTGCAAACCTGATTACCGTCGAAGATGTGTTTGGATAAGGGTTGCATACTCTAATTAAGATAAATAAATCATAGCACTAGAGATGATAAGTTGTCATAATCAAATTGTCTGGTATTGTAAACTCACATCTCTCAAGGACTCACACAGACAGAAGAGTGTAGAAAAGATAATGTACATTGCCTTTGTTAGTGATATTAATCATATGATTTATTGCTTATTAAATGAGATCTCAACTACTTCAGTGGTACCTATCTTGGTCAAGTCAAACAATATGATCATGCGTTAAATATACTTTTGATGAGTATTTGTAATTGCAGTTGTTCAGTACTGGAAGGCTGACTAATTACATGTAGTGAACTTTGATAACATTATTCAGTTTGAATTATGTACAGCTTATAGATATTAATTATTGAATATTCAGCTTCAGTAGAGGACATTTTTGAATGATCAAGTACTCTTGTTGCAAAAAAGTCACATAATAATCATTTGTTTATTATGATGAGAGATCAACAGTTTACTACTGGGATTATGAGGAATGGTGTGTACCAAATCAAACATTAATTTCATCAAGCATGATCCTGGTTTCACTCTGAATCTCTCTTGCACATTTACACTTTTCTGTGATGTTAAACATATCAAAAGGGAGAGAGATTACATTGTGTTTGGTTATGATATGATTATATGTGAGTGAAACATCCTGCTCTGATGACTAAAATAAAAACCCTGCATGGCACCTGTCATCATCACAGGCATGAAATTAGGATTTAATCTTTGCAGTATTGTGTATTGATCCTCTTTATACCTCATATTTCCCTATTTCCTTTGAATAGCAGAAGCCGATTTCACCATGGCAAGTACAAAATCAATATTATTGAATCCTATCTTCAAGTGGTGAAGGGAGGGTGAGTACATGTATGGAGATTTGGGAAATCTTTTTGTAAGAATGTCTGATTCAGGATTTTATTTTTTTCTTTGCTTGAATAATGAAAAAAAGAATAAGGCAGGTGAATAGTTGGATTCGAGAAAAAGAATTACAAAGGATTTTTTTTCAGTGAAATAAAAAAGCACAGGCAGGAAAAGGCTTAAGAAAGATGGAGAGAGGGCCAGAGGAATAGACTGAAGAGGAAGATGAACACTGAGTGAAGGAGAATATATATTGTGAAGTTTGGAGGCCTTTGATTTCGAGAGTGATTTAATTGGATATACATGTAGAAAGGTTGTAGAATGGGTTCAAGATGAAGTTACCTGTGAGAATGATGAGGAAAGGAAATATTTCAGACATAGTTTCAACCTACATCTACTTGCAGATCTATGTCAAATCTAAAAGAAAGCACAGATTTTGAAGGATGAAAAATTGTTTGCAATAATGAATATTAAGTTAGACTATTTTAACACATTAAAAAAGAAATTACAAAAAAATGTACAATGTTTAAAATGTCCAGCTTTCTTGGTCATTTCTCATTACTTCAGTTGCACAATTCTTATTCATGTATCATTCCGTACTGTACTTTTACTCACCTTCTATTGTAAAGTTTGCTACATAGACGCATTCCACACAGCAATGTGCAAATCCCTCTTCTGCAATCTGAATGTATTCTAGTTCAAATATTTGGAAGGCAAAAGTAAATATCACCCAAATCAACCATCAATGCTTGGAGCCTAGACTTCTCTCTGAGATGGTAATTATGCTCTGTCACCATATGGAGGATTGCAGATAAAATATGGAGAGACTCCGAGAGTGTGGAACTCTGGGATCAGAATCTCTATCTAGTATTGCATAAAATACAAGAATTGGTATCGAAATATATAAAGAATTTACCGGTATGTAATTGTGCAATTTCCTAAACCTCTCTTTTATTTTATCAATTGATATTGTTTACTTTTTCAATATGGCTGGATCCATATTTTGTATTACCACAAAACCTCTTATCCTCATCAGTTTTGCTATGCATCTGAATTACAATTTCATTTTTGTCATGAACTGATTTCATCATTATCACTACACTAAATGTACACATGTTTTCCTAACTTATTTTTAGATGAACTTTGTATATTTTGAGAGAAATTGTGAGTTTTACAAGACAACAGAGGTATATACATTTTGCAAATGATAGGCTTGTGATATCAAAATATGTGTTCAGGGTTTTAATACCCACAAATAAAATCTGTAAAGTTTTCATAACTCTCAAAGGGCTGGACTCCTTTGACATCCATTATATTTTGTTATTGATGCAATCAATGGATTGCACCCCCAGCTACCAATTATAAGTGCTAATTTATATTTGATTACATGACTGCACCTGTTTGTTTTATTGTCATCAGCAATTAGTTGGCTGTCGTTCAGATCCACATTCATACGTCATGTTCACCCACAAAATTGTACTAAAATTTAACCTTGTGGCAAATTTGAAACATGTGTTCCTTCATTTGAATTTAATAAACTAACTTCAATCCATAAACCAAGTTCCTGACATTGCTTGGAAAACATTGGAGCTTAAAACCCAGCATCAAATTGATTAAGCATTTGACCTCTTTATATGCAATGGAGTGATCTGCAAATACCATCCAAAAATGGATTTTAACAAGATTATTTTTGCTTTCCAGTCATTTTTTTTTCTTCAAATATCATGTTTAGTATACTTGAATGATAAATAGTGGCAGGAAGAAAATTATAAAGATATATATTCACTCTGAAATATGTTGCCTTCTCCTAACCTCTGCATAGTGCCTTTAATATCTTCTCTCTCTTTGTTCTCATATCTTATCTTATCTGGGGGGTGTAACATAAAACATACAATCAATCTTACGATTGATATCAATCGTAAGTCTATGGCAAACCATGTACTAAAGAGATACAATTGATTGTAAGATTGATTGTATCTCTTTATGTTACACCCCCCTGGTCATATATCTGTCTTTGGGTGTGTTTATTGAGGGTAACAGAGGGCTAATAAGCGACCCAAGTTCCGAACTAGCTTACCTGTTACCCTCAATAAACACGACGGTGACTTGATTACTGAACTAGCGTACCGGACTTCAGTTCCACAAAAAAGGGGGATTTTATTACAGTACCTGTTGACCCAGGTCGGTGACTCAAGTCGTGGCAATAAACACAACGCGACTTCGGCACGTTCCGTTTAGGAACTTCGGACTCCTGTTTCCGGGTTAGATAAAAACTAATAAACCCACCAGATTTGATCTTTACTGCCGGTTCATCCTGCAACTGGGCATGGGCTCGAGGGTTTCGGGAACTCAGATCGCAACGATATACATGACATCCAGAGAAACCATCCGTTGTGAGCGCGATTTGTGTTCGCGACTCAAGTACCCATTTCTAATTTTTAGAAAACGAGTCCCCCCTTTAAACACACCCTTTTTTTAACAACAGTACCCGGCTTTCATTCTCTGTATCAAATGCTTGCTTGCATCGTTTTGCTACTCCTATCTTACAATCACAAACTTTTTAGTCGATAATCTCTGACAAGGTTACTAGTTGATAAACATAATAACATTTACTCACAGAAATAATAATTTAGTTTAAAAGATTGATAGAGAACTAAACACGATCACAAAGACTTTCAAGCAATCACACTGAGTTATGAGTATTAATATTTTGTTGATCACTTTTTGAGCATTCAGACAATATAGTGCCACATTTTACATGAACATATTGATATAGGTAATAGAATAGGCTGTTGGAATTACCCTTGAGGTGAATTCCTTAAAGTTCTTGTGTTACAGATTCAAACTTACTTTATTCTCAGAAATTTCATGAATTCTTGAACTAAGCCCATCACATTGGTGTAATAATCAAAACTGAATACCAAGCGCCATTAAAACTAACAACATGTTCAGAACAGTTGCTGTAAATCAGCAAGTAAATGGATCAGCTGAGTAGTGCACTCTGTTATTTGTTGACTAAAGGTAAAAGAGGTGTAGTATCTGCCATTTCATTATGCACTCATTCTAACTGATGTAGTAATTGATGCATCAACATGAGTGTGTTGAAAACGGAGCATATCAATATGTTCGAAGGTAATGATATATTGGTGATAACGAGTACTAATGCAATAGCCTTCCATACCTACCTACCTGCCTGTCTGGCTAGAAATAACTCATGCTGCATACCTGCTCACTTGATTTAATTAATGAGCTCACCTCGCTACAGAATGACATAGGAGAACCCTAATTGTGTTAGGTACAGGTACACTTCACCTCAGGGAACTCAGTGCTTACTTTCAATATTGCCCTACTATCAAAACCTCATGTCCCACTACAAGGTAAATGATATGCCCCCCCCCCCCCCAAGTTTCTAGTTAAGGTTGGAGGCAACAGGCAATGATATGTATGTACTATTCTTATCAATTTAAGCTCATATTTCATAAAAATCAACCAAACTAAACAAGAAACAATATTACTTGCATGAGTTTTAATTTTTGTTTGGAAGTTTAGGCATAACTGGAAAGGTTTTATATAGGAATTCATGTTTTTTAAAATTCAGTATTTATTTCTCATTTATTTAGTTATATATTCACCACTTGTGGGATGGAAGACCCTATCAGCTAAAATGCTTTTTTTTCGTAGGGATCCATTAAATTACCCATGCAAGGAAGTGGTAATGGTCGATTTCTTTTAATTAGGGTTGGTCACTATTGGACTGCATTCTACAAATGTAAACCATAAGTTTCAGATCTCTCTTTGTTTATTATACTAATGTTTAGAATCTAGTGCAGCATCCTTCATCTAGTATATACCTAGAGTCATTGAAAGGGGAAGGATAGAGAGTGGAAGGACTGGAAATTAAAGTCATTAAAACACATGGTATAACATGATGTTGTATCCCTGTTAATACATGAAACACATGCTTTGTCTGACATTTGACAGCTTTATGACAGCATTGACAGGATATGGTAAAGGTCAAAATATGATTTGATTAGTCAGAAAGGAAAATTTTTCTTCCACTCTATGCCTTTATTATCAGTGCAAAGTCACTTTTACATGTTTAATGATTTGTATTCAGTGTTGCATATATGTACATGTACATACTTCTTTCTGAGGTATGGGAGGGAAGGATATTGGCAATCTGGAAGAGTGTTCTGAAGCAATGGTTGCAATCAGATGTTAATTCAATATTGTGAAATTATTCTTACATTCGTTTTAAATCATCTCTTTAATAATGTTATGCGCTATCTATCTTCCCAGCTTGCAAACTCATTGCACATTAATGATGTGCTGGAAGTACTCCCGAAGAAGAGCATGCTTTATCATGCAGCTGTCACTTGTGAAACTCTAGGCACTAATGAAAATTTTGTGCAAACCACATCCTGACATTCTATTTTAATAGGAGGTGAACCTTTACATTACATGCAGCTTCACTGAAGCTTAAGTGCTATGGAGAAAAAGAAAAATGTCAAAGGGAATTATAAAAAGTGTTCTTACATTGTTGATATAGCTGTGTAGAGATTATATATGGTACATCATCTCAGAATAAGTAAATGGATGACTCAGGATTCAAGATTCAATATTTGTTTGTTCACCATTTTTATACAAACCATACAAATTAAACATTCATGATAGATTATACTAGTTAACTAGCAAACAAGGCAGACTAAAAATCTACTCATTTGAAGGAAAATTCGGAATGATTTCACTGTTAACATTTGATTCTCAGATGCTGAATAGATGAATTATTAATGAGCATATATGGTGATTGACAATATTGTTTAAAACCAACAGTATTGTAAGAAACTGTGTTACCTTAAGTCTCAGCAAATATGAGTCTGCAGCTCTACATATTGATTGATAATGAGTGAATAATTGATGGTTTGCCACGCACTAACCATAATCAATATGTCTAATGGTAAATTAATAACACTCTCTGATGATGATTGACTTCTCGACATTTCTCTTCGCTCATTAAATATTGTGTACTTCTGCAGAGTAGAAATCATGCTGTTCCCTTACAACGTCATATAATAAATGTGGATATCATGATTATGTTGTGTCCTCTTCTTTGAATGAGACTTCTTTTTTTAAAGTTTTGCTTTACTCTTTTTTATGTTTGAAGTGAAATACTATATCAGATGGTAAAAATTATTGCATTGTAGTTAGAAAATCTTATGTACACGTGTATTTCACAGGGGCTTCTGAACAAGTTTTTCAATTCTTGGGTTGTCTCCCTCCCCCCCCCCCTCTCTCTCTCTCTCTCTCTCTCTGTCTTTCTCTCTAATTCCCAATTCACATTACTGTTCTGTGCAGGGAAAAAATTAATAATGTTTTTTCCAGGGCTACTTTTTGAGCCCACCTGCCTGAATTTTCTGCATTGTATTACAATTTACATTGGACTATGAGAATTTTAGGGGCTCTTTTTTAGTTTTCCAGGGCTCTTTTTGGCATTTCGGGGCAAAATCGCCCTGAGCCCCTGTGTATTTTTTCCCTGGTTCTATGGGGCCCTAGCTCATTCAAACTAACCTCTTGTTCAGAGAAGAGCTTGTGCTTGAAATCTAAGACTCTGTGGTTATCTTCCAAACTTTCCATTTTGTCCATCAGTTGAGGAATTGTTTATTAAAACTCTACATTTCGTGATTGATTTCTTGGTTGTCTTTTTTTTTTCCATTCACATTTTGCAATCAAAGCTCCTCTATAAGTCATTGATACCCCAACCATTCACCCCATCATATGCGATGACAATTTAATTGCTGCAGCTGCTTTCTTTAAGCCTATCATTACTCATGTGGTCATGAGAAATAGAAATTGATCCATGATTTTGATTTCATATTTGTGACTTAGGAATTGAAGTCACAGACACGAAGCTTATATCAGATTGTTTGCAGCCAGAAGGGCATTAATTCATATGCTTTAACACATAGTAGGAAGCGTATAGAGACGTTAGATAATAATGTGATATGCGCTATACAAGAACAGAATATTATTATTATTAAAGTTAATGTCCTTCTGGCTCTGAACAGATGAGTTCTATTTTCATCAGTCCATTTACTTACCTGTACATGTATGTACATGTTAGATGTACCAGGAGAAATTCAGATAATTATTTCTATCAATTAGATATATTCCTGTACAGGGAAAGTTTTCCTCCCTTCCTTCCTCCCTCCCTCCCTCCCTCCCTCCCTCCCTCCCTCCCTCCCTCCCTCCCTCTCTCTCTCTCCCCCCTCTCTCTCTGTCTCTCTGTGTCTCTCTCTCTCTGTCTGTCTCTCTCTCTCTGTCTGTCTCTGTCTCTCTGTCTCTCTCTCTCATATGTGTTTACTGAAGCTCTTGAGTTGGTATTTTAAATGGGACAATTTTTTTTTTTAGAAATAGAAAACAATAGAAAATGTGTCTGATGTTACAAGACACTATTGTAATTCAGTCATGCTGTTCCTTTAAAAAAAAATTCTATTAAGGTTTGGGTAATGGTAGGTAGTGAAGTGCAGGTAATTACTACACATTTGTTCTATGTTTTTTTGTGTCATGTTTTATTTGTCTCATTTAGTTTTTTATGTGACGGGCTTCTAAATATGTCTAGCCCTAAAATGGTTGAGAAGCTCTGCTTTATACCACAATCTCTATACTATTTTCATCATTGTCCTTGGCCTTGTGTTCATTTAAGACTGATTACCCTTCACAGGTCCCAAGTGTGAATTGTTTATGGTTCACTTGCTTTATGAAGTACCAACCTTGTAATAACTGTTGCTACTCTGTTAATAGGATTTGATGATTTTATTCCAGTCTCTAGATACACACTACATTATCCATGCACAAGTTCATGGATAGAATAGAAACAGTGCTTGTGTTATGATAGTAAGGTTATGATCACAGTGTTGTGTTATGGATGCACTCCTCCCATGGATGAGGATATAAAATGGTGGAATAATAAGGGCAGGCATGTGGATAGAAGGAGGGTGTTAGATGGCAGTCTCTGTTTGTTTCTCCAGATTGAAGTCTGTTTAGCTGGAGTAATACCTTACAGCTCCTGCCAGGGCATGGAGAGTTTAAAGTGAAAGTCTGTTGTTACCCTGTGATACCTGCCACAGCTTTACTGCATACTAGGGCAGGGGGAGGTTTAGGGTGCAAAGTACATGTATATGTAAGGCTGGAGTGTAAATTGATTCTGATGCAGTGTCAAGGAGAAATTGAAATGATATGCATTCATTTTGGGCTATATGCTGTTGTATGAAAACATTTTTAAGGGTAATAGGAGAAGAAGTCTATGTGGTATGTAGCAAGGAGAGTAAATAAATTCATTTCCAATCTGATGGCTTGCCCCTTCCCTACTTATGTACCTGCTATTTAATTGTCTCAGTGCTCAGTAACAGGCCTACATTTTTAAATTGATTAATTATGGAGTTACGATAATGAAAAGCTACTGCAGTATAAGTCTTTAAGTACTCTAAGAATTAGAAATACCATGTGATTTTAGGTTATGGCATGAAACTGGTTCAATGAAACACTGGTTTGCATACAAAGGTTACAGACAAATATGAAAATGTGAACACGATTTACTTTATTCTAATGCAGCAGGTGAACATCTGCTTCTCATGATGAAATCGACTTATCTTTAAAGATTGAGTGTCATACTAACTTAATAATTCTAGCTGAAGTGAATGCATCCATCATTAGTCCCCACCCAGAATACATGATGCATTATGTATGCTGCAGGCATACCAGCTCTGAATGGCATAGGAAAAATGTCCAAGCTAGATACAATCAGGAAACAAGAAACTGTGAATTCACAGTTTCATGCTTGCCTTGATGGATGCAGGCATTGTGTAGGTTATCAACATGCTGGAGATGGTCGTGAGGAGCGGGAATTCAACAAATTTATATATGCAGAAGTCATGACTCACGCACGCACATGTACATGAGGGTCGTTACGACGTGGCTGCTATGTGAAATGTGTGTACACACGTTACTTTGGGGTTAAATTCAGTGGTTTTGAGAGGGAGAAATTGGGCTGGTTAGAAAGGTGGATAAATATTTTAAGATACACTTTAAACATGGGTTCGTGATATGGATGGTAATGTTAGATGCATTTAACATTTTAAAGAAAACTTCAGAACTAGGTCTCACATATATAGTCTAGAAAAATATTTGAATATAATATGTATAAACTACCATTTTGTAATTTTAGATTGTACCTAGAATTATAAAAATTATAAAAATAAAGTGACACTGTCAATTAAAATCAATTCTTGTCTGATTTCACATCCCTTTCATCTCACCATTGTGAAGTGCTAATGTAATGTGATAAGCATTTGAATCCACACCAGCCTATCCATAATTAACACATCAACAATAACCAACTGTATGCAATCATACCTTGATTACTCTATACCATATATTCTTGTTTACGGGTACAGCTGAAATTTGATTACCAGTCTGTCAAATTAAGCCATAGCTGTTACACTTTCAGAAGTGATGATAATTAGCTTGATTACTACAGCCTTGAGAGTGCTCTACCATTAGAAGGTCAGTTTGAGGGCATCCTGTCACAAATGAGGTCTGTAGCAGCTTCATAATTGAGCCAAATACAACTCATGTTAAATTGGATCATATTCATTGCATTTCTGTGAAGTTGGTATGGAATAGATATTTGGAGGTGCTGGTTGTTTACCATTTGAAAAAAAAGTTCATGACATGCTGTTACCATGTATACATACTTGCAAGCATACCTTTAGGGAAAAAAAAGAATAAAGGTAATGATTGCTTGATAAATATTCCTTGTGTATAAGTAGAAATGTCTGCTAGTGGTTATGTTTAACTAGAAACATGATCAAGCATAAAGTTGTGCCAAGTGCCAAGACTGAAGCAGATTCATCCATAATGAAATATTGCAAATGTCTTAACTCACTTCCAACATGCTTGATCACGTCTTACCTCAGAATTATCATAATTGAATTGTGGATGATGATGCTATGAGAGAGAAAACCACATGTCTCTTAAAGTTAGTTTACATTCCTTCTGAGTTTGGTTTCAAGGGGCTTTAATCCACTGCTACATGTTCTTACTGTGTCATCATGAGGATAATACTTTCTTCAATTAAAAAAGTGGGCCTATAATGATGTCATTCTGTAGAAACAATGCCATGTCATGAGGCACCTAGTCATTTGAAGCTTGGATACTCATTGTTTCTTTCATCTTTTGAATTCTGTTCTTCTGTCAGTAATTCTTGATCTTGATGATGGCAGATGATGCTTAATCTCGGAAATAAAATATTCTTGATTCGATAAGAAAGTCCAATTTGACTGGAAGGATGACATTTCCTGATCAAAATAGCAGAAGAGTAGTCCTGACGTAGTATGTATTGGATGACTGCAAGCTACATGCGCAAAACTCATCAAATGATATTGAAAGAAGCAGGAAGGACAGAGACGGGGGCATCTATAAGGATGAAAGTTTGTACAGAAGGGAAGGAAGATATAAGGAAATCAAAAGAGATGTACAGGAAGATAGAATTATTAGATTAAGAAATGTAAAATCTAAGAATAACCAAGGGGTGCACAAGTAATAGAGGTATAGGAAAGGCGAAATTGATATGGAAAGCTGGAGGGAAAACAAGGGACAGAAAGACACAAATAGAGATGAATAGACGGAGAGAGAGAGATAGGGGAGAGGAGAGAGAGAGAGGGGGGAGGGCGAAGAGAGAAAAGAGAGAGATGGGAGTTTCAAGAGAGAAATCTCTGGGATGATATGAAGAAGCCACAGTGACTCTGGAATTCTGTTTTTCCAAGATGTGTACAGTACATGTGTAATTTCATGCCCCATCACATTTGATACAGTCCTGGCTTATTTGCATAGATGCGGATGATAGTGAGATGATCATCCAAGCTCAACTAGGGAATGAGAAAGTTGCTCTTGTGAGAAATTGAATATAATTATGCCTGGCAAATAAGAACAAGCTGAGAGGATGACATGAAGGGCTGAAGTAGTACAAGTTTTGTAATTTTCTAGCAGAATTAGAGACATTCAGAATGTTTGATAGTATGTAATGTAGCATAGATGTATTGGGAACTACAAAGATCATTAAAAAAAAATAGATATTGATAAGTAAAAAAAAATACACAAAATTCATTTTGATGTTAAGTACATGTATAGTGTTAATGTTGAATTATATACAATGAGGAGATCAGTTCACCAATACTGATAGCAAAGCAAGCTTTATTGATATTGTGTGTGTATCTAGATAGATTTCAAGAATTAATTTTGTATCTCTATTCTTCTGATATTCTTGCAGGTATTATTCACAGGAGGAGTTGGTCTTATAGCATGGAAACAACCTTCATCATTAGCAGTAAGTCCCTTCCTACCTTCCTGTATATCATTTATCCATAACAAATGCTATCAAAATGTATGCAGCATTATGTGATAAGTAAATGTTTCATATAGTGAATTCAAACATGAATGATCAACAACGTGAATTTTTGATGTTCAAATTTCAATGAAAAGATGACTGATATCCTGTAGCATGCAATTTGTAAAATATTGATGTGGGTTAGTTATTAATGACAGTTGGATAAAGTGCATGTCAGAGAGTAATTGCCAGAGGGAATGATTTCATTGTAAACTGTCATTATTCATATCAATACAGTCAGTCTTTCCACTTCCAATAAAATGATCAAAAACATATTACTTTACCCTATTGTGTATTATCCCACATCATGTGAGTTGAATTGTGAAAAGGATTTCCGAGCAACTCATCAAAATCACTGGCATGAATAAAGTGAACTGAAGAATGGAACCCCAATATCTCAATCACATAGTATTATTACTGGGATTGAGTATTATAGGTATATGTTTGCCATTTTCAACATTGGTAACATATACCAATTTATGAGAGAGAAACTCATGCACAGAAATATTTGCCAGGAGAAGGAGATTGTACTGCAGCAGTAGCAGTAGGAATCAAAGAATGTGATATTAAAACTAAAAAGTAAATAGAAGTTATGTTAATGTCTGCTAAAGATGAACCTGTTTTCACATTCACCCCCAAAACATAGGATCATATTGCATTCTTGAACTTCATTGTAAGGTGTGCTTTGAGACATGGCATTGGCAAGCACGATTGCCTCGTACATCATCGAATGGTCTCTCAGCTCACACAACTCGAAGAGGCCATGATTTATTTTCATTTGCAGAAAGATGATGATTTGCCAAGTAGTGGTGGTGGGGTAGAAGCAATGAACTCAATGAGTGGTAGAATTAGGCATAATTCTTCCAGAATGACTCGCGCAGGTGATTGGCCCTATATCTTCATCCACTTGTTTAGTAGGGAGAAGCCCTGTTTACATTACCGCAGTGAGTCTTCCTCCAGGTTGAAGAATGATGTTCAAAGCCAGTATTTCATGTTCAGCAACCCGTTATGGGCTGTTCATCGTAGAAATGTGTTTGCTAGATTTATCATCAGTCCTCTAACACAGTTACCAAGTGGGTTGTAATCAGCTTTGAAATACACAAAATATTGAAACCAAGCACCAAAATTTATGGGCATTTAAATGACAGAACTGTATATGGTTATTTTTTTCTATATTTACATCTGACAGTGCCGTGATGAATGGTAATGCATGCTTAATCATAAATTGAAATCCTACAACTTCTGGCTTCTGATTAATTAACAGAAGATTCCTTCCCCTCATTAGTGAAATGGAAAGAGGAAAAAAAATTGATGACAAGGTAGATTCACACCCTCCCCCTTGATTTAAGATAAAATGACAGAGAGAAACACACATGGATATGATTGTAAAGCCCAGGTGGGCTGATAAGTAACCATCCAATCATTATATTCTATTTTTTGATTATCCTACACCCTATATATTTGCATGTTCATTAGAATTCTCTCCTTCTTTCAACTCATCTGTGTGTGATAATGCATGATATTTGACCACAATGTCAAGCCAGCCTCCGGGTCTATAGACCAAGACGCCAAACCGGGGTATGGTTCCTAATTGAAGTTCATGAAGCGTAGTTAGCATGCTCTCCTGAACCTGTCATTTGCTATTATAGTCTGTCCCTACTGCTATGAATACAGCATCCATGTAAGACAGTCCAAGTGATATGGTCCCATCAGTACTATATGGTCTGATTGAAACTGTGCCTGAGGAATGTTTAAAGGGATTATCAGCCTGTTTTATTGAAGTTTTTTTTTTTCTAGGGGGGGGGGATCATTGAAAAATATTGAAATTAATCAAAGCTGATGAGAAACAAACAGAAAATTATATTTCAGAGTAAAAATGTCCTCTTGTTAAGTGCATTAAGCCTGTAGACTTGTTTTCATTCCAGGGTTGAGGTTCATTTAAAAAATCCAATATTTCAGAACTTAGATTAACAAACCTGAAAATGCCCTGCACAGGTAGGGAAAAATTGTAGAATTTTCAAATTTCATAGAAAAAAAACCCTCTCTATTGAAAATGTATTCATTTATACAAAGATGTTCAATTTAACTCTTAAATAAGATAAACCAGGCTATAGTTGGTTCAGCTCCCCCCCCCCTTCCCCCGAGGAAAGAAACAGGGTTGTACCCCATTTCTTTTGACACCTTTGATGAAAAAAAAAAGTTTTTCAATATGCTTTCCCAGTACTTCCTAAAGAAGACTTTCTTTACACATGTACCGGTAAGCATATAAGTGGTCGGTTTCTGCTTTACTCAAGTTCAACCCTTCTTGGTATTCTGAGACATGGATTAAAATTGAATGGAAGTTTATGCATGTAATTGATTGCAGTATGAAGCCCTAATTTAGCAAGGACGGATGTCACTTTCAAAAGATTTAAAGTAGAGCATCAATCATCAAGAGCCAGTCAAATTGAAATAAGCAGAGATAATCTTTCCTACAAACTGGAGCAGTATAGTTGTTCTTCTTATACCAGAAATACTTATAATTTTCCTTCTACTCCAAAATTAGCAGTTTGAGTATTTGTTGAGTGCTCTGTATTACGGAACATATCTGAAGAAAATTTGATATGTTGGCTTCATAATTCAAGATATCTTGATGTTATGTGGAGTGTTGACAAAATACTTTGTTAGAACTTGAGGTATTAATGAACATCCTTTTTATGGATGATTGACTGTAGTTTGGTTGTATTTCTACAGCTTGGCCCACATTGAAAATTATAGAATTTGATAGAGGTGTCCAACCCCCGAACATGACTGGATTGTCTTGTGTAAGTTGTGTTGTGAATTGTAAATGAAAACTGTGAAGACAGTTTGACGTAGCCCAAGCTAGTTGAAAGTTGAAATAGCCTTTTTCAAAGACTGCACAATGAAACACACAGAAACAAGTAGAGTGACAAGCATAAATAAACATTAAATTACTGTACAACAGAGTCATTAGTGAGGAATAAGGATTTCAGTTGTAGTTTCTTTCATAGATGAGAGTGAAAAGTAAGATGGAAAGTTTGTATATGTATTTCATTGTTTTCATTGGTTATAGGGATTTTACAGAATCTTGATACACAGTTATCTATGTGATATCCACTTGGTGTACTCTTGTATTTGTCTATTTATACATTGACCTACCTCATTTCTCCTCCCAGAATATTCATTTCCATCTCAAAGAGCTTTGTGTTTTCTTCCTTGTAGAGGTCATGATTTGTTGGTCATTGACAGACTGAGGTTGGTCAAGTTTGACAGATTCAATGAGATACAAAAATAATATCTCTGAGCAGGCGATTTGCCACAGTCTTCATCTATAGCTGCTGAATATGTATTACTTTGATTCATCAGGTTTCATCTATATATATTCTTACAGCTACTGAAATAAACCATCTTTAGAATATATATTCAAGAATGAGTTATGGAGAAATGAATTGATGTTTAAGAAATTTCTTATCTCTAGTTAAAACAGAATTTCTGTAAGCTGTGATCCATTCTGAATCTTTGCATGCTAGGCATGATGCCGTATATTGATGGGCCATCCTTGGTTGTGGGTGTACTAGGTCTGACCCTCCATTATGAGATGGCCCCTCGTCTTACGATGAGAGCCATGAAAGTCTAATTTGATCAGGAATTCTAGGATGATGATAAGAGACAGATCTCAAGCATTCAAAGCAAATTGCTTCTCATACAGACGGTAATTTGAATGAGTTTGACCCTTCCAATAACTTGAGTTCCTTAAGAGTTCCTTTAGAGAATTCAACCACCCTTTCTGTAGACAGGAGCCCTTTTGAGTGAGTGCTAAGAATTGTCACATATGATAATGGATTAATTCATAACAGATAACAGACCAGGTATGCATACTTTCTATTTGAAGCCACGACCCATTGGTTATGGACAGTAAACTTGACCTTATCTGTCAAATGCAACTTGAACTCGCCCAGGTTGAGAAAGTGGACATACAGGTCAATTTACAACTATTGTAAGAACTAGTATATTATTAGGAATGTGAATAGAGGCAAGACTATGAGTCATGGTAAGTGCAAGAAGTGGAGGGATTTCCCCTTCCCTTCTACATCCTTCATGTACCTAGGTGTACCCCTCACACACCCCCTTCCTGTCAAAAAGACCCCCCTCTTCCTCTCAACCAAATACCTTCTTCCAAATCCTGCACCAACAGTTTCCTTACTGATGGTTGCAAACTGTAAGCAAGATTTGTTTTCAAGGTATGAATTGATGAAACATTAACATTATGAATTCTTTCCCCTACAAAGGCTTCAAGGTATATCTTAGTGAAACATGTGCAAAAAGACACATCAGGAATGAAAACAGTACAGACAGCAGCATGCATTTTGCATTTGTTACACATTTTCTTGCTCCCTTCCATTTGCTAAGCTATCTAAGAGTAATATACATGTATATTTAAGAACTTAACGCTTACAGTGCCAATGGCAGTATATGTGACAAAGAGACCATGCATTGTTTAATCAAACATTACTCTACCAAGAAAGATGTATATGGTGATAAAAATAAATCAAATGTTACAGAATGAATCTAGTATTTGAAATATCCATCGATCATTATATGCTACCATAGGAATTTTTCGAGAAAAGTGCATATTTTGGAAAGGATCCATTCTCACTTTAGCTTAAAAACAATAGCAAACAAATGAGAAACAAGCATGTAAAGGTCCAGAGGGAAATGCACATCTGTTTCATAATAATGTTCATGCATTAAATGGTAAAAAGTAGGAACTTTTGGTATCACTGAGAGCAATAAATTTTCTACAACTTCTGTGCACAATGTATCTGTAGAAAAGTTACGGTTAAAGAAGTACAGGCATTTAAAAAGTAAGCATTGGTCATAATCTTGGAACAAGCAAAACCCTTTGGTTAAAATGCACCAATCACCAAAAGACATTTTGCTCTCTATGTAAAGGGTTCCATGTCACTAAACTTCAAAATATGAGTATAAAATATCAATTCTATTGAATGATATTGCAAGTTCATACTGTCTGTTAACATATCAGTAGATGAAGGTGGTGATGGAATTATTTCAGGAAAAACCTGACTCAGCACTGCGAACATGGACACTTCTACCATGGGGCCAACATATGAGTGACTAGTGGGTAGACTAGTCGACAAACACGTACATGTGCCCATGAATTAGGGTGTTTACGGAACCAAACTACCATTTAGTTCTGCACGTTGTGGTCGTTTGTCATCCATTATTTTCTTCAAACTCCTTAACATTTAACCCCTAGAATGCTGGGTTAAGTTTTTAGGGGAGTTGTTTCATACATACAAGCTGTACACAAATGATTTTTTTCAGTGGATCCATACACTTCAACTTTCATAGTAGCCAAACCCGCATTAAGTTTTGGTAAGCCCCAGGGATATATTCCACAGTTTTCTGTGATGTTAGAAGTTCAGATACATGTAGTATATCCCAAAGTATCCAAACCTTTCAGAAATACAAGTTATCCAAAATTTCCTCTTCATAAGTAACTGCGTTCATATAGATAGTGATGCAGCTTTTATTACAACTCTTTATACAGAGTGCAATTCCATAGCACTCAAACATGTGTAAACAAAACCAAACAACACACTAATTTCATTATAAGTAACTGTGTTCATATATAGATAGTGATGCTGCTTTTATTACAACTCTTTATACAGAGTGCAATTCCATAGCACTCAAACATGTGTAAACAAAACCAAACAACACACTAATTTCATTTCAAGTAACTGTGTTCATATATAGATAGTGATGCTGCTTTCATTACAACTCTTTATACAGAGTGCAATTCCATAGCACTCAAACATGTGTAAACAAAACCAAACAACACACTAATTTCATTTCAGTAGCCTACATTACTCTTGATGGTGGAAACATTTTGAAGATAAGATTTTTTTCAGGAGCCCTCTAAAGACCCATCCAAACATGAGTGGGTATACAGCAGGATTTTTGAGCAATTTTATAACTTGCAAGTGAATGAGCACAATCGTTTATTGCATCATTGCCATTTAATTTTTACACAAAAAATACGCTTGAAAACCTCCATGGTTTCCCCCCCCCCCCCATATCAGAACAAGCCTTCAGTATGGGTCCCATTTGAATTACTAGTGGTTTTGTTGATAAAGACAGTTTCAATCCAAGTAATAAAACACTCTGTATACACCAAGTAAAATGTTTCAAAATCCAGAGATAAACTACTAATCATGGTTTGAAGATGAGTTTTTGCCTTTTAGCTGTGGATGTTGTTGTCATGGACTCCTCTGAGGGGGCTATCATTGATCCCTGAAGGATGTTACATCATGCTTCCTGACGCCCCTTATACTCTGCCCACTCTCTCAAATCTGTGCCCAACATCAACCTTCATTCAGGCTTTAGGAGTTATTGATGCTACTATTTCCAGTGTTACTGTTTTTTAATCAAATTTACCACATTAGCTGATTAATGTTTTGATAAAAAAACTGAGCTGTATCATGTCATAAACCCAAGTCCATTAAAGGTTGTTTTGAAAATGGTTTGTGAATTGATTATCAAAAGTACAGATAAAATAGGTGTAATAACATTCTTATCACAAGTAACTGATCACAGCATGGATGATAGACTACCACCACATGGTGAGTATGCATGTATTTCACCCTGGGGTGTACTCAATGTTTTTGTGATTTATCGTTCAATTTTCCATTTCCGATAGAATGCACTCAACCTTATCTATGTTTACCTCATGACTATCAGTAGAATAACATCATGAACAAAACATTGTCAACTTGACATTAAGGCTGCCCTCAGTGCCCTACATGAATTGCTTTTCCATTGCTTTCAATATTGCTGTTCATGTAATAATTTCTCATGTTACTTGCTCTTGACCAGTTGGAAATTCCAAACAGTAGGCATCAAGATCATATTTCTTCCAGTTTCTTGTAAACATCTGGATTTGATAAGAATTAGTGATCTCCATTTCCTTTTCCTTCAGATATTAGGATAGGGAAATATCTGTTCTGACAAATGTACCATCTAACAATGATAAGATTTACAAACTCATTCTACTTTGGAGAGGAAAATACATTTGCTGCTTATATCCAAATATTACCTGCAGAACGATATCCTGCCCTATCCCATCTTGCATCAGAAGAAAGTGTTTGTGAGAGAATGGTAGAGTAGGAACTTCTCATTTTGAAGAAATTTAGATGATTCATGATCTTATGATCTTATGCAGGTTTTCCATTCATTCTGTTTTGAGCCAAAAGCGTGTTAAGTATGTATAAAATGATATGAATTAATGCCCTTATGGCTCTGAACAGACAGTATGTTAAGAGAAAGATGGATTATGTATAATCCTACCAGTCTCACTGAATTTTTATTATTCATGATCCTATGATGTCTGTCCCAGGCTTTCCTCCCTTCTATGACTGTATGATAAGATCTCCAAGCAGACGATGTATCTTGAGATGCGGGGAAAGATGGATTCTGTTGAGATACGGGAAGACGGTTGCCATCTTGATATGTGGGGAAGATGAATTTCTCCTTCATCCCTGACATAATACAAGTTGGTGAAAAATTTGGCGCATGTGGCTGTATTGATTAGGTTACTGAATGGTGTGGATCTAGTGTCAGGTGAACGCTTCAAGAATGCGATTTATTGAGAGCACCTGCGGTGGGAGGGCGAGCTTCTCTACTGAATAATGAGATAGATGGAATTATATGAATGAAAAGTAACTATGTGCTTGCTCTTCATGCCTCAATTTACCATTTTACGTGAAATTTTTTATAATTATTTCAGTTTTCATGTGTTGCTTTTTTTCTTTGATGAAAACTATTGGAAATTTCATGTGACATAATGTTGATGATGTACAGTACACACTTGAACAAGCCACCATTCCAACAATTTATTTATTCAGTTTATGACTGAATTACAATGCGATATCAATGAATATAGTGGCATATAACCTTACAGATATTAATTTTGCCTTCAAATTAGGTTTGGTTTGGACACGAACTTCAAAGGATATTCTGCACTGTCATTGTGGGGTGATAAATAGGTCATGTATCTCAGGGATTTCATGATCATTTCTTAATAGTCTCTTTTTTAAGTGATTACTCACGAAACTAGATGCAGGATATTACATATTCCAAAACCCTGGATGAAAAATAGATCAAGTCAATTGAATTCCACCTCTCTAAATTTCATCTTGTGGAGATAAAAGCAAACAAAGTCCTTGGGGAACAGACTGATAAATACTTGAGATGTATCATTTGTTCTTGACCTTGGTTATATTTACTGGAAGAGAATGTGCCCTGAGCAAGCTAGCTTCATTCGCTACTATAGTCCAATTGTAATTTGATTGCAATGGCTGCATAGCAACTGGGATGGAATATGCTCCCCCCCCCCCCTCTCTCTCTCTCACTCTCTCTGGTATATTCTATCTTTTTATGCATTCAGTCATGGTAATGTAAAAAAGAAAGCAAAGACTGGTATCACTACATTATGCCAACAGATATACTGACAGTTTGATATGATTGTGTACTGACCTTCATACAGACAATGCATGTATGGATAATGGTATGCTATAAAGAGCTTGTTGTTGTCGCAAAAACAGAAGCTTTTGTTTGGTTTAGAAGTGAAGGGTATTCATCTTTTAAAACTCTTATTTGTTTGGTACAACTTTATTGAGATATGGATGTCTGGGTATTATGCAAAGTATTCAAAATAGTTTTATAATATTTGCATAAGCAAGCAGTGCATCAAATGCTTTTATATCTTCACACTTGCATTGCAACAGAGTGTAAAAAACAAACATGTCAGTCAACAATTCAATGTTTACACACCATAATTACCATCCACAGTAACCATAACATGAACTTTAAATAACAAAGCTGTGTGATAACCGTGTATCTCCCACCAGAATACTATAAAAGTGAAAGAAAATGTTTTATGCATTGCCTCATACACTATCCTATTTGAGTTGAAAAATATATCATAGACAAAGGTTCTCCATTATTTTCCCTGACCTATCAACAACAGATATATGAAAGTGAAAATTTTCAATAAGAATTATGGTACCATCTCTAGCTGGGTGAAATGACTTATCATATAAAACAGGAGAGAATAAGACAAAAGTGTATCCTTGAAAATATTGTGTGGCATATGATAACCAACTATTTGGTAATGTTATCACCATGATGGTGCAGTGCTGCCACTAGTTTGATGAGTATCAGTTGTGACATCACACACCTGGTAGAAACATATATAGCTCTTTCCTCCTACCTACAGAGATGGTGGCTCGATTAAATATTTTCAAGTTCAAAAGTTAGCGCACTCAGTAGGGAGCCTGTGGATGTGAGCTAAATAGAATGAGCTTCTGAGAATTGGAAGTGATGCAGGGTACTACACCATCCAGTTTATATTGTTTGGGATGCAGCTTTCATAAGATGTACAAGGGTTTTCAGAGAAATTGCAGATGCAGGAACCTACTATCTTTTCATCAAATATTGAATGAAGATGTTAGGAGACAGCTGTGCAATGGCTTTCAAATGAATCTGTCCATAGATCTCAAGTTCTTATGAGATCGAAGTATCCTTATTGTACATTTCAATTTTAATCAAAATTCCTATTTCGTAGACATACTTCAAAATGTGCATGTCCTGTTTTCCAAATCATGATCAAACTTCAAAGTATTCCTTTCAGGCTTTGACTGTCTTATTTTCATGCTATGTTATAGCCATTGCCATGATATATATACTAACAATTCTGGGTATTTAATAATTTCTTAAGCCCATGGCGTTCTTAGCAATCATCCATGAGTCCTAGATTATGTTTTCCTAATGATATATTATGAGATATGCTTGCTGATTGACTTCTGTTTACTTTGAGCAATCAGAGAAGTGGGGTACAGGGAAGGTTTCATCAGTAGCACACTATCCAGAGAGATGTATGGAAACTCATTAGGAACTCTACATTATGAGTCCAATTGATATCGCAGTTCCCTCATCTTGGGTGCTTGAATTAGATAGAGGCAATCGTAGGCAGTATTGGTTCAATATAAGGAGGTGTGAATTCTGAAGAAAAGCTCATTTGTTGAGGTATGATGCTCATAGAAAAGGTCTTTTATACATCTGTAGCCAGTACAGATTCTTAAAAGAGTTAGATTACTACTAGTATTTGATCGCTGCCCTTGATAATGCCCTTATGGATTCCAATGAAGGAAATTTGTTGTTTATTTCCTTGTTGCATAAAAGAGTTTTATTCTAAAGTTTACTAATCATCAAAAGACTTCTTGATCTTTATGATTGGGGTTCATTGTCTCTTCGCTATGCTTCAATTTATAATTCCATATAAAGATATTGCAAGTTTAAAATACACTCTTAATTAACAGAACAGCAATGAAAATGACTAGATTAGTTGAGTGCACATACATTTGAATCCTTGCATTGTGATCTTATGTTGTCTTTTTTTTTCAAACTGCCGAACTGTTTACCCCTGGATTGCCAGGTACAGTTTTGGCAGGGTTAATTCATACATTTATACACAAATTACTTTTCAGGTGATTGGTACACAATTTTGTAATAGAATAAGTCCATAAAGTCATATGTTCAGAGCCAGAAGGGTGTTAACTCATATCATTTTTATACAGATTTAATGCCATTCTGGCTCCTAACAGACAAAGTATTCCCTTCCATTTAAAAATATCAGAGCTATTTCACTATTGAAATTCTCCTATACATGTAGCCTCATATTTGATAGGATTGAATAAGTGTCAATAGGCTTATTGTTCTGAGCTTTGAACTCAATTGAATTAAGCTCATTTTATCCCATCCACCTGTTTGAGTATTAAGTTAGACATTGATTGATGCTGATGAGTCATGATTGAGGGAATCCCACAGAGGTCAAGTGAGGTCAATTGTACCAAGGATACAAATAGTAGTGTATTTGGCTGGATTGTACTATGAGTTTTCACAGCCTATATGTACATGTACATGCACTCATCATCAAATGTACACACATTAATTATTTGTATTCTTTGTTTTCATTGTACTATGGAAAAAAAAAGAGTATAAATCCTTTCATGAATTTCCAGCAAAGGAAAAATTCAGCTAAGTCAGAAGTGAGATTCATGCTGTAATGATTTGCATACAGTGTATTTTTTCCATTGTTATTGTAGGCATTTTTAAAAGCTAGTACCAAGAAAAAGGAAAAGCAAGAATCCTAAAGGAACTATTCAGAAATGAAAATCAATGAAGGCTAATCATGATATCAATCAAGAAAATGAATTCATGATTTACACATAATGACAATTTATAAATCACATGACTTGATGACAGTGTGATTCACTTACGTGTATCTTATTGTTGATATGCCTTCATGTTATGTGTGCTGGGTATAGCTCTATCTTTAAGAATACTAAATCATTATGCAGACCAGGCTATAAGTCCACTTTTTGTTCTATCTTCAAGTTTCACTGCAGTAATTGAAAATAAAGGTGCGTATATAAAAAAAGGACTGTAATCAATCACTTTCAAATTTGTAGATGATGCTTTTGACAGAATGAGGAAAGCATGCCTGTGTTTTAGAGTGTTCTTTGAAGTTTGCATACATCATTCCAGTTTTCCCAGGAGAGATACCAGGTAGATGCATCATCTTCAAGTAGGTCATAGTAGACAGACGGTTTCCGAGAGAGTCTTAGAACTGCTAGACCCCCCCCCCCATAACCTCAGATGAATTTACCACCATCCAACATTTAAAGGAGAAAAACAGTGCTCCCCTTCTCTCTCTATACATGAATATTTTGATGTAAAGATATCAAATTGATTGTTCTTAGTTTCTGTTAAATCAGCCATATTGCTGGAATTATTGATATAAATATGGTAGTAAGGCCTCACTTGTATTGTTAACGTAAAACTTTGAAGCATGCTGATAATCCCAACTTGCCTTATATATTTTTGGATCAGTATATATGTGAGCCTTTTTTCAATCCAGCTTTATCTCATGCCTTTACCCTAGTGTACCCCTTTCATTTCTTATTCCTATGTATCCTGTTTAACACCTATATGTGAGATGGAAATGATAGCAATTCCTCCATCAGGCTCATGCACCTGTTCAATAAGATCAGTATCATCCATGCAAATGCAAACTTTCAAAATGTGTTCTTACAGTGGCTTTCTTGTCTATTCAACATGTTGAACATGCCTGATACTGTCCTACCCCCCCCCCCCCCTCTATGTTATTTTGTAATATCAAGAGATGAATAGGGTGTAATATGATAAAAGGGGTACATTTTATACCTGATGTGCACATTCAGTATGATTTGTGGAAACCTGTTTGTATTCTAAGAATGATAATTTTCTCTGCATTCATTATATGCAAATACCTCTCTTTGAAACAGAGTTGCAGCCACTAGACGGGAAAGTCCTTCTTTTCCTTGTGGGGGATGTAGAGTTTATTTAATCTTGTAACATGTTTACAACATTGTTAACATACTCTGCATAGGTTCATTTAGTCTGTTGTCAGCAGTGCATGAACACCTTCCCCCCTCACTGTATTTTTTCCTTAATCCTCATTTTTCCTGTCACATTGGAAAGATGCACATTATTATTATTATTTTTAATAGGATTTTTAACAGCCTCACTTACACCTATAGATTAATGATAAGCTGTAGATCTTTTGAAGGCAGTCTGCACATTTATGGAAAGGGTCTATTTACATGAATAGCTGTGAAACAAATATCCTTCCCAAACTGATTTTTGAAAGAAACTTGACCCTTGAAGAAACATGACGAATAGTTTTTTTTAGGAATTATGAACCTGTACATAATCTTTAAGGGTAAGTGACTAGTGACAGGATAAGTATATGCTTGGTTACTTGGTATAGAGTGTTTGACAGTTTATGTGCTAAATATATCAGTATGTTTGTCTCTTTTCAAAGTAGAAAATAAAACATCCTGTTTCCTTCCTCTTCCCATGTCTGGTAAAGATTTAAAAGATGAAAAGATTATGTGAACAAAGGTCCAGAGTTTTAATTGCCAATCACTCTGACTAAATTAGGAGGATATGTCCTGTACAAAGACATTAATCTTGTAAAGTCAGAATTTACATGTAGTAGGAATAATGTAAATTCCTGTGGTTTCAGACCACTACTTTATTGTCGTTCTTTAAATTGTTTGTATGTTGTATGTTGTCTTCTTTATGTTAACATTTATGTGAAAAAACATGCTCTTTGCTTGTTGTATGTTTCAGTAATGTGGTTGTGATATAAAACTTGAAAGAAAAATTCTTTGCACAAAACATTGCGATTGTATGAATTGGCACTATTTATACTGGTTCATGTGCATGTCATATTATTCAGGCTATATCATGCATTTTTCTCCATTTTTAGGTAAAAGAATGTTAAGGTTGTTTTGATAAGACTGTGCATGAGGCAGACATGTCTTTCATGAGGTAAAGAATTAAATGTGATCTACACTTTCCTGTTTCCACACCCTATCCAGAGTTCTCTTCGGAGTATCCTTACATTCTCTCCTCTCCCCTTCCTTCAACCTCAACTCAGGGGTACATTATTACATGTACCCTCGCATAATTGCATTGCGGTACAATTGAATTTTGTCACTTTTCCTTCACTTTTCTGTTTAATTTTGTTGTTACTTTCTAGAGCTCTTTTCCCCCATCTTTCATGCTCTTTCCATTATAACATTTGACTGTCCTTAATTCATACAGTGGGAAAAACGGTAGTTGGCATTGATATCTTTGTAACAGTGTTCTTCTAAATTCATGCTGCATTATCTAATGAGGGAAAGGGTATTTGGTTCAGTCTGTTATGTGAGAGGAGTTAGCTTTATTATGAATGCGTTTTGGTTACCTATATCATGGTTCTGGAGATGATGGACTCGATTTTAACAAGAAAAATATATTTCTCTGTATTCTGTCCAGCTACTCCCCTATAAATTAATAATCCATGTGATGAAGCCTGTGTCTGGCTTGAGAAGGTCATATCTAAGTTCATAATTCTCTAGCGAGCTTGTATCCTAGTATAGTTCCTTCACACCATGCTGAAGGATTACAAAGGTAGGATTATGAGGTGCTTTCCATACATTTCTGAAATCCCCAAGCCAATGTATCAACACCCATATCTAAGGGCAAATTTGATATGCTGACAGAGTGGGCTTAGGAACCTTTAATGGACAAGGGGGAAACACTACTGTAATATATTCCAAGTCAGCCCTTATTTCTCTTCTATAATTCAGAAGAATGGGAAGCTTATTCATGTACTAGAAGCTAAGAACCTTTGGGGATTGTGAAGGAGGGAGGGTGCTTCCAAGAGATGCCCTCTGTAATTTATAATCTATCCATTTTCCCCTTCTTTTTTCAGGATGCTCCATTTGTTTTGAGTAAAAGAATAGAATTCAATCAACCCATACATCCCTACATGACCTCTATTTATTGGACAGTAATACATTCTGTCTAGTAGAACAATAATGAAATGAAATATCTGTAACTTGTTTTATACAATTTGTTCTTTGTTATTTTGTGCAAATTGATACTGTCTATCTTCATTATTGTCCTGAGTTGTCTGAAAACCTCTATTCTATATATTCTTCAGGAGTGTAAGATTGTGGACCTGTATTTGCCTCTTATATAGTAGGCCTGTATACAATCACATCACCTAGGGATACATTTAAATTACATTGCAGGATGTTGAGATAGAAGCTAGGAGGCCCCTGTTATACAGGTCTAACAGAATTTAGATTATACATCTTGCTCTACTACTCTGCTACAAGCTTGCCTCAAACCCTCATCATGAACTAAGGCTTTTCTGTCTCTTTTTTTCTGAAACAGTTTTTATTCATTTCAGCCCTACATTGTAAATGGGTATATCATAATAATTAAGATCATTTTTAGACTTAATTCTCTGTTTTTCAAAGTAGAAATCATCCTGAACTAGTGATTGGAAAGACATATTATTCCATGAAGTATCTAACCTTGTGTACTTTTTAAAATGAAAGTATAGTGGAAGGTTGATGGCATCAAGAAGATGGGTGTTCTCCCTGATGACTTTGAGTGTTTCCATGACATGTCTGCTCATTGTGCTAACTCATTCTCTGGTCTTCACATGGCTTGCAATAATTGGACTGCAGTTCAAATCTAACCTAGGGTGTTTTTAACCAATGTCTGTGAAGCTTTGTAATCTTGTCAATCTTAGGGCAAGCAAATTGGTTTCTCTTGAGGCAATCATATTATTGGTGAACGCTTATCGAAGAGGAAATTACCATCCATTTGGACATAATTACACAATCAGAGTAAGTTTGATGGGAGCAACCTAGGATGCACTTAATCTAGTTGTTTCTCCTCAGTCTGGTTCTCATTACAACAACATCAATTAAAAAACATGGATAAAAAGTATTTAATTAGAGTTGTTTTGTCCTGACCTACATTTACCCTACTGGATACTAAGCTTGGGCTAGGGTCTATGAAAACTGCATGTTACATTCTTTGGATCACATGAGTTTGTTGCTTGAATGAATGGTTTTCTAGTAGGAATGTATGAAACTATATATATTTATCCCTTTAGATTTATGATGGGTTTTCAGATACACTTGCATCCATCTGTATGAATAATACTTGGGTATTGCAAAAAGTTGTTGTTGATGATGATGATGAATTGATGATGATGATGATGATGATGATGATGAAGATGGTGATGGCTTACACGTCAGGCCCATTCCCAGCCATTTCACTACTTAGCCATATTTCAAACCTTAGCTATTTTGTGATCATAGATGTTTCATAACCAAAAGTGAACTTTCAATACCTCCATATTTCTGATTTGTCACCTGATTTGCATGGAAATATCATCCCAAGCCTGCCCATCTCTGTTATCCCTTTAAGAGCTATTCAGCTGTTAGGAAGGTCCATCTTAGCTTATTGGTTAGATGTAGAGTGGAGAAGTGCTCTGTGGTACGTAGTATAATGAATGTTGATGTTAGTATGTCTGGATCATAATGAATGAGGCACTCAAAGGTTGATGAGAATGATGCGGTCCATTATCTACCCCCAAGCTCCCAGCATATTCTCGGTTTTAAAGGACATCTAGTATTTAATGGTTGATGTGGCTATGACTTCAATTACATGCTTCAAATTATAAGTAAGAGAAAGGCTGGAAATTTACAAACCTTCTTCTACGTGTATAACATTTGGTACTCATTGTATGAAGAATATTCACGCTCAATTGCCCTATTTGTCATGCAAAGTTATGCAACAATAAACATTACTATATGGTACATTGGGTTGTTTGAGTGGTTGGGTCATGATTAATCAAGATACATTTTCATGAATTTGTAATTGTCATATTAGCTGGTCCATACCACCATTCTTATGTTGAGATGAGACATAAAGGACATTACCCTCAAAACATGTTTTGTTGGCAGAAAAGTGTTTCAACATAAGCATCTATGACTGTGTTAAGATGTGAAGCTGGTTTCTATATTAGGTATTTTCAAAGTAGATTGCATAATTTTGTTACTTTCGAAATTGAATGATTATTTCATAGCACCCTTCATAAGGGTTGGTCCTCTGCAGAACGTGATATACCTAATGTGTGTAAGCAAATCCGCGGAAATGTAATTGTAACCAGTTCAATTTTGCCTGACATAAAATAGAATTGTACGTTTATGTACTCCCTGTAGTCCTAGCACATTCAAAGGGGATCAGATAAATGATATTGGATACTGGTGTAGAGTGCATGCACTTTTATAGAACATCCCTACTGCCAATTGAGTTGAGGAAGTGGTGATTTGCATGATACAGGGAATCAAGCTTCCAGGAGTATTGAATAGACAGCTAGGAAATGAAGGTACAGTGAAGGGGCAAAGGTTCAAGAATTATTAAGGTTCAGGAATTATTTAAAGCCTAATTTGATCAGCTTTTATTCTTCAAATTGGCAACACCAACATTTTTATTTTATTGCTACATTTTTCTTATAAAACGTCATGTATCTGAAATGAATATGAATTGACAAAAATTATGATAAGAAGTCAAAAAGTTGCCAATTTGCAGGGGAAAACAGTGATTTTAAACTTTCTATCACATTGCCAATTTAAGGATTTTAATGTTTATTTTCCTTTAAAAAATTTTCAGCATCAAACAACAAATATTGACGCAACCAAAATGGGCACAGTTTGTGTAGAATTTTTTGCTCTTTCTGCTCATGCATTTGGTATGATTTTTAGGGCTTTGCATCAAAAGATATTAGACCAAACCACAAAATGTGGACCCTCTGTCAATGGGTTAATATGATAGTAAATTAGAAATACGTTCATTTATTCATCAGTCTCTTGTGATTATTTTTGCAGTTTCAGTTGTGACATGACCTCACATAGATTTTTGTAATACCTCTTTCCTATAATCACCCTATCAATAGCTTCTTGGCTGGCCCATTTAAAATCAATTTTTGCCAAATTTACTACTACTAAATAGGCCTACTGCTACTACTAATAATATTGTTTACCCAGGGAGGCCCTACAATTATTATTACCCCAGCAATTGCCAGGTACCCATTTTCCATTTTCACCCGAGTGGAGAGTGGCAAATGTGGATTAATGTCTTGCCAAAATATGTTAGTGACTGGCTGGGATTCAAACCCTTAAGCCTTAGATTGAGAGTCAAGTGCATGAACTGCTGTACCTATACCACCTATACCATGGTACCTCCACTCAATATGAGCTTTGTAGGAATGAGAGGTTTCCTTGCAAGTTTATGTCCAATCAACATTTTGATGCAAGAAAAAATCTTTCTTTAGTATTTCATTGAAATTGCTGAGGAGTGAAGCATGAAAACAGCAGGCCAAATGTTTGACAATGTCCTTACTGAAAGTCTCTAACCTGATTTCCATGTTTGCCAACCGAAGAGGCAGGGGAATTCATTCATTCTTGAAGCAAGTTGGTTAAATATCTTGAATCTAGGTGAGATGGAGAGATGGAGAGAAGTCTCTAGGACAAGCTGATACATCATGCATGCTGTAAGGAGAATCTCTGGCTGCGTGCTCACACATTCAATTCAGTTGGGTGAAGAGTTCCATCTCTGCTTCATCTCTCATCCTCTTCCTCTATCTCAGCAGCCTCAGGGCGTGAGATGTTACGGTCAATTCAGGCATGTGAAGAGAGCTACAGACCGTGTACTGCCATTGGCCATGTCGTATGCATTCTTCATTCTATTCATAATATGGCAAGAATTCTGTAATGACAAAGGCAATGTCTAATCAGATGTTGCATTAATCATTGTAGTATGAATGTGCTTCTTATGCCATTGTGAGGTAGTGGTGTATTGGAGGAAGAAGTGGAAGAAGAAATCTTGTATTGCTGTAGTAAGATTAATGCTTTCCTGGGTAGAATGATGGATTTTAGCAGTTAGGATATGATAACTTCATACATATATTATGTTTCTTTTTTTATTCATAGTAAACAAAGAAAAATTGAATCTTTGAATCAGTGAATTCAATTTGATCACTTTGTTGATACAACCAAGATTTCCCAAGAGCTGAAAGACAAAGAATTAAGCTCTAACTTTTTTAAAATGAATATATCACAACATATAGGTGTAGATGTTGTAGTGTGGAAAGTGTTATTCCTGCTTTGCTCCTTATAAAAACACTGTTGAAATTGTCTAGACTTTTAGTCTCTGATAGAGGAATAAATTAATTCCCCAAATCCACATTTTAACCAATTCTAGTCTTCTCACTGGTAGATTTCTAACCATCTAGTGTAATGCATGCTCAATATATTCACTCATTCTCTATCAGTAATAAGGTACATGTAACTTATACCACACGCATCCTCACACTACCCCACATTCTAATATCATCCAATGTGTATTCATTACTCCTGATGGAGTGGTCATGGAAAAAGAATGCGACATGCACATTATTCAATAATATCTCACTTTATACCCTTCTTTACTCCTTGTTAGAGCCTGTGACTAAAACCCAAGTTCAGAAATCATTGAGCAGTGATGCCTTATCAAATGTTATTGATTGTGATGTGAGAATTTTCAAATGTCTCAGGACATCAGTGTCAGATGCAAAAATATTAGGTGCCTCCCTGCCACTGAGTCAGCCTGTGCATGTAATGCATGAGCTTTCTTTTCACTATGTGAAGAGAAAAGAGATAGCACTGCGAATATGGGGATATGAAGAGAGCAGGTGATGCATGAGAAAACAACAGAAAAGATTGATGAAATTAGGGTGAAATATAGAAGATAATTTGTATGAAAACATCAATTTCTCAATTTTCATTCATAAAATCAATGCCTACAAGAGACGTTTATTTCATCTACGATATTAACATAATGGATTTCTTTCTCTATGACATCTTCTACTCTGATGAAAATACAATCGAAAAAATATATTTTGGCAGTATACTACTTAACATTTGTGTTATGCTGAATATGAGCTAGCAGTATTAATGCACCATGGCTTATTCAAATCTCAGCCTCAGGATGGCAAACCCAATGTAGATTCCTTGATGTTAAATGAAAGATGTCACCACAGTCATTCAGAGCTTAAGACTAAAACCAAGCAGCCCTCACCCCATGCCATTTCTTTGTAATGCATCAATGTTTCCAAGTTCAACGAACGCAGGAGCGAGAACATGGACCTGTATCAGGTGTCTTTGATGACATTCAAATTTATTCCAACTTTGCAAGCCCTTAGAGGCTAGAATGGACTATGGACTTGCAAGGCAGTAAATGATTTCCTATATGTTTGACTCCCATCGATTATGTCATGTATCCAAGTTTGAGGTTGAATTCATTCCCGGCAGCAACTATCTCTTCTCCAACCCCCTCATCACTCTTCTCTCCACTCAGTCTACCTCCATGTAATGTCTTGAATATATTATTTGGATGCCTTCTGCATGAGAATAGAACAAATCTGTGAATTTCTGTGGGTTTATAAGAAATGCATGGAAATGAGTTGGGTGTTGAATTAAAGGTGCATTTTCAGATGATAATATGGAGAGTCAGTCCCCTTTTGTAAGCTTGGTGATTAAAATCTACCAGAAGACACTTTGCTCTGGAAGTAAGCGATTCATTGTCACCATAATATATTCAAAATATGAGCTTAAGTATCACATCTATAAAGAGATATTGCGATTTCAACTGTATCTCAAGAAATATATAAGAAACTAGTGAGGTAGATTAGTCAACATACATGCACAAACAGAGGGCATTTCTGGAAATCAAACAGCTACTGGATTCTGTAAATGCCAGTATTGTGCATTTCCTTCAAAACTCCTTAACCATTAACCCATAAAATGCCGGAGGGGGGGGGGGGGGGGGGGACCTGTCAGTATACATTCCTGTACATGCGCATGAAAACAAAATTACCCTGAATAAGTTCTGTCCAATGATCAAATCTTACCTTTTTTTCCTAGCCTCTCTATGAAAATTTACCCCTAAATGAATTTAAGCTCCTCAAACATATCCCCTAAACAGGGTCTCTGTATAATTTTGTTAAACTAAAGAAAACAGACCCCTCTTCCTCATTTTTGGCCTATAGGACACCCTAATCATGTGACGCCTGTATTTACAGTAATATTTTGACTGCCTCCTCCCCCGAAATGCCAGGCAAAGTTTTTTTTTTAGCTTATTTCTAACATACCGAAGTTATATATACAGTTTAAGTAATTTTCCAGAAAGTGATATTCATAAATAGTTGTGGAAAGTTTCATGCCATAGTAGTGTTTGGCAAGCATAGGTAACAATGCCCTCTAGTGGGTTGATCTTTTTTTTCTTATCATGATGAAAGTGAACCTGGACGTTCCATTACTTACTCTTTAACCCATTTGTGACAGGAATTATTAAAAGCCTAATTTGATCAGCTTTTATTCTTCAAATTGACAACACCAACATTTTTCTTTTATTGCTACATTTCCCTTATAAAAAGTCGTGTATCTGAAATGAATATAAATTGACAGAAATTATGATGAGAAATCAAAAAGTTGCCAATTTGCAGGGGAAAACGGTGATTTTAAAGTTTCAATCACATTGCCAATTTAAGGATTTTAATGCTTATTTTCCTTTAAAAAATTTTCAGGATCAAACAACGAATATTGACGCAACCAAAATGTGCACAGTTTGTGTAGAATTTTTTGCTCTTTCTGCTCATGTATTTGGTATAATTTTTAGGGCTCTGCATCAAAAGTCATTAGGTCAAACCACAAAATGTGGACCTCTGTCACGAATGGGTTAAAGAGGCGAACTGTCAACATGAGTAAGCTATTGGCTCTAAAAAAAAAGATGACACTGTATTTCATAATTCTCATAGACACCATGTAAACAAATTTGGCTGCATAGCAGATCATACTTCAGATGTGGCTTCATAGAGAATTATGTCTGTGTTCCTTGCTGTTGCTTTGATATTCCCATCATTTGCCAATTTGTTCTCGATGGAACGGTGTAACTTCTTTTGCAACCCCCTCCATCCAACATGTTTGAGATAGAAGAGGAAAATTAATATTTTTGAATGGTTAATGATTACTCCAAGGGGAATTTGCACCGATCTTGACTAACTTCGAAGTGTAGAATGGGTATGTAGTTCTACGTCATACCTGTAGACTGTTACGATCTAGCAATGTCTCCCCAAGCTATGTGTTATCAAGACAAGATGGGCTTTTAATGAGCTTCCTCCGTGGCTATACACACCACCTATATAAGCATCATCCTTTATTACTTTGATCCTACCTGAGGTGAAACTTCTATTAGTAGCCATGTTTTCCCCTAATTATCGGATGCAGTAGCAACAGGAGTAAACATTCTTTAATAAAGGCAGTATTTTATATATTTACTAGTAGCAGGTGTTATTTTTAGCATCAACATCTTCATGATAATCATCATCATCATCATCATCATCATCATCATCATCATCATCATCATCATCATCATCATCATCATCATCACCCTTACCTTCATGCAGTCAGAATTAAAAGTAAATTCAATGAAATATAATACAATTATTAGCATTGAGATTGGCCATGTTAAACACAAATCTAACAGAAGGTTATTACTCATAGATATGATATAACAAGTCGCTATTATGTCAGATATTTATGTCATGTCTCATCCAAAACTTTCTTCCTTTTTCTATTATTCCTTAAAATTTGTTTTCTACTAGGCAGTATGAGATTCACTAAACATAAGTAATGCTTTTATTTTGTTTTGCCTTTTTAACTGTAACATTTACAACCCTCTGAAAGTTCCCTTATGCCAATGACCAGACTTGAACCTAATTGGTCCGTCATGCTGATTTGGTGCAAGACCAAAAATACTTGATAAATGTAAGGATTTGCCTTCAAACATCATTTTTGATTAACTCAGTTCTTTGCTTTTATACATTTCATAAAGATAAATTGAGAAAGCAGAGATTAATCTAGCTGAGTACTAGAAATATTTGTTAGATATATTTTTAAGGGTTAAAGAAGGCTTATTAAGGTTTAATGTATTTTTTTTTTCTGTTGGACAGAAACTTTAAAGCAACTTTTCTCCCGCACGTGCCATTATGAATCTTGTGTTCCAGAAAGGGATATAGGATTTCCTTAAGAGTGTACTGCAGAATATGGGAACTAGACTAAAGTTATAAGAAGAGGGAATTGTAGACATAACAATGATTTTGTGTAAGACATTCTTCCCCCATCTAAACACATACTGTGTGTACATTGATAAGCCTGATGTATAGCCCACACTTTGAGATATGAAATTTTCAATCTCCCATCCATGATTTCCCTCATCTCATACTAGATGATGATTTGTCTTCCAGATTGCATGTGTCTAGCTTGAGGAACCCTAGAAACAAGGGAGAAAACCAAACAGATTCAAGCTGGGCTATCTTTGTTTGCTTAAAGGGAAAGTCCACCCCAGAAGTTTTACTATTTCAATTAAAGGAGATGAATTTGAACAGCATTTCAAAAAAGAAATGAGCAAAATCGGTCAAAGAATAAGAAAATTACACTCATTTACATCTTCTGGTAAATTACTCTCGGCTCTGCAAATTGGCAGCACTGATGACATCATATGTGAGCAGCTCTCCATTCACTTTGTACATGAAATTTCACATTTTCTCAATTTTCTTGGAAGTTACAGATTTTCTCACCCCTTAGTCAATTTATGTAAAAAGCAATTCTTCTGAACATACATAGACTATGGGGGTTAGAAAATGTGTAACTTCCAAGAAAATTGAGAAAATGTGAAATTTCATGTACAAAGTGAATTGAAAGCTGCTCGCATATGATGTCATCAGTGTTGCCAATTTGCAGAACCGTAAGCAATTTACTAGAAAATGTAAATGAGTGTAATTTTCTTATTCTTTGACCGATTTTGCTCATTTCTTTTTTAAAATGCTGTTCAAATTTAACTCCTTTTATTGAAACAGTGAAACTTCTGGGGTGGACTTTCCTTTTAAAGTGTTCCTCATCTCATGTTTCAAGCTGGAATATAGAATTATACTAGTTGTGATGGAGACTGAGTAATAGAATGAGGTTAAGATATTGCTGTTTGTCGGTATGTTCACATCTTATACAGATATTATGATCACCCAAGGCTGGTAGAAGACAAATGTTGTTTATACCATGCCAACAAATATGATGTATATCAAACAAGTGTAATGAAGATTTACACAATGACTTGCACTGTTTGCATTCATATAATTTCCATCTTCTTTTATATTTTTGTAATGCTTTCAGTGATTGCCAAAATGCCAAATGTATAATTAACTCCACATAATTCCATAGTAGATGTTTTAGACATAAACATCTGCTTTAGAGGGAAGATGTTATAATGCAATTAATGTTATAAGATTTTGTAGTAATTAATTGACTACTTGTTTCAACTGCTGAGGAAAAATACTGAAGACATGGTGTAAGCAAATCCCTGGTGTAAGAGCCAGTCCCATATTAAATTGCATTGTTGCAGTCAGCCAAGTGAACTTTTGACCTTTTCTTCCATGTTTTTTCTTGCACCTATACCATGTAAATTCTTGCCTTCAATTCAGGTTAGCCAAGCTTATGTAAGTGGGTCAGAGTGTATGAAGAGAGTCTCGCCCTTTTGTTCTTCACTTAATCAGCTTTAAGGGACAGATTGTCAGGCAGAATTCGGTTGTTGGAGAGCTTCGTAAACTAATGGACAGAAGCAGAAATTGACTCCCCAAGTCACATCTGCATTCCTAACCATTGTGAGATAATGACTGAGGAGAGTGGAAGGAAGAATTATAGATTACCTTGGTTTCTGAGGCAGGTTAGATGGGAATTTTATGATCCCTACCTTGTCACCAAGATAGAGAGAAGTGGGAATGAGTTTGTAATGTCACTTCCATCTCATACACTCAACATCTGACCTTCACTTCAATTCTACTTCAACCAAGAAATGTTTCTTTTATATATGTATAATGAATTTAGCTCTAAATGGGAAAGATGAGCTCTTAGTAAGTTGTATTTTTTTTTTTTTTTTTGCTATTCATTTTCTTTTCAGATCAGACTTAGGATGTATGGAACTTGCTTTAAAACAGAGTTTAATGGATTAACTCAATATATACTGACATAATTCTCACTGTATTTGTCCTGTTATCTATTGTTTTTATACTGTACAAAAGAAACAATTATTCAAGTGATTTGTATTCAGCCACTCTTTGTAACAGGTTGATGTAACTAATCTAATATCACCATGACAACCAGGGTGTGGTTGCATTACACTGTCACAAGTAATCATGTCAGCCACCTAAAGAGCCTCTGTTTCGGAAGTGTATTGTGAGTCAAGCACAAACATGATTATTTTCAGATCATTAACTAGACCTAGTCTAAACTAGACCTAGTCTGAACAGTTTTTGTTCTTTTTTTTTAAATATTGTGTAAAGTATTGTTGCCTTTTTTATTATTAGTGGTGCAGTCTTTTACTAGTTAGAAACTAAAGAAACTGAAATTATTATTTAGAAGAATTAAAATTTCATATTATAATAAAGGAATTTTCTCAATTCACATCACATTTTTTAAAGGTTTTCTTGAAAGGCAAAAAAAAAAAGGTGTCAGTTTTGCCATTATTAATATGGAAGGTAATCTATTTTTCATTCAGGAAATTGAAGATATTACATGTTAAGTGTTTACTTTACATCAATTTAAGCAAATATCATCATTGTTACTTCTGAAAAGGGACCTTTTAAATAAATTTATATATTTTCAGGAACTTCAGGGATATTCAACTTTGTCTATGAATAAGCAAACAGGTTGCTGGCAAGAAAAGAGATACAGAGCATATATTGATTGTCTGTCTGAAGTGTTCCGTGCCTTTAACTGGAGGGTTTTAGAGAAGATAAAATTAGCATAAGCTTCCCCAGGGGTAGGAATACTGTGTAGATGACATTTCTTTGAATCATACAGAGAACATGATACACAGAAATGTTTGGAATGGGCCATGTACTGAATGACCATTATATTTCATTCATGCACATAGAAGTACAGTATGTTCTAGAGTGGTTTTTGTTGTTGTTGTTTTTTTTTCATTATTGGTTTCACATTTTTAAATAGGATAATAATTTTAAGAGCTGTCATTTTTAACAGTTTGTCACATGTGCCCTGATATTTTGTGTTTGGACAGAATTATGAGAACTATTATTCCTACTCCAATTATTCCACTTTATATTCTCTCTATCTCTCTATCTCTCTCTCTCTCTCTCTCTCTCTCTGTCTTTTTCCTTTGTCTATTCCCTCTGTCTTGCACTTTTTTTTCTTTTCTGTTACTAATCCAGTAATGTTTACCTAATCTGCGTCAATGATAACCTTGTCTCTTGATATTCAGGAAGTTGTTAAATAAGTATGTTGTTGTACAGTGTAACACCTTTTGACTATATCAGTTTAAAGTTTTGCTGTCATATTTTCATTTATTTTCTTTATATTTCATTCACACATTTTCTTGATTCCATTATTTCCGTGAAGATATTTTGTTCAGTTTCATTTGCCTCTTATTTATTCTACCTCTCTATTTTGTCTTTATGTTTTCAAACAACTATTGTTTTCTAATTCCAAATTCTCTTGGTGTGTCCCTCCATCTGTCTGCCACCTCTTAGGTGCCTTCAAGAGAGCCAAATCCATAAGTCTGGCGCCAATCCTTTGCTGAAAAACTAATAACAATACACTTCACAGGTCTTCTTCCTATCTCCACTGATGGGGCAGTTTTAAATATGATTCCTTTTTCTTCAATTTTGCTCATTCGTATGAAAGATGATAAAGTTCCTGATACTTCAGTTTTCATTTGCATCTCTCAGCTATTAAATGATATTTAAATCACTTTCATGGTCCAAGTTGATGTTAGATCTTTCCAACCCATAGGCACGTTTATCGTTAGGGTCGTTAACCAGGCATTATGGAGAAGAAAAAAAACTTGGGTCGTTAACCAGGCATCATGGAGGAAAAAATTGGATGTGAATTGATGATGCTGAGAAAGAGAAATGATGCATGTTATCATAACAGTTTGTCATAATGAAGCAGTACAGAAAATAAGGGATTTTGATTGTAGATGTTATTTCATTTTTTTTAAATGCATGGGCAATTATTGTCATTATATCTTATATTTATTCCCAAAGTATATTGTGAAAATACCCAATTCTATATGACATGACTGATGGTTGGAATGAATGGAACTGTTTGAGAAAATTAATAAGCATACTTCTGAAGAAACTCCTTGCTGTATGATCCAGTTTTCATCTGGGGTTAATGGATCTGTTTTGCTACAGTGTTCTCAATTTGACCATCTTTTCTTTGAATGCTGTATTATCTTAATCACTTCTTGATTCCCATTTCATCCTTGTAATTCTTCCAGAGATAGATGATTTATATCAACTGACTTTTTCTCGAGGATGAGCATATGTCAATGAATTGTAGTTGACCTCTGTTTTAAACATGGAAATATTGGGAAAATACAAAGAAATATTTACCATTGTGTTATTATTCTTTATAAAGGATAGTTGAATGAGAAATGAGAATAACAGCATAACGTCACAGTAATCTATTCATGATTATGATGTAGGTAATAGGTACAGCAAATATTCATGAAGTCAGGAAATAAAAAAATTAAACAATTTTGAAGGAAGTCATGTAGACCATAATCTATACGTAATGCATATTTTTGTGTACATAACCAATTGAATCTTTGTTTGAAGTGTTTATCTTTTGAAAAAAAAAATTGTTGAAATAATCTGCATATCTTTATATATGAAATTCATGTAGTAATTTTACTCATGAATAAAAAGAGAAATGCTTTCTTTCTCTTAGAATTGCCTCAGCTTTCACCACTGCAAATTTTGTTTCTGGGCCAAAGCATTTGATCAGATTTATTCTGAATAGATCAGTCTACAAAAAATCTTGTTACTGTGAATTGCAGATATTTAGTAGAATAAAATTAGAGGCATTTTATAAACTTGGAATGTGATCATGCTAGAAAGTGTGAAGTCATCCTTCCTGATCCATTTACTGCAATCCAAACTCTATTTTATGCTCAATTTGAAATTAGAATAGATATTTTCCAAGCGATTAATCCTATACTCAGAAGGTTATTTTAGTAGCATTAGAAATCAAAATATGTATCCATTGACAAATTAGATTACATGGGAACCTGGGTGCACTTTCTATTTAAGGTCATAGCTCTTATTACAGATGCTTTTACATTCTATAGCTTTATACACAGTCATCCTGCTTCAATAGATGCCAATGGATGGTTTAAAAACAGGTAAAGATAATATTAACTTCGGCATGATTATACCATAATATAGATTTTTATACTTCTCCTGACCTTATTCATATTACAATGTGCTCCTCTATAACTCTGTTGCAGAGCAGACAACAAGCAATCGCAGTTATTAATGTTGAAGGCATTGGCTAACTTTGTGAGCAGCTGATTTAAAAAATTCTCAAACTAAGATAAAACAAGTGTATGAGTACTTGTATTTGTACTCAAAAACCCTGAAACTAACCATAATTTGGAATGAAAAAGTGTAAGTTAGACGCAAACGGCGATTTTATTATCCTTCGTCTCACGAGACAATCACTAAGAGGAACACTTTACTTGAATTTGAAAATGCTGTAATGTGCCTCCTGCAGTGTGATACGCCAATACACACAGTACGGTAAGGTGAGTCATACGCGCATACGCACTCCTTATGTCTATTCTGTGCCACCGACCCTCATATATTTTTCAAACATTCGTTCACATTTTTTATATTTAAAAATACTTCCTGCGGATATTATACTTTGAAAATTTCAGACTGGTGTTTTTACACTATAACCCTTATGTTTATCCCATTTTCAAGTAACAAAACAAGATTTTTTAAAATCATATCAATGTTAACCAATGTCTTTAATGTATTATTTGTGTGACTTAATTTGCCATCAAATTCTAAATAATTAGTGATATTTTTTTTTTTTTGGGGGGGGACAAAGTATATTTAGGTGCGATTCTGATTTCTAATCTAGGATGGTTCAATAATTATTTTTTCAAATCTCGATTATCATGCTGTGCATATGAAGTTCATTGTGAACAGCCTTCTATCATTTCAGAATTGTCTGCAGCATTGCATAGGTAGTTAGGCGATAGTCTAAAGTACTTTGCTTACGTTTTCTTGATTATTTGATTGGTTGCTACGTCTATTGGCACAAGCCTGAAGTATTCCTGGAAACTACTTGTATCCCTTGCATGTTTTGTATGTAGGCACGTTGCCAGCTCTTAATAGTAGGTTATTACCTGTATGTATAAATAGTGATTACTGAAATAGGATAGTAGTTAGAAATGAGATGAATTGGACCGATTAAAGCAGGGATGGTAAGTTAAGATGAGATAGGTAGATAGGTAGATATAGATAGTCCACATTTATTTGAGTGATCTTTGAAAAACAGACAAGATAAGTGCTTGTTATAGATGATGGGAGGTTGTGTGGTAGGAAGGTTTTATTTCTCTTTTGACAAGTACAGTTAAAACTATATTATTGCTTTATGATTCTGTCCACAACCTGCATTTTATTTCCCAATATTTTTTAACAGTAGTTTTGTATATTTGCCATTTAACTGAAATTAAGCATGTCCCTTCAGTGTGGTTTCTTATGAAATATACCAATACACACTTAAAACTCTCCTTTGAAGTTCGAACTTTGAAACTTTGTATAAAAGCTCAAATATAGCTTAAGTGAGAACTTTTCTCTTTGGATTTTTTTCAAAGAAATGTATGGAAATCTTTGGGAGAATAGTAGATATGGAGCTGGCAACAGATTGATTGAGATGTACGTAATCCAGAAGAACCGATTTCATTAGAAGAGACTCTAGAGTAGATGTAGATGATGATAGTTATGATGATGATAATCTTGCCTTAATCAAGTTAGCTGAAGTTTTTGGAATTTTCATACATCAGGATTTTTTTTTCAAGCACTGCCAAGGGCATCTTTACTTGAAGTTGAAAGAACAATCATACCCCTTTGAAATAAGACAGACTAAAGGGTATGCCCTTTTTATTTTTTTGCATACATGCAGTCATTGAGATTGCAACCAACGTCTATACCTACCTTTTGAGTTGTTCGTAAGCTCGGTTTCATTTCTTTTTACAAGCTTGGTATGGTGCTGGTGGAATTCTGCAAAATCAATTCAATTATGAGACACTGCAAGGTGCCATTTGTATTGAGCTATCCCAGATTCTATATTGTATTCAATGAATTGTGCATATAGATGTAGACTGCTGTGAGGGGCTTTTCTTTGGGTTACTTTATGGATACTGATTCTGCATTATCTTTCCCCATAGGTTTAATAAGAGAACACTCAGCTCCTATTGGCATTAGGTCGAAACAGCCTCAAAAATGACTGTCTAGATTTAGGGGTATGGTTAAGAATCCATCACATGTAAAGAGCTTGTATTTCACATCTATAGACATTCTTAGAATTCAGTATTGTCTTTTTCAGCAGAAAATTTTGTGTCTGCTGATGAAGGTCTAAAGCATTTGGCAATGTCTAGGTGAAGAAAGCTCAGGGCGAATCATACGCGTAGTGCCATTTCTTCAAGGCACCATTACATCTTCCTCTGCATTTTGTCATTGTTTCTTCATTCATCATTGCTCATCACTTGCCTTGTAAAAAGCTTGTTGAATATTTTAATTGTATGTGCTCCTCTCCCTCCATCTCCATTGTATTCAAACTGTACAATCTTCTTTGTCTCTTCTTCTTGCTCACTTCATCTAGTCTCATTCTTTCTTTTAAAGACATTTGTTAACATTGTTATGATTTTCAAAAATCTCATTTTGTTACTTGAAAATGGGATAAACATAAGGATTATAGTGTAAAAATACCAGTCTGAAAGTTTCAGAGTATAATATCCACAGGAAGTATTTTTAAATATTAGAAATGTGAACCAATTTTTGAAAAAAATTTATCTGGGTCGGTTGCACAGACCAGACGTAAGGAGTACGCATGTGCGCATGGCTCAACGGACCTTACTGTGTGTATTGGTGTATCATGCGGCGGAAGGCAGATAACAGTATTTTATAATTCTGGCAAAACGGTCCTTTTAGTTTATTGTCTCTTGAGACGAAAAATAATAAAATTGTGGTTTGCGTCTAACTTACAGTTTTTCATTCCAAATTATGGTTGGTTTCAGGGTTTTTGAGTACAAATACAAGTATTCGTACACATGTTTCATCTTAGTTTGAGAATTTTTTAAATAAGCTGCTCACAAAGTTGGCCATTGCCTTTAACCCATTGAGCATGATTTGATAATGGTATAACAGGCATTTTCCATAGACCCTAGTCTGATTTATCTCTGGCTCAGTATTCAGTGGGTTAACCTTTGAAAATACTGCAGTGATCTCATGATGAAATAAGTGACCATGGAGTCAAGTAGTAGAGTCTGATCCTTGGAGAGTTCAAGACTTGGAATTATTCCATAACATCTATAAGGAGATGGAAAAAATAGAGGAAATTCGAATGTATTACAGCCCAAACATTCTTCCCCCAGTGCTTGGGAAGTCAGAGAAATTAGATAAGGATCCTACATCCTGAACATTCCAATTTCATCAAGATATGGAGGTCTATGTGGAGGACCTAACTGATAGTCAAGCAGTGATAAGATCAGTTATGAGAAGATAAAATGGAATGAATTATGACAAATGTTTAAGTGAAGTGCATGAAGTCTTCAAATATTATGTTTGGAGTCAAGGATTTCTTGTTTTTGGAAAAGAGAAGGATTTGAGCCTCAGAGCATACACCAAAAGAGTTATTTATTTTGTTACAGTTATTGGATTGTTGGCAGATGGAGTGTAATCTGAGTTGAAAAGTTCTAAAAGTTCTACTCTTGTATACCTCATGGAGGTGGGCATTTCAACCCTAACTCAAGGGCTTTATTGTAAAGTATTGATTTAATCTTGATATCACATCTTATAAAGGCTCTGAAATGTAAAACTTGCCTGTACAAATTTAATCCTTTACATATCCATGTTGCAAATGTCTAGCTCACTGGGTGAATGTTTTGGCTGTATTACATTCAAATTTCCTCATTTTTTCCATCTTTTCATAGAAGTTAAGAAATAATTCCAAGGCTGAAATACATGTATAAAAATGCATGCATGCTTCAGTCAGGACTTCACATACATTGTTATTAAAAAGCAATCAATACTGATTTAATTTTGATTTTGTGTATCCACATGTCTTTCAGTAAATACTATGAGATTTTGTGAAATGTGAAAAAAAAAACCCTGCCTGTTAACTGGTTGGAGAGTCCCAAAGTCAAAGGAAAGTGACGAATCAGTTGTTGTCTCAATTCCAGTGTATTTGTCATTTCCTCTCTCTTCTGTCTCCCTTTCTCAGGTTTTGCTTGGAGTAAAATGATGCATCATGATCAGAGTTGTAGTATTATGTTATAAGGATGGTAATGTCTTTATTTCTGCATTTCATGTCACATTTTGTGATTGCATTCTGTAGGTGTAATTTCCATTGGCATTCAGTTATTCTAATAGTAAACAGGGGAGAAGATGACATTTGTGGGGCAGATTTCACAATATAATGAATTGTGAATAGTTCATCAGCAGCATCATTGTGTACATTCTTAATTTAATGATGTATACTTAAGTATATGTTGTCTTTGACTTAGTGGTGTATATATTGCATTTTTGAATATTCAAGCCTGCAATGAAACATTTGGCTTTGTATATCCTGTGGTCAAGGCTAAGAATCTACTCTGTGAATGTCTTCAGAGATCTGTATTTGTCAAGATTTGACAGTTGTGCCATGATTACTAAACATCAATTACAGTTTCATTCTCTTTTTCTCCCATCAAGATCTGTCTGTATAAACTCTTATGGACAATTAGCATTGGCCCACACTAGCAGCTGCATCCTTCTCAAGTATGTGGGACTACATGTCTCATTAATCACTTTTCATGATTTAGCTTTGTGACAACATGACAGCTGTTTGCTTAGGAATTAGCATTCAAATTAAAGCTGATGTAGCTATAAAAATGTAGGTCTATTTGATATGAAAACCTATTTCAGATTCTTAAAGTGATCTATCATTGAATGGTAATTTGTAAGATCATAACTGATTTCATTACAAAATGATTAGTTTCTGTCCTTTCTTGAAAGAATCAGTTCAAGGATGAATCAGTTAGTCATGACTTTGTCAGTGACCTCAGGATTCTACTCTGATTAAAGGACGTATAAATCTTTTCTTGAAAAATAAAATAAAAACTACACAAAAGATTAGCTGTTTCGCTTCCTTAGATAAGAGTTTTCACATCTTGAACTTTATCGTAGTTCTTGTGGAAGATATTGATTTCAGTATGAAACTTATAACAGGATTTATTCAACTATTTTATACCTCCTTTAGGGTAATTGCTTGCAAACTTATTGGCTTCGTAGAATGTAAGTGTAAAGGAGCTGTATTTCTGTGTCATTGGGTTTGGAGACGAGTATGTACTTAATTAGGTAAATCCATTACCTTTTGAGAGAATTGTGGTTTGAGGGTTTGTAGAAACATGATATACCAAGACATGCTCACAATCATTAGCTGACCAACTCTACAAGGGATTATGTATCAAGAAATTAAATCCAAGCAAAATAAACTCTGTTCACACACAGAGCAAATGAGTATCTTATTTGGCACTTTCCAATGTCTTTATTGCTCATATTTTCAGTTTCGTTAAAACCAAATAAAATTTCAAGGTATATTGGAAGATATTGAATCATTTTTTGATAGACCATGTTCTTTGTAGACTTCCATTGATTCCTGGGGTTGTATTCATGAATGAACGAATAACCATATATGAAAAAAACAAAAAAGAATTATGCAGTTTAAAAAAAAAAGTACCTTTAAAATCATGCTGTGTATGACTGTTTTACCTCATGAAAATTAATACTCAAGTATGAGTTAGAAGATTAAGTGCATATTGTGAACAGAGCATGTTTGCTGGCCATGGGTATATAGCCATTGCTATATCTACTCTGGAGTCTGTAATGTCATCTTAGCTAGTGCACCTTGGTGTATACTCTGAGGTTTGTTTGCCCAGCATGTAGAAACCTCTTAGCTATTCAAGATCTTCTGAGAATATCACCTTTCATGATCAATGTCAATGTCTTATGCTTCTCAATCTATCAAGCCTGGATGGCAGTGTGTGTTAGTAGTGTAGTATAATGCAGCAATATGGATTTGATGTTACAGTAAGATTTGATGTTACAGCAAGATTCGATGTGAGAAAATGGTAACTAGTATTTGAACACAAAGATTTCCTTACATTCTTGAAATCTTACTCCAAAGCGAAATAATGGCAAAGAGATAGATGGTGAGACCAATAGCTGAATATGAATACAGAATTTAAAAAATAAAAAATAAAACAGTGGATTAGCCTATATGTTTACACAACATCAAACAAATTCTTTAAAACCATTCATACTGAAAAGACATGGGTGAGAAAGGGGTTGTGGGGGGGGGGGAAGATTCAACAAAACAAAGAATGAAAGATGTGGTAAATCCCATAATGCATTTAAAATGAAGTCAGATTGTTAAAATTATTTTTCGTGCTATAGTATAACCTAAAAACATGCTAACTGGAAAGGAAATAGGCATGCATTTGGAATGAAGCACATTAGTTTCTCAATCTTCTTTTTTCTGCTCTAATCAGCCTGGTTTTCCTGCCAGCATTGTGGATTATTCTGGGTCATTGGGACTAGAGGCTTGTAATGAGAGAGAGATGATCATTCAAAAATCAATATAAGGCCAAATCTCTGATGCTTTAAGTGTCTCATTATGCCTGCATCCCCATCAATCCAACATTATTTTCAACTTAGAACAGCTAAATCAATTTTCATGGCACCAATCATATGATACTATTTTTCTTGCTATCATTATCCAAGCATCAGAAAAAGTGGGTTACTTTCTTGATAGCTGACCCCAATATCGATGAGTTTCATATCTGTATTCAGGTTAATTATAAGTGAGGATGAAATGAAATTTGTGACATAATCTTTCCAAGAGATGAAAATGGAGTGATATTGTGATATGAGAGATAAACTTGTATCTTCATCCATTTTTCCGCTTCCTTGGAATTAACGAAATTAGATTATTTTTTATGAGAATATAAAGCGAGTTGGCTCAGTCAGTAAAGTGTCTGCCTGTCGAACCAAAGATTGTGGGTTCGAGTTCACCACGGGTGGATGACTGAAGCCTGTGTTGTGTGTTAACGTGCCCATCCCCGTTTCATAGATTCAGGCTATGTTAAAGTGGAAAACACTCCGTCCCTAGGTCAGGACGTTAAATGGAGGCCCTGTGTAGAGGAGAGTTTAAGAACCCACTGCACTATTCATATAAGAGTAGGGGGAAACCCCGGTGTAGTGGTCCACCTGCACACCCCCAGTCAGTTATATCGGGAGGAGAGACCCGCGGGTTAAAGTGATTCAGTTTGCTTTTCGCCTCCTAGGTACAGGTGACACCAAACAAAATAATAATAATAATTAAAAACAAATACCTGTGCTCTTGATACTATGACAAATGCTACAACCATAGCACTACCATAACCACCATATACAGCCACCACCAGCCCACCACCAATACCACAAGTTCTTCCAGGGCTGCCACTGCTGCCACTGCTTTGACCACTGTTCTAATGCTACTTCAAATTCTGACATGTCTGATGATATTAATTGTTGTTTCGCTAATTTAATGTCCGTGCAAGGGGTACTATTATTTCAATTATTACCTCCCTGGGGAGCATTTCATCAACATTTGTTGTCTGATCTGACATCTTTAAAAAAACATCCGACAAAGTCTGTTTTATCCGACAGTTGCCATAGTAACGATGCTTATCAGCCAATCAAAATCAAGGAAAGATGTCAGATCTGACAGCTTGTCAGACGACAAATGTTGATGAAACCCCCCTCCCCCCTCCCGGTCTCTGCAAACTGATACTGTAACATTCCATTTATTTTCTGAACACTATGTATAGGTATAGCTTTGACAAACAAAGAGTTTCAAACTTGATTTGTTTCAAGTGCCCATCAAGACATCATGAACTGAATCTTACTGATCTAACTGAAGTGTGATATCACTATGATGCATGTATAGTATGAGGTGATGATAGGTTATCATAATGAATGACTGGTATGTTATGACTCATCTCATAGGATTCCTATCTCTGTAACATCAGCTCTCCTCCTATCTTCCTGTGAAGGCTCAGGATGGTCAGTGCTCCCAATCTCACACAAATATACAAGAAAATGTAGGAAAATACCATGTCTGGTGGGTCAAATCCAAAGTTGATGATACCTGACTGGGTCTTGACCAAACAGTTGACACTCTATCATGTCCATATGTGTGTATTTGAGATTGACAGAATTTACCATCCTTAGTTTCAAAGGAGTTTTTTTTTTTTTTTAAAGAGAGATGAGAAGAGCAGTAAATGGATTTAATTACATTTTTGCATCTGAATATTTTCTTGTTCAGAATTGGTCATGGCATATCACCACTGCAGATGATGAAGTGCAATATACAAATCAAACTCCGTGTAAGATACAAGATAGGCTTCCTCCCTAGAGCATTCATATGAATGTAGCTTCTACCTCTCTTTCTCATCTCATCATTCTTACTTTATGGAGTATTCTTTCTCCTCTCACTATATTCCATTGTGTTTCATATAGATATTATTCACAGTTCATTTTTAGATGAGTATTCATTATAATGTACTGGAAAAATTCCATTCCATTCCATTCTCAGTAGCCAAAATGCATAACAGCAGAAAATCGCAAAGAAGTTCATGAAATTGGATTAGAAAAAAATATTATTTGGAAGCTAAAAGTGTTTTAAAAAAAAAAAAGGGGGGGGGGGTCATTATACAAAAAAGAAGAAATTTTAAAAGAAGGGGAAAAGGTCAAACTTACATTCATCTGAGAGAATATTATAATATTTCTTTCCTCAGCTCTATTAGTATTCCACTGTTCTACACTTACACTTACACTTCTGTTTATTCTCCAAATATATTGTACATTTTTTCAGTCAGCATTCTGAATTCAATACAGTTTTCACCCACACAATAAAGCTACTTGATACCGGTTTAAATACTCCATTCAAGCTTGTGGTTGAGATCAAATATGTTTATTTATGGCCCAGTGTCAATAGAATCACTCATGCCTGATCTGGAAGGGATATGATATGTTCATTTCTCACCTTTTAACTGGTGTTGAGTGAGCAGTAATAACAGAATAGATGTTGATAATGATTGATTGGTTGATGGTCTCTGGAATCCACATTTCATTCAACAGTTGTAAAAGCTCAGTGACTTGCAATGTAGACTTGACTATCACATTCACATTTTCATGGATGTATCATTTTCTGCTGAAAGTGTACTGAGTCACATATTAATCATCATTTGCTGTATTTGCGAATTCAGTGTTACAAAACTTATAAATGCATAGATTGGGGAAAAAAGAATTGCATGCTTCTTCATGGGTTGCCCACATTGCCAGCACGAATTTAGCTGAGTCCTGGTTATTTAAATTTAAGTACACCGGCAAGTAAGGAAAGTGTTACAAAATCCTCAGAAAAGCAATTGGCTTCAATAATTAAGAAGGAAATCACAGGAAGATCTGCTAAAACCACTATGCAGACCTCTTTGAGGACAGTAGCAACAAAATAATTGCAACAATCTCTGCTTTGATTGCCCATAGGACTTTTGTTGAGGTCAAGCACTTTAGGAATGACCATTGGGGATAAGTGGTCAAAAGCTGACCTGTCATTAGCAGATGGTAGCTAATCCTTCTCTAAGCCTCTCTAATCCAGCAAGAAATCCATGAGATGTGGACCATTGAAAGTATGGCAGGACAGTTATTTCCTTGATGGTAGTTTGACTTTCTAGTGAGTCTCTGGTTTGACCCAGTACTTCACCGCTTTACAGGAATTCTCGTTCAAAGTTGACAATGCAGATTCCTTGATTCAATACATTCCAATACTCTGCACATGACTATTTAAAAAATGTATATGTAAACAGAATAAGCTTTAGTAGAAATGTCTCCCTTGAGCAAAAGTGGTTATCTTCCTTGAAAAAAAAGATCTTTCAAATGCAATCTTTAGAAAGAAAGGGGGTAAATCAAATGATATGAGAAAAATATACATGTAGTCTAAAAACATGTCTTGTAAAATGCTTATGGAAAGGCAGACATGTTTTTGAATAATTAACCTCCTTTTTCTCATTTCATCTCAGTTTTCCTATATTCATGTTATCAGTCTTGTATGGAGAGAACAGTCCATTAGCTTTTATCCTGTTGATAGGGTTTATTGGTTGACAGCTATAGTATCCATGCTGATCATTGTGATGGTGTCAACAAAAATGACTGGTACTAGATCTCTCTCTCCATCTCTTTCTCTCTTTCTCTCTTTCTCTCTCTCTCCCAAATATCATTAACTTTCTCACCTTCCACTTCTCTAAGGTCTAATTTCTCCATTTATGTAATTTGAAGACTGAAATATATGGAAAAATATGTTACATTCACTATGCAGTTCTTTATTCTTTTAAACTGTATAGAAGTCTGTTTTATATGGTGATTACCAATGGACAGTATTATTGGCTGAGTGGTTGTTGTCAAAAATATTTTGATTGACTGACTGATTGTTTGATTGATTGATTGATTGATTGATTGATTGATTGATTGATTGATTGATTCCTTTTGGGGGCTGTAATTATCAAGAAAAATGATATGGAAAAAAGTTTTATTTGGATTGTATGCCTATCGAGCTTCCCTCATCTGTTCTCCAGTGTAATGATATGATGGACATTTGAAAATTAATTGGCAGTACTTTTATTGCTACCCATCCTATTTCATGCCTCATTCAGTGTTAGAGATCACCCCTGGGGGGAAAAGCAACAGACATTTTGGGGTCAGTGAACTTTTTATGCATGGTCAGTCAACAGTAGAGTTGTTTACACTCATCCTGTGTCTGGAGCAGAGTCAATAATGATCAAGTGGTATGGGGTGTGTTATGTACCCAAATAGAAAAGAACTAGGTATGTGCACAGACAGTGGATATATTGTTCAGTATTATTCATGGACATTAATGTGAAATCACAGTCACATATGATTTTAAAAAGAACATCATTGACAGTTAAATAAGTTAATTGCATTCAGACCTTTCCACATGTTTTCAGTTAAGAATAGGTCTAATCAGTTGAGATGTATTCATATTTTTATCTTACTTGTCTTTTTAAAGAGAGAAGTATCAGTGGTGATTTTTTGTTATATGTTTATAAATAAACATATTTGAGTAAATGGAAGATTGTGAGGTTCAAGTAATTGATATAGTATATTTTGTACATTGTTGATAACAGGCCCCATTGCTACGTGTAGTACGAGTAGTCTGCTACAGTTTGGTACAATATATATGTAGAAACACAAGAGGGAGCTACTCCATTTTAGATCAAGTCACATATTTTGGGATTAAGATTCTCATAGGAAATCTTGTACTTTTCAAAGGGAATTACAAAATTAATTGGTGTATTTAGATTATTGTTCTAGACGAAGGAGACCAAATGAATTGAATTGATTTTAAAAAGCTGGAGATAACTTTTACATTTTTGCTATTCAAGCTTCTCATTTTTAAAGCAGATTTGATTATCCTTTCAACCTGCAAGTAAATAAACATGCATGTGATTTATAAAAGGAAAAAAAATCTTACTCAAAGGGCAAACGTAATGAATTTAAATGAATTTGCATGATTCATGATAAACATTGAATATGACCCCTAGACAACAGTGCATTTTTTTTTTATTTCTTTGTCCTCGTGACATGGAGAAAGAGTAGCATTGTTGATCAGGGAGTGTTATTATCACTGAAATGATTATTAAAACTGACTTTCTATAGGTCTGCATGTAATTTTCCTAGTTTGTAATTGTAAAGAGATAAGTAATGTACCACCTCTTTGATTTTTTTTTTCCACAAACTACATTCACAATAATACCACTGTAACTGTATCAGTAAGATTGAGGCCTGTGTAAAGGTTTGTATGTGGAGACTACTAGGGTATCTGTATTATTTATGGATAATTACGAGAGCATTGCCCTCAGATATTGTATGTTTGTAATGAGCATTGACGATATTATATGTGAATGGGTTCCCCCTGGGATTGTTATTGCAATGATCCTCTATGATAACCATTCGGACAATGAAAATAAGGTTAATGTAGATGACTCATGTTGTGATGGGAATTCCCATTGGAGGATTCATGACAAGTTGAGTTTTGCATTCTAATTACATTTTGAACATACCATTGTATTTGTGTTGTGAATTAGCCTGAGGTCTTCATGGTCTGTTGAGGGTGATTGACTAAGATGTATTATTTTTCTTAGTAATTATTGAAACCTATTACTTCTGTTCAGAACTTAATTGGCTGAAACAGATACAACTGGTCATATACATCTTAGGAATGTTAATTGGCAGGGTTGGCGATTTTTTTTATTTAAATCAGATTTTTTTTATTTAAATCGGATTTTTTTTATTTTTTTGATTTTTTTAAAGTTCATTCAAAAAAAGTTTAGTTAGCAAAAGACCTCACCCTACAATGACATCAATTTTAATGTTATCATACATTTCACTCCTAATATTTTTCTTAACCATAATGATTTGTAATTAAATCTAGTCAAAATGGGCAAATAAAAATCAATTTGAGGAATCATGTATATATATACATGTAGGGCTATGAAGGAAACTTCCATAGGGAATTCCCAGTGAGTAGAGAATATTCCCCTCTGTAAATTTCCACTCAGTATTAAAAAAAAATCCCAGAGGAAAATCTCCAGACACTCCACGGTGAAAATTGTATCTAAATGTGCACTCAACAGCTTTGTGACAGTTTCTACAAATTGGTATTAAAGCTCATCCACTGCTACAGATAGAGATGCAAAACTGTCAGTTTTGGAGACCAATATAAGAGACAGCTTAGTCAAAGGATGACTACACTACATTATGTTACTGTGATTTTTACATTAATCTGCAATTCTTATTCACATGTTCTCTACAAATCTGTTTGATACATGAAGTAGGGAAAAAAAACAACTTTTGACCCTATACAACTGTAAGTTTGACTTAAAGGATAGAACCAGCAAAACTGCTGATATTACAACATATGTATTATTACACAAAGAAGTATTGTATTTTAAATCAGACACAACTTACAACTGTAATTGATTGTAACTTACATGTAAGTACCTACATCTTAAGATTTAAATGTAGTTTTAAAAGTTTATTTTGAGTTTTGCAAATTGTTTTTATAGATCCTCTTTCCATTGCTACATGCAAATACAAAACTTCCATAGCACTGAACATAAAATGAGCTAGTGACTTAAAAGTATATGAGAAAGCTTTTTTCAGCAGTCAAATTGTGACTGTACTACATTATGTTAATTGTATGATAAATGTAACAAGAAGAAATAAGCATGTGGAATCTGTTGATTAGATGATATTTTTTTTAAATTTCACATGATAGAAGTATATCTTTGAAGGATCAAAACTGGAAAACTGCCAACAAACCTTTTGTCATTGACTTTCACATATATTTTTTTTTACACTACTGCTCTCTGAAAAGTCTTGGATTGTGTGGTAAATGATTAGAAATAAATAAGAAACTTGTTTCACTATTAAGAACTGACAAAGAATGTAAAATTTCAGAAGAAAAACTTGACATTTACAAAAAATGGAGTAACTGTTGACAACACAAATCTCTAATTTTTAAGGAATCAGCTGATTTTATTGACTTGATTTTAATTTGTTTTAAGTAGATAGAAAGGATTTGTTGATTTTTTGTTGATATAAAGTTAATTCAAAGTTTTTCAATTGATATAAAGTTAATTCAAAGTTTTTCAGTTGATTTGAAGAATTAAAACTGCCTTGAACAAAAAATTTGTCAATGATTTGTACACGTTTCAATGGAAGTGATTTAAATCAATGATTTTTAAAAAAAAATCATGGTGATTTAAATCGCGATTTAAATCATGATTTAAATCCGCCAACCCTGTTAATTGGCCACTTTTAATTCCTCCATGCAATGCATATATAGCCCACATGGAATAAGAAGGTAAATAATGATTTAGGGCAATTATTCACATAGAAGCATAAAAGTAGTATAAACATTTTCAATGATAGTGTTTCAATGCAAGATAGTCTTTTGTCCTTTTTCTGTCATGATTTTCTTTGTATCTTTTTTTTTTTTCATTTTGTACTTTTATGTTATTTGCTCTCACATTCCTCCTTTAGCACATTAGTCATATGGAGTAGATGTAGATACTTGGTTATTATTATCATTATTATCATTACTATTTATTTATTTATCTATTCATTCAGTTTGATTTTGGTATCAGACTACTTGTCGTTAAAGCAACAATGAGATATTCTCTTCTTAGTTAGAAACTTCACATTGTGTTATTTTATGAATATTAGGCAAAAGGTATAGCTAATCAGCATTTTGAACAACAAACCTACCAGTATATTAAAGGTTTTTCCAACATATTTATGATGCAAACATAATCATAAACTCTGAAAATTATTTTATATTACAAAAATTACAGAGGTGAAACTATTGTAAGGAGGGGTACCCTTTACTTTTAGTCTGTGATTTATAATATGTGATATTGGTTTGTAAGATGTACTATTGATTTATTAGATGTGATACTGATGAATTTTGTCTTCACTATCACCTGTGGCATTTATCATGATGCACCCTTAAAAATTCTGAGTCAGATTGACCTGGAAAAGAGTCTGTTGGGCCACACTCCATTCCAGGTCAAACAATGACCCAGAATAAGGTAAAAATGATCCGGAATAAGGTCTAATTGCGACCCTAAATCAAGTCTTCATTACCCTATTTCGGGTCATTTTTTTGACCCGGAACGGAGTGTGGCCCCAGCAGACTCTTTTCCGGGTCAATCTGACCCAGAATTTTAAAGAGTGACATGTAGTGTATAACCTGGGAGTTAGAGGAGTGGTATAATGTACATGTATTGAGCTGAGATGATGAGGTATACTACAGACCAGATGGTACCTGATCTATACGGTGACTGGTAGAACCATCAAAACTAGATTAGTCCAAAGGGAAATTAGTTCCACTAGGTCTCTCTTCATCATACTCAGGGTACTAAATTGATACCATTAGAAGGAGCTTAGTTTGCCATATGATGAGCATTAACCCCTTGCATTTTAACACTTACGAATATTTATAGGTTTTATATGGAATCAGAGTAATATTGGTAACAAAAGTAATGATTGACTTTCCCAATTATATTTGCATTATTGCTTTAGGGTTAGATTGTTTTTGTGAAAAAATCAGTTTCGATTTCATATGAAATTTATCTTCACAATGCTCATTTGATATGAAACTAATTGGCTTTTATCATCCTTATAGAAATGAAGGTGATATTGAGTTTCATTATCATATATGGAGCCTGCCTCAAGGGCATTGTGGATGTTTTGTAACAGCTGATTATGATTAGAAATTTATTTCAAGGAGATAAAAATGGTGAGGCTATGGTAACTCATGATGGTGTAGATGATGATGATGATGATGATGATGATGATGATGGTGATGATGAAAGGGATGATGATGATGATGATGAACACAAGGATGATTATGATGATGACAATAATCATAATGAAGATTGTAAATGTTTATCATGAGAAATAAATGAAGAGCTTGTGATCACAATCTGTATAAGCAGGGTAATGACATTATGATGAGATTGATAATTGCTGTAAGGTTTGTGCATTAGCCCCCTCTTGTGACTAAGTTAGTGTGAGCTGTATCTGTGTGGTCAATGTAGAGGGAATGAAGAAGTGATATGCTGCCATCTTGTGGTAAGAAATGTGATTGGATACTTGTGACTGATAAATTCACAGCGATAATTTCCAACACTTAAATACCTATTTATAGGTAAACGCATAATAGAAAATAAAGATAACGTTCAAAATATATCATTTGGCTGAAAATATGGCATAAAACCTTCTATTAATGAATATATTCAAAATGATAAGAAGCTCCAACTGTTTACTGCAGCTCAACTTTATCGTTAAAGTTATGTACAACAAAGAATATTGAAATATGAATATTCCAGATATTGATACTTTTTCTAAAATGCATTTTTGGGCATTATCCATTGCTATTACCATGGTATGAGGATTTTATCATGCTAGTTATTTCATTGTTATATGCAGCAGTGCATGGTATCAAAGCCAGCCATGCTCTTTTATACATCTGCAGATAGGATGAAAGAGGACAAGTTAGTTAAGTTGCTTGATAGAAACTTTCCTGTTCCCTGTTTACTCTGAAATCAGATTCAATTTCAGACTTAGTTTCTTTATTGACTTCTTGGAGAATAAACACGTGTGCTGAGTCACATCTTCCCCTTATGAGCTCTTCCCTATTTGCTCAAATTTCACCAAAGTGCATCTGCTTGTGTTTAATCAGCCCATCTGCGCCTTGTTTCAATATCACCATGTTCCCCTGGCCTCACCTCCTGAAAGCAGCCGAGAAACAGCCAGAAGCTGTTCCATGATTGGGTATCGGTCTTCTGATATGTGCCGAGGGAGTCGGGGGGGGGGGGGTAGCAGTGGAGAAAGCTAGTGGAATGAGATGCAAGAGCATATGTGATTATTCTGGGTGAAGTTGTGGAGAAATGTAGGACACTAAACCCTAAAGTGGGTGACGGATGTTTAAATAACAGCTTTTTCATTATAACAATGTTTTCTAATGCAGGAAGATGGCTATATTTCAGTTGCTATGTGCTAGTAATCTTGATTATGTCCAAATATATTGAGTAACCTGTAAGGTTTTATGGTTTATATACAGTTTTGGTATTAAAATGAAAATTGACATGAAACTGATTACATATTCTTGTATTGTCATCCTTGTACAAAAAAATGCATGTGTAAGAGCATATTCTAATTACAGTTATGATTTCCAGTGAATTTTCGTGTAAATATCTGTAAGAAATTATAAAATACATGTAACTCCTACAATCTGCCCTATGCTAGGATCCCTGCACCCTGACCACTCCCAACTTTCTGTAAGCACAGCTTTCTGTCAGCTTGTTGTGTGAGCAGAACTCTGATTTTAAATGTGTGCAGGCGCTGTGTGATGCACATCAACATCAGCTTTATGATGCTGACCCAAGATCAAAAATATTTTTCATCTCTTATTTGTTAAATATTCAACTTGAGGACCCGAAAGCTTCCCAGCATCTTACTTGTACTAGTATTTTGCTACTGACTAGCTAAAAGCAAAGAAATCTGACAAATAATTTTTGATGGCCTACTTTAAAAGACATTTGCTTACTAATGACATGAGCAATATTTGATAAGAAAAGTAAGAAAAGGTGATCATGATTATTTTCATATAAAGATTTACTCTATTGTGTTTGAGTGCTGTTCTTTTTAATCATGTATTCATTTGGTAATTTTCTAACTCTGTATTTCTTTCTTTCTTCTTTTTTTTCCTTACAGATAAGTTTCTTCACCTTCCTATCAGCATTATGTGTAATCCTTCATCTAGTAGCCACTGCCCTATCAGGTCTAAGCTGTGCAGAGCTTCAACTATTGACAGGTTGCACCAAACATCCTGGTACCTTGGTCTGTTACTGTTGTACCTCATCGCTTCCATGTACCCCCACCGAAAACGCAATCTCGGTAGAGGGCGTCAGAGATTGTTCCATTATCTCATCCACGATACGACTGGTCATGTTCATCATATGTGTCGCCAATATTGTAGCATGTCTCATCTGTATAGCTGCCACCATTGTAGGATGTGCATATATTGTCAAGAGACATGCTAGTAGAAGGGTAAGATATTTTAAGTTCATCTTATTTTGGCAGTTGGGCTGTATAAAAAAAACAAAAGAAATACTCCATTTTAGCTGAAATATTTCTTTTCCCCTTAAAACTGTTTCTGGTAGTCCTCCTAATTCCACCTAAATGTTTTCACTGCAAGTGCTTTGTTTTCGTCGGTTGCCCGGCAGAAGGGAACGAGCGCCCTTGACCGGCAAAAGGGAACAAAGAGACATGCGGTCAAATAGTGAGATATTTTAAGAAATCTATGGATAATTACTTCAAGAACATTCCAGAATAGATCTGGTATAAATTTTTTGAAGTAATTGTTCATAAATTTCTTAAATATCTCAATATTTGACCGCATGTCTCTTCATTCACTTTTGCCAGTCAAGGGCGCTCGTACCATTCTGTCAGGCAACCAACGTTTTATCCACTTACTCCTATATTTTTCCTATTCTGCTGTTTGTCACATAATTCCTTCAGACTGTTCAGTTCCTTCCTCCCCACCCTTCTTGCTGTCTGTCACTGTCTTCCTCCTGATCTCTCTCTCTCTCTCTCTTTCTTTCTCTTTCTCTCTTTCTCTCTCATCATTGCGATCTTCATCCCTCCCTTCATGATATCTCTTTCTCATATTTCTCTACAATATGTCAATCTCCTATCATCTGAATATTTTCTTGTCTTGTTGACTTCCTTTGATGGTTAGATTCAATCATTGGTCAGGAAATCTTACAATCCACAAGTAGGTCACTCACAGAAGCTCTGCTTCAGAGGACCAGATCATAAACACAAAGTGTACAGAAATGCCAGCATCATAAAGAAAAAATCCTGAAGAATTTTACAAAAGAAAGAGAAAAAGCTTTTTTTTAAATTTCTAAAATTACATTTTAAAATAGATTTTAAGATGGATGTTATGGTACAGCAAACGATGAAAATAATCTGCTGTGCATGAATTTCTCTCACGCTTCTGTAATGCATGTAATTAAACTGGAATGCTAATCGGCACTTAAAGATTATGCTAGTATACATCTGATTGTAATTCTCCCATTAGAAGATAATGAGGTATCGTTTATATATTCCCTCAGGTGTACATTCCTTTTAATTCTTTGCCATTAACTAATATTACCAATGGATACTAGGTATGTTTAATGGGCAATGCTAGAGGCACCCTGTTATCTGTATCTATACATGTTGCTTTCTCTTGAAGTATCTTGTAATTTGTTGCTTCTAGCCATTGGATTTTTCTATTTTCCTCTTTCTCTACTATATTGAACCCACATCTTCATTTACTAGATGTTTGATATCTTTAGCTCCTATACCATGCCCCATTATTGCTCATTTCTCATCCATTCTTGCCTTCCGATATGTTGGTAAACCCATAGAAAGCCAGTAATACACTTAACAAATTGCGACCGTTGTTGTCTATGTCTCTATTCAAAATCGTCACAAAACGTAAATCCTTGGTATAATTGAATACTGAAATGTGTACCAGGTAGTCTTCTCTTTTTCAAAGGCCGCCCGGATCCAAGAAAATTTCAGTCTCTATGTATGATTGTTCAAACGGATGTCAGTGGTGACAGTGAGAACTGGAATTAGGTTATTTTTTGTATGCTACTGTTTCTTTCTCAGAAAGAGGGAGGAGTAGAAATGTGTCCTTGAGTTGGTGTCTTTTTCAAATAACTTGACTTCATTTTAGGTGGGTTCATTTGAAGTTCTAATGTTTTGTCAGCTAGGCGATCAACATTTTTCATTAATTTATCAGTGGAAAGTGAAGGTTTTAAATTTCTTTAAGGAAACCAAGTTACATTACAGAATGAATATTTTATGTAAGCATGAAATGAATTTTATTCAGTGCTTTTTTTGTGAGGATCAAATTGTCCTTTTTATATTCCAAATCATTTGATGAGAGAGCTGTTGTATGCAGATGACTTGGTCTTGATGAGTGAGACAATGGAGGGACTAAGGGAGAAGTTTTTGAAATGGAAGAAAGCTTTTTAGAGTAAGGGTCTGAAGGTAAATCTTGGGAAGACAAAAGTGATGGTGAGTGGGATGGAGGGGAAAGTGTTAGTGAGTAATTAAGGTGGAAAGAGGGTAAAAGCAAATTCAGTGTGGTGTGAGAAATGTGGGAAGTGGATCCATGGGAGATGCACCAAGACGAAGAGGGTGACCCCAAGCTTGGCAAGAGATTTTGTGTGTGGAAGATGCCAGGGTTTGGAAGAATCGGTGGACCGGTTGGCGAAGGCGAATGGGGTACGTTGGTATGGGCATCTGCTGAGGAGGGATGATGGGCATGTATTAAGAAGGGCCCTTGAATTCGAGGTGAGCGGTCCAAGGAAGAGGGGAAGGCCAAAGAAGACGTGGAATATGCAAGTGGAGGAGGAAAGTAGGAGGGTTGGGTTGAGGATGGAGGATGCACTGAATCGTGCAAAGTGGAGGGAGGGGGTAAGGGCAATTGCCGTGAGGGTGAGGTAAATCCGGCCACCCCCGTTCACGGGGACAAAACCGGATTCAAAACTTTGGACGACTCACTCTTAATGACCATTCTTGTGACAAGGTAAATAGTTAAGAAGTAACTGAAAATTAGCAAATAATAGTCAACGGAAAAAACAGTAGGTTGAGAAGAAAAGAAAAAAGTAAAAAATAAGTAAAAAGTAAAAATAATGTATTTTTCTCTGAAAGTTGAAATTATGGTCAAAGGTAAGTAGAAATGATAGTGCAAGGGAAGAAAGCAATTTAATAACCGACTTGCATCACCCTCAAAGGTCGAACTCGATCCAAATCTGTCAAAACCTTGAACAAAAATGTTGGTATTGCTTAATTCTTTGTGTGTGTTTCAGCTTGGCATCAAATGACAATAGGCATGGAATGTACAAAGTAGCTTCTGCAAACAAGGAGTATAATATCATCTGAATGATTTAAATGGAAGAATAGATTTGTTATAATCTAGTGCCCTTTCATCTGTGACGTCACCTACCCTGTGCCAAACCTATTTCAATGTCTTTCTTGAAACTTTCGTGATGACTGTTCTTTGAAAAAGAGTTTGAGGTGTATGTAGGACTTCAAAGAGAATGATGACATGAATAGAAAGAAGTGAAATGAATAAATGAAGATGATGGATTAGCACTGCTTTGGTTGAACACTGCTTCTGTGATGAAGTGTTAATCATAGGGGGGGGGGGGGAGGCTTTGTTCTGCTTGATCAGTAGACCATTTATTCTATGTACTTCTTCCTCTACATTATGAACTAGTTCCATGATCCATTGATGAATTATACAATGCTTTTTAACCAAGGTCCTTGATTTAGGACACCTCATTACTAAAAAAGAAAAAGAAGAAGAAAAAAAAAAACCCCTGCCTAGTTAAGGCTTATCCCAGCAAGAAACCCCTTTAAAGAAACTTGCAAGGATAAGCCTTAACAAACATCAAGTTATTGTCATGTATAACTTTTGTCAACAACCTTACATTCAGAATGAGAACAACTATATATTAGTTTCATTTAAATGCAACAGATATTTTTTTGTTTGAGGTAGTTTGAATGCTCATACGAGCTCAGAAAAATTATTAGGTTGGTTAAAATATGAACCCACCAACTGTTGGTTTAAAAAAATTACGTCGCCTTGCTAGCAGAAGGGTGGTAACATGGGCATGCCCAATTTTATACATTGACCCGGCTGGCAAAAGGGCGGAAGATCGAGCGCGCGCCACGCGAAAGGTATGGTGTACGCATGCGTTACCGCCCTTCTACCAGCCAGGGGATGTGTAACATTGCGCTGTGCACGTGCATTACCGCCCTTCTGCCAGCCAGGTGACAATTTGTATGTAAGACATATGGGGATTTTTTTTTAAACAAACAGTTGGTCAATTCATATTTTAACTAACCTAATGATTTCAACCGACTTTCCTGAGAGTGTACATGTAGCTAGTAGCTTTGGATGGAAATTGCTTCTTGCTAAATATCTGCTGCACGCTTTTGAGACCTTGTGATTTTCTTCCACGAAAATTGTGTTTAAAGACATTTTTATATTAAAGTATTAAATCCAAGAAGTACCTCTTTAAAGAATCAAGAGCCCACAACTGCCCTTGCTGCTGAAGTAGTTCTGTAAAAGTTTAGGTATTACCTCTTATCAGAGAGGATTTGTTTTATAATCATCTATCATTTATCATACTTGACCTTTGCCTAAGAATTTGTTCTGGTTTTATGAATAGCATGATGATAACCATTGTCATCCTCTATCTCATTTCTGGCTTCATGCCACCTGTTATACTCCGTCTACCCAAACAGAAAGTTCAAAGTATCTTAATAAGAAAGGAAACGGAAGCAAAGATAAAAAGAGAAAGAATTTTAGCAAACGAATTTCATACTTGAACACCCAGGTTCAATGACAGATAGGAATGCAAAACGGAACATGTAGCTACATGTACCTTTGATAATCATCAAAGAGTTTGCGGTTTATAAACCCTCCCTTGCAAGATTGCGCAATCTAGAAAGTTAGGGAGAAAAGTCTAATATTTGCATGTTTTTGTGGGTGAATCTATCTATTGAATCTATCTATTGATAACTACTGATGCAGTGATTAATTGATTATTACAGCTTTTGAATACTCTGATCCAAAAAGATCCAGAAATTAGAGATAAAGAATTAATAGCTTATCCTGAGTATCCGCTCATAATCTGGTTTCATAGAAACTGATGCTTTGTGGTATGACATGGCAGCTGCATATGCTAATAAATGGACTATTCTGCTTTATTTACACAAGGTAACAAATCTAGAGTATTACTGTAATGTGAAATGTAATGTGCTGATTCACCTGCCATGGCCATGGGAGGCTTCTAGACAAAGGATTATAGAGAAATCTCTTTTCTGTGTTTAGATACAAAAAAATTTATTTTATGGCTATACCAAAAATGTATACCTATACCGAAAAGGTATAGCTATACGATGGATTTGTGTGTCTGAACACTGACTAACGAAACGACATATAAAGAAATGTTGTATAATGAAACTAGGGTCTGAGCATCGTTTCGAACTAGAACTCGATAAAGAATCATGGCCCATGTGTGTGTCTGAACGTATGGTGACCATAGAACGGTGTAACTGGGCGGGGCTTAACGTGAGCGTGGTCGAAGGAGACATGACCTTACCAAGGCAATATGTGTAGTAGAATGATGCGCATCTATACAATGTTTCTTTTGAGAGGTGGGGATGTGTGTCTGAACGGTCAGTAGGCTATATGATGAAAATTTTATAGAACGTTTCTTTATCGAGTTTCTGTATAAACGTTTTGTGTCTGAACAGGGGGCTTATCATGCAGAATGATGAGAAATTTTTCAACTATTTCTTTGTGACACTTCCTGGGCACTTCACTTTGCCTCTGACATTATAGTTATCTTCCCCCCCCCCCCCCCCCCCGAAAAGAAACCCCCAAGTAATTTTCTTGCGATCATTTAGAAGGAAATTTTCTTCATATTTCTTCATATTTTTTTCTGAACATTGCTTATATGAAAGAAACGTTGCTGAATAAATCTGGTTTTCAAATAAATTCATACATAAAAGAATAGGCTATACTATTACAAGTGAAAGTCTTGGATCATATCATGGTCTCTACATCATGATACACTGCATGCTTTATTGTGATTCATAAGAAATATTGGCTTTCACATTCAGAGCATAGTTTCAAGTGATACTTGTCAAAGATTTGGCATCAAAATTTACTTTGAGAAGCATTTTCAGAATTTTTTGCAATCCCATGGCATTTCCCCCACATGATGAATGAGATATTGAGTAACCGTATCCCATAATATTGAAGAAAGATTCATTTCCTGATTTTAATGGCATACTTCACACTTTGTGCATGAATGGTATGTACTGCATATGACATAACAATTGTAAAGCACATGATGCATGACGTGTGAATTCAATGACATGTGAAATGATGACAAGTTATGCAGTAAATGGCATGTTATTATATGAAATAGATATAAAAGAAATGGAAAGACAGCCGTGATAATCCATGCGTGGGGAGATTGTGGTGAAAGGGATTCAGAAGATTAAGATTTACTTGGAATTTTCCCTGTTCTATATATATATCAACACCTACTCCTTGTAATTTCTTTATGTAAAACGAAAGAGAAAAGTTCTAGAAAGTTGTAGAAATCATAGTCACACATTATGTTTACCAATTATTTCAATAGAATGTAGTCATAAATCACTTTCATTTTCTGCACAAGTTCCATTTTTTTTTCATCCTAACAGCTTGGGTGGCCTCTTTCTTGTACAATCTTCTCATCTGTTGAAATTTTCTGTTCAGAATTTGGAGGATGAATATGTAACCAATATTTATAATGATTTTATATCACATTTTTGACCATTTACATGATCTCTTTTGAAACATTTTTGTCTTCTAAATGCTCCTTTTTTCCTGGTCACATTGGTTTATAGATCACACCCCTTATTTTAAGATTGGAAGTTGTTTTTGTGCCAATGCATTTTATGGCTTACATGTCAGATACACATTTTTGATATCACTCTTTTCTTTTATTTCTCTGATTTCATCCACAGATGGTATTACGAAGGCCTCATCACACAGGCAGTATAGCAAGAGACTCTTATATAAGTGACATAGGGGGTGTAATAGACTCTGTATTTACCCCTCCCCTAGTCCCACCGCCCCCTTACTCTCCACCTGAATACACGGAGATCTCAAACGATCCCGTCATCATAGAAGGACCAGACTTCTTAGACGATCTCTCAACGCCTACACCCGTCCTGCCTATAGCACCACATGAGATGCCCCCTCCATATTCAACACTCAACATCCTCCCCGGGACGACAATAGAATGCTCCGTTGCTCAGGAATTCCAGGTAGCAAATGAAGAGGTAGGAAGTCACTTTCACTTTCTTTCTCTCCATCTCCTTTTACTATTTTTAGAAATAGTTTTAGTGACTGAGTAAACTTTGAAATAGCTTTAGCAATGGTATTTGAAGTTCTGTTCAACTTTCATTTGGAAAAACCACAAACTAATTCAAAGTTATGTATTAAGGAAAGAAGCTTTGAGTGAAATGCTTCACTAAGAATCAGACTTCTTGGTAATATTGCAAGTATACAACTTGAATTTCTCATACAGTGGCTGTGGTTAGCAAAATCAAATTGATTTCTCTTGTAAGTTACATTTTATTATAAGACCACTAAACACCTGTCAATAATGTAAAACTGATTAAAGTTATAGCTGAATCTGTTTTACCAATTTTAGAGAAGAAATTGGGGAACAATAGATTTTAAGTGTGTTTGTATAATTAAGGTCTTTTTCAAAGCAATTATCAATTTATATTTTAATATTGTTTGATGTAGTACTAGTAGCAGACTGTTTACTAACCTCTCATATCAATAGCTTCTACACAATGGGTCAGTTCAGGTCATCAAACAACAGCTGTGTTTTGGTTTGTTGTCTATTCAACGCTAGATAGCATGAGAAGGCGTTTTATGGATGTGTGCATCTGTGTGTAAACATGCAGCAGGTGCGAAGGACTGTTTATAGCATTTGCTTTTTTACTGGACAAATGCTACAACCTTTATTTTTTTTCCCTGAAAAAAAAATATGAAAAATATAATGATATCGGGTAGCAGAGTTTCACCCAGGTATCTTTGAAAATACAGCAAACAGTGTTGAGTTATTAATCCATTTCAGTTAAAAACAGACAATGTACCAGAAGAAATACCAGTGGATACATCAGGTAATAGTATATAACATTATAACAGAAATGCTTATTGGCATTGGTGATAAGGCTACAGACCAGTACCGGCCGCACAGAAACGCTGTTGGTAGCAGGTTTGTTAGCGCTAACAAGTCACTAACAAATCAGCCACTAACAACACGGGTAAAATGACCACACAGAAAGCGCTGTTAGAGCGCTGTTAGACACGCGCGCTGTTAAAGTGCTGTTAGTGGATTTGAGCCATAGAGTTAGGTAAAATCAACGAACGTCGAGGGCGTCAACACTGAAAAGCAGAGTTGGGTAAAATCTATGATTTGTGCGTAGTAATCTATTTATAGATTGATGAATCTTGTTGATCATTACTAGGTCTAGTAATGATAAATTTTCTAATTTTCAGCAATTTATCCAATAAGCATGAAGAAGAACAAGAAAATTATCATGATATTGAGATTAAGATACTGTACCACAAAAAACAATTTTGCAAGCCCACTTCTCATCATTTTTTTTTTTTTTTTAGTTGGAAAGGGCTCTTCACTCATGACGGAGTATTTGCCAATGATGATTTTCATCATCACTGGCTTTGATGCGTATGTAGCCTATTACACTATTAAGTTACATTGACTGTACTTCAGATACGGTACACGGTTACTCACATAGGCGCCGGAAGCGGGGGGGGGGGGGGGGGGGGGGAATTGCTCCCATCATTCGAAAGGGGGGATCGATTTTTGCCCCCAAAGGGCCCCCCTCGGAAGAAAAAAGAAAAATAAAATTGGATCATATACAACTATGTAAAATGAGCATACTGGCATGATTAGTGCTCTAAAATGGAAACTTTCATTCAAAAATCACAATTTTCTTACTCAGTCACTACGCACCCTCGTCTAGTAATTAGAAGCAACGTTTCTCAGTATTTAGAAATTCGTTCTATCATCTGTGAAAAAGGGGCAGATGCTTGCTTTATTCGGGGAATTATTTTGTCCCCCCCCCCCTTCCTCCTCAGTATCCTCATATATTGGCATAAGGGTGCCAGTATTTTTTTTTTTTCCATATTTGGGCAATGCCAGAATATGAAATTTCTGTAAATTTTCACCACCAAAATTGTAAAAAATTTGCACGCTCGTTTCGCTCGCGCGAACAAAGTTGTGAAACTGAATAGTTGATTTTCGGGCAGAGGGTGTCAGCCCCAACGCCAAAATTTAACAGTATGCCATGCATAACCCTCCCATTGCCATGCCCGGTCTCCTGAGTCTCTTACGCCATCCTAACATACTAGAAGCGGTGAAAAATAATCATGTTTCAAGTACGTATGATGAAAGAAAGCTGGGACTCTTAAGGCGCGCCTGGTTACTCACCGTAGTGTTCTTTCCAATGCAGGGCCTACATGTCAAAAAGGTCTTCAAACACTGCTTTGGAAAACTGATATTTCTTGAAAAAGTCATTTTCATTTTCTTCTTTAAAAGGATCATAATTATCTTGGTCTCCTCGTCAGTGGCGGCACCAAGGGGGGCATGGGGTGGCATTTGCCCCCCCCCCACTCAGAAGCTTTGCCCCCCAGTTGCCCACCTCCCTAAATTTTGAGGACTGAAAGGAAAAATTATACAGTAATTTGTAAATAAGTAGATGTTGTCATAAGCATCATATTCAAGCTGTGAAGTGCTCTAAATTACCATTTTCCGCTCTTCAAAACTTGAAAATTTTCTCACTCAGTCGCTGTTGGTTTCCTCGCACACTATTAGTTTGTAATGTAAATGTTCACTTCATGATCTAGTTTTAATCAATATCTTTGCTCCATTAAGCATTACCTGATTTTACAAAGATTTCTCTCTATATCAAGTGTAACAGAAAAATGTTTATTGGGGGCCACTAAAAGCATTGGCGTAAATCCCGGGGGGATGGGGATATATCCCCCCACTTTTTGGAGAGGGGGGATAAAATATATTTTTATTTATTAGTTAGTAAAAATTTGAATATCTATCATAAACGACCATCATATTTTAAAATTTCTATTTGAAAAAGCGATTGAAAACCAGAAAAAGTGGTTATTTTTGGCTCGCTCACTTCGCTTGGTCATCATATTTTATAATTTCTTTTCTAAAATGCAAATAAAAACAAGAAAAGTGGCCATTTTGGCTGGCTCGCTTCGCTCGCTCGTCATATTTCAGAATATTTATTCGAAAATGCAATTAAAAACCAAATAAGCGGTTATATTTTGTTCGCTCGCTTTGCTAGCACGCAACATTGACATTAAAATGTGTGTAAGAGGAAAAAGAAATCGTCCAAAAATTCAATTATCCCCCCCCCACTCCTCAAACTCAAAGTGGATTTACGCCGGCGACTAAAACTCGCTTTTCACACTCGGTTTTTCCACACACGCAAAAAAAAATTTGACTGCCCCTGCCCCCCAACATTTTCTTTTGCCCTCCATTTGCCCCCCCCACTTTATAGTGGTGCCGCCACTGCTCCTCGTAGCTTTATCAGCTAAACCTATGTCGTCCCCTATACCCGCCACACTCTAAATTAGGTCTAGGTCTATGTTGAACCATTTTGAAGTACTTGGTATAAAAAATGGGAGACAAGTTATAGCGCACGACAAGAAATTATTCACTAACATTGCCACTATAGGTGCCCCTGGCACTGTTAGTGAGTTGTTAAAACATTACCACTACCGTTAGCTTCTGTGCGGCCTTGAAATGTTAGGCTAACAGCGCTGTTAGTGAATTCGACTAACATTACGCTTCTGTGCGGCCAAACCATCGCTATCGGTACTGTTAGTGCGCTGTTAGCGCTAACAACGTTTCTGTGCGGCCAGTACTGGACATTACTGGTCACATGAGTTGAAATGAGAACATGGTATAGAGGAAACTTGTTATAAAGAAGTTTTGATATAAAAAAAAGATTCCCAGTATATCCCAATATAACTCAATATAACAAGGCAGTTTTGCTGGTCCCAGGTTTTTATTTTCTTTTATTATTTTACCCTGATATAATGAGATTCCTGATTTAGCAAGGTAAATTTCATGGCCCCTACAGTTCCTTGTTATAGTGAGTTTTTCACTGTATTGATTATTTCATTATTTCACTTCACAGTATGACGTATGTTCATTCTGTTTCTAGGTCTGTATATTTACCCTTTCCATTTGGTACATTTTTTGTCATTAAATACTCTCCACGACTTGGTGTATATTAGAATAAGGTGATTCTGGGTGAAATAATCATAACTGACGTTTGATACCTGGAATGCAAACTCTGTGAACACACTAAAATTGCACACATTCACATCTAGTTGTGATCAGTCAATCAATTTAAAAACTGGGCCTTCAGCTCCTTACCCTAAACCAGCTGTACTCTGTGCAGAGTTCGCAAACAGCCGCCTGTCACGCGGCGTATCAGTATTTGTTACAAAGCGCTTTTTCTCTCTCTCACTCCGCACTCCGTCACACCTAAGCAGGGAGTCTGGCAGAATCCTTTGTCAACAAGGCACATTACTCACTCTACTTCATACCCTGGTATTCAGACTCAATAGAGGATAGACCCTAATGGTATCACCTTTAGGGAGTTTTCTGTTTGGATTCTTCTAGCTCCCTGCTGAACTTAAAATGCTGTTCAAAGTTCTATATTCAAGGTTTTGCTGTTTCAGTGCATTGCATTAAAAAAGCTGCCAATTTCAAATAGATTGAATTCAGCAAACTGCATTTGACAAACAACAACGGACTGAGGCTGGGCAGGGCAATTGTTATGTCTATTTATATTGACTAATAGTTTGAATGTTGTTATTGAAGTTGTCAGGTTGTATAACTCTTCAAGATGAAAAAAGCTTTGATTCAAAAACTCTTTGACTCTGGAACTAGAGATTGTACATAGAACAGTGACTGCTGATAGCTATCATCTGAGATTTGTGCTGAATTTGATAATATAGAAATCTGCCTCAAGTATATGAAGGGAAGCTACTTCAGACATGGTAATGCTTAGAATGAGCAGACTCTATTCTGTAATCTACTGAAACTGTATCTGTGCTATAGTACATGATTTGCTGAAGGGACTTGATATTGAATATCCTATTGCATATTCAAACTCCTGTACTTCTTGCAAGCATCCTCTGACATCTGATCCTGTATCCCATGTCTCAAACATGGGCATGATTGGAGTGTAGAGAGAGGGGAGAGAGGAGAAGTCTCGCTTCCATGCATTGTCCAATCAGCGAGCTAGAACTAAACCTCAAATATGAGATGCTTTGGAGAAAAACATGAGACAGTTTACTTATCGTCTGGACCTCTCACTGTAATGTGAAAATCTCTGAGTTTGCTTCACGCCTTTGTCATCCAGGGCTAATTTGGACGAGTGATGATCTTCCTACTTCAAAGTAAGTACATACCCAGGCCTCCAGGTTTCTTATAGAGGTAAAAGCCTGCTTCAAACAGAACTTTGATATTTGCTGAACATGTCATAAGCAGGTTGCTACGGCATCATCTCCTGTTGCTAAGGACAATTCTGAAATGACGCATTGTCCTGTAATCTGTATTTCATCTCTTGTATATCATTTTGCAATGTATTCATTCCACCAGATGTACTTTATGGACTATTTACCAAGTAACACTCTAACTATAAACCTTTGGTCAAATAATTTGCACAGGCTTGCATGTCAACACACTGATGGTGTGAAGAGACCCTTTAATCAATTTATTCAGCAGGTACTCTACTACAAATGTAGATTGTGTACATTTACAGAGCAGAGAGAATACAAGAGAGAGAAGAGCTGTGACATTGTTCCATTTTATTGTCACACATTGTCGGGTTGGAGCCGGGTGCTTGTTTTGTCAGTGCTGGTCTTGAGGTGTGTTATTGGAATGTTATGAGATGTTTGATTCACATAGAATAGGATCTGTGTACTCTCCTAGGACACCAATCGGTAAACATCGGTGTTGATACCAAGGAGATGACAAGTGAATAATGAGCATATTAATGTTTATATTGTCTTGAATTCTGAAATTATTCAACCAATTGAGAGTCCTTTTGTGCTGCTTCATTCTCACAAACCCTAGGCTTATGAATATTTCACCAAAGAAACCTATTCTTGCCTGATATGAAACCATTGAGCACAATTTTATTTCAGTATAACACACATTTTCCAGAGACCCTAGACCTAGTTTTCTTGGGCATAGTGTTCAATGGGTTAAAATTGGATCAGCTTTAAGTGCTTTCATCAGAAATGTCATGTTTAGTATGGCCATCACAAGGGAATATTATGAGGCTACCTGTACAAGGACACAGTGAGCAGAGTGAGACAGAATAATGAGTATTGATTTAGCATTGTTTATAAATTGATTGTCACTTATCACATTTACTTCTGTGATTGTTTATGTCATGATTCCCTCCTCAATGTGCTGTCCTCTGACAGCTCTGAGGAGGAGAGAGTTTCTTCCATGTATATTGAAGAATTAGAGTCATCTGTGTTTCCATGACAATACATTCTCTCGTTATGTGCCTTGACGTTAATCGTTAAAGGTTACAGACAGTTTTAACTTAAGAAAAGGAATGAAATAATTCTACCTTACATAATAATAATAACACTTTAATAGGTAATATAATACGCTGATGATTTTGATACGTCCAACCAAGTCATACTGAATGACTGCTTGGATTTTGTTTTATGACTTCAAGAAAGCATCACAGAACAGCAGTCACAACTAGCTCCATTAGGAATGATACAGCGTACTGCTTTCTGACCTTAATCTGTCTTTCATTCTCATACTCATAATTCCTCATCTTTTTTCCTTTTATTATAAATTCCTTTATTTGTATCTGTGCACATCTTAATTTTTCTTTTGTATTTCCTCTTCTCCTGACTTCTGTATTTATCTATCCTACATGTAAGAATGTCATCTTCTTATTTTACTTTATATCTACCCTAACTTGATAATGATACTGTCCGATATCTGACCTTGTCTGACAACTCCAAATATTCCAAGCACAAAACTTAGCTGTGAGAAAATATGAGGCACATGTGTGCTTGGGATGCTGAGGCCTGGTTATCCTTGTCAAATATACTCAGATGAGATAATGAGAATCCTACCAGGGCTGTTTCAAGCTCCATCTCATTCTTCTGTGTGTGTGCTGAGTAAGATTTGGTTCTCGGTTTGTTTTGCCCCTGTTACTTGATGTCATTCTGAATGTTTCAGTAAAATGTTTATTACATTTGCAAAGCCAGATTGTAAGAACATATATCGTACAAAATCAAGGAAACCTCGTACACACTGTATCCTCAACTTCATGTACTTGCAGTTTATTCATCTCCATTGCTTTTAAAATAAAACCAGAAATTTTTATGAGCTGGAATCTTTCACATTTCCATTAGTAGTCTAGATTCTTATAAGGCTCTACAAATTTATGAATTTCATCAGTAGCATTTTGCAGCTAGCTTTTTGCTGTGAAAATGGTTGTCATTATATAGTTTCTAGTTCTATTTGATTTCCCTTCAAAATTGACAATCATAATAACAATGAGCTGTGTGTGCATCTGATTTGAAGTCATCACAGAAAAGTACAATACTGTAATAGTCTATTCAGTGCAGTAAAGTCCATTATTCATCTGACATCACCCACATCCTGATCACATCAAATGGATCGCTGATATAACTCCTGACAGGACAAACAAATGCAAGAATTTCCCTTTTCCCTCAGGTAAAAGTTGTTACAGTCTACCATAACATCTTTATTTACTGTCATCTTGGATTGACAAGATAGCATAGACCCTTTTTGGTAGGGTCCATGGTCCAAGCAGAAGTGAGAGCATACCACCATGACATCTTGGAATCCACTGTTTTAATCCAAGACAAACACATAGAACTGAATGTCCTATTGCAGTCATAAAAAAGGTATGTTGTATTGACATGAATGATCACAGCTGCCCCCCCCCCCCAATAAAAAATACTTAAAAAAAAAATTTTTGAGTCCTCAGTGAAGAATTTTGTGAAATGTTTTCCACTATTTTATAGTTTATTTTATTTGTTGAATGTCTAGTTTTTCTCTTTCACTACAAAGATAGTTAAGACAGAGATGGAAACGAGGACAGGAAAATGGAGAGATTTAGACTGAGAGAGTGAGAGACAGAAATATGTGCAAAGAGAGAGACATGGAAGATAGATGAGACAGAGAGTCACAGAGATAAGGAGACTAGCAGACAGACAGACCCCATGTTCAGACACAAAAATATGTCCTATAGCTATACTAAAACTGTATAGCTATACCAAAACGGTATAGCTGAATTTCTCTGTCTGTACGCTCACTAACGAAATGACGTATAAAGAAACGTTGTATAATGAACTAGGGTCTGAGCATTGATTTGAATTGAACTCGATAAAGAATCATGGTCTGAATGTGTCTGAATGTATCGCGACCATTGTAACTGGGCGGGGCTTAATGTGAGAGCAGTCAAAAGGAGACATGACCTTGCCATAACAACATGCACAGTAGAAAACTACGCATCTATACAACATTTTCTTTAAAGAGTTTGGGATGTGTGTCTGAACACTCTGTTCTCTATACGATGATTCTTTATACAACGTTTCTTTATCGAATTTGAGGATAAGCATCTTGTGTCTGAAGAGGCTGCAGGACATTCATGGACAAAGTTGGAGAGAGAGGGGGAGTGGATAGAGAGGAAGAGAGAAAGTGATGGTTAGTATTGTAACTCTCTGGAAGTCATCAGCTGATGTGACAGGTCTCTCCTGACCTCATGGGGACAAGGTCTTGGTTTTGTTGTAAAGGGTAAGATAAATGGACCTATTTATCACACCCCAGGGACCCAAGTGGTAGCTCAAGATGACAAAACACAACTAGGACATTTTCTCCTTTCAACTATTGCAATGGACAATGCAATGCCTGTTTTGACTGAATGATATGAAAGTGTATAAGTGGTTCTTTGAATTTGACTTCTATCAGTTATTTTTCAAAGCTTAGGGTTTGATATATTTTGTGAGTTTAGTTTTGGATTCTGATCTATTTTGAGAAGCATTACTGTGTATGCAAGCATGCAGGTAGGCCCATATTTATGTTCCCATGCACAGGTTGGTGAATACATGGAGTGGGATGGGGTTAGATTGATACATTGAACCTTCTCTCTTACATGCATGAAACCCAGTGAACTCGGGAGGTAACCCTCCAAACTGAGATGAAATGAGATCTTTCAAACATCGAAGAAATAAAGAGAGTGACAAGTAGCTCCTTCACATCTCTTCCAGGGCTGCCCATTAATGTTCCCCGAAACCTTTTGACCCAGAGATTATAATGCACCAGCTCTGCAAAACATTTCTTTGCTTACTTACACCTTTTCGCTATTAACTTAAAGTTAGACAGATGTCACGGGAGGCATCTCAAACTTTTTACAAAACAGCATTATTAGGCCACTTCTATAGTAATGTAACAGTGGAAAGAATACAGGGGAGGGGCTCTGAAGTTTACCATAAATGGTAGAAAAAAGTTAACCCAAATGAATTAAATATGATCCTGAAAAAATACAGTTTATACTTTTCTATCAATGTATTGCAGTGCAAAAAAATCTAGAAGAATGATAGTGTACACCCATATACAGTAATTGCACCAAAATGAGCCAATGAATTAGTATTAGTTTTTCTATAAAAGAGCAGTTTATTTACTTGCATTCATAAAACTGATATGGGGCTTTGATCTATGTAGAATTTTTTTAAAAGGGACTTTTTCAAGTTATGATTGATATGTACCTTTAATATTTGTAGCCAAACCACATCATGTTGGCCAGACTATGAATTGTTATGTCTGGGGATGTGATAAGTTTCTCATGCTGGGATGTTTTCAACAGCTCCAAGGGTGCACTAAGGGCACAGCGGCTATTCACTCCCAATGAAAGAATTAACAGTTTCATGAGAAAAACACGCTTTGTGCGAGTTAATACAAAATGTAAAAGGGCTAAAGGGGAAAACTTATTAATGCAACAGGAGATTGGTTGGTGGATTATGGCTCATGAAGGCATAAACCAATTTGGTCCAGTCAATCATTGGTGTAGAGACTGTGGTGGGTGTTTCATCTAGGCAATCTTCCAGAAGAATTGAGCATCAGTTTATATTCATTATATCCTCACCTTATATGGAATAAAGTAGCATAAAGTTACCAGATTTCATGTGCAAAAAGAATTTGGGTTGTTTGCAGATATATGTTCTGCCTCGTATCAAGTATTTTCACACAGTTATGCTGTTTTAATACTCTCCCTTTGCCAAGCTTACTGCAAAGTTTGTCAGTATTCTGTTTGTGTTGTATGAGGCAGTCAAGTACCTTTTGGGACTGTATGTCTTTAATATTGACAAGTATTGTGAGAGATTCTCCTAGCAATCACACTGAAAGGCCTTGAGCTGAAGATGATGACATACACAAAGGGGTGTGGAGGATGCATTGTTTGCTGCTAAACATGAGTTCTCATGTTTGTTCACATGTTTCTCTTTTGTTGCTGTCTGAAGAATGTGTGAAACTAATGATCTAATGCTTCACTTTACAAACCCAGATAGAAGGAAACCTGGTATATACTCCATAAACTAGTAGTAGTCGGATACACTTAAGAACCTTCAGATAATCTGAAAAATAATCATGTGATTATGAACCTCCATTTTGAGGTAATTGTGAATTGTGCATAATCCATTTTGTCAGTCATTTAGAAATGCAATATCTGTGGGGGGAGAAGACCCAGTAGTGCCTTATTTCAGTGTTTATTATTCACTTAATATCCCTTTCTTCTGACTTATAAATCTTAATAATGAATTTGAGGCAAATCCATATTCCTTTCTTTGCTAGAACTCAGACATAGTGTAAACCAATAAAAGGTATTGTGTAAAATAAGCTTTGTTGCTGAATTGTATGATATTATATGAAAGAATAGAAAAGTTTGTATAGACTATACAAAAGAATAGAAAAGTTTGTATAGACTAGGTAGTATAGACTTGAATACATGATTGACATAGATCATGATTAATTGTGTTTCTGAGTGAGCGATGGTAGTATAACCAAGCTAGCTGCTCTTTGTCTTCCCTCCCATAACAACATGATTTATCGTCTCATACTTTCCCAGCATACTTCTTAGTCAGAAAGTGAGCAACATTTTTGCATTGAAAGATGGCCTTTGGCTTGGCTCTTATTCATGCAAGAAATATGCCTGGTTTCCATTCTGCTAAGATTACAACCGCTGGCTTGAATTTCACAAAAATATTGACATCTCAGCTCGGGAGCTTTGCACATAATCCTCCTTTTATGTACGTCCATGATGTAGACCTTGTATCTCATATACTCTCTCACACTTCTCATTCCATCATACTAGGTTCATTAGAAGCACTCAAATTCCATCATGTCTTTACAACAATTCCTTGCACCTCTGAGGGTCTAGACTACTTCTCTGTAGTCACTTGATAGTCAGAAAACTGTTTGCAGATGTTATTGCACTGTTCAAAGGAAAATTTATGGGGAAAAGTGCAACAAAAGAATCGCTCCTTTTAAAATTTCTGCCTGGTCTTACTTTAGAACTGAAATTTGATCCCCTACTCTGGATTTATAAATCATAGAAATTTGTTAGAATTGTTCTGTAGATTACAGGAAAATTTGCCAAATTTTTACAATTCACTACAACCTTGAATTCATACCAACTCATTTGTCAAGGATTTTTTAATGTCATTATTGCTATTAGGTACTTTAGATGAAATGTGGTAACTTATCAACCCTACATTATCATAGGAAGCTCTAGAAATCTTTTCTTTTCGGGAGAGAGGGAGAGGTGGGGGGGGGGGGGGGGGAGGCTGTTCTTTACCATATCTTTCCTCTATTACTTTCATCTATCAAGATACAATCTTACATCCCATTGTGAAGTGCAACATCCATCACCTCATCTTTCCACTTAGTGATGATGAGGGTGAGATGAGAACAGGGTAGGAGTCTTATCACCTAGGAAACAGATGAGATAATCAGAAATTCTGGATAGCGTTCATCACCCTTTCCCATGAAGAAAGAATTCTGGAACAATATAAAAATATTTTAATAATCTGCATTTATATTGTGCCTAATTATACACTGTCTCTTTACAGAGATAGTATTACCTCAGTCATGGGATTCAGGCTTTTCTGCACACAGTCACCTTCTCCTCTCATTTCAGCCAGGTACCTTTTGTAGACAATCATAATGCTGAACAAACGACTGTGACTCTTGCTTTCTGCCGGGTACCCATTTAACAACACCTGGGTGGAGAGGTGCAATGTAGATAAAGTGTCTTGCTGAAGGACAAAAGTGCCATGTGGGAATCGAACCCGCAACCTACAGTCCAACGCTTAAACCACTTGCTCTATGACATATCTACACTATAGCAATTGAGTTGTGTTCATTTGATACTCTCTTGCAGGTAGGTAAGGAATCTGAATGGAACAATAAGTTTTGTACCCTTCTAACTTTGTTAACCCATTCGTGACAGGAATTATTTAAAGCCTAATTTGATCAGCTTTCATTCTTCAAATTGGCAACACCAAAATTTTTCTTTTATTGCTACATTTTTTTAATAAAAAGTCATGTATCTGAAATAAATATAAATTGGCTAAAAGTATGAAGAGAATTCAAAAAGTTGCCAATTTGCAGGAGAAAATAGTGATTTTAAAATTTCCATTGCATTGCCAATTTAAGGATTTTAATGCTTATTTTCATTAAAAAAATTTCAACATCGAACAGAAAATATTGACGCAACCAAAATGGGCACAGTTTGTGTAGAAATTTTTGCTCTTTCTACTCGTGTATTTGGAATGATTTCTAGGGCTCTGCATCAAAGGTTATAAGGCCAAACCACATAATGTGGACCTTCTGTCATGAATGGGTTAATATGATAGGGCCTTTGTAATGAATGAGAAAGTATAGAAACATTTTTTTTTTAATTACTCAACTGATTTTTGCTGAAGTGATGGTGGAAAGTGAATTTCTCAAAATTAGGAGAAAAACACCATTCTGAAATCTTGAAGGGATCAAAAAAGTAACATGAATACCATCATCACAGATATTCATGCTGCATTGATGTTAATCTAAAGTAGATCTCCTTCTTCTATCTCATGTCATTTGTCATACCTGTACTCTTATATCTTAGAAACTATTTCAATCTTTTGTGTTTGAATGTATTGAGACATCCCGATCTAGAAGAAACGTGTTATAGGGTCATCATGTGATTCATTTCAAGGATACATGGATTTAATTCTTGCTCTTTTCTGTGGAATAGGAACTAATATGCAGAACAGGAATGATGCTAAATTTAGTCCCATAGCACTTTAATGGCAGTTTTAATGGAGTTAATCTTGTGATCATGAGCTATTTGTTAAAGAGAATGTTCAGTCATTATAAACTTTGAGAATACAGTCTTGAGTATATTCTGTTAAATGATCTATGGTCAGAGAACGAAAAAAATGTTCCTCAGTTGCGAAGTGCGCAATGATGTAATGAGTGAAAAGCAGTGTAATTCTATATGGTGATTAAATTAATTTTCAATTTCAAAACAGAAATATGATTTCACATACAGTAGTTTAAATTTATGACTACTACTTTGTTCATTTGAAACATCTGTTGTTATTATTATTATTGTTTTATTCAGCAAATCAAAGAATATTTTTAAAAAAGAACATTACAGAGACAGTCACATAATATAATATGAGATGGTTATTCTTTGGAAGTAAGACCTTGAGACCGGAGACCTGTAGCGTGAGAAAATTGACAACTAAGTTTGTCGGAAGAGCTCAAACATTAACCCTGTGATGTTAAGTGAAATATTCCAGTAGGTCTACAGGATTCTTTCTGAATATTGTGTATGGAATAGTCTGATCAAAGGCATATGTAGTAAAATTTGGCATGACATGATGACTGATTATCCAATCCAACAACAAAGAGAAAAATCAATCTTTTTGTATGACTCAGAACTTAGGAATGTTCCTCTGCATGGCCTTTGCCCCTTCTCTTTCTCTCTCTCTCTCTCTCTCTTCTCTCTCTCTCTCTCTTTTTCTCTCTCTCTTCTCTCTCTCTCTTTCTCTCTCTCTTCTCTCTCTTTCTCTCTCTTTCTCTCTCTCTCTCTCTCTCTCTCTCTCTCTCTCTCTCTCTCTCTCTTTGTATGTCTATCTTTCTAGCCCACTTCAAATTTTCAATCTTTTGGGATCCATTCCTATTCCTAGTTGGAAGGAGTAGGCTGGAATCCACCCCCCCCCCCCCCTTCAGTTAGAAATTCAGACAGTTTGTATCGTTGGACAGCCTCTTGTTGGGATTGCTAACTACATTATGTTCATGTCAGTTACTCTATATCATTTTGCATACCAAATTTCAAAGCTGGGAACTAATTTCATGTATTTTGAGATAACCAAACTAAGGTTTTAGTTAGGTTCACATGAATGTGCTTTAATTCTTGTTAATTGTAACTCTGGAAACATAATCTCATTTGCTGGTGGACATTTACACCAGTCATGCCAGTTGTTGGACTTTGTGGCGCTGCTTTAAGTGACAACTCTCCTCCTTACTAGGGTTTGTGATCAGGTAGCAGAGACAGTAGAGATGGCCTAGAGCATCCTCAGACTAATTTATATGCACCTTGTAATAAGATAATGGATGAGCAATAACTGGAAAGCAACAATAAACACCGACCAAATCCGTGGTAAGTGATGGTGGTATTTTGTACCAGTATCTTGGGCAGGATGCATTAGTAGGACAGAGGTGAGAATAGTGTGTCTAGGCATGGTCCATGGTCTAGGAAAGCGAGAAGACACCGAATCAATGTTAATTGCATCTTTGGATTGCTAGATTTCATGGTCTGTTTGGCTCAGTCTTCTCTGTCATCATCCAATCTTTGTGCTCATCTTACATCTCTCCTGGAATGTAAGAAGGTAGGTAGGTTTTATGTCATCTTTCCTTGATGTCCTCATTCTTCTAAACATACCCTGTATGTGCACCAAATTGAGAAAGCTTCATTCTCTTACCCTGTTTTCATGGTATTATTGTGCAGCAATGAAATCAAGCATTTTGTTTTGCAAGTCTGATCCAATTTTACATTGCAATGAAATAAAGTATAGTAGTATGTCATGATGATAGTGTATTTATATCTTTGAGTAATGAAGTTCTTGAGCTTATTGAAACCAACATTTCTACTTGAGTCTCTACAATGAAGCAGTTAACAATTAGCAACACTTGTTGATAGAGCTGTAATTATGTGAGTTGATTATCATTTTTCTCTTTTCTTTCTTAATTGTTATGGAACAGGTTAAATTGAAAAATCATTTGTCTAGAACACATACATGTAGCATTCCAACCATTCGCTCTTGATTGAAATGATCCCATCCTTTCTCGTTGTTCTCATGCATTTTAGAATACCAGTGAAGTAATGAATTTTGACAACATGTTTTATTGATTTCATCAAATTAAATGGGTTATGGTAAACATCTTGCACCAAAGCATATTGTACTATCAACAATGGGTGGAAATAATGAAAATGATTGTTATGTCTGTCACCATGGTAACACTTATTACTGACAAAAGGAGATATGAATGTTCTCTAGACAGAGTCTATATACTCATGCATCAGTCAGTGGATGAATTATTTATCTTCCACGACAAATTGTCAATTTGTGAAGTTCCTTATACCAGGGTCCAAAGTGACAGCAAAGTGCTTTGTAAAGATGATCAGTTAATCATTTCTGGTGCAACCATTGAAGCATATCAAGTCAGGGTTTCCTCATCTTGTGTTAAGATTAATTATACAGAGTGCAGCAGTTGATGTATATGAAAGAAAATGACAACCACACATGAGTGGAGGGAATTAAGCCATTCTCACCATGGAGCATGTAGATACTTGATGTGTACTAAGAGGATGGATAAAGAGATGTAATGAGGAATTGCCATGGAAAGGAATATTGTAGTTAAAATTTCACCAAACAGTAATTTCTGATTTGGTATAGCAGAAACACTTTTTGGCAAGTAAAAATAAAAATGGCAAAAAATATTTTACACTCTGTATTGGAAATATATATATGTATATATATATTTTTAAAGAAAGTAAAGTATGTTTTTAAAGAAAATAAGCCACAGTTGAAATGTTCTTGGTTTGCATCTGAAAGCCATCTCTCTCCTGGAGAGAAGGTGTATAAACCTTGGCAGACATTTATTTTCTAACAAATTGAAACTCCTGAAACTTCTGAATAGTATGAACCATCAGCCATCAAAAGTCATTCAGTACAAGATAAGGATCATAATGACCTCAGGATATATACTTGTATAAATTACCTCTGATATTCATCTCATCTTACTCCTACCCTCAAGAAACAGGTTTACTGCTGACTTATGGGTGTGCCATATCTACTGTCAGATCTACAGTTCTAGGCAATTTACTTGTCAGCATGAATAATTTCAGTTGCAATTGCTGCTTGATTATAATCAATTTCAGATACATGTAGGGTAAGAATATATTTCGTGCCTCCAGCCTCTCAGTGAAGTAGGTGTGTTGGGTAGCCAGCATAAATGTACTTTTTCAAACATCATTTACAACATGTAATAGGCATTGTGGCATATCCATGGTCAGAGTGAAAGGAGTGAGATTAGAATAGTTTCCCTAATATTGCTGGGAAAAAAGGTTGGTCTCATTGGCCCAATTTCATGCTTGATGGTCATTGTCAATAGGATCTGGACTTATAACCAGGTCTTAAGGGATTCCTAAAGATGTTTATGGACCAAATCAGGTGCAACTTGAAACCTCCCAAAGCACCTCATTTGGGTTATAAGACAATTATTTGCCTCCCACTCCTTCCCCTCTTCTCTCTCTCTCTCTTTCTCTCTCTTTCTCTGTGTTTATTCCTTGATCTCTTATCCCTTCTCTCTCTTTCTCTGTGTTTATTCCTTGATCTCTTCTCCCCTCTCTTTCTCTCTCTCTCTTTCTCTCTCTCTCTTTCTCTCTGTTTATTCCTTGATCTCTTATCCCTTCTCTCTCTTTCTCTGTGTTTATTCCTTGATCTCTTATCCCCTCTCTCTTTCTCTCTCTCTCTCTCTCTCTTTCTCTGTGTTTATTCCTTGATCTCTTATCCCCTCTCTCTTTCTCTCTCTCTCTCTTTCTCTCTCTTTCTCTGTGTTTATTCCTTGATCTCTTATCCCTACTCTCTCTTTCTCTGTGTTTATTCCTTGATCTCTTATCCCCTCTCTCTTTCTCTCTCTTTCTCTCTTTCTCTGTGTTTATTCCTTGATCTCTTATCCCTTCTCTCTCTTTCTCTGTGTTTATTCCTTGATCTCTTATCCTCTCTCTCTCTTTCTTTCTCTGTCTCTCTTTCACATTTTCTACTTTATTCTCTTTTGGTGATATCATTTGACCTCAACCTAAACTCCCTTTTTTCAGCTTCATTTTTATTTTCTTGTCCCCTGTGCCTGCTTTGTTTTTAAACTGCTTTTTATAGCTGAAAGTAAAAATATTGATATAACCCTCATTTTCATTTCATTCTCAAAATATGCATGTCAGTCAGCACAAAACAGATGGAGATATGCAGCATTCTTTTCCTGAGGATATTATTTACTGCATTATTGTTATGTGTATTATGTCACTTCTATACGCTTCTGTTTTATATTGTATCTTTGAATATTATGTAAAAACAAATGAATGTGGAAACAAATTGAATTAAGATTGTAATCAAATCTGTTAGAAGTTTACTGACCTGTTGTTAGGTACATTTAATGATTTATCGTACCTTTTATCAAGGTACCATCAAGATCAAGAATATGATTTTGTGCTATATCTTTTTGATATACATCATGGGTAGGATTTCATACTAATTTGCATTTTAATAAAAGATTTCAAAATATTTGGTTGATTTTGGAATAGGAAAATCTCTGTGTTGAAGCAAAACTACTATTTGTTAAATGTTGATATTTAGAATATCCCATTCCATTTAATGAGGAAGTACCATATTATCAAGGGATAGGATAATGGATTAACTTGCTTTATGCAAGCAACTATATTGATAGGTACAACATTTGGGGAAATAAATGAGTAGAGGGAAGATATAGATGATTGATAATATGAACCCCACTTGGTCTTTCATTTCTTATCCCTTGTAAGGAGATTTCTTGAAGAATTAGATGTGAATTGACACAGAAGCTTTTAAATTCTTGCCTCACTTGGAGGTCTCAGCAAGGAACAAAATGGGGCTTCTTCATACCTGTGGGGAGAGTCTTTAGATTCTTGGTTTAATCTGTTGACACAATTACCAAGGTTTAGCTCCTTTGTAAAGGACAAATCAGGGTATAAGACTTACAAGGACTAAATCTAACTGCGGACAAATTAGACAAGTTGTCATCCCCCTTCACATCTTCTTCATGTAATACCTATAGGATATATCACAAACGCTGCTGGGCCAGGGAGGGAATAAAGTCTCTTTTGATTCTCTCTAAAACACCGTTCATCTATATCTAGAGGGTGGTTATACATGTAGATGTGTCAGTGAGTCCTGATAGTGCATGTATTGTACTTACCAGGGGGAGTAACCTAAAAATAATTTTAAAAAAGATATCCACAAGAAAACTTTGTCAAATGCTAAAACCCTTAACAAATATTTATGTTTTCATATTGGCTAATTTGTAATAGATTGTTAAGAGACATGTACATCACATCAGATTCTAGGTAGAGTATGACTGATCCATCATGAAAAGCTGATAATACATGCAATATGATCCTGGTGATAAGGTGATGAGAGTGCTATGACAACCACAACCTCTGCCCCAGTATATCACTCAGTGATATGAAATCTGATGCACTGATAATCCTCCTGGAGTTGTTACACACATACCTGTGGATATCAAATTCAAACAGTCGGCCTAAGTGTGAAGCTTCATGGGATGATCTGCAGAATTGATTTCCATTTATTGGTAATACACCCCCTCAAGGATTGTACCATATCTGTAGTTTTATGTTGATATGTGTGAAATATGACGGCAAGTTGTAAACTGAAAGTTGAATAATACCATTGCATTGGAGGAATATAGCTTTTAGAACTGGTTCATTTCTCACAAAGGATGTGATTTCATCTTGCCCAACCCTCACATGATAGAAAATGGAAAAACGTAATACATGCATGGCTTGTATGAAAAATTCAGTGCTAAGCTTAAACATACGATTTAGTTGGAAATCTCTTTGATATTTTCTATTCAAAAATATGGGGAACCAAGTTTGCGATATTAAAGAAAATTCTTGAAAAGGAGCAGGACCCAAGTTTTATCAACAGCCCAGAAAGGTCAGCGGTGAATTGATTGTTTGTTTTGATTTCTTATTTTGAGCTTCCATTTGTGTCTGTTTGATTATTGATATTGCTTTGGCCATAGGACTAAACAGGTGTGAACTTGTTACTTGTCAAGGTGTTCTATTCCTTAAGATCTTTTTGATCATAACCATAGGACATGAAATAATACCCCCTTAGGGGTGCTTTACTCCTTCCAGTATCCACTGTGATATCTTGATGAAACGAGAAAGGTTAGGACATGGGCGGAAGGCGTCGAGTAGGTAAGAAAAAGGTCAATGTTGCCACCGACTCGAGCATCCATCGCAATTTTAACTTCGGTGCTGAATTTCAAGCGTTGTTGTGCCTCAGTATCTGGGTTCTACCTCATGAACACTGGCAACAAGGTGTAGGTCTTCTGCCTTTATTACCATGCTGATATACTGCTTCCTGTTCATTTCCCATCTTGTCATTATTACTGATCAATTCACCTTGATAATGTCACTTACGTTTGTTTTAAATTTTTTTTTTAATTTGATTAAGTCCTGCCACATGTCATACATTCTGTTGCTATACTATCATAGAAAACATTGGTATAAGGAATGGATATTACATTTGCATAAAAACATCGTACAATTTTAGATTATTATTATATGTGCATAGAAAGATACAAAAGGTGCAGCTCATTTGGAAGCCATGTATGTCCAGGAAAGAAATAATTGAATTTTCAAATCATTTTAGAGTTGGCAAACAACTCTCAATGAAGTAATCTTATTATCCACTAAATGTTGTTTCCATGGAAACTGTCATAGATACACACCTTCTAATAATATTAAGTGTTTTTATTTCTGCACAGGTCAGTGTTAATTGTTTTCATAGCTGTCCAGTACCAAGCAAGACATATTGATTTGATAAGAGTTCTCTTAGACTGTTTTGTTTAGTTAACCATGATATATGTGAAGGTCGGTCATTGTAGAGGTGTTAGGACAAGGACATAAAGCCATGAATAAACATCATTAAGTAGCAACCTCTCATCCTCTATAAGTGCAAAGGTATATGTTTGCCAATGGTTACCTTTATCAAAGATTGTTTCTATGAGGAAAAGGGTAATATTGTGGTGATGGATAGAAACATGACAGTGACACTAATTTGTATAGGATGCCTCCACATTTATAACTTGAACTTCAACATTGTATGCTCTATTTATACTCTTCTTAAGGAAACACAGCTATTCACAATCATTCAGATAGATTTCATCTTTCAAACAACATTTTGACTTGGTAAAGTTTGACTAATCTGACATTGAAAAAATACTCTAGTTTACCAGATTGGATACAATATTCCATTAATGCCTATGGCTGAGGGATGTCAAGATTGTAGGAGAGTAGTAAAGATTGTTCTCTTTGTCCCCATAGCTGTGATGTCAAGTAAGTTTAAACAATCAATACAAATCATATCACGTCACTTACACACTGAAGATATCTAATCAATGATCTCATATATCTTGAGGCCGCTTATGGTCCTGAAGACATGATGGGGGTCTTAACAAAACATGGAAAAACTGATGAATCATGAAATTTATGGAGTCGTTTCTTTCATCATGGGGAGAAAGAGAAGAAGGGAGGTACCTGATCAAGATGGAAGTGGGAATGCCTCAGTGATGCAATCCAAAAATATTTACAGCAAAATGACCAAAAACATATTGAATTAAATGTATAGTAGACTACTGGATGAATATACAAGCAATCAAAAGTCAAGACTGCTTAGACAACACAATTCTGTAGTGTCTAATATTTCATGGAAATTAATCTAGAGATTAGAGAATCATAATGTAAAACATTCCATTACAATACATGAAACTGTTTTTGCCATTTTAGATACCAACAAAAGATTAATGGAAATTAATCAAAAGATTAGAGAATGTAGAACATTCCATTACATGTACTATACTGTTATATATCTTGTTCCCTTTGGCAAACCAGCAAACATACAAAAGGAGGTCACAATGATGGAAAGAAAGCTGTGGTTGGCTATATAATTCATTGCACCACACATTTTGTAGATAAACATTCATATTTGTTGGAAGGAGAGCAGTAGATTCCAGCCAGAGGCATGAGCCGTGGCTTGCATAATTTAACATGGGTGTTCTTTTTATCCTATTCCTATCCCCACCACGTACTACCCCAGTGGGAATTCAAGGAGATTCTTGAGCGTAGATGAGACATGTTTTATTAAAGTAACATGAAGCAAGGAATTTACTTAAACAGGCTACGACTGCTGTGATAATAGCATCTTTAAAACTGAAAGTGATCATACAGTACAAAATGTGCTAGACATGCTAGATGAGTCCTTTCTTTACATCATGCACTATCTCACTCTCTCACACACACCATCACTCCCCCCACACTCACACATGTCAACAACCCCCCCCCCCACACACAACAACAACAACAACAACAACCCTCCCCCCCCCCCCATGTGTTCTTGTCAGAGATAGTACATTAATTGTAATCAAGGGATGATTATCAACAGACACGCTGTTGGCATGTTTAGATCAGTAGTGCATACTCTGAGTGTTTGTTCTTTGATCATATTCCATGTCTGTGGATTGATTCCAGAAGACATTACCATCACTCTGTCAGCATCCATTAGTGGTTCTTTATTGATTCCTCTTTTCCTCTTAGTAGCTCTTTGATACCTCAGACAGACAGTGTATGATTAAGAGCTAATTAAAATCACAAACCAGGTCTAATGCTTACTTACCAGTGTTCCCATTAAAGCTTGTTTGTTTACTAGTTTGTACAAAGGTCAGAGGAGGAATGTTCATTCATTAAGACTCTACTATCTGTCTATCTTCATTTGGAGTCATATCAGTTGCTGATTACAGCCACTGATTAAAGGGATGCATGCACTATCAAGCCTACTCTTTTGTTCAGTTAAATGTGGGAAGTTGCTGTTTGTCTGTATCATTGGTTAGACTTATCATGATAGCAATGGTAATATTTCGCAGTTTTTATACAGGTATAAAACATGCCTAGTGTAGTTTATTCTACACAGCCTTTAATGAGATAAATAGAGGTAATTTCTCTTGTTTTCTATTATTCAGGACTGATTTGTAGTGGAAATGAAATTAATGTTGCTTCTCCTTGTATACCCAAGGGTAGTTTCTTGCATATGATGCTATGAAATCCAACAATATAAATAATGACCTTTTGTAACCTACTCTATTGATTGGTTTCATAGTGGCCTATGTCAACAATCGCCTATGTCAACAATCGCCTATAATTGCGGTTGATGATCATAAATCTAAATTGTCTGGAGCTGTCTCATAAAACTTTTGTCTGGCTGTGAAGGAGGTCAATCCCCTTACACCAAATTTTCATTTTTCTCATACTTATATGTAGTAGAGTGGTTAAAGAATTAAAGAGACTTGAATGAACATGTCTTTCAATCCAGTGGGGTGTGGTATAAGATCCATGGAAAGAAAAAGGTAGGCCTATCTGCACAAGATCTGCATCCTGGTATCAGGTATGGTTGGTATGCAATAACCACAGATTCAACCTCCCAACTTGTGACGTCTCTACCTCTCTCTCTTTTTTTTAGTCCCTTTGCCTTGATCTGCTGTCTTGATCTACTGTCTTGCAACCATTATTCATTACTGTATGATGTAATCATCAGTTGAATTTGATATTTCATTAGGATCAGTACTCTTTGTTTGAGATCATAACTCCATCTTTTCCTTTTGTAAATTTCATTTTATGCCATTTTGCCTCCTCTATTGTGTGTGCTACTTATCCATCATTGCCCTTCCCTTCCTCATTCTATTTTATCTGCTTGGCCCTGTCTGGGAGACCAAACCAAAGAGATTTGTGAAGACCACAGATCCATCTAAGAAGGAGGGTGTTAGTACAGTGTTCTTATGTGGTTAACCTCTATGTAAGCCTACCTCCCGTCTTCTAGTTAGTTCATTCAAACCACAGACTGCAATGTAGAGTGAGGTCTCTTTTGTAATAGATACCAGGATCATCAATTTCATGGTATGGATGCATTGTACCAAAATTATATTTTGCCAAAAGCCTTATTATCATATTTGATATGTGGTAACTGCAGGCTGATTTCTTTGAAAACCGTTTCTAATCGAGGCAGGAATTAATGACATCTAAAATTCAACATCCGATTGGCATATTCCAAGAATGATTTCCTTGAGTAAATAGCCCTACCGTATAATGAGGTACTTCAAATGCATCCTATGACTGTGAACTTCACCTCCTTGAACACACAAACGTCTACACCACATCCCCATACAAACACTGCTAGAAAGGGACTTGAAAAGAGAGTAAATCAATACGAGTCTGCTTTGCTTCTCAAATATGATCATCTCGTCATGATTTCATCATGTGTGTACTTCATGCACGAGTCAAATGTCATAGAATTCAACTGAATTTTTGCCTTATGTTAGACTAGTTATATTGTGGTGTTGGATACAAAATAACGGGAGTTGCATAAATATTCCATTTTTAATGCTATATTGAGCAATAAGTGATTGATGTTGTACCAAGATCTGCTGCTTTCTTTTTTTCTTTCTTTTTTTTTCAAATTTGATATATTTCCTCATATTCTGGTCAGTTAGGGATGAGTATCTGACAGGACTGTTTTGTAGTTTATTAAAAAAATCAAACTACAAAGAAAGGAATGAAGCCCAAACAAGCTTTAAATTTGTTGCAGTAATGTTGAATTTGAGAGACACCCTGTTGTGTTTTCATCCATTTGGGTTCCATTTTAAGGTTTAGTGATAGATAGATTTGAAATACTATCTGCTTGGGAAACTTCAGATCTATCACCAAGTTTAAATCCTTAGCTATGTGAAGGAGGCATAGAGGAGGCATGGAGGAGGAGGAGAACTGTGAAAGAGAAAGGAGGAGGAAGAAGGAGGAAGAAGACGAGCATAGAACTGATCTGGCTCACATATCAAGGTTCACTGATGATCTGAAACCATTCAGTTTTGCTGTTTTACTGTGGATTTCCCAAGTGATATCTCAAAGTGTTCACAAAATACTGCCTCGATTAAGATCACAGAAACAATAAATGGAATTCAATTCCATTAGATCATATTTCTGCTTTGATATATTTAGATCTAAATTCTTACTTGGCATTTGGAATTCCCTTGTGTTCTGTTGGTAAATTTAGTGGTTATTGCTCGAAACAAAACCACTTTATCATGTTTATAGAAATCTTTTGATTTCATGATATTTGCAATATTGAAATACAACCAGAATGCTATTGGGATGATGTTTTCCCACCTGCACTATGGTATAAGTGATACATTTCAACTTTAAACAAAATCTGAATGCAGAAGAATTTATTTATTTTTTAAAATTATTTTTCCTTTCTCAAATCAAAATAAATCTTCTTTTACATTTCAGAACATTGTATCTTTACTTTGTTGCAAACTTAGCTGTTATCAGTGAAAATGATAAGCATCCTGCCACAACCCTTTTTTTCTCTTTTTAGGAACAAAGAAAATGAAGTACACGTACGTATTCATGCAGATAAATCTTGATCATTTCTGGCATGGAACTGCTTTACTCTCTTCAAGAATTATTCCGAGCCTTTTTCTGATTTTGTGTGTGGTAATAGAACATTGTTCCAATCTCCTGTCGTAGATATTACTCTCCTATTTGTGCATCTGTTTAAACGACATAATAGAACCAAAGAACATGGGTAATGTTGTATGTTGCCTTATTATTGGTAGAGTCAGAAGCATGAAGAGAACTCTGAAAAGAAACTTGATTTAATAAATGAGCAGACAAATAAGTTTGGACAGGTTATTCTATTTGTGAGTCTCTTCTGCATGCAAGCAGAATCAAGGTTTTTAAAACAGAACTGGTGTCAAAGTCAATCTTTCTTTCTAGGATATGATATTGTTTCCTTTACATCTGTTTCTTTTGTGTGCATGGGTTGTGATTCTATACCAGGGTCTCTTAGAGTCAATACAGAAGTTGGTCTTGTACTGGAAACAAGTGTAAGGAATGCAAAAATCATCATGACATCAAATATGTCATACCAAAAGACTATTTATATTTTATACATCATACTGAATGCTATAACATTAAGTAAACCTAAGAAATTGCAAGACTATTGAAATAGTAAAATAACATGAAAAATGACATTTGTAGATTTCCTCTGTCTTTGTACAAAATCTCTTAAAAATCCTTTCATCTTTTTAAAAAATAATTCACAGTGGGTTTTTTTGTGAGTAATATGAAAATGATAAATGTTAGATTCTATTAATCTGAATATAATGGATGTTTTGAAGAAAATAAAGACTAAAAACAAAACTGTACATATCTGTTTACCCCATAGAGCTCATACTTGCTCAGCTGTGAGTATTGTAGTCATGCCTATCTATCTGTATTATTGTAATGTAGCGTACAAATGTTTAGGTTTCAAAATACCTACAGGGCAGACATCAGCTTTCACTTTTATTTCATCCTACAGAGTGACGTATGTAAGTATGAAAATATTGCTATATTATGAAAGACAAATCTATCTCTGCTCAGCTGGTGATTGGTATTTTGGAATGTTGGACATGAAAATATAAGAAGGGTAGGCTTGACAGGCACCAACTGTGTGTCATGTCCTGACTTCCAAGCTTGATTCCTGATGCTGATGGATGTTGGTTATTATTCTTATATTGCAGGATGTGGAAGAAAAAAAAAACCACCTTCTGAACTATAAGACATTAATGTTCATTTGTATTTTGACTTATTTGTTTGAATAGATCTTGTTAATGATTTTTTTGTCTAATTTCTAAGCCTATTAATGGAAATAATTGGATGGAGGACTCTGCCATTGGTTGAGGTAAGGTTTGAAATGTTTTGTCATAATTACATATATGTGTGGTAATGAACAGTCTTCATATTTGACTTTTTTTTTTTTTTTTGGACTTTAGAGAATGATTATGGAAGTAGTGATTCATTAGAGCATGTGTTTGGGATAAGTTCTTTGATTACTCTTTTTACATCTGTTATGATCATTGTGGAGTGTGTTCAAGAGTGTGCTATCGGTTTGGGTGCAGTCATCACCAAGTGTTTTTAATTTGTCTGAAAGGCGTCCAATATCTGTGTTTGAAGCAAGGGTGTTTATCTTGCCCATGTCTACATCACCACCTGTAATGGTGATTAGTCAAGTTTGCCTCTCAACAAATAAACAATCATCTAATGTCTTCATGTATTGATAGCAAAAACAGAAATGAAAGGTATGGCAGATTCAGACCTGTTATTGAACATTTTCATTATCAACAATTTATTACATGCAATGAAAAATTGAAAATACAATTGCATTTTAGTTGGAAGTTGCACCTTGCCTAGCAGAAAGATGCAATGAATGTATATAGAGATAAGCTTCAAGAAAAATAACATGTCAATGTTTTGATCATTATGTGACTACATCTTTGGAGTACAATTCTGTTGTATGTGTTAATTAAGATAGAGAAATTAGGGGAATTTGCTTCTCTTCAGCTGTGCAGGCACATGATAAGTTTTCTTGGTCTTGTGAGAGGGATCTCTGAAATACATTCCTCTTCTTCAGCGCTTCTTCTCTTTCTGTCTCTTTGTTTTATCTGTATGTGTGGAGACACTATCTAATAATAAACCACATTTGTATAGCGCGTATCACTTTTCAGTCCCTAAGTACTTCAGAATCTTAGAGTTAAGATAGAAGAAGATAATGGTAAAAAAGACATCATTTAGATCGAATACCAACTTAAATCTGAACTGAAACTACTATTAAAACAGTAAGTCTTCAATCTAGAAAGGATGAAGAATCAGTTTAAAGACATCATAGTCATTGGACAGATTTTACAGTTTAATGTAAATTTGAAGTACTCCCTGAACTTATTGATATGGGTGTGAATGGGGTAAGGGTAAGATGTAGCATGCAATGAGATGGGATTAGTGTCAGTACAGCTGATGATAAAAATAGAATAGTGCAGACATGTCTGTAACTGCTGTCTGACTGCCAAACCTTCCATTTTCCCCTCCCCAAAACCCTCCACTTTTGATCCTCATGTAATGGGTGAATGTGACGAAAATGAACTCAGAATTATATCTCAATCTCTTGGGTAATCCAATTGAAATTTTCATTTTTATAAATTTCTAATTTGTTCAGATAAATGAATAATAGGGGAGACTGAAAGGCAATATGTGAACTTTTGATTAATATTGAATAGACAGGCATAAATGGGGTAAAACAACTTTATACAACAGAGAAAATGTCAATGATTATGGTAAAAATTTGTAGGGTACAACTCCAGCCTCCACCCCCTATAGAAGAAAATATACCCTCTGAATGATAGAGAATAAGGCTATGACATCACAGCCTGATGTAGGTTTTCTCAATTTGATTTGATGTTCACATCGTGATGAAATTCATGTCCCCTCCTATTTTTTTTTTTTGCTTACTAGTTTCTGATATTTCTCAAATCTGTTTTCTGTTGTCTGCTTTATTGAAACCAAGTTGTTTTTTAATTGGAGTTCCCCTTTAAGGATAGGCCAAATGGAGTAAGCTACAAACCACATGTATGGAAACATGGAAAAGACATTACACAAAGTTGCTGAGAAAGATTATCTGGTCATTGAGAAAAAGTTTCTTGATTTTTCTCTCTTCTTTTCAATTGTATCCATCTTTGTATCCTATGAATACCTAGCCACCACTAATTCTGCAGAAATCATCATAGATGCTGCCTTTACATATCTCTTTACCTATATATTAACATCAGACATTGCATAAGTTTCTTTCTCTCTTTCTTGTCTATTTGCAGGTTTTTTAACTTCTAAAACCAACAACACTTATTTTGCCTTCTTCATCATTTTTTTTCTTCATATCTTATTTACCTCGCTATCATCTGTCCATTTCCGCTTGTATCAAGGTTTTCCCTTCATCTTGTTAATAATTCAGGTCTCTCTTTCTTACTTACATCTCAACATCTAAGTGACATGTCTAATTCAATTTTTAGGAGGAAGACACCTTACAGCCTGAAAGCACTGATTCCATTTGTATATTTGATTAGCAATAGCGTTAAGTATGTTGAGTACCTCACAGTGTAACCTGATCAGGGCCATCCGTGTACCTGGTATTTCTGAGGATGTAATATGCACACTCCGATGAAACACACTGATCCTGTCTTTGCATCCCCCCTTCTCCTTCATCAATAATTCAATAAAATGGATGGAATTATACATTCTCTACTGTATTTTTTTCATGCAGGCTATCACCTTATTTATTACTAGGTGAATGTCCTTCCACAACCATGTAAGGAAAGTGAATATTATACCTCTGGCAATACGTCATAGTCTAGGAGGATTATATTTAATTACATACTCTGACATATTGCGGATAAAGGAGGTTTATATTTCCATATCCTGAACTTATGATGTATTTATTTCATGGAGGTCATTCCATATTGCTTTTAAGGTATTGCTTTTTTCATCATATCTTTTATTATCAGCTTCTTTCTCTATATTTAGCAAGTTCACAAATCTTATTTTTATGTTGTAACAACAGTTCTTGGAAATACGATCATCCGTCTTGCAATTTCATTTTGAGGGTAGCCTTTTTTTTATAAGAGATCCATTGGAATATCTTTATCATTTGATTCGTTTTTCGAATTGGCGGATGATGTCAATGTGTTCTGCAAACTCATAACATCTTTGTCAAGAAGATATACCAAGATTCCTTGTTCATAAAGGTCAGATTATCTTTTAATAAAATTTCTTGTCTCCCAATTGGTTTTCTAGAACACTCCAAAATGAGATTTCAACAGGACTTTAATATTTTTCTAACTGACAAAACAGGCCACATGGATTCTGTGTTCTGTCATCAGGTTTCAATTTATGTTCCTCAAAATCAATCGCAGAAATAAAACAAGAATAGGCATTGAGATTTAGTAGAGAGAACTCAGGGCTTATCAGAATTTTATTGATGTGTTTGGAAAGTAAATCCTATTGGTTCTTGTTGAGGAATCATCTAATCTTTTCATTACAGAATCAAATCTAGGTTTTTCCTTTTGAACTGACAAAGAGATCAGTTTCCTTCGTCTCTCCTCTCTCTCTCTCTGATTTTGAAGTAGTTATGTACCAAAGATCACTATGTTTGTGATTTTCTCAGATTTCATCCAGAGCAACTTTAATTGTAATGCACCTGTCAATTGTTTCTCCGGTCCCCGGGTACCCGGGCACTACCGGGGACTTCAGCCCCTCTAAGCTGACAAACCCCGCCGACTTTCCCTCCGACTTCCCCTCCGACTTCCCCGCCGGGCAGGGCATCTTCGGCAGCGAATCACCGACTAAGTCCCAGCCCCCATACCACGGGGGAATTTCTCAAATCGCGGACAAAGTCCCGGCCCCCATACTTTTAATGTCGGGAGAAAGTACCCTTGATAATATAAAATATTTTATAGTAATATGAAAAACAATAGAAGAAATACACTGTAATAACCACTTATTGTCATTTCAATCACAAAGAATGAAAATTAAAATAATGAGAAACAAACAACAAACAAGCCAGGAAATGGAAAGGGTCCGGTATGATCACTGCTGCCACGCTTGACACTCGACATCGGCGTGAGATGAAAAGAATGCTGTAATGAACTGAAGAATATTTGCTAGTACTTTGCATGGTAAATCTCATCAGTATTAATTATCAAAAACATAATTTCTTCTAAACCGTATACCCGTTCGATATATGATAGAGGTACGGTAATAATAATTTAAGGCAAGTGTAGGCCCACCTGACAAATTTAAACCACGAGGCAAGAAATTCCCGGCCCAAATGAACACCATCGAGCCACCGCCGCAACACCGTACATGGTCCCCGCCAGGCCGGGATGTTTGTGCTCGAGCAACCGCTGCAATGTCATACATGGTCCCCGTCCGGCAGGGACTTCTGCCTGCACAACCCCCGACGATACACAGCGAGTACCCCCGTAGTGCCCGTGTACCCAGGGGCTGGAGAAACAATTGACAGGCCCATAAGAAGTAAGAGTGTTATCTAAAATGGGGACATATCGGAATGGTTAAAAAAAAAAACACCACATTTTCTGGGATAATTGACTGTTAGTTTTCAGTCATCATGAATAGGTTTAAAAATCGGTTTTATCTCTCTATTTAGAAGGAATTTTAATTTCTGTTGAAATTTTCCAAAGATGTATCAAGTATAAAATTATGTCCAAGGTCTCTGAATTTCAACATTTTTATGGCCCCATCCCCCCCCCCCCACCTGCATACACCTAAAGAAATGCATGCAAATCAAGAATGCATGTAAAAATTCATAATCCTTATCACCGTAGTCATAGTTATATTGGTGACTATATGATATTCTCAGTGATACAATGTTTCTAGTAGTGCTTGATATCACCATGGAGGTACTATTTAACATTAAATAGCACATCCATTATCATCAAGGCCCCTGTGAATTATCCATTCTCCCATCATACAAACATGGAAGTACATGGTCTTCAATTCATCTAGTTTGTAGTGGTAGGGTCACTTCAGTAGACATTATCACAGTTATTGATTCTAATTTTCAGGTTGACGGATTAATAAGCATAACATTAATGTTGACATATTGGTCAGAACTGTACATTAAAGATCTCTATATGTTTATGCTTCCTGTGCATCACGTTGTCATTTTTTCACTTGCTGACATGTCAGTAGGCAGACCCAGTTGTCCAATAAGGGATATGCAATAACTGTAGTAAATGGAGCATCAAATGACATTGCAAGCAGGGATATTGTTTAGTCAAATAACCCCCAAAGTCATTTGAGCAGTATTCTCAGAGTAAATCTACATGTTCATAGCAGACCTTTTGGTATGCTGCCTTGTTTCTCCTGAATTCATGTATATGCTGGTGTTGGAAGAGATTCTTGTATTCTTAAGAAAAACAACATTAGCATATCCCAAACAGTATGGAGCTGAAAGTTGTAAAGCGGATGTCATTTATTTAGAGTTTGGTGTGGCAGTGATAGCAGTTCAAGTTATCTCATTGTCTGATTTGGTATTTCATTTGACTGCTTTTACTCTTTTTGTCAGTGTTAATATTGATACCTAACTAATATTTATATTATTTTTTTGTGTGAAAAGAGATCAATTATCTGTAAGTATGAAGTAGGCCAGTAGGACATCATTCCCTAGTGTTCATACAACTGTGTAAACATATAGACATCAGAAATGAGTGCCATTAGTTACCGTTCACTTCGTTTTTTTTAAAATTCAAATTTATGTTTCAGTGATGCATGAAATTGTAGGACACTATTAACTAAGCTAACCTCTCTAACAAACTTCCTGATGACATGAAGTGATAAATGTATCTCTCATCTGCGTCATTGTACCAACTGGAGTGAAATAAATGAAGATCCCTCTACCAAATTACCCTTGAAAAACTTTCGAAGCTGAAGAATAATCAGTTAGGATTGCTAGTCTTACCTTTAAGAATATCAGACCCATTATACTTTCAGATGGCTGCTAAGAATAATTCAAATTGTTACTTCTAGAGTAGATTCATTTTATAATCATCATGCTTTAATGCAAGTCTGTTGCAGAGGGTAATCTCAGCAGTTTTTTTGAAATGTCATTACGTAAGAAATTTCGTTTAGTTTAGAAAATATTGAAAATACTATTCTAGCTCAAGAAACAGCTCTTTTATTCAATTTTAAATCAGGTAACTCCTTTTCTTGTTGATCTCTTGCTATGATGGAAGAAAATCAGGGGTTGTGTCCTATAGCACAATCCCTAATAAAATGAAGTACAGGTGGGAATTTGTAGACGTTGCAAACGAGGCTATGCCTGGATGATACTGCATCACTGACAGTTGAGATACCCTGGAGTCTGGTAATCGAGATACCAGTTTCAGTTTTTCAATTAGAGTCTAACCTTGAGGTAACATGAGGAACATTGGGTATGACTCATCATGCCTGATTGAGTCTTACAGAAATGATACTACCATTAACATTGGCTGCAAGGACATTTTTTGTGATAATGTGGAGCGAAGCTGTGCTTTCCTTCCAGCAATTTATTTGTACAGTGTAAATATTGTGTAATAAAAATTTTTGAAACCTGTAAACTTTTATATGATCTTTTGTTGACTTTTTTTCATTAGAGAAGTAGTTTAATTGTTGATCAAAGGCTCCAAGTCAAGGGTTTCATAACTTCAATTTAAAATTTAATAATTAGAATACTAGCTATTAACCTCCTCCCCCCCCCCCTTCTCTCTCTCTGCTTACAAATTGCATAATCTGCATTAAATTGTACAGGTACCTGTGCCTACTTTTTTCATTTAGAAGTTCTATTGAAACCACAATTCTTCAAGATTGCCAGCATATTGAATATGCCAGTATCTCTTTTCTCATTATCTTTCTCTTGATCTCTTTTTATCTCTCTCTTAATCTTTTTTTTTTATCTCTCTCTTGATCTCATTTCTTTACATTTTATCATGGAAGTCAGCTCTCATTATATTCATATTTATTTTATTTTATGTCTCACCTCAGAGGTTTAGAAAGAAGGATATTGACATTCATAATATTCTCACTGTAACTCTCTTTGATATGCCGCTGCATGATTAATATTTTGAGTGAACACATGATAGCATTTCCAGCCAGTCAGCTACCTGTTGTCTCTCACAGACACACACTCAGAGCAAACACACAATGCAATGAAACACAATAGAATGATACAAAAAAAGATCGGTCTGCTGGTCTGCCTGCCTGCCTGACTGGCTTCCTGCCTCAGCGGTCTCTTCTGCGCTGGTGTGGTGTGGGGCTGCTGAACTTTAATCATTCAGTCATAGGAGTTTGTACCAACAGGTCACGCCAAACCAGAGTCTCTCTCTCTCTCCCCCATATCTACCTGGCGTGTAGGAATTCATTCTCTTCTTCACGCTGACTGACTGTCAAGTTATTTGATCTATCTGTTATACCATTGCTCTTTCAGTGTGCTTATAGGATATCAGGGCTTTATTGGGGATTGTCTATTTTGTGCTGTCAATATTGAGAGATACATAATTGATTGATTGGATTGTTATCAGACTGGGAGCTAATCTACTTCAATTTGAGTGAGTATAGTTATTCTTTCTCTGTAGAATGCCACTCATCATTTATTCTTATCAAAGTGCTTGGTATAAATCCCCTTATTCATTGTGCCCCATCGTGGCAGTAGATCATGATGTTTAACTATTTTAATTCATCACATACTAATAAAAATTGTATTTGCGTAAGGAACTTTTGGTGTTTGCTAAGCCATGGGTGAACTACGGTGTGTATCTTTGCCTTCAGATATTTTTTTTTTATTACATGTTTTAAAATTGCACAAATAAAACTATGCCCATATTTTATTACAGTCTACTTGTCTAGGTCAATATATGGTACAGTCATGACATTCACATATAGTCAAAATCAACTCTTTAAGGTACAGACCAAAAATGTTGAGATGAAGAAGAATAGAGTCATGTGACTCCTACCTGCAAATGAAAAGTGAAGACTATTGAGAAGGGAGAAAAATGAATATGCAAATGAAAAGCCTCTTCATTTTCTGTGATGAATATGGTTAGAATCCGTTCATAGTGTTTTAATTGAAGTAATGACTGATTGGTGTCTGTCCATGTATCTAATTGCATCCAGCTGGAAGGACTCAGTAGAAGTACCAGTAAGTAATTTGTAAGCTAGCCATTCTCAATGATGTATTAGTTGTCAGTACATTGTAAGAAGAGGATTTGATGAAAACTATCCTCCTGCGTCCATGATAGATGTGTTGAGATCTTCATTTAGATCAGCCCAGTTAACTATCCTGTCAAGAGATTAAATACCGCAACTCAATAACAGGATTAATGGCAGTCTATTATAGAACAGTCAAGAGGGATGCAATTTGCACCAGAATTTCAATCATAGTAGGTTTCTTATAATGTCATTAAGCATTTATGCAGTATATTTCTCATACCTAATGATAGAGCAGTGACCTTTTTTATCAGGTTCATGACTTCATTATATTTTGGTTAAGAAATGGGTGTGCTTTTATCCCAAACTAGTGAATTAAGATGATATGAATATCCATTTGGGAAGAGGCAGTAGCAGTAAAACTGCCAGTGCAAGTAAATATGTTGTTACTTTCCATGCCATTATCTTAAACTCCTTTTTTTTTACTTCATCGTTCAGTGATATTGTATTTTGAAAACATGAAGGCTCATATTAACCAAAAATGTTTATCAGTTCTTTATAGAATTTGAACTTCATGTTTAATGTTGTAATGTGTTTATATTGCCTACTTTTAAATATCTTTATCCTTACTTAAATACAGTGGAGCTAGAAACAGGCTTTTTATTTTCCTTAATTCAGTTGTACAATCCTTATAAAAGTTATTTCCATTCCTTTGAATGTTGATTTATTTTCTTATTATTTATATCCTACCTCAGATGTAGGTCGGCACCTCAACTTGAGGCCATCTAATCTATAATGAATTCTGACTCTGTTCTTCAGACAAAACCTCATGGCACCCTTAGACGATAATGTGTATTGATGTTTCAATCCAAAGATAAAAATTCTTTTATTTTGTGGTGTATTGTGAAGCCTGAGTTTGTGTAGACAACCTCTTTTCAATACTAAAGTATTGATGTTTCTATTGAAAGAAAGAATTATGTCCAAACCGAGAGGAGAAACCAGTTTGTATAGAGCATTCAAACGTACATTAGTAGAAACGAGACAGCATGCTATGTTTGTGTATTCTGTTATGATGGATCACATGAATAACATTGGAATCAATAATGTCCTCTCTTTCTATTTTTACAACAAACAGCATGCTCTCATGATCTCCCACAGTTACATGCATAGCTCTCAAATGCTGATAAGAAAAGAGAAATAATATTTTGTCTCATTCTTTGAAAGTTTGAAAGTGAGATCTCATGGGATAAGAAGATACTTAGGATAAGCCTTGAGGCAATTACCAGTCATTCTTTACATCAGAAATATCCCTTGCTTTCTTTGTGTTCACCAAGAATTCATTGTTAACTAAGCTTGCTTGGTTTTCTGGAAAGCCTCGTCTCTGGCACTTCAAATGAACTGTTATGAGGAGTTGTTTACCAAATTGAAGAAGGAGGATTCTTTTGTGTACACCTTGTCCCAGACTCTTGAGGAGATGAATAGTTCAACAAGTTAGCTCAAATAATCAATAAGACTTGAAAATTGGTTTTGATGGGATGTCACTTTAAGAAAGACCCACTTTAAAACATTGACAAGATGACTAATACATCAAACTGGTTTTGGATGTTCAATATTACAAGATAACAGAATATCTTGATTTAAGACAGCATCAGTGGATTGGAGTTGGTGTTGATGGTTTATTTGGATGTCTGATTAAGGATTTACTAATATATGTTTTCTTTGTCTAATACAGTTTGATGATCTTTGGACTGTAGGTCAGACTTGTAGTCACTTCACATTTACAAGCATGATGTCCCACTATTTTTTTTAAATTTTAATTTGATTTGAAGCATGTAACCTTTTTTAGATGCAAGTGTTACATGTAATTGTCCATGTTAGGCTATTCTCTATAATTGTACCCCATGTCGTGTCCCAGAGTATTGACCATTATTTTATTAGATACTTGTAATTCTTTCTCCCCTGAAAGCTAGTTTGTGTTAGAAACACATTAAGTTTCTTTGACACCAAGTTCGCAAACAAATATCATATATGAACTTTCAAGGAAGTTGAATATTATTTTATTTATATACTACTGGGTATACATTTTATTTGTCTAAAACCCTACAATGCATATACATGTAACTGTTTGTACTCTGGAAAAAAAAAGAAGTAGCCATTCCAGGTTCATATGCAAGGTACAACATCTTGATTCCTATACTGCCCGCAGTATAGGAAGGGTTGAAGAAAGAAATGCAATGGTCATCAATTCTTGAACATTTGTACTTTCTTGACAGTTCATATCAAATAAAACATCATAATTGGGTGCTTGTTATCACTTTGACATTATAACCAAGCATATATCATGTTGTCAACACTTCCAAATGCCCCAAACACATCTCATTACAGAGTGGGTTAGCTATACATGAAGTCTGTGCAGGGAAAAAAGCTAATTTGTTGAAGCTATGTAATTGGCTGTTGCTTACCTTAAATGAATGGGTTAGAAAATGTGTAACTTCCAAGAAAATTGAGAAAATGTGAAATTTCATGTACAAAGTGAATGGAGACCTGCTTACATATTATGTCATCAGTGTTGCCAATTTGCAGAGCCGAGAGTAGATGACTAGAAAATGTAAATGAGTGTAATTTTCTTATTATTTGACCGATTTTGCTCATTTCTTTTTTAAAATGCTGTTCAAATTTATCTCCTTGTATTGAAACAGTGAAACTTCTAGGGTGGACCTACCCTTTAAAGATATGAATAACATCTTTTTAATCAATTTTCTTGTCTGGTTTTGTTTTCTTTCTGTAAGGTAAGACAAAGAGTGTTAAAGGTGTATTCAGTACGATAAAAGGAGGAACTGAGAAAGAGTGTGACACATTTTTTCCTACTTTCTTTTTCATCATTTTTACCATAGCACATCAGTTTTATATTTCTGTAATAATAGTCCACTTCATGTGATCAAAGTGCTATATTTAATGGCAAATAAGGATCGTTTTAGGTCTAATAAGTACAGCACTGAATACCCACTGAGTATCTGAGGGATGGATTGGTTGGTGAAATTGAAACTTTGAGTGCTGTATTCTGGGCATCATCCATGCCAATCTCAAGAGGGCTAGATACATAAAGGTCAGTGGTATTGGGTTAGACGTATAATGACCCACTTCACAACCAAGGCTCTGTCTGCTCAATACTCACTGTCTTGATATGGTTTGACATCACAGTCTGGCTTGAGATTGATATGAACTTTGAAGACTTTATTGTGTTTATAGGAATAATGGAAAGTAGCAATATTGAAATAGAGACATCCTAGCTATAGAAACTAACTTGATAGACATTTAGGTTGCGAATCATTGGAAATATATTGGCAGGATCTTCTCAGATAGCAGTTTGAATATAAAGGTGAATTATTTCTAAAAAGTATTATCCATCAGTTCATAGGGGTATCTAACTATCTATAGAGTTAAAGTGTTATTTTCACCTTTTTTCTTCTTCTTTTCAGAATATGGGGAAGGAGGTGTAGTGTTTAATAGGAAACAGGGCACCATAGCATGTTTTGGTTTGGGGATTTTTTTAATATTAAAAAAAGAAAAGAAAATACTCTTGCAGTCTTGGCAGTTTTGAAGGTAAATGATACTGTGGGTAATACTGGATTAATGTGACAAGTATTATCACAAGTGGACACTCCTACCAGATAAGTATATATGTGGGACAAGGACAGCAGGAGCTCAGTTTACTTTGAGAGAATAAAAGCATCCTGTTGATAAGAGATGTTGCTTGGTCTCAGATGTCAGTTGATATCTCTCTCTCACCACTCCTTGTTCTCCTTTAAACTTGAACTTTTATTGAGTAGTCACAAACCAGAGTACCTAGTGCCTGCTTCTGTCTGAAAAGAGATATGTGATATTACCCCCAAACCTCATGGCTTTCTTAAAGTTCATATGCCAGCATTGCATTATTTCTTACAAGGTATCGCATTGGAAATAATTAGTATTTATTTGTGACTGATCTAACTGCAAGAGTGAAATGATTTGTTGGCTTTCTAGTAAGCAAGTATTTATTTTTACTTTTCAATTTTGAATGCTTTGATTAAATGTTAATAAAGAATTCAAGCTAAAGAAGGCAGATTTGCTTGTAAATTTCCCTGCAGTTTGACTTAATATATGGCAGACTAGGTTAAGCTAAAGGTGTAGAGAATGATTCATACAAACAATATTTCATGTCATGGCTCATTTCATATCCATTGGAATGTAAGGGTATAGAAATGAAGGGAAATCCCAGGGTTTGGGGGTATTCCATGCCACTGCAGCCCATTGGAGCACATCAGGTGACAACTTGAACCCCCCACTTCTACAGCCCAGACCAGCAGAACTATAGGCTCCTGGTTTTAGTCAAGTATTCATTTAAATTCAGAAGCAAACTGGAAAGTTTTGTCCAGAGATGGTACTTTTGACAAACTAACTTTGATAGAGCCTACTAACCAACCATGAAGTTTGCACTCTAGATAACCTTTGTTCTAGTTATAGCCAGGTTAATGTTGGTTACAATTATTGAAATTGACCCCTTGTTTGAAACCCCTTCTAAGTACTCCCACTACTGTGATTTTGTGAAGATTTGTGGAACACTGAAGATATTATTGTCAATAATCTTCATAAGGAAGCAAAGGATGTTGCCAGTTTCTCCCATTGCAGACGGCCTCTTCTCCAAACGATTAATTAAATCTCACGGGTCATCTACTGAGGCCTTGACTTCACTTTTCTTGAGGAATTCAGCTGGGTTTACCCAACAATATGCTTTTTTCCCCTACTGTTACCAGCCATTCCCCTAGTGGACTTCCGCTGGAGAAGAGATGCAGCTAGAAAGGATAAGATGAAAAGTGGCTTTTGGGAGTGATTTCAGAAATTCTTTAACCAGGCACTAAAGGTCAGTTGTACACTAGGGTACATTAAGGATGTGCTATCAATAAGCCAGTGAGGTGTGATCCATTAATCACATTACCCAAGAAATTAAAACCTTGTTAAGTGTGAGTCATTGTTGAATGTGTAGAGTATATAACAGCAGCTGAGTTCAAGGTCTATGCTTGCGGGTGGTCACCTACTGTCTGGGGTCTAGGTAATCTTGTTTCCCTCCTTGTCTGGCTGGGGTTCAGGGTGTGCTCACATCTGGTGGGTGTGTTGCTTGCTCTCTTTTACTTTCACATAGTGTACTCAATATTCCTGAGTCAATATTTTAGTACAGATTCCTTGTTTGCACTGTAAACTTTCCAGAGTAATGGGGTGGAGTAAGAATCTTCTAATGTTATAGTTGGTATCAATCTTCCCGATTTTCAAATTTTTTCAGCACTTCAAGAGATGTGATCTTTGCCATGGGATAAATCATGAGATTATTGAACTGGACCACAATCTTAAAGTTATTTGTTCATTTTATTCTATTTTAATTAATCAATTGCTTAATTGATTTCAAAGAGAAATTCTCTCTGACGGCCATTTAATTATGATAAAATGCTGACAAATGAAGGGCTCATCTTGTCTCATTCGCTGCTTTTCCATGAAGTTGGAAGTGACTGTCACCCTTCTAGTGAGGAGCTTTCAAGAGGCAATGTCACTGTGATGAAACTTTTCAATTTCATCAAGTCCTTCAGGGAGACGTGAGACATTATTAGACTCTGCTGATTGATTCTTGTGACAGCCAGACATTAATTAATTTATTTTGTGTAGTGAAAGAAACAGAACATTGCAGAAGTCTCTATTCCAAAACATCCCTTGCCGTGTTCAACCAATTTCACCCAAAGGTGAATACAATTTTTCTTTATCCAATGATTCTTCATCAAAAGATGACAGCTATTGAACTAACTTTTCAAAACAAATGTCCTTGCCTTTTTTAAAAATAATTTAAGTTTTTACTTTCTTCTGTGGGCTTCTTGTACCATTCAGAGTACTGCACAATTTGCTCATTAGGTGGAAAAAAGGAATAGGGAATAGAAATTCTGAAATCAGTCACAAAGAATATAGTAATGGATATTAGCAAAGTTACCTCAAGACTAATTTGCAAGTTTGTTTTTTTTTTCCAGTTGGTTTTGATATTGACATCTTGCACAGACTGAGAAAAGGTTAGATGAATAGGTTTCATGTAACCCGAGTAAGATGGGTTGTACAGTCTGCTGAAGATATAATGAGCTTCACACATTTCGTTTTAATTGTTGTCTGGTATGAACAGTTGTTGGGCTAGGACATCCAAATCAATTTGAAGCTGGACTGTAATTACTTGGTATCTACCTCAGAATCTGGCGGCTGTCTGTTCTCCCATCTATCTGTCCATCTATACAGGATGCTTTAAGAGAAAGGATGATTGGAAGATATAATGACCTCATAGGGGTGCTAGAATCAATTTTGCACCCATAACCACAGTCCATTCATGCCACCATTTAATGATAATCATTTATTAGAATATTGGTTGAGTCTGATAATAGAACTTAATTGGAATGCTTTGAGCCATCTGCATTATGGAGGAGAAGGTGGCAGGAATGATTGTGGAAACTGATGAGTTTGTTGCAGAACCTAATAAGGCCGCGTTCAAGCGACCATTTTTTACCCTAGAATCACGGTTTTGAAAGACGTTTAGTTTAAAACACGGTTGCGTTCAATCGATTTTTCGCAGATCGTAAAAATAAACGTCTTTCAAAACGCAAACATGAAACGCTGAAAAAGGTGCGTTTTGAATCATGATTCTGCAAAACCACGGTCGCTAAAAGTCGATTGAACGCAACGGAGATCTCAATCATGATTCTATGACGTCATTATCGTTCTCTTTTCCGGTTCCGGCGCAAAACCGCGCGCTGCATGAAGATCGTGCATGCATATGCAGCGTAATTGTAATACTTTGACTTTGCTGCTGCATGTGCATGATATGCATGCTATAGCTATAGTTTCGACGATCGCCGTACGTTTTGAGTACAAATACGAGTACGACCTGAGATCCTTGCATAACTTGAAATATTAATATTGCAATTTTACTACTGTTTTATGCTGGAATAAAATCTTGTAGCTAAAGAGGTCTAGTTATGGCTGCTTCTACCAGTGCTGCCACTGCGTGTGTCAGCAAAGGTACAAATTGGACTGACGAAGAGCTGAGAGTATTACTAGTTTTGTGGGCAGAGCCCGAATCGCAGGAGGCGCTGAATGGTATCCACAGGAATAAGAACTTCTATGAGAAACTGGCCGAACGTCTATCCCGAGAAGGGTTTAATAGGAGGACAAGTCATTCATGTCGGGATAAAGTGAATAGAGTGAGGGCTCAGTATCGAGCCCTTGTGGACAAAAGAAAGCTCTCAGGTCAGGGGAGGGAGGACGACGAACCCTTCTGGTTCAAAATCGTCGACGATGTTCTGAACAAGAACCCGAGCACAACTCCTGTTGCCTGCCTGGACTCTGGGGCCGGGGACGGGGAAGCAGCCGCAGATTATGTACAGACTGAAACAGAAAGTGACGACGAGGAGGTATTCATGGCTAAAGAAGACACGGTTGAAGAAGGTTAGAAAAACTTATAGATCTAAGATCATTATAGCCTAGGGTCTACAAAAATGAAAAAAAAGAATAAATGGAAGATTAATTTAAAAAGCACATCCTTTCCCCAACATACTTGGCCAGCACTGCTGCAGTTCAGTGTTGTGACAGCGTAAAAAAAGCATAACATATTCCAATAGTAGGACTGTTTCATAAATAAAATAGCACTTCGCAGAAGGTCATGTTCTAGATATCTTGATAATATAGATTTTCTTATTCAGCCTGAGGTTGAATGTTTATTTCTAGGAAACAAATTGGCAAGACTTCCTTTAGCAACAGCCGCCCAAAATGCAAGGTGTGCTTTATTCCGTTAGCAAGTTTGGGTGGCTGTCACTAAAGGAAGTCTTTCCAACAAATTTTAGCCTAATTTTGCTTCAGTTTTTTAAAAATCACAAACATGATGTATCAAATTTATTAATTGTAACTTAAGCTTCAGTCACACCAGACGTCAAAACCCTTTATGTAATTTCAGCCTCGATATCCATGGCACTTGCGCCCGCCCCCATGCATGCTACTGCTTAGTAGTAGACCCTATGCAGTGGCAGATCCAGGAATTTGAAATGGGGGTGGCGCCAGTAACGAGGATCGAGCGGAGCGACCGATCGAGGTAGGGTGTATCCCCCCTTCCCATCACAGTTAGGACTTCTTCAGGATATGTTTGAAAGTCGCATTTTAAGAGAACTTTTTAGAGGAAAAGCTCTAACTTAACCATTGTCTGTGAATAAATGACATGAAAGCAGAGGGAGAGTTGGGTCTGCATAATGCCTGTAGTACACCCGTGAATCATCAGATGAACAGTACCTGAACTTTCTTAAATCTTTTAGCCTCTGTACCACTCTAATCAATCACCTTTATCAAAATAAAATCTTGAAGTAAAGAGAGGGGCACGTTTACAAAAAAAATTGTCTGTTACTTTAATAAAAAGTTATGAAAAGTTTGTGTCATATTGAAGGTGAGGAGAAGGGTAAAAAAAAAATCACACTACGCAAGAATCATGGAGGGGGCGCGCACCCTTGGCGCCCCTGCCTGGATCCACTGCTGCCCTATTGGACCTCTTACAGCACTGAACTTCTGAAGCCTTGAGGTGACTCAAATATGGAGTCATAATCCACGGCATTCACAGTGACACAGATGTACACTCAATGATGAAGTTGACAATTGATTATTATGGTTATTTTAATTCTTGGAAGTCCGCTGCCGCTGATATTGCAGCTCTATGTATGGATGGTTTCTTGAGTCACTCCTGCTCTAACACCAATTGTTAACTATGTTCTAGGTGCTAGTTATCTAGTAAGATGCAGTGGTATCATAGATCTTGTGTTATCCATTCTAAAGTCAATTTTTATGCCTCCAACCACTGTAGGTGGTTGCCGGAGGCATTATGTTTTTTTGCATTACAGTAAAATTCAATACATGTAAGTGGCCTACATGTATGTTTGATTAAGAATTCTTATTCATTCTGAAGTAACAGCTGATTGATTCTCCTAAAGTGAATATTCGCACACAAAGCAGTTATTTTCTTTCCCTCTTTTTCAGATGGAGTCCACCAAAATGACTCACAATTATTTGAGGATTCTACAGCTGATGGATCCTTTGATGATGATACTTTGAGCACTCAGAGTAATGGTGAGTAGAATTCTAACAAAGTAGCATGTTTATATAGGAAACACTTTACATGACAGATAATTGACTGTGCACGTATTTTGTTCCAGTTTCCAGGTGATAATTATCTTTAAGGATCTTTCAGTTTGAACAGATTCATTTCATGGTAAAACTTGGACGTAGTTATGGTAGTACACAAATTTACCAGTTATACTTCAACAAAATTTTAAATTTAATTTCATTTGTCATCCCTATTCCTGCATGATTTGAATGCAGTATCACCATGATTTTACATCCTCTCTTGCATTGCCCGTGCATAATGCTTTCATGCAAAAACATAGTGAGAAACATGTAGTGTAGGAAGAAAATCAAGTGATGCATGTGTTACTTTTCTTTAATTAACCTGCCAATGTTTCTTTTGTTTCAGTTACCGCAGGTCGAACTGATTTGGACACAGCTGATACGGATGAACAAGATGTGATGCCTCAAGAAGGTGATTTGATGTGGGGAGCACATGTGTATTGTATGGGGATGTGCTGCTATGAGAACCCCCTTTTTGAGTTTCTGATCATCGCTCTCAAGATATGCAAAGTTCTATAAACTGTTGATCTAAAATGAAAACCGCTTATTTTTGTAGACTTTTCTGTCACCTCTTCCCCAGCGCGCCCATTTCCCAAGCTCTTGTGCACAGAAAATGCCATTTACAAGATACTCAGCATGCACTGTTCCCTTGCTCTTGCATACGTAAGTCCACTTAAACTTGTATGTGATACTGCTTCATGCGTGCGTTAAAAGATCATCTAGCTCCATACATGTAGTCTCATTCCTTGGACCCTGTTTTGGGTTTGTTTGTTTGTTTTGTTTTGTTTTGCTAAGCTGCTCAGTACTGCTGTTCCTTACACTCTGATTTGGGAATTGGCTGCAGCACATCCATGTCAAGGTGAAGTCCCCCCCCCCTCCTTTTTTGGCCAATAACTGTTCTTTAGCTGCTACCCCCCCCCCCTTACTGCAACAAAGCATAAGAATTCATAATGATATTCACTCAATTGTTACTATCAAACTCGTGTACATTTTCCCTCAAAGACAAGTGCACAATAAGAAAGCACAAGAAAACAAAATCATGTGGACACAAGTGAGTGAATTTGCAATTTTGCATTCTCAGACCAAAACCTATAGTTTTTAAAACATTTTTGATGTAATCGTTTTCTGATTTATATGTTTGAATTAAGTAACTTTTTTTTTGCATTATACCTGTAATGACTAATAATTTTTACAGCTCCAATAGTTGCAGTGTCAGTTTACAATTTTCCCTCAATATTCAAATTTTCATTGGAAGAAGTTTAGGCATTTCAATGTCAATCCAAAATGTATGGTGTTTCACAGAGATCCAAAATAATGAAATGTTGATTCTCTTTAGTGAAATTGCCATTTTCACTTTCGCATGTATTTAGATATTGAATTTTCTAATTAAAATATATGTAATAAATTTTTCTTTTCAGATAAGAAAGGCAAAGGGAAGAAGAAGGCTCCCAAAAGAAAGGCAGAGAAAGTCACAGGGGCATCAAAGCTTGTTGAGGCCATGAATACATCAAACAAAGAAATGAAAAAAGACTTTCAAGAGATGGAACAAAGACAAAGGGAAGCCGACGAGGAGCTTATGGAGAGAGAATGGCAAAGGAGGATGGGAGTAGAAGATCAGAGGAGGAGAGAGGACATAGAACATGCCAGGCAGCAGCAGAGAGAAGATAGAGACTTTAAACTCGCTTTAATGACCATGATGGAAAGACAAACCAACTTATTGGCAAGAATGATAGGTGATGTCCCACCACAGTCATTCAGTGCACCACCACATGTTGGAATGTATAATATGCAGGCCCAGCACCCCCCGCATCACCCACGTCATTCACAGCAGGCGCATCATTTCCAGCAGTCACATCATTTCCAACAGCCTCATCAGTCCCAACAGCCTCATCAGTCCCAACAGTCTCAGCAGCCCCAACAGTCTCAGCAGCCCCAACAGTCTCAGCAGCCACAACAGCCTCAGCAGACACAGCAGCTCCGACAGCCTCAGCAGACACAGAGGGAGGACAGAGAATACATGCAACTTTAGCTTGTTTTCACACATTTTGTTATGTGCACCATTATGTTTGTTTTTCATCTTCACAGGGTACCATCTACATACAGTCCAAACTGCAAAGTATGCCATAGTAGTACTGGTAGGTTCTTAAATATAGTGACCATGAACAGGTATCAGTGTTTGGTTGTAAGTGTGTTGTAGTTTAGAAACATCATTTGTTGCCATTTTGTTTACTGTATATAATTTTAGGTATGTCACTTAATATATATGTTTGTGTTTTTTTCATAGCATTTTATGTCATAAATCTTTCCTTTTGTGTGACATTAGCAGTCAGGAAGCACAGTGGATGGTTGGAGTAACAAGACACAGCTGCCAATGTTGATATACTGTTTTGTTTTTTTTTTCTTTCTGGCTTCATCATAATTTTTTACCTCAATAATCTCCCACCAATCAATTCAACAGAGTTGACTGGCTTGCAATGGTTGCATGTGTCACAAGCATTTATTATAACACTTAACCAGCAGCAACATGATATTTGAGTCATAATTAAGTGTAGGAGGAGGAGGAGGAGGAGGAGGAGGAGGAGTATTAGTAGTAGTTAGTAGTAGTAGAAAAAAAGTTCAGAACATTATTTGTTTAGTGTTGGGGAAATTGCCAAAGGCTCAAAGAAGTTTTTTTTTGTGCAATGGAAAGTCGTACACTGATCCGTTTACATTTTTGTCTACAGTTCTGTTCTCAAAACGGAAAGTACCCAGTGCACATGCTTCCCCTGTTGTGATTGGTTTAAGATGTATTTTGGTTTCTCATGTTTGCAGGTGGTGCCAAATGTTGTGTCTTTCAGACTACATTTTTGCTTATTTGATGTTGTTTGTTTGGTCATATCAAAAAGTGATTAACGCTTATATTTTATTTGACAATGTAGGAGGTTATTGCAATTTGATGCAGTCAGTCTGCATAAATAGTATTGTGGTAGGCATGTTTTTGCCTAAAGCAGCTGTGTTTAAACCTCAAATAGCAGAGTCTTTCTGACCCATCTTTCAGCGGAGGGGTGTTAGGGTTAATAATTAGAAATAAACTAACCAAAGATTTTATTAGCATTACTTTTAACCTTGCAACTATTTATCACCTATCTCAAAGATAAAGCAATGATGTACCTTGCCTTTTTGTATGGAAAAGTGAATATACATGTATCACCTTGTTTTCTTTCTTACGTAGTGTATGATATATTTTTATACAGCGTTTATTGCATACAGGTTGATGGCTACCTCAAGTGAGAGCAAAAAAAAAAAAAACCTTGCCGTTTTTGTATTCAGTATTACCTTGCCGTTTTTGTATTCAGTATTAAATTTTCATATATAACGTTATCTTCATAACATATTGATTGGGTTTTCAACTGTGTGATTTGTTTTACAGAGACAGTATATGCTCGATTGACAATTACTCCCGACATTACTTCTTCAGAGATATAAAGACTGTAGTCTTGGGGATGCAATTGTGTTTTAGTACAGGATGAGTGGAATTTAGTGAGCAACTTATTTGGATGTCCATTCCTGAGAATTATGTTGTGAAATAACAAAAATTAATAAAAGAGGAAATTTTGGTAGAAGTGCCGACATAATCGAACTATAGTAGCACACAGTAAGATGGGGGGGGGGGGGGGGGGATGGGGGTTGACAACTTGAAGGTGTTAACTGTAAGGCTGGTCACTTTTCTCGAACTTATCTTCTATTGTATGACTGTGATGCCTGTTAAGCCTCGTTCAGACATGGTGAGATTTTGTGAATAGTTGCCTAGATATCATCGTAACCATATCGGACATAATAGTGTCATGAGTTTGTCCGTGCAGCTTGGGAAAAAAATACAAGAAATATTTTACACTAACTTTTAAGAATTGAATGGTCCACAGCTTTTCTAGCCAGGTGACAAACAAATGTCTTCTGCCTCTGAGACATTTCATTCGACGCCTCATATCCCAGTGACTTCTGCTGAGCTTTGTCGTGCCATGTCTGAACAAGCCTTTACTGTGATGGTTGAGAGAGTGATCTTGCGAATGTGCTTTGATGCCATACCTGCCAAGAGGTACATACTCCCATCATATCACATCAAAAATGGGTGTTAAACGGTCCATGCTCCTTGTCATGTGATGACGGCAATTAATTTTGACACAAAAAAATTAGCATATCAAGAAAATAATGCTTTATAGCAGAAATCTTGTTAAGTCAGGTTAAATCAAAACATAAAGAGGGGGACCAGAAAATTGCCTTGTTTCATCAGGAATATTGGTATATTTGACCTACAAGGTTGCATTATCCAATTTCAAACACTCAGAAATCACATGCATTCAAGGTCATATGAAAGCATAAGATTTATTATTCTTTTCTCATATCACAAAATCATGTGCATGTGTTACTTACAGCTTGCTTTTTTATGTCATTAAATTTACACGTGTAGAATCGTTTGTTCAATCAAAAGCTATAGGCCTTTTTCACAATGCATTTGCATTTAAAACTTCCTGTAACCTAATTTTTTTTTCAAATTTGTAATAATGAACTATTACATCACCTGTTACAAATCATTTTATTTCAATTGAATGTACATTAATTGCTGACAGGTTAGGCAAATCAATTTCCAACCTAACATCTAATGCATGCAATGTATGTTTTAGGTAATGAAATCTGAATAGCTTTTTTACATGTATTGTGATAGTGTGCCAATGGTAAAACCAGTTAAAACTTATATATTGCAATAACATCCTATTGATTGGACTACCAGTAATGCAAAGTTCGACTCGCTCATTTTTCAGTTGTACAGAGTTAACTGCATCAACAAACTATCTTTGTTGAGCTTTTGTAAATGAAAACTAAGAACACAAATATGAAACAAATTTGATGCGATTGTAAAGAAAGAGAAACATAACAGGCTTTTTTTTATGCAGAAGTCAATCTAATTTTTCTAAATTCAAATTGGATTCTTGGGTCAAGTTCTGCTTACCCTGGGCTCAATGATTCAACAAAATAGCCATAATGATTTTTCAAAACTGAATACTTTTCCTGACCTTTAAGGGTACCCATTACCTGAAAAAAATTAAGTACATCTATGCATTTAGTTGCGAAGTATAAAATCAACCTCAAAGAACATAATCGAACAATATGTAGGTCAACACTAGGCTTAAGTAGTACAAAGGATAACATGGAAATGCTTGCAAGAAATTGAAAGTTTGATTCTTCAGGACCCCTTATTTTGATGAACATGTCCAGTAAGTAATCTCAATATCTCTTTTAGGCTTATAGTGAGTTAAATCGATATTGCAGTATGTCTTTAAAGCCTTAAAACAGAAGAAAATATTTTAAACGGCATTATTGGTACCAAATAAATAAAGCTTAATGGGAGAAATTTATAATTTGTAAACAAATTTTCGGCATTACTGCCAGTGTCAAAGAGCGAACATTACTCCCAATATTAAAGATCAAATATGCGTTCTTTAACACCTGTAGTAATGCCGAAAATTTTGTTTACAAAATATTGGTACCCCTAACAATAAAGTTCAAATTGACTTCCATTCAGAGAAGTACATGTAGTAAATAGAACCTTTCAAAAATCTAACCCTTTCCTTTCTGACCTGCTGTTTTAGCCTGTTTACAGTCCAAGGCATCTAATGTTTATGGCAAATAAACAAGCTAAACAAATAACTTGCAGAATGCAATAGGTGTTCCAATAAAGTAATAAAAATATGAAGCAATATAATCAAAGGCAATTCCTGCTTGAAATGAAGAGGGGAAATCAATGTCAGATGAATCACTGATTCACTGGTCAAGAAACTCGGCCAAGGCATCGCGGCACTGCACAGGAGTAGGATCTGCACCAAGATTGGGCTGCTGTACAATCTGCTCCTGAATATCCACATCAACTTCATCGTTTGTGTTCTGACATATGTTGTGCAGGACGCAACAGGCAGCAATGAGATGGGTCATATTTTCAACCTGGAAATCAATCAGGAAAATAGAGGTTTGTGAAATTTACATGTATAGATAATTGCGATTTGGCACAGACCAAGAGCACTAATCCCAAAATGAAACTCTTTCTGCAGGTAACTACCTCATGCAATAATATTCTGCCCTTCTTAAGGAAGGAAGTGACCTATCAACCAAATCTGAAATACTTACATTTTCATACTTTTCCAAATGTGTTCTTCTGAGTCAAATTTTATTCATGACCACTCATCCTGCGATGAGATATGTTAGGCAAGATACCATAGTATTTGACCAGTGTAAATGAAAGAGATATTTTGCTCTTTTTCAGGAAACGTCGCTTTCATCGCTTGTTTCCTTTTACCAAATTAACAGAGCGGCATTGCTTAATTTTATCAACATAATCAGGCAAACTAGTACTTTCTTTATGCAGAGTGCATTTTACTGTCATACAGTTTATTATATTTTCAAGAACACTAGACAATGTGAGTAAAGGCTTGCACTTTACCTTGCTTTCATTCACGCGTGAAAGTGATCTCCACCTAGCTTTTAGTAATCCGAAAGTCCTTTCCACGACCATCCTGCTACGGCTTAGTTGATGGTTGAACTTTACCTGGCGTGGAGTCAACCTCCCCGTCTCGGGATACCCCTTCATTAACCAGGTGCGAAGGGGGTAGGCCGCATCACCCAGGATGTAAAGAGGTACCTCAACCCCAGACATCAGCTGCCTCTCCTGGAATGAAAGATGAGATCACTTGTAAGCAACAAGTTTTGAGGTCATATCTCTTATTCAACTCTGACTTAGGGGGGGGGGGTAATACCTTACATGAATATGTATTAGCTTACATGAATATGTATCAGCTTACATTAATATGTAGCAGCTCCCTTGACTTTTAAAAAATTTAATGGATACAAAATTCCATGTTTATATTTCATATGTTCATTCTTCACAATTGAAAGAGCCTCCATTTTTATTCCTAAATTTTATCTTTTTAAATTATTAAAAAAAAATACCTTCAACAGACATTTCAAAAAAACAATAAATGTGCTGGCCAGCAGACTCTCACTGAGAGCTCCAGTGGGCCAATCAAATGGTTCACTGCTTTTCTAAATGAATAATTCACTATAATGTGAAACAAATTAACCAAGTACACAAATTCTAAATAATAAGATTATGTTATGTTAGGTTGGAGAGGTATCTGTGCACTCTGCATTTATGAGATAACATCTTCATGTAGGGCAATATTACCTGTGGAAGGAGCGTTCCATCTTCTGCTTTACGATACAGGGAAGAATTATTCAGCACACGCGCATCATGGACGCACCCTGGCCAGCCGATGTAGATGTCAGTAAACCTGTTATAAAGCAAAAAAATGTTCAGACTTAATATTGGGTGGTTGGGTGCCTGCACGTGACAGCATTGTGACAGACCTTTTCAAATGTTTATCAAGTAAGTTCACCTAATTATTCTAAATCATTTTATGAATAAGAGACAAGTTGACAATATTCATCACTGCGAAATAGTATAAGACTGTGCAACATGATGGATGTTTATTTACATATAACTTGTTCTCGTGAAAGTGGACAAAACTGAAAGTTTTTTATAAGATGTTGTCTGTATCGACAGATTTTATATCTAAAAATAAAAATGTAGGTTCTGCACTGTACATGTACAAGGGAGCCCACATGTTTCTAGTATGCCTACCTCTCAATGTCATTGATGATTGATATCAAAATCATGTACGCCAGTCACAGTTTAAAGTATCTGTTATTTCATAAAAAAAAAACAACCTAACCTCACCCCTAACACTATAGGGCCTATACGTCTCTCTCTCTCTCTCTCTCTCTCTAGTTATATAGTTTTTTTTTTAAATTTTGGGTGGCTGTCGAAAAAGGAACTCTCAGAATTTTGACTCGATTATCAAATTTAGTCCAATTCTCATTATGCATTTTACTTGTTTATTTCATCAATTTATACTTGTGGTTGGGAGGGTAGAAATTTAGACTGAAAACAATGAGACTAATAATAGTTTGAAATATTAGGAAAACATTTCTTATTTACCTGCACTTGTGGTCAACCACCGCTTGCATGATAACAGAGTAAAACCCTTTACGATTGTAGTAATCGTTGGGGCATACCTGGGGGGCTTTGATGGGAATATGGGTCCCATCAATCGCCCCCACAGCCTGTGGCATCCCCATTGCTGCAAAGCCCATCTTTACTCTTTGTAGATCCTCCCCTTCAGGAAACTTGATATATTGGGGAAGTAGTGTCCTCTTGATTGCTCTACATACGTCGTGAGTTATCATCCAGGCAGTGGATTTCCCTACGCCAAATAGCTGGCTAATGCATCTGTAGGCATTGGGTGTTGCCAGTCTCCATAGTGTGATTCCCAAGCGCTTCTCCACTGAATGACTACCATAGCCCGTGTTCATCCTTTCGATCTCCTCCCTCAATTCTTCAACAAGGAGGGAGAAGGTCTCCCTCGACAAGCGGAAATTCTCCTTCCACTGAAGGGGCGAAAATGAGTGAAAAGCATGTTCCCACCACAGTCCTGGGCGTTCCAACCTTGCAACATTGCGATGATGAGTCAAGGCGTCGGCATGCAATATAACCATAGCAGAGATGAGCTTATTAGAAAAATGGAACAGATGATGTTGCAGGCGTCGACGGCGACGTCGTGCTCTCCGACTCCGCTGCCTCCGAGACATTGAGGCCGATGTTGATGCCAAGTTTTCACCTCGTTGATCTCTCCTACGAACATTGCAACGACCTTCATTGTCGAAAAGTAACATGACCATCATCAACAACTGGCGAGCTGACAACACTAGCATAAGATTACGAACTCGGCAATTATCTTCAAACACCATAATTGTAACAGTTAATCTAACACTCAGTAACAGACCGCAAAAAGTCTACGGTGAAGTAAGAATTTCCAGCTGGAGAACACACACACTCACAACAGCAAAAAATTGCACAGCAAAAATAAAGAAAACAGTGTGATGGAATACGATTGAAGATATAAATAATTACTTTGCTTTAATTTCCAATTTTATGCCGTAGCAAACGCAGTTAAGGGAGCTCAGTTGCAATGTCGAGATCGTCTAGACTAGGCCTATAGAAAACAGCGCTAGCGCTATATGCGCTAGCGTACATAGCAGCCGACAGTCCTACGTAAACAAATTCAGAAAGCGCGCGCCGAGGTTGACCTACACTTCCTGGGTCAAACTGCGCAGTACGATGCGCGGCGGCAGGGCTTGAAACGAGCCAGAATCAACGTTGATGAAAAATCGCTTGAACGCTCTCCAGCAATAACCGTGTTTTGTAACAGCGTTTTGATTTGTGATTCATGTTTGTGATTCTAGCTTCAAAAAATCGCTTGAACGCACCCTAAATCCAGCACAATATGTGGGAATATTAAAGTAGATTCTGTTCATGGCCCCTTTGGATAAAGGAACATTTAAGGGAGACCAACCACTAAAGAAGGTTTTGCTCTCTCTTTTCATGGTTTTATTTGGGTATATTGTATTCCAAATCAAATGTTAGCAGTGAAAAAGCACTTCAAAATGATATTGAAGCTATTGAAGCTATACTCTAATAAAGGCAAAAGTGATTTCTGAGAAGTTATTTAAGATTAGTTGATTGCAATATTCAACCATATTATTCATTCTCCACCTGAAAATTTCATCTACAGGCATACACCATCAGTGTCTTTTCATTAATATAAATTACATTTTATATGAACTGTACCTGATTTGTATGTTGATATTGTATATGATTAAGTGGAAATCTTAACTAGTTGCATAGCTAGTGGTACCTGGTAGAACTGATGGATAATTGATTTCTCGCCTGGCTGAAGACTGAAGACACACAGGGTTATGAATTCATCTCAGGACATCAAAGAGACAAGCCGGGCTTGTAGAAAACGTAATTCCCAAAGGGCATATGTCTTATGTTGCTTCATCAAGATGCATTATTTGGGCTTGCCTGAACTGTGTGTTTGTGTGTGTGTTCTAGTACAGCTTTACTTTGGGAGTCACAATGTTGTGATAGTCGATATGATAGCTGAGGATGTGCTTCTGCATGAGGAAATAGTACATTTAGGATCACTGTCTTGAAATAATAGATGAAAGACATGATTTTGTGATTATTAGTGCATGAATCATAGAAATCAACAAGTTAATAAAATGTCAGGGTTGACAATTTCTTATGCTGAAGGCATTTTCAAGTACCTCCTATTATGATACAGGAGATCTACTTCAGAATGATCTTTATTTATTGTCAAATTTGTTTGGCTACATTAACTACCCAGTTGTCCTTGAAAACATCATCCATCTCAAACAAGCAATGTGAACTCTCTACCTGCATCCATTCATAACATCAGTTATGAAAGCTCAGTTTTATTCAAGGAAGAAATAATGTCATTCCTAACGGCACATAATGGCCCTACAGCCATCTTTGCCAGAGCAAATTAAGCAATAGAGGGAGCCAGTAAAATCTAATTCGGGATAAGAAAATCATTACTGGTTATGAAAGGAGACTCATAAACATTCCTGCAGCTTTAGCTCTGCAGTACCAAAAATATGATTTCAGTTTCAATTTTTGTTGTCGCAGTCTCTCTGTAGTTCTTTTCTTCCCTGCAGGGCATATTAGTCACTGTGCTCGGTCTGTCAATTCCTGCTTTTGATATGAAGTCTTTCCTATCAACAGCAAGAGAGAAACCAATTTTGTTGATGCGAATGTGGCGTTGTGAGTTCTCTCTTCTAAGATGTACTTCTACTTCTTCAATTCCTGTCCAATTTCAGACCAGGGAGGTAGAATTGCCCATGGCATCTGGATTGACTCATCCTACTCAATATTAACATCATATCCCAATAATTTATAGTTATACTTCATCTCTAAGTAAATTCACTAGGAGAAATTACCCAAATATAGGATGAAATGTGCTGATATATTGATTTAAGTGTTTTTGAATAACAGTGAAGAATTAGTGGCCAAATGACCCTTGGGTCTGAATGACGAAGCAATCAAGTATAATTGATTGCTATCTCTACTTGTTGAAAATTATTTTGATCGATGATATGTATAAAAGAAATGAGGTCATAGTCTGCTAAAAAGTTGTTTAATTTTTGTCATTATTGAGTTGTTGACTGTTCCATACTTTACTTGGTATTATGATATGCTGAGGTGAAAGCCAATTCTTAAATTTTACTGTCTTTCCTCCGTATGACTCATCTGTGAGAGCAATGTACACTACATACTAATTATCCCAATTTTGATATTGTTAAGATAATGATATCACTAATTTTGATTTATATATGGGGAACTGAGAATGGATCAAAGGAGCAGCCTCAATGCCGGAAGAACATTGATAACATTTGAAAGTGAAGTTTTTAGATCATTCAGACATCACATGCCTTACCAGTTTAGTGAAAGATACTGGGATAAATAAAAATTATGAGAGATCACTTTTCTATAATGTTAAAGAAATGCATGTACAGCAATTTAATTTACAATGGAAATATCATTGTAGCAGTGATAACAAGTTATTGACATGTTTCTCAGAGTCATCTCCTGAAGAACGTTACTTAACACCATTCACTCCCTAGAGGTCATATCTTAAGGCTCAGGTACACCATTTGTATAGTGCTAGAAGGATGTTAACCCTCCGATATAGCAGGTTATAGTATATGAGTTAATGCCATTTTGGCACTCAAGAAATGATATGATCTTGACCCTTTTCAAACTGGTGATGGCCCTTGTCTAATTAAAGAGCTTCCAGAAGGCTGTGATCCAGTGCATGAAACGGTGGAGTTGAGCCTAGGGGGGAGAGGCTCCTTATCAGAGTCACCTGAGCCTCCTCCCGTCAGCGTTTTTTATTAATCTCCACCAATCACTGCTCCCAATCCACGTGTAGCATCGCGCAACGACTCCTGCGCTTAGTGGGTCGGATGACGTGGAGGAAGTTGGGCCGCCTCGTTGTGAATGGAGCATGAGTTTGTGTGGAACATCAAGTGTCATTCATTTGCATATTCACAAGATTTGGGGGCAGGTTTTGTGAAAGAGAGGTTGAATATCAGTGGGTTATCTTCTGTAAGTTGCGTGTTAGATGCTATCCTCTTACAGAGCATTTGACCTAGATACATTCTGGATTTATTTCCCCTTGATAATATTCGATTCTGTCAGTTATTCATTGAGGAAGCTCTGCATTTTTTGAATGACAGCAGGAGGATATAATGCCAGAGAAATTGTGCCAGATTGCTGGAAGAAATAGATGTCTTATTCCCATTTAAAACAACCTCTTGAGCTCTTTAGGGTCTATAGTTACTGAAAGATTTCCTTTTCCCCAGTTTGATGTTGTTAAATGCTTGTAAGTCATTGCCCAGTTTTATTATGCTTTTTTGGTGCGAACTCCTCTTTATCCTCTGTACTGCTTCCTGTGCCGTGATATGCACCCAGGGCATTGAATTGATTAAAACACTTTTCTTTTTTTTTTTTCTTTTTTTTTTTTTTTACTGAAGATGCATTTCATTTATCACCTTAGGTAGTCAGCTGTCTTGAGATGTCGATGATTGTAGAATGGCAGATTTCTTCATTAGCCTATGATATAAGTGATATTATTGTCTATCATTTTTCTTCTTACAAAATTTATTTGTTTCATGTCATAATGCCAAATGATTTTGTTAAATGATACAAAGAAATTTCTCATGTAATTCTTATTCATTTTTGGTCAAACCTTGTTTTCCTCCAGGGATGCTTTAACATTGTGGTGAGCAACAGATGAAGTAAAATGCAAAGGGTTGTTAAAGATTTATGTGACATTCTGAATTGGAGATTTTGTCAGTTGGTTTCTATTTTCTCCACCATTTGTTATTTGTCCTGTGCTATGTAAGCTTGACATGGGAAGGTATCTCATTTTGATTAGTGCTTGAACCATCCGAGCTGGGTTGGTCAAATCCAAGGTTTCTTTCAAGTATTTTCCTTGTAACAAGAGGCCCACTCCTGCTACATCGATCACCACTGTCTCTCTTATGCACAGATGCCGAAACCTGAACTCTATTTCATTCAATCTCATTAGCACAGTGTCTTCTGAATCCTGAACTTCTCTTACCCTTTCTGCATGCCTCTTTTAGAATAACACAGCTGACATGAAGGTATTATTCCTAATCTGTCTTTGCTTTTGCATGTTAAGATGTGAGTGGCAAGCGGGAGTGTTTCGAGTGTAAAGTAATTTGTGTAATTTGGTTGAGCTCTTTTATTCCCTTTGTTTAGAAAGAGGGTTTGTATTAATGAAAAGAAAGTTTGAGGCCTTTCTTCAACTTCTTTACCCTCTTTCCTGTGCCCTTTTGCTCTTTTTGCTCACTGTTTTTTTGTAATCTTCCTCCTTTCTTTATCCCACTATTTTTCCAATTCTCAAGCAGCCTTTCTCTCTCTTTGTCCCTCTACCCCCCCCCCCCCAAAAAAAAAAAAAAAATTTATCTGATGATTTTCTATAGACTATAAAAGAGGCTAAAAACAATCTAAACAACAATAATCTTTTGGACAGGACATTAAATGGTTTGAGATTAGTTTGTATTTGCTCAACACTGTGCATTTGGCCTAGTGTACTCATATAACAAATAACATAATTTGTCAAGGGATATCTTAGGAATGCTGCTCTCAGGATAAATGACACATTTACCACAAGCAATTTTCTTTTTTTGTTTGGGCTTAAAATGCTTCTTTCAAATTTAGCATCTTTATAACAGCAAATTAAAACCTCAACTATTCAGCTCTCACAAGTAGAAATTTGGGTACAATTATTCCCACTTGCCCAAAGGATTCTTGTTGATAACTCCTTTGTGGAAACCGTGTCACCTCTTCACTTTAGTATCAGTATCACTCATATAACTTTCCACTTCATTGCTGTGTTCCTTGGAAGCAACATATATTGTGTAATATCACAGTATGCTGGTTGCATCAAACAGCCAGATGTTTATAGAGCATAATTAAAGATGAAGCCTTGGTTTTAATTGCATTTGTTGATGTTCTCCAGAAACATTCTTCGTTCATGGATGACTTGTACAGGGTTACAAGACTCCATTCCTTCGTCTGCCAATGGTGGGTGCTCCATTTATAGATGCTTATGGGAGCATGAAAGGAAAATAAAATTTGTGATACATGTAACAACTCTTCTATGTTTGTATACAGTGTGTGTTCATCCTACTTCTCTCGATTAAGAGAAAAATTACTATTTTGTTGTTATTAGTTTTTTAAGTAATTGTCAATGCACATATCTATTTTTAAAAATCTCTTTTCATGCTTGTTCTTTCAGATTTCAAATTGCCAAGACAACAGACTGGAAGAGGATGGTGATGGCTGCCTAGGAGAAGGTTACATCCCAGATAACCAACATAGGGAACATCATATACCCCTTCCACCAATCAGATGGGACAGTCATACTCTCAATCTAGATTTGAATAGAACAGCAGGACTCACCAACGGTCCTCTCGCTCTATGTAACGGTGACGTCATTAATAATCTCTCATCTTGTGAGAGGAGAAGGAGGAGGAGCAACCGAAGACGTCGGTCACCTGGAGACGGTCGTTCAGGAGATAGTGATCAGTCAGGGAGGAGGCGTAACAGGAACAGGGGCAATTCCCAGACTTTACCCCTGCCAGGGCGGACAGCGATGGGCATGCAGCAAGCCCCTCATAGGACTAGTGCTTGTCTAGATGAAAGACGAGGTATGATTGAAGAACGCATCGTTACTGGGGCTAGTTGCGAAGCTATTCTACCAAATACAGTTGAAAACATGTGGGCTCAAATTGAAAATAGGAATACCAGTGTAAGATCATTTGGGAACCATACTAATGGGATTGTGAATGGAAATGAAGAGGCAATCATGGATAGACAATATGATACCCCTGAAGGAAACAATGCATTAGATAATAATAATGAGAGAACAGATGAGAGCCATAAAGTAGGCAGCAGTTCCGCCAGTCCAATCCAGAACCAATCTCCTCCTAGTGAGCGTAGTCCCTCAGGGAGCAGTGAGAGGCTCACAGGAGGTACGGCTAGTAGTAGCAGTCGTAATACACGCACATCATCCAGCACCCAACGACGTCAACGCCGACGTAGGTCTTCCGATCGTCGTATGAGGACCTCGTCTAGCAATTACAGCACGTCTTCCACTGATCACAGCTCAAAGAGCAATGGAGGCATCAGACAAACTGCACGAGCTAGGCAACAACAACTGTTTAGCACAAGCTCATCAAGCGATAGCGATGACAACACTCCACAACGTCCTCGCAGACTGGTAGCACGTATGACAAATGGAGGTGTAACACATGAAGTTGCACAGGGTCAAAGTGGACAGTCAAATGGACCAAGTCGTTCAAGGAGACACACTCGTGGGTCGAGAAACAGACAAAGACCGGTCAGTGCTCAGCCCACTGTAGGTAGACAACCTATCCCTCAATTACAGCCAAGCACAAATGCTAAACCAAATCCTAAACCTGGCACATGTCATGAAAGAATCAATACAACTCATGGTTTAAGTCCATCCAGTATTCAATTCAATCAGCAAGGAAGAGTGAAGCAAAAGAGGCCAGACTCTCTTGACTTGAAGCTCATATGGAGCTCTCACCGTGGTTACATTGGTCATCAAAGTTCATTATCAACTAGTTCTTCTGCTGATTCCTATGATCCTTGGATTCCTAGGGATGGTGTAACTATCACTACCAACAATGAAAAGTTAACTGTCAATATGGCTGCTAGTGAATCAATGCACTCCAAAGTGCCTCAGGCAGCACCCTCATGCATCAAAAAGAAACAACTGCATCGCATGTCAGAGGGTAAGAACCATCCTAGAAACAATCTACCAGTATCCCTCCAGCAACCTGATAACAATTCTCATGTTAGGATCAATCCATCCTCTATGGACAATGGACTTATGGCTGAAATTGGGCTTCCATCTAGCAATATTGAGCGGGAGCATGTAACACCTGAAAAAGACATTGACACCACTGAGTGTTGTAATGTGACAGAAAATGCAACAAGGGACCGTCCAAAGTCAATGGTTGAATTCAACAAGGATACTAGCACCCTTGTCTCAGAAATCCTCAGTCATGCTGATGGTGATATCTCACCTGCTGTCAAAACTGTTCTTCAAGATATCCACAGTGTGATTGAAAATGATGATAGGTATCTGAGTGAACTGTGGCAGAGTGCTTGCATCCTCGATAAGTTTGCCAACAAGTGCACAAACCAAAGGAACTCCTTGCAGAATGGTATGGTGCGCTTCAAGGATAATAGAGAGCAAGACAGTATGGAGGCCACCGTCTCAAAATCTGACCAGATGAAGTATCGTCACAGCTGCCCTGATGCTGACGACATGCAAAGACAGGCTGAAAAAATGCTGAATGTTTCACGGGCAGAGCTTGTGAAAAGCTTAGAAGATGCTCGAGAAACAATTTTGTAACACACAGGTGCATTCAAATATCGCTTTCGTGAAAGAACATTCACTCCAACAAGCTAAGACTCTTCCATTTCATCAAAGACATCCATGCTTCCTTATCATTGCAATCATTTATTATAGGAAGTTTGTGGAGCTTTAGAGTTGACCAAGGTATTATTTCAATTTTAGATAGAAGTCTAAAAGTATCTTGTGGTGTAGAAACTGTTTCTGTCTTACATAAATCTATCTGTACATCCAGAATTAACAAGTGAAAAGAACTCGGATACAAGGGGAAAGGGATGATAAAATAATTAGTTATTCATTGCCTAGAAACTGATCATTATTAACTTGTGTTTCATTCCAGAATTCATTTGAATGGAACTATTTTGTTCAATAAGGATCCAAATAAACACACAGTCAAAGCTACAAGTAGGCACCAATATATTTTATAGGCAGTGACAAGGTTATTTTTAGGGCTGTATATTTGTAATTGAAACATTTTTTAAAACTTCATTATGTGCAAACAAGAACACAGATTCTACTCTGTAATGTCCATCGAACTCAGTGCAGTGACTGATATTCAACTCAAATGGCTATGCAATTTAATTTAGATTGATAGTGTTTTTGACATTGTTTTATCTCCTGATCGTGTATGTGACTGCGAGAATGAAGATAGAATCTACAAATGATTGAATGTGGGATGCAGATAGAATAGACTGATTACGATCTTCAGCAAGAACCCTTGGGTACCTGAATGGAATTAATCAATTGATTAAACTGTCTTATATATTGTTCTTCTTTATCATTTATCAGTCTTTCTCTATCTACATCTATTTATTCCTCAATTCTCTCTCTCTCTCTCTCTCTCTCTCTCTCTCTCTCTCTCTCTCTCTCTCTTTGCCTTTATCTCCCTTTTCTCTGCTTCCATTGTATTTCATATTTTCCCTTTTCTGTCTTTTTTTCCCCTCCTCTCTTTTCCCCTGTTTTCGTTTTATGTTTTCTTTATGCTTTTTCTAAAGATTATTCATCCATTTATAGACCAGTAGGGAGTATTCTAAGATTGAAATGTAGTTTGTTTTATGCTTGTATTATTATGACTATGATAGCAAATTTGTCAGCTTTTTAAAAGCCACTTGCTTGGTTATTAGTTTGACATTTTTTTCTGTTGCTGCAGTGACTAGACTGGATGGAAACAGAAGCTTTGTGCAATGTTTTTGGTGTTTTGTACTTTTGTATTGTGTTTCCTGCAAGACCTTTTTTGTATAGTTTTGTGAATTTTATTTATTGTTGTGGCATTGTCACAATGCATTGGTGCTATGCTGTGAAAGAAAAAAAGATGTAGGTGTTAGAGTTTGATCAGTTTTTTTTTCACTCTACTGATTTGATGTAAGGATGGACATCTTATAGTTTACAAGAAATGCAATTTCTATCCCAGAAAAATTTATGATTTCAGGGTAATGTGTGGACATTACATATTTTTTAAATATTGTGTGATTACATAATCATTATTGCAACGATAACCACCCATTTTGTGTTTTTATTAGTTTGGTTTATATGAAAGAAAGTAGATTTTTAATTCAAGCTGTTTGAACAGCCTTATTTTGTGACATCAACTCACAAACCTATTATTACTGCATATTTATCAATGAAAGATAATTGATTATTGCACAAGTATGATGTTTGTGGTATTTATATGTTTGCTGATGTGACATGGCTTCTTTCTCTTTATCATTCAATGTTGTTAAAATCCTGATAGAAATTTGTAGGTGAAACTCTTTCTTTATGCATTCCATTTCAAGTTTCTGATTCTGCATTCTGCTGTTCACTGTGTATTTTCATTTTTTATGTTGACCATTGTTTTGCTGCATTCATAATACAGAGACAGTGAAGAAAATGAATTGTCATGTCATAAAGCATGTAAACTATGCAAATCAGTCATTAAATGACTTGTTTAACTGTTTAACAATGAGTGTTTACCATCTTAACAGATAGAGTGAAGAGTATATCTTTGTATCAAAGTGACTTGTAGTCATTTTAAATGCTTTGTCTTCAAGTCATAGCAGGTGTGATTATTGATCTCTAGCATCGTGAGATAAGATAGCTGAAAATAGCATTCTCATTGTCAGATGTTCTTATCAAGTAATTTGATATTTTGTCCAATGATTTAGACTTAAACCCAGTAAACCTTTATTGAGGGTTCATAAGATACAGCCTCATATTTTGTTGTTTTGCCATTTTTATCAAAATTTCGAGGTTTTTAATCTTCAATGGCTGAAATCTTGATTCATTATTTTTAATGCTTGAGGTATTAAATTGCTTGAATTTAGAGGCAGGGATGGGAAACATGGGGAATTGATTGACTCATCTAAATACTCTAAATATCGTTCTTTCTATCAAAACCCCATTTAAGCTGGTGTGTTCATTTGTAACATGGTATAGCTGTATTCATATTGGATCTGTATCACACATGGTTTCTTGTTTTTTTTCATCTGGACATGTTAATGCTAGAGGGACATGTATAGCACAAACTCTAAAAAAGATATATAGCCATTGTGTCAACAAGAATGATATGTACATGCTGCCAGAAGACATTTTTGTATTTCAAAAATACTATTGTAAATAGTGTTGTACAAATCATTCTGAGTTAGTATTCTCATTGTTTATTGAAAGACATGATGATGTAACTACACTTCTGAATTTCACCAGTGCAAGAAAATTGACAAATTGATGGGAGAAAGCTTATTTAAACTTTAAAGTTTTTTTTTTTTTTTAGATAGAGAGGCATGAGGTAGTGAGTATGATTTGGACAAGATGAAAATTATGCGACCATTGTTTAGTAGATTCTTATCAGTCTTTGATCAATGATAAATTTTAAGAGAAAACCAGTGATGCTGATAATTTTTTTTTAGTCAAAGTATGTTTTAGTCAAATTTATGAGTGCCTTTTGATTACCACTTATCCTATCTTTAATGGCATATCTTCATGATCATTGTAATCGATGCCAATCTCTTTTTACTCTGATATTGTCAGAAATCATTTGAAGTTATTGGTGAGAATGATATGGGCAACAGTAGAGTTCTTTAACCTTCCCTTTCTTTCCTTTCCTTACCCTCTCGAGTCAGTATGATACTGGCATGATGTAAATGTCAATAAAGATGATTTGTTCTTGTGCATGTTTTGCAAATAAAATAAAGAGTAATATGATAATGACACACTTGCATCTGGGCTGGCTACATTCATTTATGATTGATATCTTTATCGCATTCCTATGTTTTCTCTTTTGGCTTCTTTGCTTCTTGTTTGTCTTCTTCTTCTTCTTCTTCTTCTTCTTCTTCTATCTTTCTGCTTCTCTATTCTTCGTATTATCGTTTTCTGTTTCTTCTTCTGTTCTTCTTCTTCTTCTTCTTCTTCTTCTTCTTCTTCTTCTTCTCTTCTCTTCTTCTCCTTTCTTCTTTCTTTTCTTCTTCTTCTTTCTTAGTTCTTCTCTTTCTTCTTCTTCTTCTTCTTCTTCTTCTTCTTCGTCAGTAATTGTAATAATGATAGTGATAATGATGAAGATTGGATAATTATGATGATGATGATGCCAGTTATGACATAGATAAAGTAATTTATGATGATGATGATGATGATGCCAATTATGTAGACAATTTATGAAAATGTTGATGATGATGGCGATGATGCTGATTGATAATGATGAAGATGATTAATTGGATAATGGCAATTATCATGCAGGTGAAAGCCATTGTTGATAATGATGATGATGATGATTGTTCTTAACATTCTGAAATAGAATAATGCTTTTATAAATAATGATGTGCTAATAAATGTTTAAGCACAACTCAAGAAATACTCTTTATATTCATGAAAATGCAACGTGCTGAAGGTTATGGTGAAATGATAAAAGCCATATAGACGGATAATTGGTCGCGGTGATGATGATGATGATGTCATTTCTTTTCAACCAGCTATTAGAGGTAATGAAGCCTGATAAGAAACAGGTCTAACCACATGAATTTACTTTGATTACTCGAAGACATACTTGTACTAATAATCACGTGTAGGGCTACATTAGGTCAAAATAACATGCGAATACTTAAACGAAAACGTAGAAAGTTCTATTCCTTCTCAGATTCTTTGTTAACATGTATCAAAATACATGTTAAAGCTCTCAAAATATCTAGGAGAAAAATGTGCCGGGGTATTGCGAGGAGGGTGACTTTTCGCGCGATGCTTGCACCAAAATCATTCCAATGAAAACAAAGCATAGCAAAAAAAAAAAAATAATAATAATAATATCTTTATCATGGAAAGAAGAACAAAATTGTTCGTCACAATAATTTCTGCTTCCACATTTTTCTTAGTTTGTATTCTAATACTCTCTTTGGTCCTCTTATCATTCCATTTCTGATCCTTGTCTTACACTTCCATCTTATTTATTCACATTCTGTTTCTCATGTTCTATCGAGTCATCTAGTTCAATCCATATCCCTGTCCAGTTATTTTCACCTACTCTTTCTTTCTTTTCATTTAAAATCCCTCTCTAATTTTCTCTCTTTTCTCATCTTCTGTTCTCTTCTCTCGTTCCATTTATCACCGACATTTTGATGTCCTCATCTCACACCCTCTTTCTATCTCCTATTTCGCCGTCGAATCCTATAGTCCCTCACTCGCTCGTACCATCTCGTATCCTTCCTATTTCATCTTCTTTCCTTCGTATTCCACAGTTTTATTCTCCTCACTTTTCTCGCCTCTCTCATCCTTACATTGTGGTTTATTCCCCACTTTCCTTCTTTTTCTTTCGTTCAGTTTCTCACCCCCATAGGGGGTCACATCCGCGAGACAGCATCCGCGAGAATCGTCCTAAAAAAAAGCACCCTAAACATGTAAACAAGGATTCAAGGGCAGGCCTCTAGGACGCCCTAAACACGGATTTTGTGCAGATGTCACAGATTTGCACACCCTATACAGGGATTTCATTAATTGTTGGGATATTCATAACCTAAACGAGGATATTCCCATTTTCATACCTTCAGAGTGATAGTGGGGTCCATTGAAAGTTTGGAGCCGTTTTTATCTCGAGATAATTCACTGTCTCATTATGTTTTACACAGGCGTTATAGGATTTTCCGTCCACGGGTCTTGTTACAGTCGGTCCCGCAGTCGGTGCAAAATTGCAAATTACATACCCTTTTCGCGTTTTAGATTATCGTGATTTAGGGGGCTTTTTTTTTTTCATTTTTGGGCGTTTTTTGACACTCCATTCGCGTTCCGCACCTACCCCTGAAAAAATACCCCTTTTCCGCGTTTTTTTTTTTTCTCGCGGATGCTGTCCACTCTTCAGTGGAAGTGACCCCCCCCCCCCCCCCCGGGCATATTTTTTCTTCCCCTCTCCTTTGATTCTTCTCTTATCTCCAACTTTTCTCCCTCTGTTCTTGTTTCATCTCATATTTTCAACTTCTCATTCCAAGCCCTCTCACCCACATTAAGTGATCTGCTCTCGCCCCGACTCTCTTGCTCCATCAAAAACGAACGTGACAACGAATTGAACTTTGAAAAAGTGTTTTGTAGGATCACACCTGCTGGCGGGACTTAATAAAATAATTTTGTACAAAAATTTAGTGTCTTATCATTGTTACTAATTTATTCAATTCAGTTCAATTCAATTCAATTCAATTTTCTTTTTTGTCATGTTTTAAAAACACAAAAATTGTTTTTGGACTCTTTATAAACTACAATAACAACAAAAGCATCTTTGACATGTTATGTTTTTGTTTTAAGTTATCTTACCTTCCACTCCGATGATATTCTTTTAAATGCATTTTGGGGGATGTATATTCATTGAAAAGCATATGTTCATTTAAGTTATAACCCTGGCACTAATTGAAGTTTCTGCTCGCTTCGAGAAAGACACTTTAATTATTTAGGTTAAGTAATTATTTCTGAAATAAAATATTCAGTTTTGAAAAGATTATTTTCGAATATTCTAAATGGATCAACTGAGATCATAATCATGATCATTATCCCTTCTTCCCAATTCTAACGCGTTTTAATACATTCCATTTCATTTGTCCCTCGCTTTATTTCATACATTTCGTTGTGTTCTCTTTTTTTTAAACATTATTACTTTGCTTGGCAATATGTATTTCAGAGATGTACAAAATAAAATAGAGTGAATTAATTTGCACAGTACAAATAATCATTTCGCCGATATCCAAGTCACGACTGTGATCAATCTAGAACCCTTGATTACTGTTAACATGTAATCAAGGGCTCTGCTGTTAGCGCTGGAAGAGCGCCATCTTGCGGTACCGTATGGTAACAAGAAAGTCTTTGAGAAGAAATTGTGCAAAATGTCTTCAATATTTCCATCTTTACTTCCACAATTATCAAATCCACTATGGTTCGATGTCGAAAAACCTTTTGAAGATGAGGCAGAATTGGCAGAAGAGGAAAGAAAGCATCAGAGTTGGGTAAGTGGCTACAGTTTACTACTGAAAGGAACATTTCAAGAAATCTTTTGAAATAACAGTCCCATATGCTGAAGATGGTGTTTGTTCGGGGTTTAAATGACTGTTTTTCATCTAAATCAAGTTATTGAAAAACTATGTCGAATTTGTAGGCCATATCGTGGTTTAGGAAACCACTCGTTCATTTGACGCACGCACTTTTGTATAAAGAGAATGGAGGTGGAAACAGGAAACCAATGCATGTGACTGAATAAAGCGCTGCTCACTCAGGGAGCCATTGCCGCATCGGCGTGTGCAATTCTCAATGGCATAGGCTATGTAAATAAAAGGGCACTTGCGGTCCGCGTTAGACATTTAATATTAATATAAAAATTATCAACGTGTTGCATGAATCATACCAGACAATCTGCTGAAGTCCTTTGAAACTCTTCCATCCAAAATCAGATTCTACGATGAATTTTCTTGTCCGAACGTTCAAACACTAACACATTTCGGGGGTATCGTCGACTCTGTACACTTTTCCTTCGAAAGAGGGCGTCTATTCTTTGGGCTGTACAGGGGAGACATTTCACAACCCACTCGCGTGTACAACTTTTATGTGGAAAAAGATAATAATAAATACGCTTCTTAAAAGAAATACTAAGTGCCACATTTCAAAACTTTAAAGTAAACGAAGAAACAGTAACAGGTCGGGATAACAGATAATGTTATGCAAATGACAAATACATGTAATTTTATTGCCTGTATTATATAAAAGCACATGGTGGCGAGGTTGGTGGCGACGTACGTACAGCGGACGTAGGTAGGTTGGTGGCACGGAAATGTGGCCTGGTGGCGAGGTTGAGGTTGTGAAATGTCTCCCCGGCGCGCGGCCAACTTGAGAATTCGTTGTTTACATCGATGGTTGTTTATATAACAGGTCAAAGTTCGAGAATTCTCGCAAAACTTTTTTTTGTTCCACGCCGCTAGATATATTTTTTAGAAAGGATTTTCCGCCCAAATGTATTTTTAGGTCTTTTTTCCCATTTCCAATCAATATTTCGAAAGGTAATTTTCTTTACATATTATATACAGATTTTATTGCGAGAAATAGTGCATTGAGTTTTCATGAAATTTTCTATTAAATGTCAACGACTTGAATTGAGTCTGTTCAAATTGGCAAGCGCGCCAGCAAACGTGCTCGGCAGCACAGACGAAGGAGGAATATGCTGTTGACTTGCTGCAAGATAAGACCAAAAATGCGTAATTTATTTACTATATCTTAATTTTTGGGATAATTATCAGATGTTTGGGCTTAAGGACCCGAATATTAGTCCCCCCAAAAATGGGGCTCAAATAAGAGCGTTAGGAGCTGTTATGAGGGTCTGACTCTAGGTGTTCCAAAAATTTCATGTCGGTGCACGTCTGAAGTGCGAGGTTAGTATACCTAACCGAAGCATCAAGTGTGAGTGAGCGCTGCTGTACAAAGTGAACGGTGGTTTCCTATTTCACGATAATGCCAATTTGTATTGATAAAGTTGCAAGATTTTGTGAAATGAAAATTGGGTTGGTTTATCTGAAGAAAAGAAAAACTGCCAAGGCTACCTTTTGAAAAAAAAAATGGATTTTAAAGATTTTATCCTTTTAAATCATGTGTAAATCTTGGACTTTCTTTGTCTTTGGCTGTGTTTTTTAGCTTGAGTTTGATTTGAATAACATTGCTGTATTTGTGTGAATGACTTGGATGCATTTCAAACTAGAAACGCGGTCAAAGAAAGTCGAACATTTACAAGGAGAAATCTGTAAATTTGTACAGAATCTACAGCGAAATCTGTAACATTCTACAGCAAAATCATTTACATTGAATTGATCAGGACAAAACAAAATGCTGAACAAATTCTCATTAGTCTACAAGTAGAAAATGTATTCAAAGAGAATTTCATAGATATTGTATTCTCAAAAATATGTTGTCACTCGCGTCAGATTGCAACATACTATTACTACAACTGAAGAGGGTCATTAAAACAATGGGCCAAAACTCATTGCTTGTGAGTCAACTGATGAAATAGTTTAGTGATTCATGAAAGTATGATGCTTGGATATCGTGTGTACTAGTGTTGCTAAGCCAGAATGACCACTTTGTTTGCAATGACCATAATTCTTTTTCTTCAGCTTCAAAGCATTGTGGAGAAGGATCAAGATGTAATCCCAATTGGAAAGACAGCATCAGAGGTAAAAGCTTTGAATTACCAGATTCTCATGGTTTCAGGACATCTCTCCCTCCCCCCCCCCCCCGATTGTATTCTAAACCCAAGATAACTCGTGCTAAGGTCTGTGTAAAATGTGTGATATACTGAAATCAGGCCATCATGCTCAAAAGGTTAAAAGAATACATGTAGGTTTTTAAATGTGCCTGACTCCAACAATGAAAGTGATCAGAAGTTGAAATCTTATCCTATTCTACATTTGTGACTTGAGTGATGAAGACAGTTTTCAAAGACCTTGAGTTACAGACTTGTACTATACATATTTGGTAGCTTAATTGCTTTTGTTCTACTCGGTCATATTGGACAAGGAGAGGAGGATACTGTTGAGGGATTTCATTTTCTTTGGGTGTTAAATCACAGCTTTTCATCCCACCCTTGAACCAATTTGACTTCTTATTCCTGTGTATATGCAGTTTCTCAGTCGATCTAGATGATATTAATCTGTCTTCCAGTGATATGCAAAGTCAGTCATGAAATTGGAGATTTCTTGCGATTAAAAAAGAGCATCCATTTTACTTCTCTCTCTTTACCAGACCTATGATGAGGAGGAGGATGAAGGTGACATTGAGTCTGAAGAAGAATCAGAAGAGGCAGAGGATCCTGAAGCAGAAGAGATGAATGATTATGATCAGGAATCACCAGAAGAGGTTAGTCATAGAATCTGTTCCTGGTAATCATGCACACTCATTTAACCTGTTGACTACTGAAACTGGGTGACTTTGTATTGAGTCTGTGGGAAATAGAGAATCCACTATTCAATGGGTTAAGAGATGATGTAGTCTATGAATAAGGTATAGACCTCTGGGTGAAATGACTGCATTTGAAGTGCATTATGTTATTTTAGTTTGATAGTAGAAAGGGAATTCAAAAGTGTCTCATCACAACGTCTTATTTTCTTTGGACTTGGGAAGGTGAAGCATAGTTGCGATGCATTCCAAATAAATGCACCATTCGTCCATTCCTCAGTGTCAAATCTGACTTGTGAAAGGAGTATTGTGATTTGAAATATCCAATTTATGTATTCTCACATCTCTCAACCTTATTTCTTCTTGTTTTTTTTTTATTTTTTAAATACAAATAATTAACTTTACTCCTAAATTAGTTGAATTCAGAAAACAAAGTGGATAACCTATTAATTCTGTTTTGAAAATTAATCTTTGATACAGGTTGAAATGGACATGAATAATGAGGAGGATATATGGGTTGGACTACAAGAATGACAAACCGGTACCAGGGAACTGATGATGTCCTGCTATATCCTTAATTCTCTTCTTATCACTGCGTTAACTACCATACAGCATTGACCGTATGAAGTGCAGGAGAGAGATGGGATGCTTTATGCCTCCATAATAGTTCTGGTATGCTCAAGGAAGACAAGTAAAACGGTTTGAAAGACCTTGAAAAAGACAGAAAGCAGAAATCATGAAGTTGCTTGATGTTTTTGTTGGACCATCTTGATGAGATGATGCAACTGTTTACAAGGAAATGATGGAAATATCTGCCGGTGTATGAGCTACTTAAAAAGATAAAGAGTATTTTGCTCATAGAGGTATAACATAAACCAGTTTCGTGCTTTGAACTTGATGAATCGGGGGGTAAATTTAGAAGAAAAATTTTAATGAGGAAAATGACTCTATGTTTGAAAAAGGAAAGAGAGATATGAATACTGAACTATGATTTTTTTTTTTTTTTTTTGCTCACGAAGTTTTCAAGACTTAGAGAGATATCTAGCATTTGGATCAAGCTCGTAATTGGATTTTGTCGGTGTGGATTATGTCATTGCTTTACCTTTGCAGAGTTGGTTTTTGCCTCAGAAGAGATTCAACCTTTATTAGTAGAAATGTGTTATGTACAAGATATGGTTGCGAATTGACGACCTACTTGCACAAAAGAGGCCTACGCCAGACAGACAACTAACCAAACAAAATACAAGAATTTTGTTGATTTGGAGTCAGTGTGGATTCAGTTCTTTGAGTGAAAGTGTAATAAGATATCTAATATGTACCACAGGATTTCTGTACAAGGAAAACCCATTCCTTAGTTGGTTGAGGGCATGGTACTGGTTGTTAATTATTTGATTAGGAAGGCATGATAATGAGAATAACTTTCTGTCCAAAACAATTTTGAATAATTTCATAATGAATTATAACAAAAAATAATCCAATTTGCTTTCAACTCGTATTTGACTGTGTTTCTGTAGTATTCCATTCTCATCGGCCATCCTGCTGGCGGAAGGGTTTCAACTCGAGCACGACATTGTACTTTTCGCATAGCATTTACTTGAGTCAGTGCCCTTCTGCCAGCCAGGCAATGAATTGTTATGACTACTGAAGAGTAAATATGTCTTGATCTTTGCCAATGTGGCAATTATAGATACTTTGTCAGCAAGCAGAAGTCTTTCTCTCTCTCTTGTTACATGACCAATGATGTTCAAAGTTCTTGTACCATGGAATCATCTTTTTTTTTGGGGGGGGGGGGAGGGGGGATACATATGCTGCAAATATTGATGGTGTTATAATTTTCATGTCTGCTGAAGAGGGGCCCATTTGTTATTCATGTGTTATTATTACTTCCAGTGTTGTTCAGTGAACAGTGATCTCCAAAAGTATACAGTGGAAACTCAGTATAACAAGGTCCTCGGGACCATCAAAATTACCTTGCTATAGCAGGAATCTCCTTATATCAGGGTGAAAAAAAACAATTGAATATAAAGAGCTGGGACTGGAATATTACCTTGTTATATCAGGAATCTCATATCAGGGTTAAAAAACAATAAAATATCAAGAGCTGGGACTGGAATATTACCTTTTTATATCAGGAATCTCATTATATCAGGGTTAAAAAACAATAAAATATCAAGAGCTGGGACTGGAATATTACCTTGTTATATCAGGAATCTCGTTATATCAGGGTTAAAAAACAATAGAATATAAAGAGCTGGGACTGGAATATTACCTTGTTATATCAGATCTCTTTATACTGAGTTTCCACTGTATTTAAGTATCATTTGAATCAATCAAAGACATAGAAATCATTGCAATGAATTGGCTAATGCATTCTGGAGTCTGGACGGAACAATTTCATTTATTCAGAAACATATCCAATAAAGGCCATCTATGTCAAGGTGAAATGAGTAATTATCTTCAACAGGATTTCAAACATGTATATCTACACCCAAAAGAATGGATTGATCAGAATGTGTATATATTATATTTTTTTAAAATAAAATTGAAAACAAAAGGGATTTTAATGTCTCTTACTCCCTTATATTGCATTCTTATTATTATACAATTGTGTAGAACATATAGAACATTACCAGTACATTGTACTGAGTACAATAACCATTGGAAGGCCAACAAATTCATATTTTTCAAGTAAAAATAGTGCACTGGATGGTGAAGGATCGAAAAAGCACTTGAGGAAAGTCCTGCTGTTATCTGATCTTAAGTAACTTCTTGCATTTTATATGCTCCTTTTTTCTTTTTCTTTCTTGATCTTCACAACAACATTTCACCTGATTTTCATCACCCCCCCCCCCCCAAAAAAAAAAAAAAAAAAATTACCAGAGGTCTACAGCGTAGGATATTCTTTACTTCTGGAAATTACAGTGTAAAATCCTAATTATTGATCAGATAGTACAGTTTGCACTAGCAAAATCTGCATACAAATGTGAAATGCAATGGACACTGAACAAAATACAAACATGAATTTGGATATGTGGGACCAATGCATTTCCTGGTGGACCAGATAAACTTGTTAATCTCTGCTTATCAATTAGCTGGTGTACTTAAGTTATCTAAATCATGGGGCAAAAATCATTATGCGATGTGCATTAGTAACATTCTCTGATGGAATAATGGAATCGTCACTAGTAGCATTATCTGATAATTCCACTATCGCCATAAGAGTTGTAGACTGCTAGAGCACAATCTTGTTACACCTTTCAGATGTCAGATAATTAACTGATATAAAAATACGGTCCATTGCAGCACAATTGCAGTAGATGATTAATAGCTGAACTCTTTGCTGACAATGTTGGTCACAAGTGTGAAATGGCATAAAAATTTATTTCACAGAAAAATGCTTCACTTGTTTCAATCAAAGAAGAATTCATTACAAACTGTACTTTCACAAATTTGCTGTTAATCAAGAAATGTGTAAATCCTTCCTTTGCTGACAAGAAGAGATACAATGTATAACAACTACACGTATACACGCATATTGAAATAAAAGGCCCGATTTACATACCAGTACATAGATTTTGGAATCTGAAGTATTATGAACTTCCATAAAATAGAACTTTTATTCTCATACAATAAAAGATTATTATAAATAAAGCAATTTGAACATTTTATACATGGCATATGACATTGAAATACAATTTGGAGGTTAATGTCTTCGAAATCCACATTACAATGACCCAGAAATGTTAGTAATATCTTCCCTCTTCTTTGGTATAATCACATTTTCTGCATAAGCTGTTGCATCAGGGCATTATCTTGTTTCTCCTTGATATCTTCAAACAATGCAGTCATCTTATCAACCATCTCTGACAACAATGCATACACCTGTGTGATAAAGAAAAAAAAATCAACAAGTGAATGGGAATACTACCCTCTTGTATATAGTTCATAATTATTAATATACTGTCTGAAGTAGTAAGATAACTGAAAATGTGGAATTCTTTGATGAGATTGCTCTGTCAAGTTTAATTTCAATTCATGTCTCTTTTCATTATGGGGTCCAAGAAATCTGCAGCTACAATTTTTTTCTCATAGTCCATTAAAACATCCTCAGATACATGTATGAAAAAACATGAAGTAGTCAGTTTACTAGCTACATAGTAAGGGTCATTTATGTAAGATTTCAACATTTTTTTTCTTTTTTTTCTTCTGAGCAAAAGGAAAAGTTGTCTAGATTTGGGTGAAACTCACATATATATGAAGACATTGCACTTTTTCCTTATACTGTCAGTAGACTTTTCCTAATCTATAACTGAAAATTTAAGTGCCAGGAAATTTGATTTATTATTTAATTAGTTAAACAATTTTTTTTTTTTTTTTTTTTTTTTTTTTTTTTTTTTTGGGGGGGGGGGCACTTTCTGGAGTGATTTATTTGTATGATTAATACCTGAAAACACCCACCTGTATGTATAGTTTGTTCTTATACTTGGCGTCCATGATGGGATCTCCTGTGACCGAGACATGTACCTTCTCCGTTGAGCCACTACTAGGGGTACGAGCACGCCCCCTTCTCTCCCCTCCTGATGGAGTCTTCTTCTCACGTTCCTTAGTAGGGGTGGGGCTAGGTGCTGCTTTCTTCCCTTTACCTGGTGTTTTTTCTCCTCCTTTACTTTTTGGCCTGTCCTTGTCTTTGTCCTAGATAAAAGATAACAAGAGAAGGATATCACCAGGAAATTATTTTGTAACCTACAGTGTACTTGCTCAGTACAATTAGACAAATGTAACAAATGCACAATTGACATTTGAAGTAACAAATTGGGAAGGCTCAAATTTTCATTTGCTTGAAGAAGAAAACAAGGCATCTTCTAATGCAGCTTCATATTTCAACCGAATCATATTCACATTTCAGTGTAATGCATTTCATTTTCCTCTGTGATAAAATGAATACTGTGGTCAAACATGGAATGGGAGATTACATATTTCTGAGCAAAGATTCCAAGAATAGACTTAGAATGACTTACATCTTTCTTTCCTTTCTTGCCATCCTTTTTATCCTTCTTCCCTCCAGTGGGTTCTTCTTCTTTTGGTTCTTTCTTTCTCTTCTTGAGTTCACCTATTAAATAAAATCATACCAATGCTTTCAATCAGTCATTATCAACAATCAAATATTGACTAAACATTGCTCTCTGGCATGGAACTATAACCATGCTTTCAATGCAAGAATTATTTGAGATAAAACAATTATGCTGTGTGCTGATGAGTTTTTACAAGACGGATAAACTCAGTATAATTGCAGGTAATGTAGGGAGCTCCTTATCAATGAGGTGTAAGTGGTATGAACCAATGGATTTACCATGATTGTAGTCAATGAAAGAACCTTTTCTAATAAGGTCATATTATCTCTAAAAACACAGTGGTAATTATGCATTCTTTGGTTGAATACAGTGAGGTAAAAGCTTGGCAGTTGCCAGGAATTAACTTCAAATATATAAATCCTTTGAAATACAAAATGAATGAATCTTTTTCCATTCAAAATATACTGAACAAGCTGAACCACTTTAGGATTAATTCCATGCCTGCATGCTTGTTATAACATATGCTAACTAAATACATTAATATGCTAACACAGCCCTATGAAAATAAAGCATTCCCTTTGAAATACACAAATCATGCAGCACTCACTGATGCATGCTTTTAGTATAACATGATGGAAGACTATTCAAAAAGTGAATTAAAAACCTTGAAAGTTATCAAAATTGCACGTAATCTGTAACATAACATAAAATAAATATTAAAGGTTAGTACACCCCTCCAAGCCCAATTTAAAGTGAAAACCTAATCTGATAATTTTACTGGTTGACCAAATTGATCACTTTGGGGTGCACTAGTCCAATTTTAAGCAAGCTAGTGTGTAATAACACTTACCCATAATACCAATCAAAGAATATGAATTGACAAACAAATTTATGACTTGCATCTAAACTCTTCCTAATTTGTTTATATAGAAAAAAAAAAGAAGCAAAAGCAAGACATTTCAGAGACGGCCAGATCACAGTGACTATGTCAACAGTGGTTTTGACAAACATAAAAAATGTCCTTTTCTGAACAACCCGAGCCACATGAATCGTCAGAAACAAATTATACAATCATTGGCGTAATACAGATCTGATAAAAGATTTTGAATTCATGCAGTCAAATGAAATAGTGTGCAATGATCTCCATAACACAAATACACCAAGGGAAATGAGAACATGAGAGATGAGAAGGGAAGATGAGAAGGGATTTGGTGTATGGGAGGACTTACTTTTCTTATAACATGGTAGACTTGAGTGAGTGAGAGTGAGGTAGGACCATTATAAGGGAGGAGAAGAAAAGATGAGAAGGGATTTGGTGTATGAGAGGACTTACTTTTCTTATAACTCAGTGGACTTGAGTGAGTGTGAGTGAGGTAGGACCGTTTTAAGGGAGCAGGAGAAGAGAAGATGAGAAGGGATCTGGTGTATGTATGGGAGGACTTACTTTTCTTATAACACAGTGGACTTGCGTGAGTGAGAGTGAGTGTAGTAGGACCGTTATAAGGGAGCAGGAGAAGAGAAGATGAGAAGGGATTTGGTGTATGGGAGGACTTACTTTTCTTATAACACAGTGGACTTGAGTGAGTGTGAGTGAGGTAGGACCGTTTAAAGGGAGCAGGAGAAGAGAAGATGAGAAGGGATTTGGTGTATGGGAGGACTTACTTTTCTTATAACGTGGTGGACCTGAGTGAGTGAGTGTGAGTGAGGTAGGACCGTTTAAAGGGAGCAGGAGTTACAAGTATCCAAAGCCAAGCAGTGCCAAATAAAATCAAATCATGTGTAGTTAAACAAAAACAAGACAAGCAAGCGTGCAAAACATAAACAAGATGGTGAGATAAACATGCAATATCACAAGGGTGAGAAGCTGGCGTTAAGTATATGTCCAACTTGCATAAAATTATGTCTTTGACTTTGAAGATATACATGATTCAAAATGATTACATTTTGTGATCCATCAAAAAGATTTTTTTTTTAAATTTCATTACGGTGTCAAAATATTTAGGTACGGATTCGTTGAATAAAATCAGTATTTTTCATCTCTTAAATGATGAATCAGATTTCAAGTAGATTAGTTCATTATTGTTATTAAGACACATTGCAAAAGCATAAGAACAGTCTACATTGAACACCGTGCATTCAGCTACTGCATTAAAACAAATTCCATCGATTACAGCTATTGTTACAAGCAAATATTTGATGCAAGTGTTATTAAATATCAAGAGTAGTATCAATATAAAGTGCAACATGCAAATCAGGCATTTAGTACTCCTCCACCATACATCCCACCACTATTAAGTCACTTCAAAGTGGTATTTCTTAAATGTTTTTTGACAAAATGATAACAACAGGTTCCATTCTAATACAAAATAAGCATGTCTCTCTTTCCAGATATAAAATTGAAATAAAATTGTGAAGCAATAAGGAGCTATCCAAAGAGCTTGGATATTAATCAAAAGCTCTGATTTCCTCTCCTTTCAAACAATAATTGAAAATAGCTTTTCTGAACTTTTTTCCCATGTATCAAATGAATTACTGAAAAAAAAAGGAAATACCGGGTACAGATGTGAGAAACTGAATTTGAAACACCACTTTATATAAATACAGCAAAACCATTAACCCATTCATAAAGAAGCACTAAAACAGTACCTAACAGTGTTTGAACATCATATGAGGGCCTTTAATTTGAACAGTATGAATCAAGTAGCCCCATAAAGAGCAGTAACATCAAGATGTCATAAATCATAAAACCCTTTCAAAATCAATATTTCAAAACAATGTGAAAATATTTTTTCCCCTCTCATTGTGATCTAATTATAATAAAAACAAAGTATCTTTGAGTCTAATACATTTCTGTTTCTAATAATCCAAACACTGTTGAGGTATAGCTTTAAATACATTTCAATTCAATCAAACATGCACAACCCAAATAAGATTAAATTAAAGGTAGACATACCTCCTCTGAGAGTATCATTTGCTGCAAGAACTAAAAAGAAATGTTAAATAAAAAAAAAAATGGCTTAGGAAAGACTGATATGTACATATCATGAGCTAAATGATGTCAATACATATATTATGATTTTAAAAAGTCAATCTTGAGAGTTGCTACAATTAAGGATTTAACAAAAGGTGTCGTTTTGTTTAATTGACTTCAATTTGTATCATGTCTCTAAGGTTTTATTCTTGCATAAGCACTACTTGAATTGAATTCACACATGAATCATCTGCTCAGAGACTATGCCCCCTAGAATATTAAAAACTAACAATATATCTTAGCTTTACTCTTAATAAATTTCCAAGCTTCATCAAACTCAATGACTTTGATAAGAACATGAACAATGAAGAAGACTAGTAGGTACTCACTTTCTGCAGTATCAGGTAGTTCTTCTACCTTCTCTGGGATACCCATGTTCACTCTGATTGTGTTAGCTTGGGTTACTATGTTATCAACATTCTCCATCATCAGATTGTACCTGAACACATCAAATAAAATTGATCAATTATATGTTGTATCTGCCTGGAAGAACAGATCTCAGAATAAAACTATTTGGGTAAACAACAATGAATTTCTCAAAAAGTGTGACTAGTAAGACAGAGGAATAAATACAGATTACTATAATCATAATAATAATAATAATAATAATTAGACCATTTATATAGTGCAGTCACTATGTAAATATACTCTACTGCACTGTAGTGTAACAGAGCTCCCAACAACGCTACTGCTCAAACAAATTAAACAATTATGCATATAATACAATTAACCCAAATCTTCTGAAAAAAGATTTGTCTTCAATAAATGTTTGAAGATGGTAACAGTTGGTGCTTTTCGTATTTTTAGTGGTAATTTGTTCCAAAGCTTTGGAGCAGCGCAACTGAAAGCACGATCCCCAAGAGTTACTTTTGTTCTTAAGTGAGGTACATGTATTGGTAAAAGCACTGCCAATTTGCAGACTCTAGCAGATTAATCTTTTGTACACTATGTCTCAGATAACTTAGGCTAGGTTCTATGTAAAATGCATTTTATACTGAAATCAAACAACACTTAACAGGTAAATGAATTTAAGGCACTGGAAATATTCTCTACAAGCAATATTCACTTTTCCACATTGAACCAACTATAGTTTGAAGTGCGTATGAACATTTCACAATACATGAAGAGCCTTATCAGTGTAAGAGCCAATATGCTCCTTTTTCAGTTTACTGAAATGTTAATATTTTGTTTCTTTGCTATATCTCCCTCAATCTAAGTACAATGATTACATAATGATACTCACGCTACTTTATACATCTCATGTTGTATAGGTGTAAAGGGAGGGAAGTAGAGAGAAGTAACAGCTTGATTCATCTTGCTCAGTAGTTCTTCTCTCATCTCTTCATCTTCTATGGCTAAGAACTCCTACATAGAAATATGTAAACAGTATTAAACATTGTATCTAATAAAATCCTGTAAATAAAAAAATCATAATAATAATTAAAAACAGTTTCATATGACATCTTTCAAGGATATCATATGATATGATATCCTTGATATGATCTTGATATATATTCTCCTGGCCTCTTGGTTTTGAATGATTACAATCATCCTTAGGGAACTACTGCATATATAGATACACTGCTTCCAACAATTGATGACCCTGTACCCTACACAGCTGTCTAAGCCCATTGAAAAGCCTACTGGAATTTAGCCCCCCCCCCCCTTTCCTTCTTGTCCTCCCTATACCACAGTTTCCTATAACCTACACTTTCATTTACCTGCTTCATCTGGGAGACATCAAGATTCCACTCCTTGTCTTCTGTCTCATCTTCAGTGAACTGCTCAACATACAACTGTTTCAGTTGACTCACAACCTCATTGGAGAAATGCATCTAAGATGGGAAATAAACAGCAGACCAGAAAAATAAACATCCCATGCAAAAGAAGAGACAACTATCTTATTTTTTAATATATAAATTAGAAAAGTGTCCTTAACAGATTCAATGGATGAAACCTAACACTATATTCTCTCCAAGGTGCCAGATAATTTTTCTACTTTTTAAATAATACTATTTCAGCCTTCCTAAATTATTTGTACAGAGTTCAGTCATGTTATTCATTCCAGTGCTAACCACTTCACTGTATCCCTTTACATTCTAAACATTAAAATACATTACCATTTGGGCATTATCTGCAAATAACTTGCAGTTCTGACACCCCATACCAGTTTATTTTGTTATCACCATAACTTACCCCAGGATTAAGTCTCTCAAAGATCTCTTCATCAGTGATATATGCATCAACAGGTGATTGAGCTCTCTCTGGAGTCCGTATACCATCTACTAGCTCATCTAAGATACGACGCACGGCTACCCGAGCCTGTTTTGCAAACAGCTCCTCCTGAAAGACACAATGATTAAATTATAAATAATTTAAATCACTAGAATGGCCAAATTAGGAATGGTTTGTTGACCAAGAACTTTGTATATGAGAAAATTTAAAAGAAATTTTGAAAACAAGAATAGAAGTGAAGTACATGTATATGTCACTGATATTTCATAAAATCAGAGTAAAATTTAGAATTGCTTCAAAATACATGTTACACTGTTTCCATAGGAAAACTATTTCCTTGACCTGCTCTGCATGTAACAAAAGGAGGCAACTCATGGATTCTCCATTTTTCTTATAGAATATTTTTCACATGAAGTTCTTGCAATTATCAATACATTATTCCCTTTTTGCTTTAATCATAATCAACACTGGAACATCATTACTAGTACAAACCTCAATCTCCTTCCTCTGCTTGAGGTTCTTATCCTCTTGAAGAGCCACACCCCTCAGAGTAACCTGCAGTGCCCCGCCCCCACACACTACAGGGCGTGTATCAAGCTGCCAGGTCTCAGAGAAGATACCAGCATTAGGTGACTTGAACACAAAGGGAAAGCGAAGGCTCTCTCCTGGCAGAAGCACCCCACTGCTGGTGTTGAAATAGAAGCGTTGGATACGAGGAGTGGAGCAACCTTCAAATGGATTCTGCTTGGGGATTTTCTGTAGGTAATAAGAATAGTACAGAAAATGTACAGATATATTTGAACCAATAACACTTATAATAACATTCAAATAGCTATCAAGAAAACTATGTATTTTAAAAAAAACATGAATCATTTAAATCTAAATTTCTCTCACAATTCTGATGAAAATAACCTTGGATTCTAGTAATCAAGATACATGCAGTATATTTTCCTTCAACCTTGAATGAATACTTACCTTCCAGTCATAGTAGATGGTGGTGGTACCATCATTAACCAGCTCCAAGTGGGAGGTAGTCCTCACTCCAGCGAAGGCTTCAAAGGTCACTCTAGAGCTACAGGCAATCTGTCCCTTATGGCTAGTGCTGTCCCCAGTCCAGCGAGCAGGGTAGCCATTGAACTGAAGGGCAGGACCAACAATGGGCTCAGGAATGGCCTCTTCAGGCATCTCAATCTCATCAGGGGCACTAAAGAAAGAATGTTAAAGACAGGGTAATAAAATTTGAGCACCTGGATGGCCAAACATGACAGATATGAGTGCTGCACAAGAACAAACTATTGTGTTATTCCTTTCTTTAAAAATGTAATGGTACACGTGAAGAGGGTCTTGACAAGTATGCCCAATAAAGTTATCCAAATAATCTTGCTTCATATATAATTTAGCCTCACAAGAGGAGAGTAACACTCCTTAACAAAGAAAAGAGGAATACTTTTAGAAGATAAGGAATGGTACCTTGCAAATTTTGTCAGAAAAACTGAAAAATGCAAGGGGAGCTCGTCAATATATCTCTCATGTCTTGTTCCTGGTCTGCAGATCATTTACATGTACAGCTGTTGCATGCACATGAATAAGAAGTATAACAATGTATCTTACACATTATGGTCTCCTCCCTTGCCAACTTTGAAGGTGCCTACATCCTCTGATGCAGATCGAGTCCAGACATCCAATTTCTTCTCCTTAGGTTTGTTGGTACCAATCACCTGAAGACCTTCCAAGTCCTAAACAAAACAAGAAGATATTTCAAATGGATCATGCACATTATGAAAATAAATTCAATGCCTTTTCATTGTTTCTTTGGCATTTGTTAAATCATTTCTGAATCTAACCTGATTCTCTAGGATACTGATACTCCACTCTATAATTCGTCCTTCTCTTGGCATTCACAGATGTTTAACTGGATGTATAACCAGTTGAATATTAAGCCAAAGACAGGCCTTACTGGAGTCTGAAAAATTGAAATGAATTGAACTGAATTGGATGTGATTCATATCAAAGTCTTATCACATCCAATGACTGCCACAAGCAGGAAATACATTAATACAGAAGAGAATAGTATACTCATGTAATCTGTCCATTTCTTGTGAATATAGAAGGTATACTTACAGGTTTGAATGGATCAAGATCATCAATGACATGTTGAAGCTGTCTCTTTCTATCCTTCAGATACTGAGAGCGTTTCCATGGATAATGAACAGGAGATGCTCTGCCTTCACCCCATGCTATACCTGGAAACATACAGCAATTTGCTTACCGTTAGGCATTTAATGCAACTTGCAACTGCTCCATGTTTACTGCTTTAAACTGGAATCACGAAAAAACTTAACCGCTTCGACTGCAGCAGCCTTGAACATATAGGTCAGGTCAGTTTTCATCTTCCTAGTGATGCATTGATGTCATGATAAGACAACAACAGAATGTTCTACAAGCCACTTCTTACATTCATTATAATAATTTTCAAATATAATGAGCATATGGTGGAAACCTTTAGCATATCCTTGTTTAAAGGCATTGGCTAACTTTGTAAGTAGCTGATTTAAAAAATTCTCAAACTAAGATGAAACATGTGTATGAGTACTTGTATTTGTACTCAAAAACCCTGAAACCAACCATAATTTGGAATGAAAAAGTGTAAGTTAGACGCAAACGGCAATTTTATTATCCTTCGTCTCACGAGACAATCACTAAGAGGACTACTTTGTTTGAATTTGAAAATGCCATTATGTGCCTCCCGCCGTGTGATAAGCCAATACACACAGTACGGTAAGGTGAGTCATACGCGCATGCACACTCCTTATGTCTATTCTGTGCAACCAACCCTCCTATATTTTTCAAACATGCGTTCACATTTTTGATATTTAAAAATACTTCCTGTGGATATTATACTTTGAAACTTTCAGACTGGTATTTTTACACTATAACCCTTATGTTTATCCCATTTTCAAGTAACAAAACAAGATTTTTTAAAATCATAACAATGTTAACCAATGCCTTTAATGTTATTCTTTTATTTAGCAGTACCAATAACAATTCTCTAATATTTCCAAACTATATACTCCCAAATGTTATTGCGAGTACTGATACAAAAGGATCGTATCTGTTATTTACTTACCCATTTCACTTTTTGCCAGCTTTGAGTATCCAATATGTTCTACTGGTGGTGGATAACCTCTCTCGGTCTGGCTCAGAGTCATACTGAAAATGAGAAAATATTCATTCATGTAATACATATGGCCTTAAGTAAACATTATGAACACAGAACGAAAAGATGTATCATGTTCACATATTTGTGGAATACAAAGTTGAGAGGGGAGATTTTGAACTTTTTTAAAGACAGAATGAACACTGAATTTGATAAGGTGCGTTTCCCATGTTCAAATAGGCTATATGTGAGATTTATAGAAATGGTATAATTCCTTTATATTAAGCTCTTACGCTCAGGATTTAATCATTTCATTTAGAAATAAATTGCATGCACAATTAACATATCAAACTAAAGTTAACTTACTGTATTCCTGTCAAGTCATCTCCAAATCTTTCTTGCTGTTTCCAAAATTCACTCCCAACACGATCTGCAATAATGCAGGTATATGAAAAGTGAAAAAAGAAATGAAATTTCCTGCAAATAAATCATAACTAATATCACTGAAGACATTAGCATTCATATGATACTCTTCTGTATCTTACAACTCAAGCTGCTAATATTCAATGGTCTCCTGGTGTTTAGGCTATACAACAAATTACAAGAAGTGCCTAGTTTATTTGTTAAGAATTCCATGATTTGCACATTAAAGGAATCACATGTGACTGCAATATAGAATATCACTTTCACCTTAATACAATCCATACTCCCTCCCAGGTTTTCACATTTATATTTCAGGGTTAGTCAGACATTTATACTACATGAACCAATGAGAAAATGCATGGGGACGAGTAGTAATGAAGTATAATTAGAAAAGAGAATCATCTTAGCTTTATGGGTAGAAACTGCTTTAGTAAGGATGAAAAGTCCTCCATTGTCTACTTGTCTGTTGATTATTTTTGGTAACACAAGTACAGGTATGGATAGTGAAGTATAGCCTACATCCTTTTCCATAGTCCATAGCAGGAATAGCTCTGTCAATAACATAACGTTCCTCCTGTGTCTGACGATACTCTTCAGCTTGATTCATCACCAGTGTGTCAGTAGGCTTCTGGAGTAGCTCTGGTAACAAATGGCACAGGGAAAAGAGTGTTGGGAATATTTATATCATATTGACTGGCCTTGAGGGGAATATTGAAAATGTTGCCCGCAAAATGAATCATATTGTCCCGAGTCGAAGACGAGGGCAATATGGATCTTTTAAGGGCAACATTTTCGATATTTCCCGAAAGCAGAGCCAGGCAATATAGTTATTATTACCTATAGCTATAGGATGATGCATAATTCAAGCCTATCACTTTGTAGCAACGACAAACATGTCTGCTAATTGCCTGTCCGTCCCTCTGATTTCAGCTTATTCAAGCAGGTATGTAATCCTGGCTAAGCGATCGTGACGTAAATGGTTACCTCGCGTATCCATTGTTTTTAACCTCTTTCGCGTACACAATACTGCGCGTTTGCACTTTGCTAAATGCGAATACAAGAAAGGTGGAATATGGATATTATGGACTGATAATTTAGTACAGAGGCGCAATAGGAAAATGACAAATTTTGCGGAGGAGGGGTGTATGAATATTATTACCCTAGTCATACAGCTGAGCCCTGGCCGAACCATTGTGACGTATTTTGTGTTGAGTGAATCAATTAGACAGACAAAATACGCGCTTATATCTTGTCTCCAAAATGCCTCATTCAGGTAGTAATCTTCATTATTCTATCCTGTAAATCTAGGAAATTAATTTTTCCTGTCAAGAAACTCAACAATTATCATTCTGCTTCATTCTTTCTAAGCTGCTCTTTCATGTCTTCTAGGAAAGATTTACGATGTGCTAATCATTCCTTTTTTTTTAGTTAAGAATGTTACAAAATATTGGTGAATTGAAGATGATGTAATGCAATGCAAAGCAAGATGATAACCAATCAAAATTAATCACAGTTTCTCTGCTCTGAACAAAGCGATTCACAAATGCACTGTTTGAAAATTTCTTATTTAACCACAGAAGACTTTGAGATACAAACACTAACATTCATTTTCCAGCAATATCACAAGGGCAGAACTGGGGGGTGTAACATAACGAGATACGATCAATCTTATGATCAATTGTAACTCTTTAGTACATGGTTTGCCACAGACCTACGATTGATATCAATCATAAGACTGATTGTATTTTTTGTTACACCCCCATGTCTAGTAAACTTACTTGAGATATATCCTTGAGTTTTCTTTCTCTCAATCATCTTCTTCTGCCAGTTAATAAGAGCTTGGTTCTCGTCCATAAATGGGTCTCTAGGTTTGGGTTCTACTTTCTTACCAAACTGTGGTTTCACAGCTGGTGTCTTAGGACGAGGCTCTATGGGATGGTCCTCAGCCATCTAATGGAGCCAAAGATCAGGAGAATTATTAATACAAATGACAATGAACATCAAAATGCTTGCAGAAAAGCATAAAATGGCAAAGTTGATTAAAAAAAAAAACAAAACTGGGATTTCTAACATTATGCTTTCACAGGTCCATGGAAAAATAGAAATTAAATTCATAGAAGCACAGATTCCAACTACTAAATAATCCAACTATTCAAGCCCCTGGGCCGGTATTCTGAAAATCGTGTTATCTTTGCAATCAGAAATAGCGTACGCCATTGGCTCACATCGCGCACTTTTGTCTTGTGTGCTGGTCATTTGCGCAGTTTATACCAACCATAAGTATGTGTTTTAAATTTGTTATGACAATTAACACAGTGAAGATAAGACAAAGATAACACGATTTTTAGAATACCGGCCCTGGCTGGTACGTTTTGATCAAGGAAGGATTGGATAAGGGTTGTTGGACAGCTGAAGCCTTCCTCCATCTGTGCTTCTCTGACATAGTTTCCTTTCTCTCTGTTTCAAAGAGTATAGAGCCCTGTATTCAGATCAACATAATAAGGTGACTAATCTCACAATCTCTCAATGAAACCGTGGTCCTTATTGAAGGACTTACCTCCATATGTCCACGCTGCACAGCTTCCATCTTAAAAGCTTCCACAGTCCCAAGGATGCTATGAGGTAAGATGTTCCCAGTAGAATCAAATCGAGGGCCTCCAGCACCTAATATATGTACAAAAATAGTATCAATTTTAGCAATCTACACACAAGTTCAGTAATTTGTCCAATGTAGCATTATCTATAGAATTGTTAATTATGTTGATATTTCATACATTTTTCATTTTCAAAATGTGTTACATTTCTATTTCTGTTAAAATGTTTTGGTAGCAACTTTTGATGTATCATTTGATCTTTCATTCCTTTGCTTACAAAAGGAATAAGAATGAAGTGTTGACAATGAAGGATACATAACTGTTTTGTTTTGAAATGAAGGTGTCCAACATTACAACTTTATTACATAGCACATTCCTCTGCTCTAGACATAAATGCTACTTACCAATGTAATCCTCTTTCATAAGAGGGGCATTGGGTGGCGCAGGCTTAGCAATAAGGATGGGTCTAGTCTTAGGTTTGTCCAGCTCAGATTGTGGTTTCATCTTACGTACTGTCACCTTCTTGGATGTTGGACGTGCCTTGGGCGACTGAGGAGGCTTTGGAGCTCGTACCTGTAATCAAATATAACATCCTTGGAGTTTACCTTTCGTTGAATGTAAAGGCAAATTATGTTTATAATATATAGAATGATTTCTTTTTTGAAGGAAATACTTTATACAGCACAAATGTCATCATATTCCATTTTTTAATGAAATAAATGAAACATGCTTTTTATGCAGTGATTTACACAGCACCATCCATGGACTTACATACTTGTAAGTAGATGCAAATAGTTTTCAAACTTCAACATTAACAATTTCAACTACAAATTAGCCTAAATACTAAAAGATTAGTTCTACTGGGCAGCAAGATAAAAGAAAAAAACACCAACAGAATATTTCTCCAGAAAATAGAAAAAACAAAATGTTTTCTAAGTCCCCTGAGAAAAGCATTACAATTTGCTTTTAAATGAAAAATCAGCAAGTTATTTCTAACACATTTGAAAATAATGATTAATTTTTGCTTCAGTAATTCCCAGTTATATTTATGCACAATCAAAGAGCTGAATTTGAGGTGCATACATGTATATTCCAACCCCCCCAATAATCTTTCAGTGTTATTTTCCTTTTGTATGACGTATGAGTGGTATAGTATCTGACCTTAGCAAGCTCCTGGGGGTCGATGGCGAGTGCTTGAATGTCCTCTCCATTGATGACTTGTTTACTAGGTGGTACCACCTCTTCCTCTATCAAACTCTGAGAGTTGTTTGGGCTAATAGCTTTCTCTGGAGTACCCTCTCGGCGATTCTTCCTCAGCTTGTCTGGAATAGAGACAAATATAGAAAATAAGTATAAATGAGTATTTGTCAGCTGCTAGGCTCATCTCAAATAAATCTGCACATTGCTTTCATCTTTCTTCTGTTTTTGTTTTGTTTTGTCTTTTTAGAAATGTTATTAGATGAATCATAAAAAAAATCTGAAACATGAAAATATCAATATTTTAAAGGTTTATAAAAAACATGACGAAAATCCGTGTTTAAAACTGAAACCCCAAAATGACTTTTGCAACTTCTAGACATCTGAGATTGCAGTAAGCCGAAATAAACAAAAGTGCTGGGCAGCCTTCACAGGTTGATAGAGAGAGAGAAAAGGAGAAAGAGAAACAAGCTACATGTGCCTAGTGCACGTGTAGTCCCAGCTAGCTTATGAAGTTAAAAATGTTGCTATTATCGCCAATTCTGGGTCATTTCTCTTTGTTCGAAGTTTAATTTTGGTTTTCATCTAAATCATGAGTGATTTTGGGACATGGCAATATCTTAGAACACGTGAAATATATATTTCATACTTCTCATTTCCTTTCAGGCAGCGCGGTGGTAAGAGTCTGTTTACACTATTACGTAAGATGATGAGGAGTGCAGGTGTAATCCAAAACCACCACCTCTTGTGCGAAGATTCTAGGCACTGATAAGACTTTTAACGGGGCTTTTGGATACGGGGTTGGTTTACCCCACCTGAAATACGTAGGTTCCTGTGTTATAGTGGAGGGGTAAATTTTAAACGAGAGGTTCTCGAGAGAGTGCTTAATCGGTGATACCAAATGGCTATGTGCCTGCAATGATTATATGGTAAAATAACACTATCAATATGTGTTTAAAAAAAAATAACTATGGCAGGGCTGTCAAATGGAGAAAAAAAAAGACACTAAATAGCAACAAAAAAAAAAGAAAAAGAAAAAAAAAAGAAATTGTGAAAAAGAAGAAAGAAAGTAAAGCAAAAGAAGGGCATAAATAGTGAGGAGCTCTCACCAAATTATTCAATTATGATTAACTCATTCGTGACAGAGGTCCACATTTTGTGGTTTGGCCTAATATCTTTTGATGGAAAGCGATAAAAATCATACCAAATACATGAGCAGAAAGAGCAAAAAATTGTACACAAACTGTGCCCATTTTGGCTGCGTCAATATTCATTGTTTGATGCTGAAAACTTTTTAAAGGAAAATAAGCATTAAAATCCTTAAATTGGCAATGTGATGGAAGGTTTAAAATCACAGTTTTTTTCCCCTGCAAATTGGCAACTTGTTGACTTTTCATCATAATTTCTGTCAATTTATATTCATTTCAGATACATGACATTTTATAAGAAAAATGTAGCAATAAAATAAAAATGTTGGTGTTGCCAATTTGACAAACGCTGATCAAATTAGGCTTTAAATAATTCCTGTCACAAATGGGTTAACAGCACAAAAAACTCTAAATCAATGCAACTATCTTGTTTGAAGGAAAATAATCATCTATTTCACCTTGTACACCCTTCATGGTAACATGAAAGCTTACATGCAATCATTCCATAGCAAAGTCAGCAATCATTCCATTGTAAAATCAGCAATATACCCACTCCATACAACCTTGTAGAAATAGATTACTATCATATTCTTCACCATTTTGATTGAACAATTTCATTCAAAATCAATAAAAATCCATACTAAGAGCCTTTTGATAAAACCATAACAAACTTTTTAGTTAAAGGCTACAAGTATAGACTTTTTGAGAATAGCATGAACAGAAAGCTGAAAATCAAAACAATACAAATGGAAACCAAGGGAATAAAAACATGTAAATATGATGAAGCTCTGTCAGGTATAAATTTCCTACAAAATTTAACTAAGTTATGATCTCTATACAAGGTACTACTGACTTGCACCAACATAATGGACAAGATGAGCATTGAGAGCTGAGTTGCGCCCTTTCCTAGAGGCTGTTCCACTGATCCCTGATGAAACACTATTCATTGATGAGGATCTGGAAGGACTCAAACGAGATGGAGACTTCTGACGTTTACTAGATCGATCCATCTTCGATTTCTCTCACATTATATTCTTAGACTACAGCAAGATGATATCCTTGAATGGAAGGTGTTACACAGGATATGCTTCAAAAACAGTGACGAATCATGTCATACTCATCCTGGAACCCAATTGTTAATAATGGTATATCACCATGACAACAGCAGTAAGACATTAATTATGAGGTAATTTAAAAAGTTCCTCTGAGAAGATTGTATTATCATTGCCTCATACAGTGTTTGTCATCAATCTGCTCATCATATTACAAAATGTCCTCAGTCTTTGATATCAAGCACAAGCATCCAACTTGATGGTTTGTTTTTTATTTACTGAAGTAACCAATGCAGTCACTGCATTCAATCCAAGAATAATACACATATCAAATGTATTCTCCAATCACAAAAACATCAATGAGCAGTTGACACATAGAAAGTAGCACAGATTTTAAAAGTAATTCTAGATACAACTGCTTGAGTCCGCTGCTCCCACGGAAATCTAGAGATGACTAAGGTAATATCCTAGGTATCAATACCTAACCTGTAACAAACTAAACCAAATAGTGATATACTGGTTCATGTTTGCCTAATTACACTACAAACTAAAGTGTTGTAAAAGAGAGATAAAGAATGAGTAGTATGAGATACATGTACATAGGAGAGAAGTAAACATTAGGGTTGATTTTAATCCACAGCATTCAGCCTAAAGGCTCAAGGTATTTGGTCTTGCTTTCAACAAGAACAAACAAGTATCCAAGAACGAGAGCACACTTGCTGGTGTCCTTCTATTCTTTTATTGCTTTGCAATGCAAATAATAGGGAAAACTCCATTAAACAGTGTTGTTAGGCAAGCTATCAACACTGATATCATCATATATGTTCTGCATTTTAGTCCAACTTTCTGAAGCACTTAGTTTGTTTTCAGCATCTCACTCATAACGTCCAGATTTACATCTGCATTTTGATTTAAGTTACTCCATGTTCAGATGCAAAAAAAATTTATACTAGAACTCGATAAAGAAACGACGTATAAACAATCATTGTATAGCTGACGGACCGTTCAAACGCATAATCTCGGCCCTTCTGGAAAACGTCGTATAGATGCTTATGGTCATGACGTCAGCGCTAGCCCCTTCTGGCCTTCCACTTCCACGAATCACGGGTCACCTTTCGCGTGCGGTCACATTAAGCCCCGCCCAGTTATACCGTTCTATGGTCGCCATACGTTCAGACGTACACGGAATGCTGATTCGCTATCGAGTTCTAGTTCGAAACGATGCTCTGACCATCATTTCGTTATACGTCGTTTCGTTATACGTTGTTTCGTTATACGATGTTCAGACGTATAAATTCATCGTATAGCTATACCATTCTAGTATAACTATACCATTCTAGTATAAATTTTTAACATCTGAACACCCTGTAAGATTCTAATACATCATATCCATGAACTCCAGATGTAAGCTACAGTTTACAGGACCAATTTGCACACTCCATCTAAAATTTACACTTCTTGTGTAGGCCTATTGATGGCCAAACAAAGTCTGTCTACGGTGTACATGGATAACAACATAAGAGGGAATGGCTAACAATGTAACATGGCTACTCTATGATCAGTTTGTGTACACATATACATGTACATGTAGTAATGTCTACAGCAACCAGTCAGGTATCATTCTTGATTATCATGAGAAATAAGAAATCCTGGTGTGCAAATAAGTTAGTAGGAATTGACTAACAGCATCAAATTCAAACAACAGTTTTTAAGTCTAAAGTTCTGCATCTATCCTCAATTATATGCCTGCAGGTGAATCGGCAGTACTATTATTCTCATATTGACCATCAATCTGCTTGATATCCTCTAACCATACTGAAACACTGCTGCAGATGCAATAACCCAAATCTCTAACATTATACCACCATTAATCTACAAGTACGTGCACCTAACTAACCAATTTTGCTCCACTCGTGCAATCGTAAACAGAACACAGTGTATCTCATTTAAAGATGAGTTTCTATAAGATTCAGGACCCGAGAGATAGGAGGTAGCATTTCTGGCCAGAACTTGTTTACCCATTTGTGACAGGAATTATTTAAAGCCTAATTTGATCAGCTTTTATTCTTCAAATTGGCAACACCAACATTTTTATTTTATTGCTATATTTTTCTTATAAAACGTCATGTATCTGAAATGAATATAAAATTGACAAATTACGATGAGAAGTAAACAAGTTGCCAATTTGCAGGGGAAATGGTGATTTTAAACTTTCTATCACATTGCCAATTTAAGGATTTTAATGCTCATTTTCCTCTGAAAAAATTTCAGCATCAAGCAACAAATATTGACGCAACCAAAATGGGCACCGTAAATGTAGATTTTTTTGCTCTTTCTGTTCATGTATTTGGTATGATTTTTAGGGCTTTGCATCAAAAGATATTAGGCCAAACCACAAAATGTGGACTTCTGTCACGAATGGGTTAACAATCCAACTATAAGTAATCAGTAAATGCCATACGGATAGAAATTGGCAGAAAAGTACACACCACATCTTCAGCCCTCTCTAACTATACTTCTTCATTATATGAGACAGAATTTCTTTTTATTTTTCCTTGAAATATATTGTAGTTTAGTATTCAATATACTAAACTGTACTATTCAATACTGAATTCTGTATTCCTTAAACTAAGCTGTACTAAAAATGTCACAATCATGAAAATTATGGATCTACTCTCCTTCATTTCAGTTATCATATTTTGTGTAGATGCCACTTAGTCAAGTGCCATTGGATCACTCATGGTGATCTCATGGATAAACTTTCTCCATATTTACCATAGATTAATAAAATGTTTTCTTCAACATTTCTAGCTGTGTATGAGGATATTGTTCCAAGATACATGTACTTACAAACCTTGGTCACCTTAGTAAGGTCTTGTTATGATCATTTCCAACATTGCAGGCATAAAAGTGGGTACAGGTATATTAAATACAACTCATCAAAGAATTCAATTCTAAAGAAACATCCCAGTGCAAGAAAGGCTTTATTTTTAGTGTTTGCTGACTAACATCAAATGTAGCCTTGCTTTCTATGACACTGATACAACAGTATACTCACATTTAAATCACATGAGAACCATTTTTGTTTATAATGCACTAATTGAATGGCAAACATTATGAAGTGCTCATAATGACTAACAATATTAAAAGCAGGTAATGCACCCTCTTTAACATAGCGTACCTTTCGGAGAAAAAATTCATTTTTATAACATGAGTATGTGAGGAAATAAAGAATAGATTTTCTCATAAAAAGTGTAGAATAATTAATGGTAAATACAAAATCAGAAAGGGGAGTGGACAAGACAGAGTTAGAGTGAGAGACACACAAACAGAAAGAGAAATACGTGTATACTTCTGGAGACAAAAATAACAAAGAGAGAGAGAGAGAGAGAGAGAGATACACAACAAATGATAACAAACATATATGGGAATACCATACTTGATTTGTTCTTCATCCTGCTTCTCCAAGAAAAAAAGCCAGCTTCAAAAAGTTATGATTTTCAACTTTTTGTCAGGGTACAGGTCATGTTACTGCAATAAATATCATACATGTATCGGCTTATTACAAAACAGATGAAAGGGAATGTTACAAACAACAGAAAAGGGCTTACCAGGATGAAGAGACTTGCTAAAATGCACATGAACTTTAGACTCTGCCATGAAATATCTAGAGAGCAGATGACTGGTTACTATGGAAACACTGCGCTCAAAGTAGCTATCACACCCACATATATGAAATTGGAGCCCAAGATATACATGTATCTGTACCAACTGCAGACTTGGTTCATCACACATAAATCTTATATTAGATCAATGAAGTGTCTCCCTTTATGGTTTATACAACATCAGTGCACATGCTTTCTCCCCTTCCATGCATACAAATAAACTCTACTTTTGAGCAATTTTCTCGCAACAAGTCCTCTAAAAGATCAAAGGAATATTGTGAAGTAGCTGATGAGACCATACAAAGGAGTAAAAATTATTGATCAATAGAAAGAAAAAAAAGATACAAGTGGATTAAATGAGTGAAGAGGAGAACATTGTATTGTGCAAGGTGTTGATTTGCTAGGAGGGGGTGGAGACTCATCCCACTTGAAAGATACTATGAGAAGATTGACATGTGAGATCATGAGACTCTTCAAGTCAAGAAGCCACAAAAGGGATAGAGCTCTAGGCATTGGATGCAAGCTCTTCATCGGGTCTCTCAAGGCTTGTGTAAATAACATCAATATTTGAAATGTTGACATGGTGTGGTTGGTTTCACAGGGCATGCAAACGATTAGCAAACGAATGTCAAAAGTTCAACATTCATGTTTTAGGCTCCAACAGGTCGCCAAACATGTACATGTATTTGTGAGCTTGTGAAAACCAGCCAGAGCCTGGCCCTTCAAACTTTCTTTGAACTCATGACAAGAATCTGAAGAAAACAACTAATCTTGAAAGTGCTAAATGTTTATGACTATAGAATTTCAAAGGAGTAACCGAATATAAAAAATCATTTCAGAGCATAGCCCTCTTTACCGTCCTCAATATAATCTTAATTCATAGTTTAATCATACAAAGTTATTGGTATCTAAAAGCTTTTTCAAAATAAGTTTACAAGGCTTAGTGCCATAACTGATTTTGTTATTAAAATTCAAGTACAATCAAATTCATTGACTAGATGGTCCTAGTAGTCATTAATATTTAAGACACTGTTAGGTTTACTCTCATATAAGGATGAAACTGTATGAATTTTAGTTCCAATTAATTTCTTTGAGAAAAGAGTAAGTTCACATGCAAAGTTCTCTTTCACTGTGCCTTGTTCATACAAACCAGATACAAGAAATAACTTTTCAACTTACTTGAGCTACCATGCCTGGACTTGCTGTCAGCTATAAGAGACTGTCTGCGGCTGGCAGAAGCTGATGGAACACCCATATGTGCAGTGCTTGTTTTCCTGCTCCGACTCATGATTTCCAACCAGATTATGAGAAGTGAGACAATCGCTTCTTCCACTATATTTCTTACTCAGTACTGAACATCACCAAACAGTAGATGTATAGAGAGGATGCAACCTTTCACACGCCTATCCAGTATGAATGCCAGCATGTCTATTCATCAATTCATACTTCATAAAGCAGATGAGGATCCTAACCTCAGCGTTCTCTGCAGTTGGCCGTTGCCATGGTAGGGAAGAGACCGGGTCAGATTGACTTCAATACGGAGCGGTCTTTCATACATCAAAGCCATTATTGATGAGAGACAGTTGAGCAGTGATTCATAAAAGAAATCACATGCTACCTATTGACAATTGTATGTAGAAGGTTGTAAACAACAAAATGGTGCATGTAACTGCCTGAGGCTTCAATGATTATGTGACCAATACAAACAAGGTAATAAAGAAACTTAATTTCACACTCAATCAGTCATGACCTAGTAATATATGACAAAATAGAAGAGAATAGTCTAGATACATACTGTATGCATTACCAGTAATATTTCAAAAAATACATGTCATATGACACACATATTTTGTCAAATGTGGTTGTTATGACTTATTCAAATGGTAGTCCATTCTGGAAGTGCAGATGCTAAAAGTTGATAGAGATGATGGTTAGATGGAAGTGTATAATCCTCTAAATGAGAAACATGGGATACAATTTTTCTGCAGCCAACAGGTTTCAGGTATTAAGGAGACCAGGTCAGCCAGGCGAAGTTGGTATGTGTAAAGGCAGAGTACACCACTAATTGAAGGAAACAAGCCATTTTTTATCCATCTGAGACCATGAGATAACCCTCAGAATATTGGGACAAAGACTGCTGGAAAACCTCAGCCTGTGAACCCTTGGAAACTTGGATGCCAGAACTGGACAGTCTATAGAAACAGCACTGAGGACTGAAAACATTCCTCTACAGAAGTCTGGAAAAATGTAAGTTGAATGGGAATAGCAATGTCAGTGTCGGCGCATTCCAATCTCCTTCTTATAATGTATACCAAAACATGCTGCATGAATATTATGGGAATTTATCATTTGTGAGTAACTTCACTTTCCAATATGTATATGTGACAAAATATTCAACACTGGTAATCAAACTTATTGATGTACAATAAATGTAACCATCCATCTCTCTGGCAGTAATCATCACTTCACACCCAGTACACTGAAGATTTTCATAGGTGTGAAAAATGAGAGGAGTATGAGAATCAAACCACCTGCATCTCTTTGATGATCCAGTGTCTAGTATCCTATTTTGATAAAACCCACAATTCACAAAACCTCTCTCATTCATGTCATCAATATACCAGGAAAGGGAGAAAAGCTGAATCCAGTGAAAGAATAGGCCTATAAGAATGGTGCTCTTTTAACCTTGCAGAACAGGTGATATGTGGGAGTTAACATATATGAAACATACATTTCATAAAAGCAAAAAGTTCACTGAATATACTCAGATGGCAGCAATGATTTGTGGTGATAGAGATACTTCAGCCAGTTGCTTCTGTTACACGAGAAGAGTAATATTACATGTATAGTCAATGTCATATTTTCATACATCGACATGTTTCTTTTCTTGAATTATACAGAATAAAAACCACAGGAGAACCCTAAAAGTGGCATCTACTCTTTTATCAACATTCATTACAACTGCTACATGGAAGAATTGAGGAGATATATTTACTTTTAAATGTATGAAAGGTAAGGACAAATATGTAACTCATTTTGTCTTTGTTCATTCCCTTACATTCATTCACTTTGACAGCAAGACTGTGAAATACTTACAAGCAGTTGAATATAGGGCTGGTTGAATGTTATAATAAATATAAATACCATTTACTTATTAACATAATTGTAATGATCTGCTACTTTGCCTCAACTCCAATGTTCTGTCTTATAGGAACAGTTGTGACTGCTTCGAAATAATCCCAAGTCCTTCTATCAGTCACAAACTTACAGACACCTATTTCTTGTTGTTATTGAAATCAAAATTAAAGGAAAGGGTTCAGGAAGAAATCAGAAGCTGAAACTAAAATGTTCATGTAATGTAATGATTGGTTTGTTCATCTCCCACCTGGTTTAGCTGATTCTCTGCTTGTCCCAGGACTAGGTTTCTTATCCTGTCTAGAGTTAGGTTTAGAATGAGAGAGCTTCATAGAGGACTGTCTTCTCTTGAGTTGAGAAGAAGGGTGTCTCCTTGGAGACGCATCATCAGATGCTCTATCAGCAGAATGTGTTCTATTCATCTTTACACAATATTCAAATCAGTATAAGCATGCAACTTCTTAGGGGAGAAAAATGTCCAGTACTGCCTTCTTAAACTTGACCAGAAAGTTGTACACCAAAAACCTTCAGACTTGGAGTCCATGAAATAGAATGATTGCTTCTAATTCATGAGGATGCAGCTCTGATTTATATGGCAATTGTTTTTTAATAAAAAGTGCAAAGTGATTTCAGAGAAAAATATTCCCATTTCCTACAATTAACTGTCTTGCTGACTGACTGAATGAATAAAAAGTTTTAATGCACCAAGCAGCGTAGAGTGAAATCCTCAAAGAACACATGAGACTCCATCTGATGCCTCTAATACCGGTAACTGATAACTGTAACTTGAACCGCATTCATAAAATTGGACAAACTGAATCCAAATTCTGCTTCTACAGTATAAAATATGTAGTCCACGTAAAGTAAGTGTGATAAGTCTAAATGTCATATTCCAGAGCACAAAAATAGATTCCATACCCAGTTATCTCAAATTTATCTCCAACAGGAAGCACACAACGTTTAATAGAAAATTCAAACTTTGATCAACTCTCTGCAACACAAGCATTTCTGAATAATTGTTGGTTAGCTTTATCACCACAAAAATGTTAATTTAGGTCAGGAAAAATTGATCATCATCATTAATCAAGCAAAGTCCATAGATGAAAATATGCTATATAATACTACAAATAAATATTTGAGAACCATTACCCTTCATAAATTAACAGGTCTGTGAACTTTACCCTTGTAATTCTGTATGGTAGTTAACACTTGTGAGTGAAATAGAAGTAAAGAGAGTCCCCTCTCCTCCCTAAACAAGATTAGAGATGCCAACTGGTTCTTTACTTTGGTTGAAGTAGGTGTCAATATCAATATTACAAGTCCTGCTTCTTTAACCTGTAAATGTGTGCATGATAGATTAGTCACTGTTGCCATGACTATACCAAGTTGTTATGAAACAGACCTACATTTACATTGTGCATCACATCAAAAGAACAAAATATTCCATAACCCTTTTTAATTTCAGAACAGGTAGGCCTATGTACATATATGTCATCCATTTTTAAACATGGATTTTAAGGAAAAAAAACTTGGAATCCTTAATAATGATTTCTCACTTAATATTTGCATTATCTATATTTTAAAAAACACAGTGCTTGAATCTCTAGTGAGGAATTCTCTGTCTCAAAAACAATGAAACATGCTACCTGCACTAGCTAAAAGTATATTTTTCAAAAAGGAACTTAATAGTCAAGGAATGTAGGAACTTTCAAAGAAGGAAAGACTTCAAACACATATGCTTACTTTTTTCACAATACATCTGGCCAAAAGATTTTAAAACTATACTACATCACTGAAGATTTGAATGAATAAGGTACCAATAAACTATAAATCTTCATAACCATACAGAATAGAATATTACATAGGGTATATATTTGAATCAGTGATTGGTCAAAATACCATCACATGACTAGAGCTGCAAGGATCGCAAATGTTATATTTTGGTTTTAACGTCACTTCGATCAATATAACGCCGTTATATTGACCAAGGTGACGTCACTCGCTGTGTATAAGCTGCGTAGTAAGGTGTGTGTACGCGTTGTTTGCTAGCTGTATTTTCTAATTATTACGTAGGCACGTTATTTTACAGCGGAGCTGCAGCAAACAGTGCGAGTTAATGCAGTCAGTGCAATACTCTGATGGCGAATGTATTTGGACTATAATAATATAACACATATTGCCTGGTCTATCTCTTTAATGAATAACATTTCATCTCCCCTCCGAAGCTATATTTTTCCCTCTGAACAATATTTTCCCTCAGCACTGCGCGCTTCGGGGGAAAATATAATCCCTAGGGTAAAATATAACTCTGTCGGGGAAAAGAAATGTTATATCAAACCTCTACGCAGGCAATATCTGTATAATATTTTACTTTTAGAAACCATAAAGGCCCAGAAAGTAGACCAGTTAGTAGTTAACTTACAAGTATTTCACACGTGACCCAAAATATCCAGATATTCTAGACATGGAGAGGTTCTTTTATGTGCACTCCCAAAGTGATAGCTCTAGGTGCCTCTTGAATAGCTTTTGTTTCACCTTTTGAAAGGAATACTCCACTTAGGTATCATGGAATGCACCAATGGTAATGGTGAATGATTAAATTAAGCTTATATGATATTCATGAGAAAATATCATTTATTACTGTCAGTGGGTTTTAGAATTGGTCAAAGAAGACCTTTACCTGCTCATGCTCAGTTTGGATACTGACCCCTAAAAAGCCTGAACCATCCCATTAGAAATGGTTACAGATCAATCTAAAATATGCAAAAAAATTTCAATGGAATTAAACTTGGTTTGCAACAGATTGTACCTACAAGTACATTTTATTCTACAGAGCCTGCCTTTAAACCACATGAAGCAAATAAGTTGTTGCTGTCTTCTTTAGTATTACCTCAGTACAGCATGCATGGTTACAAGACTTACTCAACAATGTCTCCTGATCTTGGGCCATCACTGCTGAGAATAATGTCTTCCTTCTCCCACCAGGACTCCCAGATATCTTCATCTTTGGTAGAAGATTGATTGCTAGGGAGTGCCTTCGTGAATTCCTTACTACCCCATCCATAGTAACCTTCACACACTCCTATCAATGACGTCTCCTATCCTTTAAAAAAAAAATCTCCGTATCCAGTCGCTATCAAAATTGCCTCAGCCAAGCTTATAATTGAGACAAGTATCTCGTGACTGACATCCCAATGACAGAAAAACTTTGTTGACGAGAATTCAGAAAATGCAAATTCATTTGCTTGCTAATAGAAGGAGTTGTTGACTTTATAGCAGAAAGTCTTCAGTATTGGTCAAAAGCTCTTCCATGCAGAGGACCTAGTGCTTAATCCGTAGAACACATAGTACATTTTCCTTATCCTTCTACTTCAAGGAAACAATATATAGCAATAAAGATGGTCAAACAATTAGTAGTGAATGCCTTACAACTACCACTAGTAAAACAAAACCTGTAGACCATTCCTCCGCAAATGGAGAAATGCTATTTTTGTATACTTCAGGCCAGGCCAGGCCTGTAATTTCAAACTGAGGGAACAATCTCAAGTGCCTCCATCAAGGTTCTTAGAGGTAACATTTTCAGTTTTCTCTCATCTTTTCTGTCTAGACCCAATGTATATTTGATTTCATGAAACCTAATGAGGCATAAGGAGGTGTGCACTATGAAGCAGAAAATTGAATTACTGGCTGAAGCTTTTGATACATTTAGTTAGAAGAGAAACAAACCTCCTAGCTGGTGGAATCCAATCAATATTGAAAGCCATCGTACATTCAATCCTAGACTGAACTTGGTGAAAAATAGGATAAATCCCAGGGTATACTGAAAGGAGAATTTCAGAATTCATGTTGAAAGTGCATGAAATAAAACTACTAGAAGAAATAGTACTACGGGTTTTCAAAAATATTTTTAAATAGTTGACAGCTGTGTGTACTGGAGCCTAAGACCTAGAGAAAGAAGTTGTCTTTGATTTACATTTCTTATTTGACAATGAATGAAAAGGAGGAATTCAAATATTTTTTTTTATCACTTCACTCTGAATGATAAGTCATGTAAAATACTTCAGGTTATAAATATGACCAATCTGAAGATTACATCATAAAAAATAAGTTTGCACCCTTCTCAAAATATGGCATATTGTAATTTCTGCAAGCAAGGCATATAAACATGACACAAAGAAATTTCACAATATGACAATAAAAATGAGTATCTATCAGGTGTCTAATAAAATGGTAACAACCCACTTCACCAAAGGCCCGCGAGGCCGAAAATAGCAAATTGTAATGTATAATGTACATCACTCTGACCAATTCCTGTGCCAGAAGGAAGTTTAATACTTGTATTAAAGGGCAGCGGAAAGTTTTTCATTGAAGGTGTGGGACATCCGGAAATGAGGACCAAACATGCTAAAGGAGACATAATTATTTTATATACCGATAGCACATCATTTGTGATGAAGGAAAATACGATACGAGAAAAGTGGGCGGACCCCAATAAAACTATGATGTGAAAAGTTCTAAGAATAAAAACTGGACTTAGTAGGGGCAGAAAAAGAAAATGGACTCACTCCACAGAGCTGTTTTGCTTACATGTAAGAATGAAGAGTCAAATAATGGAGTGCCAAGAATATCTTTTCAGGTTTCTATGCATTTAAAGAGGGAGCCAATCATTTGAAAAATAAGAAATGATTGTGTACAGCTACATGTCGTACATATGAACCAACCTCCCCTCCCCTCCCCCCCCCCCCCCCAAAATAAATCAATAAAAAAGGACATTCCGGGGTTAATGGTAAAGGAGTTTGAAGAAAATAAAGGATGATATAAAACCACTGCACCCAAAATGGAATGACGGTTTGATTCTGTAAATACCCTAATTCATAGGCTTGTACGTACGTATATTCTCTAGTCTTCTCAACAATAGTTGCCTTTATGTTTATTGTGAGAACATCTGAACTCCCATTATCTTTTTATAGAAATAATATTTGAAGCTCATGTTTTGAATATAGTAAAGTGACACAGAATTTTTAAAATACAAAGCAAAATGTCTTTTGGTGAATGGTACATTTTAAACTGATAAAGGAAAAAAGGTCACAATATAATGAAGAAAGTGACCCAAGAAATCTGTATGCTTCTTACACCATAAATAACTGGAGGAGCCACAGTAATTAAATGCCAATCAACATTATAAACACAAGACTCTGAGAAAAGTTATCATTCCAAAGGTGGAGAAAATGAAAAATAAATCCTAGAAAGATAACTCCTAATCATTATAATTCAAAATTATAAGATACATTTGTTTTCCTTCAGCTCCTACTCTTTGGGTATGTTGCCATCATATGAACAGAATCATACTTTATTTGTATAACTGGAACTACTTCCTTCATGTTGATCTTCAGAATAAATGCAAAGTTTCCTATAGGCCTATTTGCTTGTCATAATCAGTTATACTCACTGAGAAGGGTTTCTTGATCTTGAACAAGTGCTCCAGGAATCAGTGTCTTCCTTCTAATAGAATTCACTGCAACTTTCACTTTAGGACTTATATTATTGCTTCCAAGGGTGTGTCTCCTCATGGCTTTACTAGGTGCAACATCCATTATGCTAGAACACTAGCAGTTTCACAAAAACCTCCAAAAATATACATACAAATTAAAGCTTTTAAAGTCCTCTGTACTGAAAACTTGTTCTGTGGCATCTGATGAAGGAGAGTTCTTCCTATTAACTCACTGCTCAAGAAACCTCATGCAGAAATCTAAAAACATTCAGTTCTGCAGGTAAGATCCTACATGGCTACTTGTTGTAAAGGTTTTTGGAAGTTCTTGTAAAAATGTTTACCAAGACAAACAAAACTAAGGCACCTATCCTTACACCTATTGGCTCTTAATTGAAAGTTCTTGTAATGGACTCCATGGAAAGGACAACCAAAAGCTCTTCACTCATACAAATGTAATCCACAATGTACATAGTTTCAACAAGAGACTCTTAGCATGGCATACCAAATAGGATAGAAAACAATTGTCAGACTGGTGGCTATTCCTAGGGTTGGTTAAGACAATCACAAGACAAGGGATCACACACATGCTCAAACTGGAAAGTACTAAGTTTAGTAAACCAGGAGTGCGATATTTTAAGGCTCTTCACTGCTTGATGAAATCTAAAGAGCCTCTCATTCTTCAGAAACACTTGTGAAATTATGATTGCTAATAGAACAATGAATCTCTTCAAGTCCTCTTCTGCAAACACTGGCAAAATCAAATAATGGCTTCTTCAAATATTTCACTTCAAGGCAAAAATTAAGATTTTCCTTGACTCACAGCAAATTTACCCACACAACATCTCCAGGTATTGAATTGCTGTATCCTAGTAACTTCATTCTTTGTTTATTCAAAAGTTATGAATTTGACAGACTGATATTTTTGATTCTCTGAGAAGAGGTACAAAATTGGCTAATTTACTCTTCATCTACATGTATTGTATTCAATTTTGTATGAAAGGGAATATTTTGTTACTTGTATCAAAAAATTTAAAGTGTTTTGCAAATAGCCTTTGAAGCAATTAAGAGTTAGAATAATGTCATGATCAGTGTAATGTTGCAACTACATTATTATTGATGTTACTTTGTTGTTGTCGTTGTTGCTAAATTTATTATCATTATTATTTTCAATATTATATCTTCATTATCATTGTTGTTGTAGTTGTTATCATCATCATCATCATGATTCACAGCATTTGTATGGTGCCATATATCATAATCTGTTTCAAAAACATTCATAGGTGCAGACTCCTCCATTAAAGTTAGCATTTAAAGTTATCATTATATCATTTTTCATCATCATCATTTTTGTCATTATTATTATTATTACAGAGGTGTTGTGGTCCAGTGAATACATCATCGGACTGTAGATCACAAGTTTTGTGGTTTGAGTACTGCCATGGCACCAATGTCTATTGGCAAGAAGACATTAATCTACACGGTAGGAAAAATAACCTTGAAATCATGACAGCCATGTCTGAGCCAGGGTAATGACAGTGGAATGCCAGGAGTATCAATTCTGACAAACATGAGTACTATACAAGAACCTATTATTATTATTATTATTATTATTATTAAAACACTGTTACATACTGTACATTTATGATTATTATTATCATAATCACCAGTACTATAATCATTACTTATCATTCTCTTTATACTCTTATGAAATTCAGAAAATACAAAGGTGTTACTCAGTGCATTTCAGAATTATTACTCCCGGAGTTATGGAAATACTTAATAAACAGCTTATGCTTTCAATTAAAAAAAAGAACACATGAAATCACATACTATGTAATGCACAACTGATGCATAATAAATGATTATGAGCATATATAATATAATCAGTATTAACTTTGGAAGGCATGACTTCTATAGATCAATAAGCTTAAACCTAAAAATTGTGGAATCAGGTCTGCAACTGGTAAACATGATGAGTGAATGGCACACTGAATTCCATACAAGAATTTAGCTGAAATAGCAAATTTCTCTCACTACATTTACTATTTTACTTGTATTTTACTATAAAAAAAAAAGTTCCTAACCACAATACATGTAAACTAACTTGATAAAGGGTTATCTTATTATTTTTTTAAAGCCTTTATTTGAATGTGAAATGCGTTATGATAAAGATGAATGACAAATAAGTATATCCATTCTATAAATATTCATTAGAATTCTGAAAACGTTGCTGTTCTTATTTCCGTATAATAAAATCAATTAAAATACAAAGTAAATATAAAGAAAGAAAATACGGCTGGTAGCCCATTTTCAGCTGCAGCTATAATTGTTGCTGCTGGTCTTCCATGGGGCCAGTTATAACATTTTACAAAATAATATACTACATGTATGTATATAAAACACAAGAAAATGAAAACAAAATGAATATCACAAAATATCAGTAAAAAAACCCCAACAAACATAACATAATATAGAGGTACAACAATGGGATAATTACATGTACAGTCTGTGTAGATTAGTCTTAAAGTGGCAAAAGTGGGTAGTTGATACAAATCGGGGGTAATTTGATTGGTCAACTGATGCTCGCAGGGTTAAAAAGAAATGCACTAGCTTCATATAGTTTTCATTTTTTATTCCTGGGCAGAATTGCACACGCTCTATTTACCGGGGTACTAATTTTTTCCTTGTTACTAGTGCGCATGCTCAGTGCTCATGCTAACTGCTCATTAACAAATATGTATAATTTCAATTCAAGCATGCAGAAAATCTCCTGAGCGAGTCCTCCTGCAGTAGTGGCACAAGTCCAGTATCAGCTGGCTAACTGTCGGTTCAGAATTAGTTGTGAGGATGAGAAATAAAACAAACATACCAAGCATGAAGTTCAAAAGTATAAGGGAATTATGTATCTTCAGAGGGACGGTCAAAAGTTACTAAAAACAGTCATTGCCAGTCTATCCTCCAATAAATTATTTCCACTACAAGTACACTCTCAGCTTTTAATTCCCACTCCACCAAGCAGGTTTTAAGCCGTTACTGTACAGTGCTGAATATTTCCAACCCCCATGCATGCTGGATGGCATGTATGATCATAGTCAGCTCCATTCAGTACAAATAAATACCATTCCAGTGTGCATACTATGCAAGAGCCTACATCAATCTAATGGAGAGAAGTGCAGCCTTTCTGAATTCAGGAATTCCTTTAGCACCGATTGCAATCTTGCTTTTCTGAAGCTCACACATGGGCTTAGAATTGGGAACACTACTTGCCTTCTGTCAGGCAAGTGGTGTTACCTGAACTCAAGATCGCAAGATCGCAAGATCGCCAGTAAAAGAATAAACAAAAACAAAATAAAAAACAATCTGAAAATTTCATCTGATCAAGGTGCTTGAGATCCAGTTGATGAAATGGTAAGAAATTAGATATTTCATCATCCTGCAGTGCCAAGAGCACATGATATTGTAAAATTTCGCAGATTACTGTGGTGCTCTTATCTTCAACAAAAGCAGTGGAGCACCACAACATAAGAATGCTCCTGTGTGACGGAAACCTAAAACTACTCAGGTCCAAAAGCTATGCACCAAACTCCCGAAGTGATTGTAACGAGAATATCATCAAGGTTTACCAAAAAGAATCATAAATTTTCTAGGATTTCTTGTGATAGTTAGAAAGTGGGGTTAAATTCACACCAGTCTCAACATCAAGATTGGCATTAATTTATTACATGTCCAATGTGTGTAGTTTTACAACCCCTTCATTTTGTCAAACAAAATCCGACATTGGCATTACATCGACTTCAAAATATGCTTCACCGAGATTCATCCATCATAATTTTCTCAACAAATTAAAAGTTAGAATGTGTTGAACCAAAATAAATAAAAGATATCCTCATAAACCAATAAATTATGTCTTCATATATATGTATGTTTTGGTTTTGAATTAATTTGTTCATTCATTTATTCATTAAATTTTCCGTCTTTTTAAAGTTAATGTTTACAAATTGAAAAAGAATCGTGAATTTTCTAGGATTTCTTGTGATAGTTAGAAAGTGGGGTTAAATTCACACCAGTCTCAACATCAAGATTGGCATTAATTTATTACATGTCCAATGTGTGTAGTTTTACAACCCCTTCATTTTGTCAAACAAAATCCGACACTAGCATTACATCGACTTCAAAATATGCTTCACCGAGTTTCATCCATCATAATTTTTTCAATAAATTAAAAGTTAGATTTAGAATGTGTTGAACCAAGAACAAGATAAATAAAAGATATCCTCATAAACCAATAAATTATGTCTTCATATATATGTTATGTTTTGGTTTTGAATTAATCTGTTCATTCATTTATTTATTAAATTTTCCGTCTTTTTAAAGTTAATGTTTAACGTCACAAATTGAAAACAATGACCTTAGCTTTTTGCCATTTGGCATTGATCACTTTTTGGTCCCCCGTCATGCTACAGAAACTGGACATCACCCTGATCTGGAGTGAGAAATAGTCCATCATAATTTTCTTGTCAATTAATTAGATTCTACTCAAAAGATACAATATTCTGAATATTCTTAATGAAAAGAAGCTTCTTTCAAATGCTGAGTCAAACATTAGTATACCAGAGTCGGTATTCATCTTGTTTGTGTACACTAGGCAACGACTAAGTTACGCTCGCAGAGGGCGCCAATGCTGTAAACATGTTGGTCTTCAACTTCGAGCTTAGGTTTAGCCTTTTAGCGACAATTATATTTCGTTTTATGAGATATACTAACCACTTGATCTTGGCCTATCCTTCTTGGATGGTTTTGTACTTAATCTGCTGCTCATGCTTGCATTATTTGCTCAAGTTCGTTGTGGTGAAACAGTTACCTCTTAGTTCTCTATACCACACATAAAATGCAATTTATGGGTCAATCATGTGCCTTACCACAATGCTCGGCCTACACAGATACGCGATAAACATATAGTCCTTTAAGATTTAGAAAATGTTGTTTTATGAATTTCAGCAATTTGGAAATGAAATATGTGTTTATGAATAAAACTAAATAAATGACACATTTACATGAGTAAAATTGTATAATATTGGTTGTCGTCGTTTAACACAAATATGCGGATAAATATTGCTTTTTGTACAACCTTTGACCCCTGTTTCCGCTCTGTAGCAGACGACGTAGCTCGCTCGGCAACCCACACGCCACCGGTGCACCACGGAGCCCGGGCCGGGCCTCTGCTGCAGAGCAGTGCAGTGCTGCTCGTACTAGAGCGGAAGAGGATCAGGAAATACAATGAAAGTACTCACTGAATGTTGCGAAGGATTTGAAGGACTTGATTTCAGTAAGGCAAGTATCTATTATTTCAAAGTATGGAATTAGTGTATATTATTAGGCCTAGATCGTAATCAACTCTCAGTTGCTTGCGGGAGATCTACGAGCATGACGAATCGACTGTCGAGCTCAGCTGGTAAAACGTAAAAAGGAGTGTTACTAGTGAGGAAAGCCAGCGAAATGGCCTTCGCCAAAGCCCCACTCCATAACATATTAAGGGGAGCAACCATTGGTATGGTATGGTGAGCTGTGCAAATTATATGGCTGTCAACCTCTATAGTATAGATTCTAGCACTCATCCTGTGTAACTTTTTACACGGTCAATGAATTTGGGTCCGTCCACTTGGCCGAAGGCCCACGAGACCAAAGGCTCCCGAGGCCGACTTTTCTCATATTGCATTTTGCTTCATCACAAATAATGTGCCATCAGTATATGAAATAATTATGTCTCCTTTAGCATGTTTAGTCCTCGTTGCCCCTTAATAATTATTAAACTTCCTTCTGGCACAGGAATTGGTCAGAGCGGTGTGATATTTATGATTATAGATTACAATGTGCTATTTTCGGCCTTGTGGGCCTTCGGTGAAGTGGGTTGTCCCCAATGAATTGACCTCGTCCCACAAAAGTGACAATTCTGTACCGAAACTACATAGCATGCTTTTCTATTGCCTACTCGACGTAAATCGTCATGCTGTCGACCTACGAGTCTGATAAGCGTCGGTTTTCTTCTTAAAATTCACCATTTTCAGTTCATTCATCAGATATGAAGCAGAAAGGGGAAAGAGCCTCAGGAACATTGCTGATAAGTAAAATCAAAACTTTTCTATATTATAGAAGATCTAAGTCAATATTTTGCGTTTGCATCGGCAATTAGTTTCGCTATTTAAAACGCTGTTTTGACCTACGGGTGTAGTATAGTTGAGGATAGAAATCACTGTAAATTGTAATAATCAACAAATTCTGGGAAAATATTTGCTTTTAACACCATAGGATGATAAAATATCGGCATTATCGTGAAATAGGAAACCCCCGTTCACTTTGTACAGCAGCACTTTATTCAGTCACACGCATTGGTAATTGGTTTCCTATTTCCACCTCCATTCTCTTGTACACAAGTGCATGCGTCAAATGAACGAGTGGTTTTCTAAACCATGATATGGCCAAAATATCTTGTTTCCATGCCATTACTTCAATTATATTCATGATCTGGATCAAGTGAAATTACTGCTATTAAAAAAAAAATTTTTTTTCATCACCACTCTTTGAATCTTGGTCATGTTGGTTAGACCTAGTCTTACTCCTCTGAAGTAACTCATACACCATTATGATAGAATATTATAGACTAATTGGCATATCATAGATAGAGGGCATTCACAGGAATGTAACAAAAATTGTAAGGTTATAGCAACCTTAGTTGCAGCAAGATGGGTCTAAAGTTACATCTGAGCTGAGGGGCCTAGGGGCAGTTGCCGACAATACATACCGGTAAGTGTAAAATTAGTGTTCCTGGCCTTGAGCTCATGTAAGCTGCAAACATCAGACTCTCAGAAGAGGGAGATTGCCGATCAAAAAAAAAAAAAGAGATAAATCTTAATATTTCACTTTATCTGCATGATTAAGATGTAATTAAGGGAATCATCCTACAGTGATAAAAACAAATTTGTAATATTTTGCTGATTATTGTAGTGATTTATATCTTAATTTGTTTGTGGATGAGGGGTCGAAATTTATATAGCCCAACATTTGAATACACCCCTGTGTGCATAGAGGGTACACACTAGAATCATAGACAAACAGCTGTAGATTTAGTATTGAAAAAATTATTTCATCTACAAATGGCACATTTCGAGATAGAAACTACTATTATTATACTCAACTTTGAAAACACACATTTTTTGAGTTTGAAGTTACTAAAGGCATCGTAATATTAAAAACATCTCAGTGTGTTTCAAGAATTTTTGAGATTTAGATCAAAATTTTTGTTTATCACAAGCTGAAAAGTGTCTAATCAGTACAAGATATCTCTGTTTTTATTTAGGTGGCAATTTCTGTTATTGTTTCTAACACCCCTGCACCGGTCTTCATAAGTATCGCAAGTCTTCGAATTAGTAGCTCCAGCATGGAATCTTGGGCCCCTAGAATTTTTTCAGCACACACATACCCACACATAAGCACATGTGCAAACTCTCCATTGAGTTTTACATGTGGTGGAAGACCAGAGCTGCTATGGCAAATACTGGCTCCAAAACGGTGAAAATGAAAATCATTATTGCCATGGCAACTCTTTATTGGGGGGAGGGGAGGGGGAGGAGATCGATTGTTGAAACAGTAATACATGTAATATGAAAATTACTTGATATGAATAAAAGTTGAAATTAGTTCTGTGATAAAGGATTATCAAGATGGATTTTTTTCTAATGGTGACCATAAAACTGGCAACCTAATTTACTGTATTTTTCAGGCTGTCTCTGGCTGACTAGCTTGATGCTTTGAAACTTGCATTTTAAATAGAGAATGCACACTTTCCAATTGAAAGCATACTGGTACAGAGGCATATGGATAGAAGGTTATGTACATTTATAAAACCTTGAGTACATGTAAGTCAGGGTGACCAGATTTTCGATACTGAAATACGGGACTTTGTTGGGCCTTGACTCCAGAGCACAAGGCACAATATTTAGGGAAATTGCGAGCGAGCGAGCAAAAATCATGAGAATCATCTTCATTGGCATCCGTCTAAAAGTTGATGCCAAACAAAACTAGTGTATTCAGCGGAATCCCATTATGAGAAGGGCGATTAAATTAGAGGGAGGAGATTCTCATATTGATTCAAATTTCTGCACCTCTTTCCATGGATGAGGCGTTTTATATAGATCCACAGTGACACAGTCCTGTATTCTTTTCAAACGAATGAGGAGGCCGTGTTCATCGATAGATTTTCTGATAAATGAATAAAGGATCGCTTCAAATTTGTTTAATTGTTCTCATAATCGGTGCTGAAGATGTCAAACCATTCATATGGATCTTGATTGAAGTTAATACCCAGCTCATGAGTCTTTGTTTAGTGAAATATTGTACTTTGTGCATTTCTACTAGTAAAAAAGCGGGGAGGGGTACAGGTAATGAATAATCAAAATTATACGAGCGAGCAAAGCGAGCGAGCAAAAAATATTGAAATTATATACTTCTGCATGATCATTTTATGAATATAGTATATCTAATTTATCCACTTTTGGCTAAATATTCCATTATTTCAACAGTATAAGTTTGAAATACGGGACAAAACGACGTCCCGGGGAGGGTCGTACGGGACGCGGGACAAGTGGATCAAATACGGGACTGTCCCTTAAAATCCGGGACATCTGGTTACCCTGATGTAAGTGCACAAGGCAAAACTCATGTGGAACCATGCTCATGAGTGCATGTATTCCATGTTCAATTTACAGACATGTATGTAATTACTGTATTTACTGTATGTATGAGTGCACTCACATGGCCATACATACATGTAGGTGGGGCTGTGTCACTTTTGTCTGCGGTCGACCCGTACATTGAAGAGGTAAAATCGTCAGTCGTCATAGTAATCAGATAATTTCTTAGAAAGTATTTGTTGATAAAACTGATGATAAAATACATTATTTTTTCAAGACTCCTTTGATTGGACCTTCATCACCCTTATCATCATTAATTTAAATTTCAGGCTCTTTTGGGGTGGTAGTCTTCCTAATAATTTGAAACTCAGATCAAGAAAGCACACTCCCTGGTCAAACACACTTGAGGTGGTACAGAGAGATGAGTGTACAAGGCTACATTCTGTATTTGTCAGTTTCTTGGGATAGATTTGTTCTCAGCAATGGGTGGATAAATCTGAATAGTAAAAGCCTAAATCTTGCCACCGTCACTGGCCATGTCGTGAATAAGTTCATGTACATGTACATGTACTGTGATCATAATTATGATCTCTATTAATTTGTTATCATAAATGAGTATTGTGTTAATTTGAATCATAACAGATTATGACTGCATAATATCTAGAATATTACTCATGTATTTTCAAAGAAGGAATATCTGAAGTATATAATCATTTGTATGTTTATTTATGCTCTGTTCCATTAACATGCTATTAACGCTATCTTCTTTTTTTTTTTCATAGTGGTTATCAGTCTATTGGTGGATACAAGGCATTGATCATCTGGCATGGGAAGCCAGAACTTGAATATTAGTGGAAATTTTCTTAAAATTGGTCTCCTTTTTAGGTCTACTTGAGCTTTGACTCTCCTTAGTTTGAAATCAACCTCTTTGTAAGAAACAAGATACAGCGTACAGTGTACAAGCAAATTTTCTTTCGTGATAATATAGGAAAATAATAAGGGGATTGGGGCAGAAATCTAAGCAAGCAAAGTGAGTGAGCGCTTACTAGTTGTGTTTACAAAGCATGTGCGGAAATCGGGGGGGGGGGGGGGGGGCATGATTTTGGGTGGTCCCAAAAAGAGAATTAATGTTGATTTGTTTTGCTTGCCAGCGAATTTGGGGGATTGAAAGAGACACCTGAAAAGGCAGAGGACCTTTTTTTTTTTTTGCTTGTCATCAAATTTGGGGGGTCAAATGAGACAGATTTCCACCCATGTTACAAAGGTATGTAAAATGAGCACAGATTGAACTTGCGAGGGCTATTCTGTGTTCTGCATGCCTTTTTTTAATGATCCACTATAGATGCTAAATACCAGTTGATATCAGTAAGGTAATATTTTGATGCTTTTCTCAGATTTTTTTTTTTAAATTCTCTGTCAACTATAATATAAAAAGGGGGGATGAGAAAACAAGAAAAGAAAGGGATACAACAAGAAACCAGTTTTACTTGTCCTTAGCTTACATCTTTTTGCTATTTATCAATGGAAAAAACAACACCATGTAATGTTGCAATCATTGCTGTTCTGAAGAGAGCCCTCTACTGGCCAAAAGAAGAATTCTTATTCCTTGGCCTCTGTGGTTTCAGCATTAGCCATTATACATACAAAAAATGAATACATGCATGTGTGAATGGATAATTACTGCTCTCTTTTCCATCTCCTCTCATTTAGAACTGTTTTCTTTTTATCAGGGACATGCTTTCATAGATTTGTTTATCTTATTTTTCTTTTTTTCTGCTTTTATCAAAACCAACTTGCTGCCAGGTTGGCTTTCTTCTTAAAGGAATATATCCCTACTGATATCAGGTTCATTCGAAGAAAAACAGCAAACAGAATAAAGGAGTTTTAACTGCTCAATAAGGATTTTAAAGGAAAAAAATAGATGTATAAGAGAAAGGTTTTGTCGTTACGTCCATCAAACAATCATAAATCTTTAGTGGGACAAAAACAAATGTTGATTTTTGATGAGAATGATTAAATTCCTTTCTGTGGTCTCTGTTCCCATCATTTTTCCAGTAACAGTTTGTGCTGAGTATTAAAAATGTATTTATACCAATTGAACTATGACAAGAAAATATAATTGTGATAATACATGTATGCTCTTAACAATGAATGTTGCATTGACCATGATCTTTGTCCTCTAGCTAACCTAAGATTAAGCATAAATTATGCACAACTTGTCAGATAAGAAATTAAATCAACATATCAACTCATCAACTTGAAATTGTCATGTGGTTAGTCTATATATGCCTTGATTGAGTATTTCTATTTTTGAAGAGTTACTGAAAATTAGGGTAGCTGTGGTTTGTCAGACCTCCCCGTAGGTAGATATTCTTCCCAAGGGATTTGATAAGATTTAAAACTGAAGGTCCCTTCTTGCTGATTGCAAGCTTATTGCTAGTATTTAAACTATTTATGTATTTGATTTTATAATAAAGTTAACAGAAAACTATGTCTAATCTTTCTTTCTTTCTTAAGTAACCCCTAAGCAACTGTATTGTAGTTTAAATCAAACACATTTGCATAACAGATACTTGTACGAAAAGCTGACTCGTGTGAAAAAGTTATCAAAGAGTCAACACTGCATGATCTAGATTACAGATAGAGACTTTTTTGTAGAGGAGTATCATTATCTTTGATACATTTTCCAGTACACCTCATTTTGGAATATTCTCTGTGAATTTCAGACCTTGTTTTGTTGAATTCTAAACTTTCCAGATGGATTTGGATCTGTTTTGGTGGACCTGTCACAAGCCTAGGATCAACTGGTCAGATCCAAACTTGTACTACTGTATGGCTGTCATCATATTCAATCCTGTCTTCTGGAACTGTGTAAGTTATCCCGGTGGTATAACATGCAAAAGCAGCTTACTCACTATATTGCTGTACTTTCCTCAGGATTCTGTTTTCTTATGATATTGTTTATTACAAATTAACTGGTGTGGTGGTGTGCCTAAAATTAAAATATACACATGCGCGCTGAGTATCTCCTTTAAAGGTTGCTTACAACACACAGCCTTCTGCCAAATCCATTAGAGTGCTACTTCATTTTCGTTATACCTTACTGTTTGATTACATTAATTGAATTATTAATTCCTAGTCAGGTCTTGGTGGTTAAACTTTCTGTTTCACTTATATACAAGAATACAAATCTAACTTTCATAACAGATGCTGACTTGAATTACGGTCAAAGTAATAGAGTTTTCAATTTTATATGTCTAACTGCCTCTTCCTTTCAAATAATCAAATAATTCATGCTTTCATACAAAGATTTTATTTGCTTTTCCTTATTTTGTCATGTAGATGCAATTTGTTGTACTGTGATATTTAGATTTGTTAAGTAAAAGAGAGAGAGAGAGAGAAAGAGAGGGAGAGAGAGAGAGAGAGAGATAGTGTCATATATATATATATATATATATGAAGATGGGTCATTTGTCAATTATAAATGAAAATTATAACTTAACATACAATTATTTTCCTTTAAAAAAAGTTTGAAGGACCTTAGGAGATTAAGATAGTCTATCTTGGGCCAAACTGATCAACTTATTTTTCTCACATCTGTTCTTTTACCAATATTTTCCCAGGGCTTAGCAGTAATCCATTGGTGAAATGATATTGATTTTTCTGACTTCCTATTCTTCCTCTCCCTGAAATAGTACCCTGCCACTTTAATCGCATCTTCTATCACCTCAATGAATTATTGAACCAAAAGTCTTTACAAATGTTTCTGTCTATGCCTCCATCTCTCTACTTTACCCACATCTCTCTCTCTCTCTCTCTCTCTCTCTCTCTCTCTTGCTCTATCCTCACTCTTTCTACTCTACTATTTTGTTTAAATACTTGCTATGTGTTTGGTTAGATTAGTTTCTGTAGGATTTTGATATATTAAAAATATCAAAAGTGATGTAAAATTTTATATTATATCCTCAGACCTGTTTATCTCCTTTGCAAATCCAAATTTAGAATTGCGAAATTAATATTTCTCTTACTCATTCTCTATTTGCTGTCTATCCCTTATGTGTTTGCTTCATTTTGTATTTATTTCATTCATTAAAAAAAGACAAAAATACATGTACAAAAGTATTAGAATAGCTCCTATTTTTTGTATTTGTTTGTTTTATTGTATAACAATACATCAGTTTATATGATTCCATTTTTTATTTTATTGTTTAAGTTACTTTTTTCTATGTCATGGTGGCTGTCCACAGTGTCCAGACAAACCCACAAGGGCAACACATACAGCAACCAAATTCCTACTTTTATTGCCAATCTTTTTATATTTCAGTAATTGCATGCAAGTTGTATAATATTTCCTGCATGTTTTTATGATACTGTTTTTGAATGTGGAATTGAATAAAGATGAATTGAATTCAATTGAATAAAGGATTGAAGGGGTGAACTTAACTTGAAAAAAAAATTAAGATATTTGCTCCTTGATATCGCACAAAAATGTAAGAAATATTTGCTAAAGAAAGTATACCTAAGGTGTCACAGATTTATGATTATTGGTCTCTTCTGCCTTCAGTGAAGTGGGAAGTTGGTTTTATGGAGTAATATAAGAGATTAACAAGACTAACATTATGGGTCACCTTGGCTGTATCTCAAAATATTTAGGTTTTTTTCCTAAATCATTGCTCAAAAAAAGAAGAGGACAAAAGGTGTGCTAAATTGAGTGGAATGAGGCTATGTCCTTTGCTGATATGTCATGTTTTTACTTGATTTGATACTTTTATGTACATGTAATCACTTTCCAAGATCTAACATTTCATGGAAGTAAATTGAAAGTGAAAGATGCTGCTTTCTCCTGTGTCTGTGGTATCACATCACAATGAAATCGCAAGGTGTAAAGATAATGTCCCACCATATTTGTTTATTCCCATCAAGGCTAGTATTGTCTATGAGCAAGAGAGCAACAAGTTGTTAGCTAGCATCTATCAATATTCCCACCATGGGACAACCTCAGTGGTGAGAAGCGCTCCATCTGACGTAAACCTGGATCAATGCATGGCGCTCAGCTATTGATCTACAGGATTGTTTCTTCTGTCTGAGCTCTGAGAACCAATCCTGTTCTAGAACACATGCTAGAAGATGGTTTCATGGATTAATATCTATACAACACAAACATGTAGGCACTGAAATAGGGATCAATAAAGCTGGTATTTATCTTGGGTTTTCTTCTTCATTTTGACTATATAAAAGGTGTAAATATATACTCTAGTATAATAGAAGGAAAGGGAAAGGGGTAGAGTATATGAAAGCTTCTCAGAGTGACAAGTAAAATGACAAGTAAATTCTGTCAGTCTGGATTAAAGGTTCATCATCACCGAATCAGTTTAATGCATTATTTCATATCTTACTTATCAAAAATTAGATGATTACTCTGCTGTCCAATGACAAAAAGGAAGCAACTCTTTAGAATGAGTTTCTTAGGAATGAAGAAAATGTGTCACTGTTATATGAGGAAATCTTTGCAATTGCTTCCCTTTGATACAAATTTCAGAAATTTGAGGCCATGTGAATTTAATTTCTTCATCATTAGGTTGAGCATACAAAAAAGTACCCCAAATCAAGAAAAAGTTGATTTTTGAAAAATGTCAGAGTTGCTTCCTTTTGTCATTAGACAGCAGCACTGTTCATAAATATTCAAATTTTCATTTTTGATAGTTATGTTATAAGGGTGTCCTTTCTCATCATAATGTTTACAGTAAAAGACTTTAATCTTTCCAAAAGGTCTTTACAAACTGTGTTACATATTTATCTACATGTACATAAGGAGCATGTATATATCATTCTGTTTTACCCTTTTCTTTTCAATCATTCAGGGCACTGATTAACCCATAGAAGTACAGTGTCTCCTTTAGGAGATGTTTTTGCAGTATCTGTTTGTCCAGAATGCTGAGCAGTACATATTACACATGAGCAGAAAGAGAAAAATTCACTGAAAAATTTGAGCCCATTCCCAACACTGTATGGTGTGGTTTTCTCGATTTAGAGAGTTTAATTGTAACTAATCATTGAACTCTTTAAATTGGCAACATAGTGAATAATATATATATCACTATATCCGTGTTCAAATTGGCAATTTCTGATAAAATTTTACAATCATAATTCATTTTGGTTCATGTTATATCCATATTTATTTTTTTCAAACTATGTAAGTGTGGAAAAAGAATTAAAGTTGTTGCCAATTCGAGGATTGAAGATGATTAATTTAGACCTCCAGAAAGCTCTGTACTGCTATGGGTTAAGGAGACCTGGACATTTGAGAGAAAATGTTAAATGCTGTCATTAAGTTATGCATGTGATTCCTTAAAACCATTAAATCTGTTTAGTTATGAAATACATACATGTATCTCACAAGGAGAGGATTATCAAAAGGTGTATTAGTCATTAAAGGAGTCAGAATATGTCTTATATGGTTACTGTAATGAACATGGTATCTTATCTGTCATTCACTTAATTTGATTTTAGGTCTGATTAGGTGACTTTGATAAACATTTCACAATAGGAAGTTGTTTTATTTTAAGGGTCAGAAATGAGACTGAAAAAGTACAGGGAGGGGGCAACTGTTTATTTTGATATATTTGATTGTGAATTTAATGTCTCAGTGTGTGGGAAGGGGTTTTTCTCATTCATTTACATTCGTTTCTCATTGCTCCTGTGAAGAGGAAATATATCAAAACATAGCATTTCTGCTTATGAAGAACATATAATAGACATAAATGAAAAAAATTGGCATTATGCCTTAAAAATCATTTGACTAGCATCTTTAGTGACTACAATAAAAGCATTAGCTGTACCCAGGCTTATGGTTACTGTATACATCTCTTGACATCTGACCTAACTGTGCATATATTCTCCATACTGAAGAAGTACAAAGAAAAGCCACTTTAAAGTGTTTGAAAAGCAAAGAAAAATTATCTGCATGTACCCTATGAAGAGGAGTTTCTCCATGGTTTTGTTAGATCTTGACTTTCGACCCAAAGTAAAATGAATTACATGGAAATAAGTATGTGTGAAATTGTGATAGAAAACATGTTTTGCAAGACTGTTTTTTTTTTGCTGGTATGATTTTCATTATGCTTTTCAAAAACCGGTTGATCGACAAAAAACAAACAAACAGTATTGACAGGTCATGAACTTCAAGTCTTTCAAAATAAAAATATAATTTGCATGATTGAGAGTACTAGATAATAAAGTTAATGTGTATGATCAATTGAACCTTAGTTTCATAGCCTATTAAAGGTGGGTCAGAACTGTCAGATTAAACCATATCCTCCTCAAAACACCTGCATGTACATACCAGACCTCAGTGGAGAATGATTTTTTTTTTGGACAGACATTCCTTTATCCTACATAATTGTGAAAGTTACATTACATTACATGGAATAATAAAAAGAAATTATTATAGTTATTGCACTACCCTTATTATTGAGATTATTAATGCAACAGTTTTTGTGCAGGTTCAAAAGAAGAGGGGGTTGGGTTCTGAATACAAGTATACATTTCAATTAGATTGCCTCTTTAAAAAAACAATGAAAATCTAATGTTTTTATTTCTGCACTATGTATATGAAAATAATCTTATACCATTAATTAATTCTTGGTACTGTTGTGACAAGTACCTATTAATGGAAAAAATGTCTTTCAGTGATTAAAGAAAATGATAAATTGCCAAAAAAGTGTTAGAAGACCACATTCATTAGTGCACTGTTTAAATAGGTCATTTGGATTTCCAAGAAATCTCGTGAACAATGATTAAGATAATTTTTTGACTTATGTTACGACTTCTTAGCCTATATAACTGCCTTGTAAAGATCTTGTCTCACAAAGATGTGAATCAACTTTTTTCTGCATATCTCCTTTCATTATGCAAGTAACTACCCGCATATTAGAAACAAAGGCTCAAACAGAAATCAGGTTGGTGGAAGAGCTGTCTTCCATCTTCCCCCCTAGAAATTAATTCTTGCTTCTTGTGGCATATTATACACACAATCAGTAAGTTTTCATCATAGAAATATTGAAGTTGCTCACTGTGAGTAGAGATATATGTATTTCTACTTTAATTCACTAGAGGTAGTTGCTTTCCATATGAAGCTTGAAATGATGTTTCACAGCGATCTGTGTTCTTTGTGGGACAACTCATGGTGTTATAAAATTCACAGGAGCTGTTCCACAAAAACCAAAGAACACTGAGGATTGGAAATTTTCTCTGTAGATCCGGAACCCAAAGCTGATGTGATGGTTTGCTTTCCATTTCATCGTAGGTAGATTGGTTGACGGCATTCCTTGTAAGATCGTTGATTAGCAATACTCAAGATGCTTGTGTAGGGCAGCCATACTAGTTCGTTCTATGATGTACACATAGTGAATATGCTCTTAAATGACCCTACCTCTGCCAACAATAGACCAAGGTGATCTGTTTAAATAAATCACTCATCCCTAATGTTGACTGTCAGAAAGTCTTTTCGGTGACTTTCCACATTTTGCTCGGGTATCATGAACTCCGACTACTTTCAACAATCGAAAACTAGAATTCCTTGAACAACCACAAAATATCTGGCCTACTAGAGCCACATGTAGAATACAGGCACTGGATTTTATTAAACCCTTTTCCCCCCTAGTCTCAATTTTATGGCACAATACATTGGAAACACTTTCAGTAACCCATGCAGATAAAGAGAGAAAGGATCAGTTACATAACCCAAGCCACAACCCGCCCTATTCTTCTCCCATTAATTGTCTTTCTGCACTCATTCTTCAAGCTTCACTCCAAAGACTCTATCAACCTCAAGCTTGTAAGGTGGAATGCTGCTTTACAGAAAGCTATGAATGTCAGTAGATGCACAAGGAAATGTGCTTACTCACTAAGCTTGGTGAGGAACATGGAACAATAGAGCCTTTCCTCTATCCCTATGTACACAGGCTACTGGATAATAGACATGGGGTGAAAGGATACTGAACTAGGCAAACTAGAGTGAAATCTTATCTTGTTTAATTAGAACCCTACTAAAGGAAACTATGTTTGATATTGCATAGGATAAGTGTTTTTACCAACCAGATTTTAAAAGAATGTGTAGCACATGTTTTAGTGGCTTAATAGTGATAGAATATATTTTAAATATAAAGGTATATTATATTGTATACATTATAATGTTTACATGAATGTAAAGATGTTCAGAATGCTTCCAAAAGTAGCTGGAATAAAGGGAAATTTCACAAATGAATTAAAATCAACATTTTTTAGGGGAAGCTGTGGTAATTGATAATTGCAGAATTTTATGTATGCCCATCTATTTTGGGCTAGTTTCCGTTACTGTTAATCATTAAATTTAGTTTAAGTAATTAAATTGATAAACTAGACAAAGTTATTTATGTTTTCCTTCCTGATCAGGATGGTTTTTAAATATTACAGAAAGTAGAATAAAGTATAATGTACATGTCATTCAAAACATTCTATTGAAATACAATTAAAATGTATATGTCACAAAGCATAAATCATTATGAAATATTTAAACCGAATTTATGGAAAAGGACATGAATATATTCTTAAAGTAGTAAGTATAGCCTGTTACATATAGAAGGTTAATAAAAAAAATTTGAGTGGCCAAATACTGCCGTTAGTTTTGCAAAAGCCATAGCGCCTACTACTCACTGTGATTCTTACCACTACATGCAGACACCTGTATCCCCTGATGGAACCAGTGAGAACGTAAGAAGAGTGACTTATCCCTCAAAGCAGTGGTCGACTAAGTGGTAGTAAAACCCGCCAAACTCTCCCTTATAGCTGAGCAATGTGATCTATACTTCTGCATTATTAATGCCCCAAGCCAACCAACCCATTCACTGAAGATATATGTCTTGTAACAATTCCTTCACTCTCATTGGTTCTTTATCTCCTCTTCATTTGCCTTACAATAAGGAATACCTCCCTGTGAGGGGCTTAACTCCTGATCACCCCCCCCCCCCAATATCTCTTTTTCAGGGCCTAGTGAACTTGTTAAAAGTAAAATAGATACAGAGTGGACAATAGAGCACTCTAGCTTCCCTTGATGGCATAAGGGAAGGGCTTCTATTGTTCATCTTTCTCAGAGTATTTCATTCTGTATTGAAAGGAGAACACATTTCTTTGAGAAGTCCCTGGTTCTCTCCTGTGGGGAAAACACCATCTGTGACAGATACTTAGTCTTGTAATGCCATACCTTCATGGTTCAATCCAGAAATATAAGTCATTTCAACTTAATGTAAGTCAGCAATCACTTTACATCAAATAATCAAAAAAATTATTAAATCCTCAGGAATACAGCCAAAAGTCTGTATGTTGAGAATAGTTTATATTTTTGTTTGTATGCAAATGTTTGTTTTTTTTGTTGTGAGAGATAGCTTACTTCCTTTCTTTTTCATTTAGAGAAAGCTGATTGATGAACAATGATAGAGAGTATTATAAGCTAGAGCAGACTACTGTTTTCCCACAAGTCTTTTCTAAGCTTATTATCAGAAAGAAGGTCACTGAAGTTCATATCTATATCAGATCTCTTAGCATATGGCATTGTGTAGCCACTGAAGTTTATAATGTATGTCAGATCAGGAATTTGAATACTTATGTCCTGTATTGGCTGAACTTTTTGTTTTTACTTTTCATACTGCCATTTTTATTTTAGAGTGTTGTGCATCATTCTCAGTTCAATTTTCAACTTGACGTTATTATGATGACCTTAAAAAAGATGTGTTTGATAGTTAAATAACTTGAGCATTGATCCGCTTATTATACCTTCTCTTGGACTCGTTCTGTAGATTCTTACTTATTATATATGCCTCCTATCATAGTAATTTGATATAAAAGATCATCAACCAGTAATTCAGTCATTCATCATTCCCTTCCTAAAAAGGGAACCCCCCCCCCCCCCCCCCCGATTTTGTAATTTAGGATACACTTTATAGGACATGATATTTTGAACCCTGAACCCTTTGTACAGAGACCACTGCTCCTAAAACAAAGCCATTGTGCAAATCCCCCATAGACCTGGTGGTCATGATCAGTCTTCAAACCCTTGTTGTGTTTATCCTATCTTATCATGTGAACAAGATAAGTGTTGAAAAAATAAGAAAAGAAAACAAAGAAAGAAAAAACTCCTTGTCTTGCAGGACTTGAAATTACCTTTATAATTTGCCATTTATTCACAAACACATTCAAAAGACCAAACTGCAATAATTTAACAGGGTTTCTTTTTTAACACATGAAAATGAGTAGTGAGATTTCCATGGTTGATGTTTGACAGATAGAGAAAGAGTCCAAGTGATCAATACATGGTCTTTAGGGTAACTTGAATATAAGCCTGATATCCTTGGCTCTTTGGTCTACCAGTTTTGTTAATTGTCATGAAGATAACATTCCAGGGTCATATATGTTGTTACATCTTACTCTATCTTTCAATGTTCCACCTCCTGAGCATGTATGATCTCATGAAATAAAAGAATTAAAGAATGTTCCCAGGCTCTCCAGCCCAAACAAACAATATTATATAATAGAGTTAAAGATAAGGTGATGAATAATTAATTTAAGATAAACCTACCGTTAGACAATCCATTGATTATGCTAGCCCTCCTTACTGCCTTCTTTAATCCCATACTGCCTGATTTGGAGGCCATGTTGTTTGACAGAAAAAAACTCCCACCGCTTTTCTTGCCTTTATCCTCTCTCTCCTGTCACTGATGATGATCAATAAAATTTGGCCTGGGATGAGAGAGAGAAAAGTTTTAAGGCATTAGATGAATAGTTCACATCTAGGAGGAGTGGAAATAAAAGAGTGAGGTCGATGGCGGGTTTCTTGTAATCATGTGACTTAACAGTTTGAAAACTTAACCTATAAGTGTCATAGAGTTTTATTGTATGTTCATTTACAGCATGTATCTACCCCTTTCTGTGAAAATGTTTCAACTGAGTATATTGCAGATTGGCGGTACAGTGAAATAACTTATTGTCAGTCATATAATTGCCAAAGTTTTAAGACATTGTTTTAGTTCACTTCGTAATTTGAAAATTAATATTTGAAAAAAAGACATTATGGCTTTTTATGACAAAGATCCCTCTGAAGCAAAAATATCATTTTTTTTCTTTTTACATAGACAAAACAACTGTAGCTGACAAATACATTATTATCATATTTTTTCATCCTTTTGTTTTCATGCAAGTCATACAAATCAAATACAATCAATATGAATCATACAAGTCAATTGACAAACATGGAAACATGACAGTAAATTAAATACATTAGATATCAAAATCAACGATTAATTAAAAGAATCATTTTATACATCCTTTTGAAAGTATTTTAACATGAATATATTCACAATTAGTACAAAATATGGTCTTGAATTATTTTTTGCTAGAAATGGCTGGACATGCTAAAAGTATAGCTTTTGATTCTGCATGTCCAAAAACTGAAATTGATGTACCAGTAATAGCACATCAGTGAAATAAATAAGTGAAACACAAAGACTGGGTAAAGATAGAGGAAGATCAAAAAAGGGAGAGGGTGTGAATGCCTTTCTGTGCAAGGAGAAGGCGAGAGGGAGAAAGAAGAAAGAAAGAAATGGGTGAAGACTGGAGAGAAGAGAAAGGGAGAGAAGAAGAAAGAGAGAGAGATCCTGCTGGGTCACTGCATATTGTGGGAGGAGATGTGTTTTTTTCTAATTATATGCATTTACTTCTGACTATTCAATCTTTAAAGAAAGGTGTTTTATATTTTATTACATTTAGATCAAAAGTAAAACAGTTTTTGAAGTATTGAACCTTATGTGTTGAATTACATAGGAATATTAGGTGTAATGAAGACAGTGAAATACATGGATGGAGAGTACAAAAAATGGTTCATATGATATACTGTAAAAGCAGAAATATTCGCGTTACATTAATTTTTGCAATTTTTGCGCTATTTTTGGTAATAGTGAATTCCAGAACTCGCGAAAATATTAGCACAATTTCATATGCTTTTTTTGAATGGAGGCTGAATTGCACTTCAGCTGATTAAATGCGAGCTTGAATCCCATTCAGTTTAGAGTATGTATGTGTAGTGGGTCTGCTGTATGCAATTGAATGGACAGCATGTGTGTGAAATAATAAATGAAGCCACGCTGGTTATTCATGTCGAAATGTGACCATTCTGAGTTATAGCTAGGGCAGAAAAACGATTGTCATGCATTGAAATATCAAATCAAATGTTGCACTTTTGCATGTAATTATTGTGCAGCACGAATTTAAGAACCCGCAAATATGTTCTTGACTCGCTCAGCGCGAAAAATTAATCGTGCGAATATAACAGCATTTACAGTATGAAATTCATGACAGTACCTAGGTCAAAACAATAGCCTTATAGAGAGAGGAAGAAATGAAGGAAGAGAATGAAGAAAATGAGAAATCTATAAAAGAAGTAACAAAAGGTTGATAGAAAATGTTGTTTGAATCTGTAGATAAAGTGTGAACATAGTGTACATTCTCTCTTATTTCTCTCTTATTTTTCAGTCTGCATATTTCATAATTACCAAGTGCAAACTACATGGAAAGATGGTTTCAGATGATTGGTGCATTTCAGTAACCACAAAATGATGCAAATAGTTAAGTTAGCCTACATGCTATTCAACTCATATCCATTCATTTCACATTTAGTAATGACATCAAAATAACATTTCAACACTATGAAAACCATCTTAAGAGTCAAGTCCGCCGAAGGATTAAGTCAGACCCAATGTTCTTTCATTTCTTGCTTAACCTTAAGCCCTGTCCTAATTATCTTGTACAATGAACTTGATTGTTGTTCCAACATATTGGTCCTAATCAATGGGGGTAATGCCATGTTCTTTGACCTAAACCTTGCACCTAAACCATCTTATCCTCTTACACTATGCTTTCACTGGTTTTCCTTTAATAGCCAAAAGTTAATCTATTGTTAAATTGAAAGAAGACCAGGCCAAGTGAAGGATGAAAGAGATTTTAGAGATTAAGTTGTTCCAATTTGTCAGTGCTTTGAAACATATAATGTCCATGTTTTGACAGAGGTTTTGAAAAAAGGAAACCTGTTTTGGAGAATGGTCTAACTCGTGAGATTAAAATGTAGTGTGTTCTGTGTTTGAATGAGTTGCAGGATATGATGTGGGGAGAAAGAGCAAGTAATTGTATTTTGTGTATCATGGAAGCACTGTACACAGATATCAAAGATGATTTTGAATCCTATATGAAATAAGGGAATTGATTTTCTGTTTGAAATACTGAAATCTCTTTTTGTATCTCCACACTCGACACACTTTCACACATTATAGTGTTCATTTTGATGGGTAAACATTAAAACTACAAAATAATGTGGATATGTCAATATACATGTAAGAGAAAAGGGGAACACATGCTGGACAAGGATTCATTTGTGCAAATTATTCTCTCTCTCTCTCTCTCTCTCTCATTGCACACAGCTACACAGATTTGAACTCTACTTAAAATCATTTTGGAAATTGTTATGGTTGTGCTATAAGTATAATTATGATTCTGTTTCTGTTGAGATTGATTAAGTGACATTCAATACAGAAATTTATTCCACATTTTGATAATAAAAACAAATTAAGTGTGAATATAATGTTGATAAGTTAACATAGAATATAAAATTAGCATATTTTCATATTTCAGAGAAATCTTTGATTGTTGGCTGAATATGTCTAAAGTTGTTTAATTTCCAAAGAGAATGAAATGATAGAAATTGTGTTCATCTTACCTTTCTGGAATGATGTCGTCTTCTTGGCTTGCTATTCCGTGAGAGCATCAACACCTGTCATACTTCCTCACTTAAATACTTTCTCAACTTTCAAGGTAGATACCCTACCCCCCTCGTCGGCCCTCCTTTGATTAGCCCAAGACAATAGGATAGGGTGATAATCATATACTCCCTCTGTATGTCCAGATGACATTCTTTGCTTGAGAGATTATGAATGAGAGAATGAGAGGAGGAGGGAGGTAGGGAGCCAAGAGGTACAAACATCATCCCTTTCTATTATCATCTTAAACAATGATACAGACTCGGATATGGATTTCTGTCTTGTGAAACCTTGGATCTTGTCCAATTATTGGCAGAGTAACAATCATTTTTTGAAAACAAATAGCAACAATCCAACTGTTGTTGATTGTGATATGTCTGTGTTTGTGACTTTAATGAGTTTGGAAACCTAACTTTTTGTCACAAGAAATTGCTGAATTTTTTGTTATAACTGTTACTTTCAGTTGTTAATTATAAATGCTATCAATCTAAATAGCCATTTATTTAAGTAAGCAAGTTTTTTGAGGAAATTTGACAATTCTGAGATGATGATTTTTCAATAAGGGGAAAATAAAAGAGTGGTCATTATAAATGGTCATTTTATGATAATTTTTCAAGAATAATTTGATGAACTCTCTTTTCATATATAATAGTAAAGATTTTAACATGTAAATACACATATGTCATCTTTTAGAAGTCAACAGCCTTTTAGTAGAATGATTTCAGGTTAAAATGATTAGTACAGTGGGTTGATATGTTGCCTGGTAACAAAAATCATCACTGTATCTGTCTAATAATCAACTTAACCCATTCGTGACAGGAATTATTTAAAGCCTAATTTGATCAGCTTTTATTCTTCAAATTGGCAACACCAACATTTTTATTTTATTGCTACATTTTTCTTATAAAACGTCATGTATCTGAAATGAATATAAATTGACAGAAATTATGATGTGAAGTCAAAAAGTTGCCAATTTGAAGGGAAGAACGGTGATTTTAAACTTTCTATCACATTGCCAATTTTATGATTTTAATGCTTATTTTCCTTTAAAAAAATTTCAGCATCAAACAACGAATATTGACGGAACCAAAATGCTCACAGTTTGCGTAGAATTTTTTGCTCTTTCTGCTCATGTATTTGGTATGATTTTTAGGGCTTTGCATCAAAAGATATTAGGCCAAACCACAAAATGTGGACCTATGTCACAAATGGGTTAAACCCCAAATGATCACCTATGGAGCAAATGAACAGTGTGTGCATGCTTTCATTCTTAACTTTAAAAATAACACTCACCTATAACATGCCTTGATTAATTTTCAAGGAATTACTTGCATTCTGTTCATGGCCCTTTTATGGCACATAGATGGTTTAGTTTAAGAAATCATGTATTTAATAGCCCACCTGAAATGTCAGGGTACTTCACAACTCTATTCAGTATAATCAGTTATGCACTGCCAGCTATAGAGGAGCATAGTATGCATGAAAAATGTAAGTTGCTTCTATATGCTTTGCTATTTCTCTTTTCCTTTGTATATATGGTGTAAATTATGCAGCTCTCATGGCAGTATAGTCTATGCCTCCATGCTTCATATCTTGCTACTTTAGCTTTCCCCATCCATTTTGCTTTCTTTTTTTTTTCATTCAGTTTCATCCAGAAAGTTTGTGATCTTGCACATCTCATGATCAATTTCATCTTTGGTCACTCATTTTCAAAATTTTTCAATCAGTTTCATGATTTTGTAACCCTTTCTTTAAAAGTCAAACATTAGCATCATCTCTGGCTGCTAATGCATGATTGCATTGATCAGTTCTGTCATTTTACAGTCAGTTTTGTCAAAGTTCCATTCTAATCATCACTGTGTAGTTTGCCATATGGAGCTTTAGTAAGCCTCATTCTGTTCATGTTTATAAAATTTCCTGATATTTGTTCTTGATATCGAAGATAAGATTTATAAAAAAGAAATAAAGGCATGTATTTAATTTCTCATATTTAATAAATGAGGAGACACTATCAAAACGTGCCTGCCTTGTCAGTAGAATGATTTTGATGCAACAAACTTTATCAAATAAACTTTATCTTGCAATAAACTTTATCAAATGCCTCAGTTAAAGAGGGCTTCAAATTTGTCTTTAAATCTAAATGAATAAACTAGAAGGCATTAGCATGCATATATTATTATGAAAAACCTTATTGAGATGATGTGCATCTAAACTATGTGGTGAATTTGAATGAAACTCTTTTGAAGTTGATTGCACAAAGACAAATTTGGACATTGATTGTGCAGCAGATAGCCAGGTGAGACAAATTTGAATGAAATATGACGAAAATGTATGAACTGTCAAAAATAATTGAAATTTGACGAACTTGAATGAGAAATTGCTATTTGACTCTGACATTTGCATATTCAAGGGTTCCTAGGACAAAATTAAAGAGAGTTTTGATTAAAATTGAATGAAAAAAGTGTTAAAAATTAAAATAGATGGGAAATCTTATGTTCTGTGATGTTTTTGTTCCTTGATCTGCATTCTTTGATTTGTTTGCATGATTATCAGCTTTTTAGGACTTAATTTCAAAGCTTGTCAAGTCATATTGCTTGTTGATATCCTGCATCACTTGCTCATTAAAAAAATATGACATATCATTGTATACAAGATGGGTTACATAAAACAAGGTTTCTGATTGGTCAGATCCGTTAAATGGCCACGACCGTGATATACAGTGTGTCCCAGAATAAACAAAACCAAGATTGATCGATGTTTAATCCTATCGTAATCAGACTTATGATTAATAAGTGGCACATATTTGTAAAGCTTAGACCCTCTTCTTTCATGCGATGTCACTCATATGATACATATTTCACGCATGAAGTGAATAAATACAGTGTGAAGTTGGGGTTGCTCATCCCCCAAAATCACTTTCTCATGCCTACATCACAGCCTATCCCCATATAACTTCCATTGTGTGAAAATCAAGCATATTATTTGGTGTGGTAAATGGAAGTTCTCGTAGAAGCACACACATGTACCTCCACACCATTTAATCTCAAATTTCCAAGGTGTTTTGGTTTATATAACCTATAATACCTCAGAGTAACATTCATTGACATCTCACAGATTAAAGATTAATTTGTAAGGCCAGGGTACCGATGATTAAGAAGAAGTAAATATGAATACTTCCCTTTATATTTACTTTATTATTTGGACAAATGAGGTGATTTGTTAATTGCCATCCCCATTGCAAGTTGTCCAAAGATATCCTATCCATTGATCATAAGTACAAAGGTACTGTTGGCAGAGAGGTGCTTAGTTATTTGTAGGAGTGTTTATCAATAAAGGTCTAAGGACAACCCACTGGCCAACTGTATATACCTACTTTATCATACATATATTAACCTGTACCTAGGAGTTAAAGTTTGTCTGGATGATAATGTGTATTTGTTGTTTTATCAGGTAGCAAGACTGGAGTATAATACCAAGATTATCAGCAGACTAGTTGGCTCACCAAATAAAGGATGTATTCTGCTTGCTGCTACCATTGTCTTTCTTGCTCTAGTTAGAAGTAGAAGGTTAGTTAAGTTCAATCAATTATCAATAAAATCTTCATCCTGGACTAGACTGAATCACTGGATATATTAATGATTCAAACCATTTTCTATTCACTCTGAATGGGAATCCAAATGGATGAATATGAAGAAGAAGAAGAAGAAGAAGAAGAAGAAGAAGAAGAAGAAGAAGAAGAAGAAGAAGAAGGAAGAAGAAGGAAGAAGAAGAAGAAGAAGAAGAAGAAAGAGAAGAAGAGCGAGAGAATTGATAACTGAGAGAAGAATACCGCAGCATAGCGTGCAGACGTCGTCGTCTCTTAGCTTTCCTCTCGTAGTCCCATCCATCCGCCTCGCTAAGCATCCGAAGAAGAAGAAAAGATGATCACGAAGAAGAGCCCGTATGCATATCTTATTAAGATTTTGATTTGTATGTCTTGTATATTGTCCACTAAGCTTCTTGGTTTTTTTTCCATTTTTGAAAATATATTTTAAAATAGACAATGATAGTTCAAGCAGTTCTTGGATAGTTTACACAAGAAAATGAAAAAAAGAAATATCACTGGTAGATATGGTGTAACTTATCAGGTGATATTAATTATTACAGAAAAAATAAAAAGAAATGCAAATTTATTTCTATGCAAATATTTTATATCTTACATTATTTACAGATTCCAGTTAGCCATTGGTACTCAGTACACATGGGCACTACTTGAAACAGACCTGGTATGGATGGTTGGAACAGGAATACTTGTAATCGGGATTATTCTTGTTGTCACAAGCTTCTTTGCATTGGGATTTTATGGAACATATCTAGGTGAGTAGATAGATAAATAGACAAAAGATCAGGAGAAAAACCTTGAGAGAAGGAGAGAAGGGGGAAGGGAGGGAGGGAGAGAAAGAGAGATATATTAAGAAAGACTAATGGGGTGTTGCAAGAAAGTTGCAATCAATTGCAAATAATTGCAAATTTGAAACAACAATTCTGATTGGCTCAGGGTCTGCCCTTTTAAGAAGGCATGCATGCAACAATGATTTTGATTGGCCAGTGGCAATCAATTGCAACTTTCTTGCAACACCCCATAAGATGAACTAAGAGGGATAGAAAGAGAGATAGAGAGAGAAAGGGAGAGGGAAGGGCAGAAAATGATAAAGGCAGAAATAGACAAAGACACAGATATATGAATAAACCAGATAAGCTCATGTGAGGATGAATAGATAATCAAAATAACAAAAACAAACAAACAAAATAAATCCCAGTTAACCCACTGAATACATCTACTGAAGATATGAAAGTATTGTGAACAAGAGAGAGAGAGAGAGAGAGAGAGAGAGAGAAAATATATATTCTTTTTTTCCTATTTTCTTTTTATCAGGTGATTATTTTGGCATTCTAATGGAGGAGAAAGTGACATCCTTTCCATTCAACATTGTCAATGATCCTATGTACTGGGGTTCTGTACTTGAACATCTGGGCATAGCTTTACAGTAAGTTGATCAAGAAACATTTCCATGTCATTTTGTATTAAAAGGAATTGATTCCAGATTACCTGATGTAGAATTAAGTAAAAAGGAGCTCTGAATCTATACAAATTCATGCTTATTATTATTGTTATTATTATTGTTATTATTATTGTCATTATGTACATGTATGTTACTCTTTGCAGATATAATATCTGAAAAATTGTTTTCAACACTATAACATATGTTTTAATTGATTATATTTGGTAAATTCATTTTTTTTTTTGTTATATGTCAGAGTTTAATTCATCAATTTAGTAATTGATGTTTTGATTCATTTCACATAAACTAGCCAAGAGGATATGCCTCATTTATCTCTTTGTCTAGGTACAGAGTGGCATTTTAGGACAAAGTTCCTATGATAAAATGGTGGTCTTCTGTGTCATTTCTCCTTTCTCTCCTTACCCATTATGCTCTTGATGATTTTTTTCTGTTGAAGTTATCATTTTTTTTTCTTATCTTTTTTAATTTTCCATTATCCTACAGGTCTGCAAGTCCAACAGGTCTTTTATTAACAGTCATTCTTGGAATCATGTACATCATAGCAATGCGTTTTGAAGGACCTTTTACAGCCATGATATACGAACAAAAGACATTGAAGGACAGCAAGAAAAACAAATAATTTTACTTAAAGACTTTATGTTCAAAATATTTAATGCGTCGTTCAAGCTTTAACCAATAGATCTGTTTACTTTGTATTCAAATTCATGCATGTTTTTCTCCAGAAGCCTTGGTTACCAACTAATCAGTTCACCTGTTATGCATGATGAGATCTGAATAGACAATCCAGTTTGCATACATGAATTGTTGCTATGTATGGTAAGCCTCTGGAAAACTTATTTAGTGTCCAAGGGAAAGTTTTGTTCCAACAACTATCCATAAAATTGGTGAACATGTCTATTGATTCGAAGGCATTGTCTGTAAGAACAATTTTCCAAGTTTGAAGGCTTTCTCACTTTGCACTATACTTAGCTGTATGTATTTATGTATTTAATTGCTGTTCCTAGCTATTAATATCATGATGATAACTCTGTAATATAGATCCATATCAGATAAGAACATACAGTGAAATAAATTGTACAAAACTTTGGAGTAAATCTGGATGCATTATGGGCATAAATCATAGGGATCAAATCTTTGATTTTCAAAGATCATTTCAACATTCTTGTATTACAGCAGTCTGTAAATGTAGATGTCATCTTAGGTCTTCTGGAACCATAGGAATCATTAAGTTTGTGTGTTTGAAATATTTTCTTGCAGTTGAACCATATATAAAGAATGTAAAAAGCTGTATAAGAATTCAGGTATTTATCTGGATGAATATTCCAGTTTTCCTTTTTTTTTCTTATTTGCACAGAACAAAAACATATTCCTTTGTCAGAGTATTTCTTCCATGTTTTATGTTGGATAATCATGAATTATTCAAAAGGTCACTTTTGATTTATATAATGAAATGCATTTAATTAAATCTTATCATTAACTATGAAAGTGATGTGCATTTGAATAAATTTCAGGAAGTTTTTGTTAACTGTTAAATAATGCTATGAATATGAAGAAGCTTTTTTCTTTGTTTCTTTGGTCATCTCTTATGTATCCACTTCTCAATCATTCTGAATCCTGAATCTTCAAATAATGCCTACTACCATTCTAAATAATGTCTGTCTTATGGAATAGACTGCCAAGTGACATTAGAAATATCACTTGCCTAACAACTTTCCAAAAAAGACTCAAACATTTTTCTCTTCACTCAAAGTTATTAGGAAGGCTTGTCTTTGTTGTTTATTTTCATTTTTCTTCCTGTTTTTTTTTTTTTGTAAATTGTTTATGTTGTTTTCTGTGTAAGATTACTTAAGTATTATTGATATTCCAATTATTATTTAGTGCCTTGAGTGGTACTTTACCAGATGTGCACTTTATAAATATTTATTATTATTATTATTATTATTATTATTATTATTATTATTATTATTATTATTATTACCACCATTATTAATTATAAATATTGTTATTATTGTTATTATTATTATTATTATTATTATTATTATTATTATTATTATTGTTATTTATTAATATTATTGTTATTATTATTATCATGGTTACATACATTCTTGCAGCTAAAGAGTGATGTTGAGCAGCATTCTTGTAAAATGGGACTGAAAATGAAGAACTGGGCTACTAAGTTTTACTTTAACATAATTTCTGTTGAGATGAGAGGTTTATCATGTATGTATTATGGTATCAGCAATAGAACTATGTCTCACAGTTGTAGTCTAATCATTCATTTGTTTGTCTAGTTTTCAGTCAAGCTGGGGTGATGTTTAAAGCTAGTCTGTGGGTCACGTCAAGTGAAGAGCCTAGTAAAGTTGATAAAACTTGCAGAAAGTACAGCTTTTAAAGGTTGAATTTAAAGTTTGATTATTGTGCCTAAAGAAATGTGACTCTCTTTAATTTATGCTACACAGAAAGATTAATACTTTCAAAGCAACAAGATAACAGAATGTCAACTTACACAGTATGTGATATGTTTCTGAAAACATTTTATACAATTTTAATAACATATTATGCATCCATGTTTGTCATTTCTTATCACATGACTGTGGTCATGAGGCACTGATTTGAATATTAATTGTATTTGAATTTGTGCTTTCATATATTCCATGTATTAGTCATATCCATTCTAGTCCTATCAGCTTTTTGTGTACCTCTAAAATGTAAATGTACATCGTTCAAGTTTGCCACTTTTCACCAAAGCTTTGTGACCTCCACAGTTATATATATATTTTTGCAGAAGTTTCTGCATTTATTGAGAAATCAAATACAAAACATTGGATGCAGTAATGAAACAAATCAGAGTTGATACAAATAAAGTGTGACAAATATACAAGTGATAATTATATATAACATGATGAGATAATATAAAATAATGGAGTTGGGTCAGGAAATCAACATAAATGCAGGGGCTAGCTATCATAAGGAAAGCTTGAAAACAATAGCAGCTGGTCAATAGGTCAATTTATTTGACCTATTTGCTAATTGGTTTCTTCTGTATTTTTTTATAGGTAAGGTCAGATTTTCTCCTTCCTATCTTGATATTTTTTATTGGGGATGTTGATATTTTCATAGGGTGTTTATAATGACATGGTTTGAATGTGTTTATAATTGGCACTTAGCCTTCAGTTCATTTCACTAAAAACATTAATGTGAATGAATACTTCAGGGAGTTTCATTACCAGTACATAAATAGTCAAAATTGTTTTGAGAAATCTGTCTTGATATATCTCCTTATTCATTCTCTTGTATATGGAATATCATAAATTATTTTTTTCTTCAAGCTTACATTATGTATTAGCTGTGTCATAAAATGTATTAGCACCTGTACTCAGTTGTAGCAAACAATGAGAATAAAATATATTTGTACTAATTTTCATTAAACAGTTCTATTTGCATTTCCTAAATTGAAGTCTTTGGTGTCATTTTACTTGATATTTTTTTTTTTTCAAATTTGCATCGTGCCCTTTCTAGCTTTGGAAATGGACAATAATAATTTCATTTTTATTGTAATGAGAAAATATGAATAAATTTTTAAAGGTCCTTTCATTCCTTGACCAAATGCTTTAAAATGTAAAACAGCATACAGCAATCCTAATACTTTTTTTTTTAGTCAAGAGTCAATGAAAATTCAGTAAATGAAATTTTCAGCCATGAATTGTCTCAATTAAAAAAAGACTTCATAAAAAACTTTATTCTGCTATTTTTTCCAGCAGAAACCCAATTGTATAGCTACAGCACATGTTTCTCTATTATAGCCTCAATCTTTTGATATATTTGTCTTCTATTTATAGAATCCTTCAGAGAATTCTCTCAGTCTCTTTCTCATAACATCACATGTTAGTGAATTCTCACTTGACCAGAAAGTTTCCATCTTACACTAGTAGTTTAAGCTTCTACCAACCTTAAATTTTGTGTCTGTTCTGATATTGCATGGTTCTGTCACTTTTTGCTAGGTCATCTTTGATAACTGAAAACTGGGAGGTAAACAACTTCATCATGGTTCTGCTCAAAGCTTTTCTCCAATTTTGTCCTGTTGATTGTTGATTTATCATTAGTATCATTCGGCAAGTCAAATAGTTTTTAAATCAAAGCTAAGATAAAATAAAACTGATCAGCAAAAATTGGAACAAGATATGACAAGGAATAAGAAAGTTATGCCTATATGAAATTCTCTGTATGACATTTTTCTTACACTACCATAGCTATTGATGACATTTTCTGAACAGCTCTCAATATGTGTTGTACACACAAATAATTAAACATTTTTATTTGCTTAAGATTTGCACATATTTTTTTGCCAAACTCAAGATATATAATCTCAGAGTGTTTTCTTCACATCTTGCTTGGATAAGGGCAATGAAAACATGTGTTCTTCAAGATAATAGTAATAATAATGATAATAATAATAACAATAATAATGATAATAATAATAATAATAATAATAATAATAATAATAATAATAATAATAATAATAATAACAATAATATAATAATAATAATAATAATAATAATAATAATAATAATAATAATAATAAAAATAATAATAATTAGATAAATTTACATAGCGCATTTACTATATCAATATACTCTACTGCGTTGCGATGTAACAGAGCTCCCAACAAGCCTATTGCTTAAACATACAACAAAAACAATCAGTAATAAAAAACTTCTGAAAAAAAGTTGAGTCTTCAACAAAACTTTGAAGACAGTAACAAATGGGGCTTTTCTTATTTCCAGTGGCAGATTATTCCAAAGTTTTTGAGCAGCTTGTCCTGTGTATTTCATAAGTTACGTGCATATGAATGAGATTTAATTGATATCAATTCAGACAAGTAATTATGAGCTTGGCCATTCAGTGTAAATATTGTCAACAAGCAAATATATAAATGCAATTCTCTGCTTTACTGGCAACCAATGTAACTTAATCAAAACAGGTGCTTTGATTAAAAATAGTAAAGAACAATTAGACCAATTAATGAAATTCTGTGTAAAACATTTTGAGAGTTGTCCGCAAATTAGAGTTATGGTAGTGTCAAAAACAAAAACAACAACAAAAAAAATCAAATAGGTATAACTTTCTTTTTCTGTGTTTGATTTTATTCAAATTTTCTTTGATATATTTTATTCTGCCTTAGCTTTGATTTGAAAAATACTTGACTTTAGTTTGTTGGTTTCCATTAAGGTCCTCATAAACCACTGCCGGTATACTTTGCTGCACTATTTGCTGTGTGATTTCTATTCATATTTGAGTACTATTTTGGGTATTCCTCTCACAGACTTCACGCTATGAGTATCGGACCCAGTTTCTAACAAGGCTCTTTGGAAACAAGAAACTAGCTTGTGGCATCTTCTGTTGTATCATTGCCATCTTAGCTTTGTGCAGATTCAAAACGTAAGGAATGTTCACTAAACTATCATTTTAAAAAAAGTTTAAATTTTAGCACCAGAGTAATTTTTGTTTTTCGATCATGTCAAAGGCAAATGGGTCATATACCAAAAAATAAAGAATAAAATGAAATAAATGAATAAATGAATGAATGAATGAGTAAATGAATGAATAAATAAATAAATGAATAATTAAATAAATTAATAAATAACTGTGCATAGGAAAGAATGTTTATGGTAAATATTTGCAAATTAATTTCCATTCTCCACTGAACATCAACATTCTTACGCCTTCAACCTCAACAACAACAATAACAAAAATCCCTTGAAAAATATTATCCATAGCCCCTTCAGTAAAAAATGTGACCATAAAAAAGTCATTACTTGTCACTATCATTCTCAATATACCTCCACATACAGTGGAAACTCAGTATAAAGAGATCTGATATAACAAGGTAATATTCCGGTCCAAGCTCTCTTTATATTTTATTGTTTTTTCACCCTGATATAACGAGATTCTTGCTATAACAAGGTAATTTTGATAGTCCGAAGGACCTCGTTATACCGAGTTTCCACTGTATTTCCAATGAGGGTATGGCCTTTCATGATGCAGATAGAGGGGGTAGACATTTTATTGGAGGGGGATTTCTTTGGGAAGGGGAAATTGTTTTAATAACATTTTGTTATACCCCAAGCACAAGCATTAATCATCATTATTGTTTTATTTTCTTGAATCAGTTTCCATCAGGCTATAACTAGTCAAGAATCATGGCCAGTCTTGGATCACAGGGTGATAAAGATACTGGGACAGGCTTTAACTCTATCAGGGATCATCATGGCTACTTGGGCTGTTGTGGCTCTTAATTTTTATGGATATGGATTTGGTAAGTTCTTTTGCAAAAGGTAAAAATGCAAGAAAAAAAAATAAAAGCAAGAGATATGTAATTGTAGACATAATGACAAGGAAGGGGTAGACAAGGGGAAGAAAAGAGAAAGAGAGAGAGAGAGAGAAATTTTAAAATTATCAATCAATAAGAAACATTGTATTAGAAGAAAGAAAGTGAAAAGAAAAATTGTGATTACAAGGTTGATAAGCAATTTGAAGACATTTAAACTAAAAACAAGCGGAGAGTGTCAAACTGGAATATTGATTTTAAAGGAAGAGAAGGAAAAAAAATCTAATATGACAGAAAAAGAGGAAGAATGAGCTCCAAATATGAAAACAGTTTTAATTAAAATGCACTTTGTGAAAGGAAATAAGATAAAGCTCTGATACTATGTGGTGTAAGAACAATATCATTTTAGAATCAAGTGTAAAAGTTAGACAAAATAAATTAATACAAAAAAGTAGAATAGTACCAGAAGTTATGATGATTCATACATATCATGTATTTGTAGGAATGCTCCCTAAGGAGTGGAGATGGTACACACTTGTGTGTGGGCTAGAAATCCAGTGATCAGGGGTAATAACAGTAACATTGTAAAGCGCATTGAAGTATTCATGTAATGCGCTATATAAATGTAATAGTAAATAGTGTATGTGTAATACGCACTGTGATTGGTTAAATTTCCATCACGTGATGTGCAAAAATTTTGTTATAGTGCTTGACCGTGTACTATAACTTTGATATTTGCATGTTTAGGCGTGTACAAAAGTGTATGGGACTGCGCATCAAAAGCACCTTGCGCGTAATTATCGTTATCACTGTTTTAGCTGCGCGCTTGTGATGTGAGTGAGAGAGCTGAGGCAATGAAATCGAGAAAGGAAGACTCTTTGAATTGATGTACAGATCTAATGTCAGGGATCTATTTACTATAATAAATAGTGCATGTTCTATTGATGCACCATTACTGGACTATATGAACTCCAAATACTATTTGGTATAATAAACTGCACTTGGGATGATTTAGTATTTGTCTTGCACATAATCCAGTATAGTGCATGATAGACCATGCACTATTTATATAGTATATCATTATTCATTATTTTGTTTTGTTTTGTTTTGTTTTCTCTTCCATTAAGCTGATAGTTTTGATATTCTGATGGATGAAAGAGTCACATCTTTCCCATTCAATATCTTTGACAATCCCATGTACCTTGGCTCAACTCTGGAGTTTATTGGAGCTTCATTGGTGTGAGTTTATCTTCTTCTTCTTCTTCTTCTTCTTCTTTTTTTTTTTTTTTTATACTAAACCAGTGGCATTTAACCTATTCCCTAATCAGATTTTATCTGTATTGAAGTGGTAACAGAATGATCAAGAAAGGAAAATAAAAGATTTGACTTGGGATTTTTAGATTAAATGGTTGAAAAATGATAAAAGTGACTACATAGGCAGTTTGTATTTTCAAACACTTAACTTTCTTTGACCAAGGTGTACTTAAATTTTTCATCACTTCAATGAGAGAGATAGAGAGATAGGGAAAGATATAGAGAGATAGAGAGAGAGAAAGAGAGAGAGAGAGAGATAGAAAGAGGCAGATAGATGGACAGTCTTGTTATTATCTTGAAAGATTGAAAGACCGGTGATAAGTGAAAGAGAAGGCAATAAAGACACATGGGAGCAACTTTTAAAGTGTGAGAAGTTAGAGGAAAATATAGATGGAAAGAGAAAAAGAGTACAAGAGGAAAAAGTATCTTGCATGTTTAAAAATGTTATAATTTTGTCTGTTTTTACAGGAAGTCCAGTCCTATTGGATTATTACTGTCTTCACTGATAGGTATTATGTATCTCATTGCTTTACACTTTGAAGAACCTTTCACTGCCATGATCTATGCTGATAAAGCCAATAAGAATATTTCCAAAAAGAAGTAGATCATTTGGGTGGAATGTACATGAAAACTGAACTATACAAATTTTATGTGTATGCATTCAATGCAGCATAATTTCTCGTGAAGATTTTAAGTGTCCTATGTTTTCTTATTTTTGAAATTGCAATTTAAAAGATTAGAAGTTGATAATTAAAAAAAAAAAAAGGTTTGACCAAAGTCTGATTTAATTAGGATATGATGAAAGTACTTTAGTTCTGTAGGTAAATGGAAAATAACTGAACATGTAGATACATTAGTATAATGGAGTTCAATTTTTTTTTAAATGTCAGTGGTAAGTGGGTGAGTTTAGTTTTTAATTGTTGGTATAACTAGTTCAAGCTTTCATGCAATGATTGACTCATTTTGGTCATGTGGTTGGGTGTAAGAATGTCAGCGGTAAAACTTGAGAGGTAACAATATGAGAGGTAACAAAGTCAGATGTAACAATGTTAGCGGTAACAATGTCAGAGGTTACCATGTCAGAGGTAACAATGTTGGAGGTAACAATGTCAGAGGTAACAATGTCAGAGGTAACAATGTCAGAGGCGCAATGTCAGAGGTTACAATGTCGAAGTAACAATGTCAGAGGTAACAATGTCGGAGGCAACAATGACAGAGTTAACAATGTCAGAGGTTACAATGTCAGAGGCACAAATGTCAAATGTACAATTGGCAGTTGTCAATGGCAATTCTGGAGAAAAATAAGAGCCATTTATGTGGTAGTAGCAGCAGCAATGCAATGCAGTTTTGACAAATATATAATGATCTGATACGTGTGTGTGCAAATAAGTAGGATATGTCACAGTATTATACAGTTACCTCACTCATTACATCCTTTGTGATGCATTAGTTTTGTTCAGCTGAAAGTGCCTCCAGTATGAACATATTTCATTCTATATTGCTTCAGGTATACCATACAAACAGTATTATCTTGTGTATCATACATATATTGCTGTAGTTGTGCTTTGGATTTAGAGTAAGCCTACTGGTGATTAATTATAATATAAATGGATCAAATAAAAGATAATTACGTGAACTGATTCTTAGTACACCTTTTGTCTTTTTAGTTTCATTTATTGATGTAAATACAAATGCTTTAAAATTTAGATTTCAAATGTCATTTGAAAGAAATAGATGCATTTTGTGATTGATAATGAAAACAAAACAAAACAAAAAATACTATCCATTTAGGCATAGATGAAGTATTTAGATAAACCAGGTAAACCTGTTTTCTTTCAGGAGGAATTCTTTTAAAGTTGTTATTTGAATTGATAAGTTTAATTTCATTATTGAATACTTTTCATATACAATTGGTTCCTCCTCTCTCCTTTTATATTCTCCTACTCCATATTTCTAATTATTTTCTTCTTTCCTATTTACCCTATCTTCACTTTTTTTCTTTCCTTTCATTCATTTTCCCCTCTATCACTTATTAATATCTTCTCTTTCTCTCTCCTGGCATACACATCACCTATCTCTTTCTCTTCTCTCTCTCATGATAATCTTTTTTTTTTCTCTCTTCCTGTCTCCTTTAGCATTTACCACATTTTTCCTTCCTTTAAGTTCTCTTCATCCTTTCTTTAGAAATATTACAAATCCTCCACTCTATGTCTTTCCTAGTTAACCCTCATACTAGACCCTTGAAATTAAGGACGTGACACCAATCATCCAGTAAACATACCCCCCCCCCCCCATCATGAAGTACAGGGAGCCTTAAGGTGCGTTCAGATATGATGCAACTTTGTGCTGCCACATTGTGCCGGCACATTTTTTGTGTTTTGCATTCAGATATGATGCGACTTTGTGCCGCCACTTACGCTAATGAACGTGCATTAATGCGTCAACTCTCAAATAAGAGAGAATTTTGTCAAAACTTGCGCAAACAATCTCATGATGACAATCTTTTGCGCTAAGTTTTTAGGACTTTGATTGATGCACATTTTTTTTGCAGACAGGCAGCAAACCAAAATGTGTCCTGGCTCGGCAAAATTTTTTTTTGGCGCCCCTTACCCAATAGCCTGTACACAAAAAATGTAGCGGCACAATGTCGCATCATATCTGAATGCACCTTTAGACTACACATCTTGCAAATTACAATCTAGACTCATGTGAATAACAGCAACAAAACAAAAACAACAAACTCTTGCTCTTCACTCTTGTGAACAACAATCTTTCTTCCTTATATCAAACAAACCAAACAGTGTGAAGCATTCAGGGTAGGTAAAAAGAGATGGCACATTTATTTCCTAAACAAGAAGCATATATACATTTGAAAGATGCTGGGTTGAAACCAAAGAGACAGATTCTTTTTAAAAGACTAAAAAAGAAAAAAAAAATCATAAAATCTTACTTGAAATTTACAGGAGGAAATATGGTAGAATACAGGTTCACAGAAATTGGGGGGAAAATTATCCAGTAATAAAACACCTTTAAATCCTGACATATTTTGATAGCATAAATTCCAAGAAGAGTTGGTTTAAAACGAAAGTTGAAACAAACTTGATGTGTAGTTGTTTTAAGTACTGAGCCTCACTGTAGTATGGGCCAATATATATATTTCTTCAGCATAACAGGTATGTTGCTTTTTACAACACTTTAATGGGGATAAACAGGAGTATTACCATGGTTGTTTTGAAGGAATATGTTCACCCTTTCTTTTGTAAGCTGACCCCTTCTTACAGTAACAGCTTGAGATGTTCAACAATTTTGGCAATTTATCAATGATGGATAGGTGGGGTTTTTTCTTCTACATATCCTGCTACATATAGTAAGAAGTGTATACCTCCAAGTTTTCATCTTAACACAATTCATTGTTTAGGGGTGTTTTTTTTTCAGGATCTAATCATCTTTCACATTAATCTAAATGGATTTTGAAACATCAGTAATTTGAAAGATCTGGCCATCTTTTTCTGAAAGAGATGGGAGTGAATGCAATAATGGAAAGCACAAATAATAAGGTTATTCCTCTTGAAGAGAGACAGAAAAATATCATCTACTAAAATATCTACTTGATTCTACGGATTACTAGCATGTTAAAAACATAAAAAACAAAAATTGCTTGGAACCAATCCATTACCATTCACCCATTTGAGATAATTTATCAATGATGATATAAAATTATCCTTTCTATACAAGTCACCATGGTTTACTCTTCATAGCTTGAAATTGTCATTATCCAAGATAGAGAGAGAAAAGCATCTTAAACATTTCAATATTAAAATAAAAATCAACAGAGATAAAAGAATAGTGATTAACAACACATAAAAAGAAAACACATTTCTACAAAAGTTACAGGAGAATTGGACAGAGCAAAGAACAAATTCCCGAAACCTAGTTTTAGAGTGTGCCTATCTCTTCGTTTACCTGGTCATAAATAAGTTAACCCTACTTGGGTTAGAGTCACAAAATATATTCCAAATTGGCCTCTGTCTCCTCTATCTTTATCTCTCTCTCTCTGTTACTGAGACAGAGAGACAGAAGAAGTGTCTCATCATTAAGTCATTCTTCATCTAAACGAAACAATAATCTACAACATTTACAGTTGTAATACATACACAAGTATCATAGCAAAAAAACTCACCCACATCTTATTCCACACTTAATCAATGTAGCTAGATATTTCTAATGATATTTTTTCCCCTTCACCTTTGCAGCAAAAAAACAAACAAACAAACAAACAATAAATAAAAAATAAAAAAGGAAAAGAAGAGAACAAGGAGCATGGACCCTTACGATTTAGAATACTTCATTGTTACTCTTGTTACTCCTCTGTGAAATACATGTCTATACAATCAAAATACTTTTAGCTTATTCCAACTAGGCATAATCATAAGGTAAAATCAATTATTTGTAATACTATTACAATAAAAAAAACACAATGTAATACTTAAGATCTATAAGAATAATTACCAATCAATTCTCATAAATACACCTTTTTTTAACTCTGCTATTAAGGAAAACAAAAAATCATTGAAATCATTATGCACTATTAAAATGAATGGACATCATATGGAATGTGATTTGTCAATTTCATGAGATGATGGTGTCAAATTATTGAGATAAATTGCAATTTTCGGCATTAATCTATACGAAAACATTGCAAAGCAAGGCAAAAGAGAAAGTAGTTTTAACAGACTGGAGAAATGATTTCAAATTCAAATACACTTATTTAGTCACATATTTCATGTGCATGCATGTATCAGCTATCCTGTATCAAATATGGTGCATTATCTGTGATACATGTAGTAAAAGGCATCTTCTTTTAAACCAAAAATATGAACAACAGTGAAATTATGAAAAAGTAATGAACTTAAAAACAGATGAGGTTTTTATTTCTATATTTTTTGGTAATATTGGTGTCTTCAGAGGAGTTTCTAAGAAATGCAGAAAATGTACTTGTATCAAATGGCCTACCATTCAATTGGGATGTATAGATACATTCAAATACCATTTCAGGGGTAAAGATGGACTTCAAGAACTTGTATTTATAGCGAGTATATTCTTGTTTTTTGAATTGTAAATGATGGGTAGACCCTGATACAAAGTTCCTCTTGATATGACAACCAATCTGTTTCAGTAGACACACAAAAACATATCACTGAAATCATTCAAAATCATCAAGCACAGAATGAAATAACAGAAATTGAAAGAGCATTTAGCTGGAGACTATATTCTTCATGATTTGTATAGCTTTCTCTTGACATTACATGATTGTTTCTCAGTGGGAGTTTCAATAATGGTCAATAAAAGTCATTTCACATTCATTCTACATGTATAAATTTGAAAATTAATCGAAATGTATCATTTTACTTCATAATGGTTGATTCAAAGCAATTCACTGTCTTGTTTCATTATTTGTCCTGAATTCCAGTTGTTTATATAAAATGGAAAGGTTTGTCCAACTCACTGGCGCATTAGTGGAACATCAAGGTGTTGACAAATCTATCTAACTAACAACTCTCCAAAATATTTACCAGTAATTGCAATTCTTTTGTCCACAGTATTTGATTTTGAACACTCTAAACATTTCTGCCAAAGTTTGTCAACTAAAAATTATCCAAGTCCAATCATTATTTCCGGGCCTTTACTGTTAACATGTCTCAGTACAGTCAATACTACTTTTGACTACAAAATCATGTGACCAATGTTATGGGTCATGTGATTATCAAATGCTTATCATGTGCCTATTATGTGACTAACATGTGACTATCATGTTGTGACCTTTGAAGGCCTTAGTTGCTGACCCTCATATTATGTGTGAGTTGCTATCCTAAGTAAGCATCATTAAAATATCTAAAAGATGGCAGCCAAACCAGGAGAAAGTGGGTGTGTATTAGAAGCAGCATTATAGCTATGGCAGTTGTCATGAATTCATGGGCAGGGAAGTATAAGTAGAGGATAGCAACATCATTTACCGCCAAAGTTTTGAGCAAAGTTAGAACCATGTGTTTTATAAGATTGCACCGTCTGTTGAACAAGAAAAAAAAAATTCAAATAAGCAACCACATAGCAAGGTTGACCTACAGAAACAAGGTTAACAACAAAAGAGAGAAATGACAAAAACATAAACCCTCAAGAAAGAAATGTTGATAGTACATAGACACTAAGCAAAGGGATACCAAAATAATGAGCACCGAAACATTTCAATAGGGAATTGAAGGGGGTAAAAGTGACTACCACTGTGCAGTGAAACAATTAATATAACAAAGTGATTACCCAGACACAGAAGAAATAAAATATTATATTACAAAAAAATGATACAACTGATCCAGAGAAAGCTGGATGCAGAAATAAATCTGCCGTCACTACACCTTGTCTCTTTTTTTTTTTTCTTCATTTTTTTTTTCCTGGAAACTTTTTACAATTTTACAGTGAATAACAAGGTATGATGGCAAATGTACTCCTATGATAAACACATACAAGAGAACAAAAAGAAGTAACCCAAATACTATGAAATGATATCTGCACACATGTTTCAGGGCTTTCAAAAACCATCTGAAAATAAGAAAGGTATCCTCTCATTTCATCATCCTAAAAGTTTAGTACCTTCACCAGATATCTGCACTACCCATGAACATCTCATCTCTTCAACAAATGATGTCTAGCCTTCTCTTCAATTATGATACTTTATTATAACAATGAGAGACAGGAAAACAAGTCATTTCATACAAAAAGGCCTCTCCTTCACAAATATAGAAGAGGTGTTTTCCAATCAAGTTATGACTTCATCAATGTACATTACAGGCATATATAATTAATAGACTTTACGATAAAGCTGCACGGCTGCAATACATAGATGTAGTCTACTGGTACAGACCCACATCGAGGACATCACAACAAAGTCAGTGAGAGTTTTGGCAGTCTGAATCAGAACTACTTGGTGTGGTTATGGTCCTGCTTCCATACATCCTTCATCAAGGGTGAGCTCACTTTAGTCAAGTCACAGTAAGAGCAGAGTGATACTCCACCCATCAAGTAAGGGTCTGTAGCGGCAGACTAACAATCAAGGGAGCCGTTACTGTACAGCAATACTGTCATTTTCCTCAGGTGTGAGTGGCTCTAATGGTTGGGCAGACGAGTGTGATAGGTGAGACAAACCGCTCTTAGATATGTGTTCTCCTCCCATGGAGGATGGGGAGGGGTTCAAATCCATGCCTGACATATGACCCCCTCCCATCGATCCCAAGCTGGTTTGATGAGGGCCACCATGGGACATGGAGTTGTCATAGAGATGGCTGGCGTAGCCCCCTGGTGCACCTGAAGTCTGTCCCAAACATGACTGCATTCCACGACCATGGAGGTTATTGCCTAGGAGGTACAAAAATAACAAATAAAAGGAGAAAGGAGGGGTTAGTCAGAAAAAGCATAGTGTAACTTTCATATACTAAAATATCAGTTATCACTGAAAGAGATATTAAATGAATCATGACTGAAAAGGAGGATCTTGAGTAATACTGCAATTTTGGGAAAATTTTGTAATTTCAGAATTGATACCCAGTGAGTGCAATTCATAAAATTTATGCTTTTGCTTCCTCCAAAAAATGTAAGTCTGAAGACAAAGTTAGAATAGGAATGAAGTTAGAGAATGCATCAAGGATTGCTGCAGAATCTTGAAAATGAAAACAAGATGGCTCTTTTAAATCCAGGCAGCCACTGAACAGAAGCAACAAAGACTGAATGATGGTTCAGCAACTGAGGTCTGGAAAAGCTTGAGAATCCTACATGCCTTATCCCCAAGGAATGCAAAGTATCAATATGAAAAAAAAAAAAGAAAAAGAAAAAAAAGATGAAAGAAATGCTAGAAATAAATGTGTTAGCTTGTTTAACCCATTCGTGACAGGAATCATTTAAAGCCTAATTTGATCAGCTTTTATTCTTCAAATTGGTAACACCAACATTTTTATTTTATTGCTACATTTTTCTTACAAAACGTCATGTATCTGAAGTGAATATAAATTGACAGAAATTATGATGAGAAGTAAAAAAGTTGCCAATTTGCAGGGGAAAACGGTGACTTTAAACTTTCTATCACATCGCTAATTTAAGGATTTTAATGCTTATTTTCCTTTTAAAAATTTTCAGCATCAAACAACGAATATTGATGCAATCAAAATGGGCACAGTTTTTGTAGAATTTTTTTTCTCTTTCTGCTCATGTATTTGGTATGATTTTTAGGGCTTTGCATCAAAAGATATTAGGCCAAACCACAAAATGTGGACCTATGTCACGAATGGGTTAAAGAAGAAAAATGAGAAAATAAATGACCTACATTTGATAGTAATGGGGTAAAAACCTACAAAATCTACCTGCCTTAAAATCCAGTGCTTGAGACACTGTAGACTAATGCAGATTATGTACTGCCATACAAAATAAAATAGATGCTGCACTAACCTTTGCCAAACATTATCAAACCCTTGATCCAAACAATGAAAAAAAAAAAAAAGTGTAATTTTTATAAAAGCATACAATTGATATGTAATATTTCTAATTTCTCCTTAAATTATTTACCATCACCCTACAAAGGTTCTCTTCAGTTCTACATTTTCAATTTTCAGTTCCTCTACACATTCCAGGATTTCAATGATCTGAATAAAGATTTAATGGAGTCTCTAGTCATGTAATCCTGGCATCTAGACAGCCTTCTTCATTCTAATGAGATCTGACTCAATTACCCGCACCACAAGACCACACCACAAGCCAATAATGATAAGCCATCATCAACGGGCAAAAGTTACACATATCGACTCCCTTTTTACTCAGCCAATAACTTTGAGGTTATGGTGTTGGATTTCACGGCTCAGGGTCACACTAACAAGAAAACTAGCTCACATCGGATTTCGTTTGTCACTCTGCTTCCAAATATTGACAACTTACGAATCCTCTTAGGAAAAATATGGGCCTCAACAGGAAAGGCATCAATTTAACACTATGATAACCGATATTACTTGTTAAGTTTCCTCAGCAAATATTACGAGCAGAAAACAAAATGCCCTTCAAAACAGGATGAGGATCAAATCTTGGTCTCCCCACTTGCGATTAAACAGCACTTTTCGTGGGTAGGTCTTTGGGGTTATACGATCCTCGCCCAGTCACAGTGGCTCGCGTTCGCACACCTCCCGGGAATTGACGTGGGGCAATTGGAACCGAAATCAAGGGGCGTTGTTTCCTGACCGTCTCTTTTGGTAATGACTTGGTTGTAGCAGGCTTAGCGTTGATTGGTCCTGGCAGGATCAGCCTTTAGCATCACCAATGAGAAGTTTGGTTTGCTAGCCTGAGTTTCACCCTGACTTGCAGACAAAGACACACCATGCTACAGAGCTGTTTTTCATCAGGTTAAAACTTAAATGATTTCTTCCTGTAACTTGTCACTTCCATGTACTGCAGCCAGGCCAGAAATATTTGGAATCAAAATGAAATTGGGTTTATTACCCTCCACATGGACAGAGCAAGGCAGCAGCCAATTCTAGAAAAGGCCAGAAAAAGATTCAAGGTGACAGAACACATCCTGCATTTCTAACCACTAATGTTTGTTCTATTTGCCAAAACAATTGGATGTATTGACTTGAATCTGCATCCTCCGTTTCCAAACCAACTCTCTCAAAGTCATTTTCCAGATAATTCATTCCAAAAAGGGACAATGTTGACAACACATTTCACCTTTTCTCCCATCAAAGCAAAAATAATGCCTGACAAATTGTAATGTCTGACCTGGAATTCTGTCCCTCTCTGTAGTTAACCCCTTTCCTACTGGAACCGGGTGTCCAACATGTATCAAGTCCATGGAAATGAGACAATTCAGTAGTCAACAGGTTAAGAGAAAAACTGATAAAATACTGTTGATCTCTTGTATCCTTTGAGCCTACTTGCTGTATGACTGCAAGAGGGTGTTCTGAGAGATAAAGAGACTTACCTACCTGCTAGTCCAGACTGTGATACCAAAGGATCTGAGCCAGGACCTGGTCCTCCAAGTGAACTTCTGTTAGGCATCTCTTCCACTTTCTCTTCTTCTCGCCGCTTAAGGCACGCTGCTTTGGGGTTCAGGTTACGTTCTGTCATCAAAACACAAAAATACACAATTCAGATACATCAGAAGAGCCACATTTGTATGTCTTGGAGACTCTGGATGATTCTCATTTTGTGTTGATGCTGTCAAATCTACTAAATTCAAGCTCTCAGACTGACATTCAGCCCTTAATATCAATATCATTTTTTTTTTTTTTTAGTAACTTTTTATTTTCATTTAGGGATTTTTTATGACTCGATACCCAAGTCTTTCACCCTGGCTTACCCCGACTCCCTGAAAATTTGGTCTTACATCCCCTTTTCCTCATTTATCAAATTTTACTGGGAAGAGAATATACTTTTCAAAGACTGTACGAGAGAAACACCAAACAAAATATTTTGGACTATCCACAACTCATTAGGCTATAGTCTAGAACTCTTTAGAAGAGTCTAAGTTTGGTATACAAAACTGACCTCTAACTTGATGTTCCAAGGTAGTGATGACAGAGACTGCTGAATGTAGGATAGTAAGCTTTGTTTGAGCCTTGTCTTGCTTGAGATGTAACTGACACATCCTACCCAGCTCTTTGAATGCTTCGTTGATATCCCTTACACGGATACGCTCCCTTGCATTGTTGGCATGACGACGTTCTTTCTCTTTTAACTGCTTCTGCTCCGGTGAGAGACCTTCGTCATCAGACTCACTGCTGAAACAATGCATAGAAGACTAGCATGAAGTTATGTCATCTATGCAGGCACTTTGGAAATCAAGATCACATTTTGGAATCAAACCTCTAGGAAAACAGAATTTTCAATTAGCCTTGTCAGGAGTAAAAGGTCATATCTGCTTGTATCACAAAACAGGAAAAATCATTATAAGAAAGAATGACATCACAAGGATTACTACAAAATTATTCAAAACTAAACAGATAAGTGAAAAAGAGCACAAATCTATATTGCGCTTTGCTGTTAGAATTCCTGATTATGCAGTTTGGTTGGCATTTTCTACATCAAACTTGTGACTTACTCTGATCCATAAAAGGAAAAATATGTCTGTGTGTTTTTCTTCAATGCCATCATTAGATGTTGCAGTACTTTTCACCTTGTCACAACCAATTGATGAATTAGTAACAACTCATAACTGAAAAAAGCGTAGCACTATTTTCTTAATCTTTGACAAACATATCTTTAAATGAGCAGTGATTTTCAAAAACATGACATACCAAGGACATGGATTTTGAATTTGAAGGCAAGATTTATTATGTATACCCATTACTTAAACCCTTGCAAAAAAATAGGAACCCACATGCTAAACAAATACATTTTTCAATCAGCTAGAAGGCTTCATTGAGATAATAACTACTCATCTCCACTATTTGACACAATGTTTCTCATTAAATGATTCATTTCAGTTAAAGTGCAATAATGCAATAAAAAATGACTATCCCAATCTTAAGCCCACCACACACTAAACAATCCGACTGCTACCCGATTTTCAAACAAATGGCATTTTGCATCAAATATGAAAGTTTAGACAAGTAAAATTATCTTATTTAAAGTTCCGAATAATGATAGGAATACTAAAATCAAAATTAAGGTTTACTGCAAGCCTTGTGGTTGGAGTAAAGGCCAAATCTGCTTCAAATCGTAGCCAATCGCAAGATTGCTATGACGTCACTACGATTCGGAATTGAATTTGCTTTTATTCCTAAGGGGAGGCTCGCAATAGCCCATAATGTCAATTTCAGTGTACATACGACTATTCAGAACTTTGATCATGAAGATTTTACATATTTGAATGTTCATATCAAATAACAATTTTTTCCAAAATCTGATCATTCCGATCACAGACTGATCGTATACTGTGCGATGGGCTTTAGACAGATAATACATCTTAAGGCAAACAATGAAGACAGAACAAAGCAGAATATCCAGGAAGAGATTTTTCTATGGGAGGGGAGGGTGGGGGCTGGGGCTAGGATTCAGAGTGATATTTTCATAATTCATATCAACATGAAGAGCATACTGACTTCAAGTATTTTAAATTCCTTAATAAAGTGGCATAAAGTATCAATTAAAAAAATTACATGATCCTTAAACCAACCCATATTGAATTTACACACATGCACATCATTTCACAATCAACTACGTGCATTTTAATCCTGCATGTTATTACTTTATTCATGATTTAGGAGTTCTTTATCCATTAATGCTTCTCCAAATTAATGATGCTTTAATCTGAAATAAAGCCTTAATAGATCACAAAATAAAGTGAAAAAAATTTCAGTATGAATGCTTTAAGATCAAACGACCGGTTAAAATAGAAAACGAACCATACGTTTTAAAAGCCAACAACCTTGCTACATCATGCCCTCGCTCTCGAAATATAGACCAAAGCATGAATAACCAAAGCCAAAAAGTAAGGGCCGACCACCTATAGGCGCGTGTATCTAATTCCTTGATCTATTTTCAAGATAAACCTATCACTGTATGCCATTTTCATTAGCAGCAGTTCAGGGTGGGCAAAATCTTGCATGAAAATCAATTGCTCATTATGCTCATCTCATTAAATTTGGCCATTAATGTCATAATCATATGTAATTGATCAAGGCAAAACAAGACCTGGATCTTGTTTGCCAATGGCTCTATTCTAATCTACAAATCAGCCTTTGACTAGATGGAAAACCAATACCACAAAACCTCAATACCAGGTCAACTAGTACAACCACCCTACGTACTTTAAGTCTTCCCTTTATTATCTCTCTTCCTTCCTGCTATTCCATCTTTTCTCTTATGATAAAGAGGTCATAATTTCTTTTAAAGAAGTAGATTACCAGTAGTCTTGCTCATGAAAAAAAGACAAAATAATTGATTCAGTGTGTGAATCTTTTTCTCCTTGGAGTATAGCATATAAAAACTATTGCCTTTCATATTAAAAAAAGAGAAAAATCTATCAAGAATGCATGAATTCATAGCATGACACCATTTCTAAAAATTGATGTCCCTGAAAAAAAAAACTTGGTTGTTCTGTCTTCACCTGCATAAAGCTACAACTCACTGCATGACCTGAATGGATGGATATCTGTGAGAGAAAGGTATATCCAAAAACAAGTCAATGGCTGAATTGCTCTAGATTCTTGGCCATGTTCTTCAAGGTTTGATATCATGCTTTGGCATTAATGGTGTTAGGTCAGAAAAGCTCTGACAATGTGTTAGGAAAAGAAAGAGAGATAACTAACTCTGGTGAACCAGGATTGAGGATCATAAGACTTTTGCCTCCCTGCTGCGGCCCTGCACCACCACCACCACCACTTCTTGAATCATTTCTGAATTGGATGAAATAAAGCGAGGGCATGGGGTTAGTCACATTTTATACACTAAGCTATCCCCATTCAATCAAAGCAAGCAGATATAACAATTCATGATAAGCTTCTATAAGATCCAGATGTAAATTGATTACATGTACTTTGAATATAAATTTCTCATTGCTGTAACCATATGTCTGAAAAATAAATACGATTACAAAACTCCCCCACTAAATTTCATGTGTTCAGTTTATAATTCAATTAATTCTTGTTCAGAAAATATCTCAAAACTATCATGATCAATAATAATAATAAGAAAATTGAGTCTGTGCATGTTAGATTTACCAATCGTCTAATGAATAACCAAGGGTCAAACAGTCACTTGTCTACCTGATCTATATAATGAGTGAGTTCAGCAAGTATTACAATCTTTAACAAGTGATTTTTTTCCCTGTTGGGCAATGCTTCATCCCTTACTACCCACACACAAGACCTGGATTCCTAAAGCAACTCCAAGAGGGGACTTGGATTAGGGGTAAGGGAAGAACCCATAATCTTGTAGACTTCCTGTCATCTCTGTCTCATTGGAGGAAGCTTAGGGATTAAGAGGGGCAATAACAGGGTAATTAGATGGGATTAGAGACACTCAGCAGATGATACAAGCACCTACAAACCTGCTATACTTTAACTCCCTAGACACCAACAATCCTCTATCTTATCAAACCTCTACCTGACATGTTACACTTACTGTCCTACTAGTCCTAGCTTTATCTATGCCTTCAGGCTTTGAAATTACTTGAATCTAAACCTAGAAGTGCAAGGTTATTATCAACCAGACCCTAATATGCCATCTAGATGAATCCTCATTGGTTGACTATTAAGACTAAGAGGGTTAAGAGAAGAATAAACCTGATAGTCTTGTGTCATTCTCGGTGTTTAATTACATCCGATACATGATCCCAAGCACTGTGTCAAAACTTTAAGCTGCCGTTGACAGGCCCCATCACTAAGTTTTTCCTCCTCTCATCATTTTCAGCAAGGAGATGAACACATTAATGTTTGAATTTTGAACAGTCATGCTCTGTGAAGATTGGGTGTAATCTTACCTACAAGATCATATTCCCCAGTTAGTCATTCTTGCCTAGGAGCTGGAAGAAATACTACTCGAACTGACTTGCAGTTTTAATGATGTAAAATTGTTTTGCACAAATATTGTGTGATAAAACTGCCATGATTCAGAGTCAATATCAAAGCAACAAGACAAACATTTTACACAAAGAAGCCTACCAGCTTATGCTGATCTCTTTTGGAAATCAAATAGGTTTGACTTAGAAAAAACCGAGTATCCTCCCTCTGCTTAAAGGATCCTACAGAGCAGCTACTAGCCATAAACAACATATCAAAGGGATAAAAAAAATATCAAGAGGGTGAGAGAAAAAGAAAAAAACTAAAATTGAACATACTTAAACCTCTTTTTATTCTTGGATGCAGCATTAGCATCTCCTTTCTTGGCAGGCTGAGCAGCTCCACCAGTGACATCTTCTCTCTCGTTATCCAGCATCAATCCACCACCTCCTCCTCCTCCTGCTCCGCCTCCTTTTGTCTTGCTCTCTTCTGATTTGGTCTTCTTCTTTGTATTGGTAGTTGATTTGAGGCCATTGTCTAGACTACTCCCCATCATCTCACCATGCACTGTTAACAACAAATGGATTCATATCATCATAATCATATTATATTACAACAAAGTGAAATTTCTAAATGATATGCATTATTACTATACATAGATTGCCCATTACCTATTAAGTAGAAATATGTGCATGCATAGAATTTGAAGAAGTAAAATGATTTTGATTTGATTTGATAGTTTTATTTGAAGAGGGTGGTTCTTTCAGTACATATAATACTGTTCTTCAAGGGGCCCTGTATAACAGTCAACATTCAAAATCTCAACAAAATAGTCAGCATGAGATTGTATAACTGTTGATCAGCTCAATTCTTGATGAAATGTAATGTTCTGAATAGGAATTGCATCAAAGTCAAATTGCTTCCAGACTGAAGCCATTAACATGGTCACATGCTCAATCTTTACCAAAGTAAAAGAAAAGAAAAGAATTATTTCCAGAGACTAACTGCACATAAAAAACAAAACAAACAAACTATAAAAAATGCTGCCCCATCGGTCTCTTGTAAATTACTTGATAAAAATAGGCTTATCAAGCAATGTATAATAAGCTCAAGAAAAATGGAAGAACCCTCATTTTTCCTGAAAACAATGCTTAAATTATGGGAAAGAAATGTATTAACCCATCTAAAATTTCACACAAATTTCTAAAAAGTCTTAATCTTTTTTCACATTCACCTTTTTTTGGGGGATTGCATATTAAGTCATTACTGAGGCAAATCTAGGAAACGGCAATATGTCTGGCTTCAAACCTCAGTTTAGATATATGTGAGTTATCTCAGTAGGAAACATTCATTTCAGTTGCATTAGTTTCTCTCTCCAATCATAAACCACTAAAATGTTAAGGAAGTCAATAAACTGCCTTATCACCTTTACACCTCCGATGCAGGCTAACACTAAAGAAGTAATCTTATATCCCAAATTTGGGGCCACTGATTGAATTACGCCTCAATTTCAAACTGAATCTCTGTCGACCTCCGCTATCAAATTATGATTTCATCTGTGAACTTCCTAGGAATCATCCAATATTCCGTCTTACGACATGTGAACTTGGCTTATCCTCACCTATCTATATCTGAATACTGCTGCTACATTTCAACTCTTTTTCTCACATTCCTCCTTCTAGTTCTTTCTCTCATTTGAAACCTCAATTTTAACTCTTTGATTTTTCTTATCCTGCCATATCCTCAATAATGTTTCTACAAGAAGTGAATTAAGGTTTCATGGTATGAAGTATCTACATTGGCTTCTGTCATTGAATAACTAATATATCAATAGCCAAAAGGGTATTGTCTATATCATTTATTTCAAACATTCTTTCTCAATCTGTTTGCTTTATCACATACACACATAAATTTGAATGACTGCTATATATCTTAACTTTTCTTTATCAATTCTTCTTCATTTCATCTCCCAAACTCTATGCATCTTTCCATTTTTCTCTCAAAGAGTTGGATGTGCCAGTGATTGACAAATTTTGTAAGGACCTTTTCCATTCCGGAGGCCGAGGCGGCCAAAAACTTCCTCTCTAAATTGAAATGTCTCATTCTCTTCATTGAGGTTGTCATTGAGGGTGTCATAATAGTTTATAGCCAAACACTAGATTATCAGCCCCCTCCCTTTCTTTCCATCACTCTCCAGTCTCCAGTCTCCCTTCTTTCTCCCCATCACTCTCTCATTATCACTCTCCACATTCTCTTCATCCCTCTCTCTCTCTCTCTCTCTCCCTCTGAAACCTTTAACGAAACTTTACATTTCTTTAGATAAAAATCCCTAATCTCTGCAATGGTATGACTTGAAGTGAAAAAGGAGGGCATGGCATACCCTATGCCCATAGCATGCCAAGACTGATTAACACAAATTCAGTATGAGTGAGAGGCACAGAGGGTTGCTTGCATCACCATGGCATAGGGGGGCAAGGAGAAGACGAGCCCTGGGTCATCAGGGTCAACAGCCCTCACATTCAAGATCAGCGTGAAAAGTGAATAATTGCATATAATAGAGTTATCTTGAATGATCAGTTTGTATGCAGCAACAGTGCATCATCAAACCATACTGACATAAAGGTAGGTCTCACAATGCGCATATACTGTGTAGGCATATTATAGAAAGCAGGGGGAAGAGAAAGAAACCCTGAGCATCCACCTACCCAGTAAAAAATGTCCAAGTACATGAATAAAGCCAGCAAAAAAGAGTTGCAAAGCAATAGTTAAATCAATCGCACCCCTTGCCAAGGTTTCGTTAGTAGTTTTTTTTTTTTTTTTTTTTTTAAGTTCAGTATTTTATTTATTATCATTTACATATGGGGGGCTACCCTGGTAGATTATCAGGAATTCTGTCTTCTTAATTGCATACAGTATAGTAGGGGTATAACTATATCACCCACTATCATCTACAATAAACAATAGAAGTAATGCTATGTATTCGTGAGGTTCTAAGAAAACTACAACTGGAACTCTTCAAAACACAGTTGTCAGTCCAATTTCAAACAAGACTGGCAAACTTTTCCTTTCTCATCCCTTCCAAGTTTCACCCCCTGGCGGTATATTAAATTAGACTTACAAGGAGCTTGACTTCCTTCAAACACAAATGCAGTGAACAGCACTTATTCTTATGAGTGTTCTCAGATGCTTGTATTCAAATATACCTGTATATCTTGTAAAAGTTTTTCTCATACTTCACTGTTAAGTATGAGAGGTAATTCACCTGTATCACAGGCATGTATAATAAATATCACTATCAAATTAGTAATTTTCTGCAAAATAAGAAACCTCACATACTCAACAAATCTTCAGAGAGATGTAGATAATCTCTCTTATTAATTTGGATTTCCTTTTCAATTGACAGTCTGAATTCCTTGTTTATTCAAATACCCTCTAGCTATATAGAAGCTATATGACAACAATTCATCATATCACAGGGGATCAGTGTTCACAAATATAAAACAGCCTCATGTTTGACAATGACTAGATTACACTTTCTCTTTTTAGTCTCGTTCTCTTTCCTCACTTCTCTTCCAAACCAAAACTAACCCTTTTCTCTCTCTCTCTCTCTCTCTCTCTCTCTCTCTGCCATCCCCCTCTTACAACCCTTACTCAACCATCGACCCTATTCCCACCCCTCCCTCCCCAATGCTACATAAATATTCACTTAGTTCCTTCTTCTTTGCCCCCCTTCCATTTTTGCAATATAGACAGATGCTATAAACTTCATCATCTGAAAGTACTTTATTCTCAGATGCTGGAGAAAAATCCATGGCTTATTTGGACTTGGGCTAAAAACATGTTGTTTGACTTGACAGAGAGTTGAGACGATACAGGAGGAAATTGGAGGTGAAAAAATGCTTGTCTATTCCCGGGCACATTGCATAAATTCAAAAACACATCTTGGTTCTTGGGTAGGAGAAATGTTTCTAGCAATGCCAGGGAGATTTGATTGAGAAGTAGCATCTGGGTTTCATCTGTGTATATCAGAGCAGAGGAAAGGGGCTTTAATTTAAAGCACCAATATTTTGAGCTCTTACAATTTTTTTCAAAGTTAGTTTAACTTCAACTTGGCGAAGAATTTATCAGAAATTCAATGAGAATTTTGAGAAAATGTGGAGTGTATGTATAACCCTATTCATATTCTAATTCCAAACACAGTTGTAACAGTCTAGTACATTTCATCCTATGGAAAAAAACCAACAAAACCAATTAAACTAAAATCTACCTGTTTTAAATTTTTTTACAAAATTGCCTGACTCATATGAGTCAGCTTTCCTGCACTTGACCTACTTTTCCTATGTAAGTCTATAAAAGCCATGAAAAAAGGAAAAGTGAAAATAAAAGTAATTATATTTCATCAAACATCAACAAATAATGCAGGGATGGGAGTGGGGGGGGGCATTATGTCCAATTCATGAGTCACTGACTTTAAAAAATTGCTGTCTTCCTAAATGTACGTCTTGCAGAAAAAATTAGCTCAAATTAGCTTGGCTATCTCAGCAGGTTGCTAGACTTTTTGCTTTCATTCATGCTGAGTAGAATCTTTCTCTCCCTCTCTCTTTCCTTCCATCATTTTCTTTACCAACAAAGTAAAAGACAGTCAGGAAAGAGAACACAGTTGATTGACCTCTCATCATGACCTCTTCATCATGGTGCCCCCCTCCCCCATAAAAATAATAAGAAGCCAAAAAAAAAAAGAGAGAGAGAGAGACAATTGACTATTCATAAATCTGTAACAATAGTTTTTTTTTTTAATCTACTGTCTTTGACTAATGACATTGATGTATGTATGATTTACTGATTTTATTACTCAACTATTTCAGCCTATTTTCTCTAAGTCATCTCATATCATATTTCACAGGATAATATATCCACATCAAATGAGAGTGAGAATGAAATGTACATTTCTCTGAACAAAAGATATTTTGAATCTTTGCCATTTTGACAACCTTCTTCCCATGATTCTCTTCTGATTCACCATCTTACACACACACCTCAAAATACCACAAAACTTCATTTAAGGTTTTCATCTGTTCACATACTCCAAACCCCTCTCCATATTTTCTTCATTAGATTCTGAGAAAAGCTTCTCTCATTTGGAAGTGCATTCCATTCCCTCATGTAGTGACTTGCAAAAAACCTGGAACCCCCAAAAGATTCTACTAATAGTTTGACATTAAGCTCTTGATTTACTGATTAATTAGTCATGTTTTTCTCTGACCTGTACCCATGGTTACTGTCTATTCATGATCAGATCATACAAAGATTGTGAATTGTAGCATGAAAAGTGACCGATAAATCAATACGCTGGGCTATTTTAACCTAACACATGGAATCAATTACAAAGCTTGCAATCATCCTGTAAGTTTGTGAAATGAAGCCCGACTGCCAAGAAGTAATATTTCACTTATAATACATCACAAGTAACTTAGAGTAGACATATACTCTCAGACAGAACTATGTGCAAGGTGTAGAAAGTCCAAATACTCACTTTACAAGCATCATCCAAGTATTTGCATACTTCCTTTACTCTTGAGTAAGAACGAGCTTGCAATTTCATTTCAAATTAGTGACATGGGTTGCCCATTTATGACAGCTTTAGTCCCACCTATCCCAAAGTTTGTCAGTAAGACAGCTGAACCCATGCCTGATCAATTTGTCAAAAGCCACATGCTTTAGGGCTTTGGAAGACATCAGCAAACAACACAACAAATCTGGAATCAGTTTGAAGGGGGGCTTCTTTCTGCCCAATGTGAGGAGAATATGCTTAGCTACCAGACTTGAGATAGGATGAAGCAATTCATATCTGTCAACAGATGGAAATCTTCTTCCTTACAAACTTTCTTTCAAGGAAGGGGGAATGATGGGCATTCACAAAAGGGGGTCACATCTTTCTTGGATACAAGACAAGACCAAAAAAGAATCAAACTTAGACTGACCTGATTGAGAGAATTCCAAAGAGTGTAAACTACGACTGATGAAAGGCATGTTTACATATATACCTATCCAAAACATTGTGCAGATAAAGCAAGCTGAAAAATAGCCAATATACAATGACAACATCATGTCTCATAAATTTTGTTGAAGTATGATCTAATACTACTAGCTTTATTTGGGAACATGAATGTATTTGTCTGGTTCATATTACAACACAGGTATGCAACATAACTTCCTGCTGAACAATAGACAAAGAACATTCAGTGATGATGAAGCTAGGAGCAAAGCGCTGTACAACCTTGGGTGTAAATTGAAGTCAGACGGTGGAAGGAGATAAAGGATTGAATGCTATACCCTTGTCGGCTGCAGGCCCTTGAGATGGCGTAATGCCTACGCAAGGAGGATAAAGCTCTCACAAATGGGGTTTATTATTACCCCTCCCCATCATCCCATTCCATGGATTATTACAATAAAATCAAAATCAATAGTTACATCCTCTACCAAAGGAATCAGATAAATAGGTTCATCTTTAGGCAGCAATAGTTTAGCCATGATGTATGATATACAAATCAACAACTCAATTGACACCTCCCTACAGCTCCCCCCCCCTTGATTTCATCATAAACAGGTATATACCAATTTATATCGAGACCTATGCTATGGGGTAATAAAATGACATTCTCAAAAATATTTATGGGCCTCATCAATAGAATAAATTCTAGAGGTGAATATTACAAGACTTTTACCCAATATCCTTTTAAAGGAAAGTCACAGAAAGGCATTCAAAATGTCTGTTCTTATGAATATGAGCATGATTTTGTTCTAAATTTCTATTTCAAAGGCATTGGTTAACATTGTTATGATTTTAAAAAATCTTGTTTTGTTACTTGAAAATGGGATAAACATAAGGTTTATAGTGTAAAAATACCAGTCTGAAAGTTTCAAAGTATAATATCCACAGGAAGTATTTTTAAATATAAAAAATGTGAACCAATGTTTGAAAAATATACGAGGGTCGGTTGCACAGAATAGACATAAGGAGTGCGCATGCGCGTATGACTGGCCTTACCGTACTGTGTGTATTGGCGTATCACACGGCGGGAGGCACATAACGGCATTTTCAAATTCAAGCAAAGTGGTCCTCTTAGTGATTGTCTCGTGAGACAAAGGATAATAAAATTGCCGTTTGCGTTAACTTACACTTTTTCATTCCAAATTATGGTTGGTTTCAGGGTTTTTTAGTACAAATACAAGTACTCATACACATGTTTCATCTTAGTTTGAGAATTTGTTAAATCAGCTACTCACAAAGTTAGCCAATGCCTTTAAGAAAGACCCTTGATCAGCAACTGTCATACTCCAATGAATTTTAATCATGTCTAGTACCAATAGTATTTAAAAAAAGCACTTGGAATTATAAAATTATAAAAAGATAAGTATTATACAGAAGAAACTCATGAATAGGAGTTCAGTACAAACTGTGTTTACATGAAGGGCATAATGCCTCAATACACGTATTATAAAACTTTATTTACATTTGAAGTTCTTGCTCTCAACATAGGGATACAGCTCAAAAAACTCCACAATTCTGAACTTACTGGCTTGATGTATAATTTATTAGTATTTTTCTAAAGATTATTTTATTCAATAAAGATTACAGGACAAAATTTCATTATTCTATCTTCAAAACGTAGACTTTGTTCTCTCAATATGATAAGTTATTGCTGTTCATTTAAAAAAAAAGGCAGCCAACTTTTTATGCAAATTAATCATATGTGTGAGATACCAGGAAGACTGTAGGTGTCTTTCAGGAGAGAGAACTGTAAGATACAATAAGATGGGATTCTGTAGAGCACTCAAGTCCGTCAGAATTGACGCTCCTGGTGCTCCACTGTTATTACCCCGGCTTTAGCAAGGCAGCCATTCAGGTACTCTAGCATTTCAAGGAAATTCTTCCTACCGGGTACCCATTATTAAACATGGGTTAAGAGTGGCAATTTTAGATTAATGTTTTGCCAAAAGACATTGGTGCCACGGCGGGACTCAAACCGCCAACCTTGTGATCTACAGTCCAGCGAGGTATCCGCTAGACCATGACACCTCTTTATAATAAATCAAGATTAAGATTGAGATGTGAATGAGACTTGAATCAGGTGAGACCAGATTAAGATTGAGATGTGAATGAGACTTGAGTTAGGTGAGACCAGATTAAGATTGAGATGTGAATGAGACTTGAGTTAGGTGAGACCAGATTAAGATTGAGATGTGAATGACTCTTGAGTTAGGTGAGACCAGATTAAGATTGACATGTGAATGACTCTTGAGTTAGGTGAGACCAGACCAAGATTGAGATGTGAATGACTCTTGAGTTAGGTGAGACCAGATTAAGATTGAGATGTGAATGAGACTTGAATCAGGTGAGACCAGATTAAGATTGACATGTGAATGAGACTTGAGTTAGGTGAGACCAGACCAAGATTGACATGTGAATGACTCTTGAGTTAGGTAAGACCACATTAAGATTGAGATGTGAATGAGACCTTGAGGTGAAGATGAGGATGTCTCTCAGCAGGAGATGAGAATCTGATTCAAGCACAGTGAAAATAAACATACCCTCTCAAAACAGGCACTCGCTTCATGTGTGGTTACAAGAAAGAAGATGCTTCTTCTAGACTCAAAATTCTCTTCCCTTTGGACTTTGTCATGGAACTCTCCAATGTAGCCCACTTTCACAGGTTTTTCATTCTTTATCAACTCCATCCAAGGTTAATAGTCATGTCTTTATGTCAAAAAATAAAATCTACAATCCTGCACCCTACCAATCTTCAAAAATGGATAAGAGAATGACTGAGGTAAAAATAAAGTTGTACTACACCGCAATCGCAATGTGTGAATGATTAACCATCACAAGACATTTGAATCCATGGATGAAAATGCCACAAATTTGAGACCCTAATCTTGGTAGGACAATCTTTGAGAAACTTAGAGGGGGGAAACTGTATTTTGTGGGTGATAATACTTTGAGCTGAAACAAAATGGAATCAAATTAGAACAAGGTGACCAGAGCTAACCCAGCTCAATTGTGACCAATGACAATCTAGACATAAAGTATAGAAATACAAAACTGCCAAAATGATTGCTTGGGAAAAAGTTTGGCATGTTCCATTTCAGTTGAAGTCATGAATTAATGATCTCCAGAAATGCCCCCCCCCCCCCCCCAGATAAACTAAAATTAATCAATAAAGAAAACTAAAAAAAACAAACAAAAATATTAAGATAGAGCAGTGAAAAAACAACTTATAATTTGAATTGAATATGTGATTATCTTCATTATTATTACAAAATAAGAAAAACAAATATGTAAGAAAGAATAATTTTACCTCCATAAGGTTGGCCAGGATTGATGTCTTGTGATAACATTCCTCCCCTCTCTGATAATGACTGAGGACCACCAGGCTGTAAAACAATGACAAAATAATAATTATTTATAGATATGACTATATTATGTAATGTTTCCTAATTCACAATATATACATCAAACATAATTTCTCTCAGTTAGGTGTATTTGGTATCAATTCCACCCCACCAAATGGCCAAAATTGACTAAAAACATGAACATGAAGAGCAAGTAACAAAAGGAAATATAAACAATACAATACAAATAATGATAAGAGACAAGGTATTTAAACATGTTGAGTAGAAAAATATTGCACAAAAAATTCCAAAATATTCTGTTATATATGACCCAGAAAGTAAAAGATGTGGCATAAAATGATCTTTTTTAAAAATAGCATCAAGTAATAAAAACAAGATCAAGGTAAAATATGAAAGTGAAAATAAAATAATGGGTCATATTCCATAAATAATATTAGCGACTGGATATAATCAATTGCACATGAGCAAGTAACTGTAAACATCAGGATAATCAAATAGTCTACAATTTAAAAAAAAAGGGGCTTCGAAGTATAATTTCTTGTAATAACATTTAAAACTATTAATTGATTTATTCCAAACATTTGCACCAATATATATTTTTTTGTTTAAATGATTCCAACTTGAGCTGAGGTAGAATTACATTTAATGAATCAGTATTCCTTGTGTTAATAGTCACAATGGGGCAATACCATTAAGTCTTAATGGTAGCAAGAAAGTCTTCCTTACTTCTAACATGGATAAAGGTAAAATTATTCTGCCGATACAATCAATCAATCTTGTATCTCTATGAAATAACTTGTTTTCAGAAAAGGGAAAACATCTCTTTTGCCAGATATTTCCACTCAGTAACTGAATAAAATGAAGAAATAATATGAAAATTTTTAAAAAGAATAACAGCCACAAACACTGCCACAGTAGGGTCACTCAAAAATCTGTAAATAGAGGGAATATGAAAGTATCTATTTAGAAGGAAGGAATCTAGAATGTTGTGATACTAGAGGGTTGTGGCGCCTCTCCTTCCTCTCTCTTACCCAGACCTACAGGCATTGTGGAAGACAGGGTCATGGGCATGATCCTCAAGGAATCCACTAGTCTACAAACATTGTCAAACATTTATGACAATCCTCATAAACTCATGACTTTCTATCTTTCCACAAAAATAATCATGTAATCACTTCATTTGGGTTATTTCAATGTGTTGTTTTAATAATCAAATGTCTCTTACAAGCCAAATAAAAATATTTTTCAGCTCTGATCAAATTTGTCATTTAACTGAATAACTGATATATGTATGCCAAAGTTGCAAGATTTTTGCAGGATTGCACAAATTTCAATAAGCACTTTACAAGAAGTAAATATCACCAAGAAATATAAATTTGGCAAAATGGCTTAGATATCTCAGGATAGAACTGGTCCACTTAGCCTGCATCTGCTCTATGCTTTTTTCTCATGTAACCTTGTAAAGAGCAATATTTTCTCTGTAGTATAACTCAACCATAGGTCCAAACTTAAACTAAAATATATTTCCAAGTATGATTTCATATTCTTTTATTACTACTTAAAGTTCAGATTGAGACTATGAGAAATCTTGTAAGATTTGACCTGTGTTTTTGGCCTATATTCCAAGTGAAAGTAAAAGATTTGTTTTGGTATGTCTGTAGTACCTCCTCTATACTGATGAGATAGCTGACCTTGTGTGTCATTCCCAAACACGCAAATTGCTCATCATTTTAAGACTAGAGGAAACAAGTCAATAGTTTCAGACTACAAACCTTATAAGAGCAGGTCTGAAAAAAGGACAAGTATGAAACTTGGACTAACTAGCCTGCTACAATGTATTTCTTACAGTATGACCAGTTTCTTAAAAACTACCCTGGCAAAGGTTTTCAAAATCTTGGGCAAATTAAAGAAATAAAGTGTATAAAATAATCATCACAGTAATACACAAATGATGCAGATCATACAGTATACATACAGCATATTTCAAAACATTACAACAGATTTCTGTAAATGGTGAATATTGATTCTAATCAAAAAATAAACTTTACCAGGAAAACATTGCTCTGAAGAAATTAAAAACAATCAATTAAAGCCTTTAAAGGCAAAGTCCACCCCAGAAGTTTCACTGTTTCACTGTCTGATCAGAAGAATTGCTTTTTACATAACATACTTTGACTATGGGGTGAGAAAATGTGTCACTTCCAAGTAAATTGAGAAAATGTGAAATTTCATATGCAAAGTGATTGGAGAGCAGCTCGCATATGATGTCATCAGTGTTGCCAATTTGCAGAGCCGAGAGTAATTCACTAGAAAATGTAAATGAGTGTAATTTTCTTATTCTTTGACCGACTTTACTCATTTCTTTTTTAAAATGCTGTTCAAATTGATCCCCTTTTACTGAAATAGTGAAACTTCTGGGGTGGACTTTCCCTTTAATGTGTGGCAAAGTTTCATTTTATGTTCTAAACAAAGATTTAACAACTCTTATTCATCTTTCTCAAGACATAAAATGTAACAAAAATTACATTTTGAAAGCTTAAAAGTGTTGATAAGGCACTTCACTCAATAAAAAGAATAATTTTGCATATTTTTTTTATATTAAAATTTAAAGCAATATAGGACAGAGCGATAGAAGAATACTGTAGGAAACTCTCTGTTCATCTGTTCTTGAATCCTTGTTTTATGTGACTGGACACTGTATGAAAAGGAAAGCTGTTTTTGAAAAGATTTTGACAAGGTTACCAAGCATGTCAATTTACTGTCAAGGATGATTATGCTAATGGCAGAAATATGGACATGTGGCTGAGAAAATTGGATCTGAAATGGCATGACTGACAATGAAGACATGATAACAGATTCAAATAATTGGTTCTTTCTGTTTTAGTTACTATTCAAATCAACTATCATCATCTTTCATTGTTCTGCAAAGTTTTCTAATCAAGTCAGTAGGTCACACATAAAATTTGTAATAATATTAATTATTCACATCACATTAAACAGAAAAGCTTTAAGCTTTCCAAACAACTAATTTTTGGAGAAATGAATAATAATACTGATCATAAACTAAAACACCATTTCCTTTGAAAAAGGATACAGGTACAAATGTAAATTCATTTGGGGATACTCCTATCTAACTCCCCCCCCCCCCCCCCCCCCCATCCTCCGTGAAGAGGAGAAATCTTCTCTGCGAAGGTGAACATCGAACACTGAAAAAAAAAGTTTTTTTTTCCCCCCCCCCGTAAGTGAAAGAGAATGAAGAAAATATGGTAGATGGTAATAGGAAGAGAGTAGAGAGGGGTAAAACAAAAGGATCGGTGGGAATAACAGAGTGGAATTATAATGGTGAGACAAGCAAAATTTGTCAAGCTGTAGTGATATGATGACAGACAAATAAATGCATATGGATTGAGAATCCAAGGTGAGCTAGGGATGACGACAGCTACAAAGATTGGAGTGCATCTAAGACCATGAACATAGTAAGAACCATGTAAGACACACTCTCTAACTATGCTTTCTGGAAATTCAACATCATCCTTCCTTATAAAACTTCAACAAAATTTCAAAAGGCTGGAGATAAATGAGTTACAGGCTAAGCAAGACTACAAATTTTACAAATTCTACAATTTTTTTTTCCAACATTCATAGGAGAAATTATTCTTCGAGTTCATTTGATAAGGTACACCTGCAAAAACAAGGCAAAACTATTAACAAATAGCGCTATCACTTCCTCAATTATATCACTTCTTCACTCATTCATTCATTTATTCATACTCTATTTTGTTATCAATTCTTCTGTTTCTACCAGTAGCATAAGAATGTAGAAATCTGATGCAGTAGAGAACAGAAAGGGAAACTGGAGACAATAGAAGCTCACAGTCACATCCTAGTTCAAAAGTACACTCCAGATCTTGAAGGGGGAGGGGTAGGTATCAGGCGATACAGGCATGTCAAGGGGAATACAACCTTTCCGCACGCAATATTCAAGAAGTAAAACCAGACAATCAATTCTCTCTAGACGTAACACGCACACAACTGTTGCTATATTATTTATGTCTTCCTATTCCTACAATAATCTAACTAATCCCACTATTCTCTACATTTCTCCTTCTCTGATCTTGGGGACTCCTACGTTTCAAATCCAATTCATAATCGCCGCTGACATTTATGAATTTGGGTGGAAATTTATTTGGAAGTGTTGGTATTGTATGAGTTATGTACATGGGTGAAGCAATGTGGCATCAAACAGCACAGAGGAGGGGAAGTTGAGAAGAAAGTTTGTTTTCAATTTTCTGTGATTTAAATGGAGCCAGAATATTGTCTGGAACAGCTTCTAAATCTATGATAGCTTACACAATAGGATTCTCAATCTATTTTCTGTTTACAACTTAAATATCACCTTAAAAATCACCAAACTTGTATCATTAAAATTTGATGCAAGAGCAAATTACACCACACTGTACATTCAGGGCATCTTAACTTTTAAAGTATTTTTCAAACAAGCTATCAATGGAATAACTGATTCTAACTTTTCATATTATTTTGCATAAGTTCATCAAGTCATCAAATCATTATGTCTTGAGCCCAGAAAATAAAAAATTCTAGATATTCTTCATTTAACTTTGCCTGCCACAACAGAAATGTTTGTCAGTATGGTAAGTACTTTACATCCACAAACAAAATTCACCTACTTCTGAAACTGTAAAAGCTAAATAGCCAATCACTTCACAAAACTAATAATTCTATTCTAGCCTCTTAATTCAAATGACTTTGAACTTCTATTACTACATGTGATATGCTGTACAAACTAAATTAGGAAAGTTGATGAAAAAACATCACTTTGGATATGGAAATGAAAGCTGATATGAAGCAAAAAACATGGTAATGAATGACAATCAATGAGTGCTTGCACAAGATGAAATTTCATTTTAAAACAAATAAATTAAAGTTATACTAGTAATTTTCTATGATTTAAAAACAAAAGTAAAGTAGAAATGAAGAATGAAAAGAGATAAAGAAGAGTCATAAGAGAATATTCTAAAATGATTGGAGAAAGTGATGGGGGAGACAGAGGAAAAAAGAGAGAGAAGAGGGCGGATGGATGGGACGTCAACCAACAGGGAAGGAGAATTCAAACAGAAGCCAAATCGCTTTCTGGTCTTTTGCAAAGAACACATTTTCTGTCTGGCAAACTTCACTTTGCACTTGTAGGCTAGTGAAGCTTATCTCTAATGATGATTTACTAAACAGATTCCTTTAAAGGCTCGCTATGCTCCATGAGTGTGTGAGTGTGGTTGTGGTAAGAGTTGTCACTTTCTACAGACCAATGGTGGTTGTGGTAGCACTGCAACTGATCCTCAACACAGTTGCGGTTAGATTAGTGTAAAACGATTAACCTATTTTCATTATACCCTCCACCTTTCACTGTAATGAAAGACAACACCGTCGTTACTATGATGCCTTTCTAGACTTCACAGTCCATTACTATTAGAATACTTCCTTACATCATATGTGTGCTCATTTCTATGAGAGCAATGGCCGATAAATACCAGAAATCTACCAGATTTCCTTTTCCTTAACAAGCATGTGATTGAACAACAGAATTTTAAAGCATGAAGCAAAGCATTTCAAGCAGAATACTATGATCTGCATTCAGAAATCTGTGAACAGATTTTTCAAATAGAGTGTTCTTCATAAATCCCTATATGCTGGCACCAATTCCTTTTTTTTCCCTCCCAACTTTTACCTTACAAACAACATTTAGCATGTAATCCTTAAAATAATAACATCATTCTTTAGCATAAAAATCTTGAGGAAGAAACAACATTTTTGACACAACTATTCTCAATGAAATCTTAAGAAAAAAAAAATTCTCCAGCATTAATTTAAACAATCTGAGAAACAAGAGATCTGTGGCGAATTAGAACTGAACCCCCTCCCTTCGAATAAGAAAGGCAGAAAAACTAAATCGCATATGATACATTTTTTCCACTGTTAGCAGAGGTATAGGAAATAACAGTACAATTCTGAGTTTACTTGTATTTTGTACTGTTAGCAATACAGCTATCATAACCTATTTCATCTGAGCAGTCAAGATGAGACTGAACAGCCTGGCTACCACAATCAATTGTCATGCTTTCTAGCTACTTGAACAGTTTCAATGACTAGTAGGGCAGCTGCTTACTAGTAGTCCATGTTTAAAATATGACAGTATTTGGAATGAAGCTAGGATTGATGTGTTGCTTACACCATGTGAGCACTTGCTGGGCAAATGACGAGCAGATTAAAATACCTCCCTCATAGTTCCTTTATTAATAGATCCTTTGTATTAAGAGCTAGTAGAGATCTTACAAACGATTAGCCTGGTATTAAGAAAATGTTAGGCAACAAGGTTCCGCTTGTAAGTTGATAATCAATCTTCCATAAATCCTGTGTCCTACATCCTTTTCTGTCTTTCCACTTCACATGTTAATAATGTGTTCTCCTAACAATATCAAGCTTCAACATTTCAAATAAATGTTGAATTTTTATCTTACTACACCTACTGAAATAATGTACAGCATTTTGAACAAATATCAGCTTTCACCAAAATGATTGCTGTTTTTACATCATTGCAATTTGACAGAAACAGTTTACACATCAAATATGCCTACCTTTTCCAGAGATATCTAAAACACATTGTAAATTCACTGGTAAAAGAACTAAAAGAACTAAAAGAAATGACAAACATATGATCTAAAATACGTCCTTTAAATAGGCATGTCAACAGTCTAAAATTAATTAACATTCATGAAGCTTTTTCAGCTGACAACTTTATAGTTGCAGCTATACACTGTACTATGAAATCAAACCTGTGACTATGACAAGCATGTAACTCATAATACAAACACACAGGTCTAATACAAGCTAAGATTACAGACCCGTTAAGCTACTAGAATATCTGTAAAATAGATCACAAGTATCGTCTATAAAGTTAATTTCCGCTTTCCAAGTTCATTCCCAGCTCAGCATTTACAGACCAGTGTTTGTATAGTCCTGGTATTCTTTCCTTCTCTCTGGAGAGTTCTTGTTCTTGTTTACCACCAGGACTTAAACCTTTCCATTAGATAACATAACCTTCAAAAATAGCTCACTCTATACGATCATGTGGTCCAACAATAGTTTTCTAGAACTATGCTTTTAAATTTTGAAACACAAACAGACGGCATTAAATACTGTGTATGTGTTCATTAGAAGTACAACTATAGAGAAAAAAAAAGAAGGTAAGAAAAATAATTTTAAAGGCATTACCACTCTTCCATTTCAATCTAATTTTTGCAAATGGTGATACTTTATCATTTTCGTCAAGCAAAATAAATAGATGCTTTTGAACAGATTCTTTAGGGCCTACTGGTCTTTGTATCATTGCACTTAAGAAATGCCATTATCTTTAATTTCTCTTTGTTTTGTTTTGTTTTGTTTGTTTTTATTTTATTTGTTATTGCCCCTGCCAATTATTTCTTTTTAAAGTAATTTTTATTTCTAAAAAAATGAGGCAAAAACTATTTCTCAATAACTTAAAAGTGTTGTGTGCTTCATTCAACACTGATAAAGTACTACCTAATTCACATTTGTTTGCACAAGATCATTGTGATATCCTCATTCCAAATGTACTACATGTACAAAGAAGACACCATGAATTCAATCATGCAACCGATCTCAACAGGATATCTTTAATTGAAGGAATCACACTGTTACATAATCATCCATAATTTAATCAAAATGACATTCAGGGATTATTCAAATTCCATTCTTGTCCCCCCAAATGACTTTTTTTCTTGTGGCATGGTCAGCTTTCATTACTTTAAAAATATGATTGCTTTCATGTTTGTTTTTGTTTGTTTGTTTGTTTTGTTTGTTAATTTGTTTTTCTTTCTGCACAGCTGAATCTTTTCCTGGCCCTGTGATGGCTAGTGGTATCTGCTATGAGGAAACCTACATAAAATAGTAATGAATGATGGACAGAATAATCTATTGTAGGTATTAGGGTGCCAAAGTAGTAATGACTTACCATATGTGAGTCTAGGTACTGTCCTGTATGTCCTGTATATGATGAGATGTTAGCCCCCATAGGACCAGAACCAGAATGAGGTGTGGCACCAGGCATTAGTCCTCCACTAGTACCCATTGGTCCTACAGGTAGACCCAAATCAACAGAGCTCTGTGCATGCTTTTGTAACACGTTGATTGCATCATCTAACCTCTCCTCCATACGAGTTTGCTGGAAAAACAAACAACAACAAAAAGAATACAAATTTATTTGCATAAATATGTTTTAATTTGAATTACTGCAGTGATACTACCTCAAAAAAAAAAGATACAAACATATTTCAGAGGTCTACGGATGTACTGAATTTGAAGTAAGGCAAATTAGTTTCATTTCTCCTTCATTGTGTTTTTACGATATTTGTTTTATTTGTTTGTTTGTTTTTTTAGAATTAAAATGCACATGCTAAAAGGAATTCTCTAATGGATACACAAAAAGGTTATGCAATGAAAAGAATAGTTTTGCATTTAAGAGCATATTCTTCATATAATAAAATTTGTTTGAGATATTTTTTACTTTCATATGACTTTAATTTTCCAAATATTTTTTCAGGCCCAAAATGTTGTCTATTCAGGTGAATTTCAAGAGGCTAGAGACATCAAAGTAACGATTTTTTCTTCCAAAAATGTTGAGGCTGCATCATCACTATCTTTATATCCTCCTAATATTTTGGCTTATACATATACAACATTAAATGGTGACAAGGAAAAATTTCCTTCAAGTTCTATTCCATTTTTCTACAAAGGATTAGGTTACAAAAGCTTTCATCAACAACACCCATATGAAAACGTTCCATCCTGCGAGACCAATAAATCTTCTCATAACTAGGTTTGGATATGAAACAAATTTCCCCATGGACATGATATTGTGAATGAAGTTTGTAAGTAAAATGTGATTTACTTTCTACAAGTGTAGATGTCATGGGAACCACCTACTAACACATTTTAGCTGGTCAACATCCTCTATCATATCAACATGATAGGAGGTCTTCAACTCACATCCACTCCAACAAATTCCCACAAGTGTATCCATAAAACTCATCTTTTTTGTCTCATTTGATTATCTTAAACTGTATTTTATCCTTACTTTATACTTTGCTTTGTAAATTACCATTCAAATAGTAAGAAACATGTATTACACCTTTACTGCATTAAATTGGAGTACATAGAGGTCAATTTCTATAAGGTTTACAAATGTTGTATTATCACTATTGTTATCATAAACATAAACAATAGAACTGTCTTGTTTTCAAACAAAAATACATAGGTCCTGCTATCACAAAGCCTAAACCAAAATTCTCATTAATCCATCATCAAATCCATCCTGATGAAAAAAAATATATATAATAATAACATCACATTCATGTTGGTCAATGACCATATACATATCTATGATTAAAAACAGATGACAATCTGTGCAAATTATGATTATGATGATATTACCACTAAGATAAGGGTAGGTATTTATCTATGGTCCTATTAACAGGACTACCCAACCCATTTGTACACCTCTAGGCTTCATTCTGCCCAGCGAGCTCAGAGGCAAGCCGATAGGATAGGATTCCCCTACACTCAATGATCAAAGGGAGTAAGGGGTGGTTGGTAGGTTGTTTTCACGAGGTCGCGAGGGGTCAGCAGGTGGAAAAACAACTGCAGGGGCAAGCAGAGATGCATCTGAATTTGGGGATGAGAAGAACCTTACAGATGTGAGGACAACCAGGAAGGGAAGGACAACTAGGGCAAGACTGGAGGGTCTCTACAGATGAAAACTGACTAGTTATAAAGGTACGCGAAAGATTACAAGGGTAATTATAGAAGCAAAGTTAACGATCACTCATAAATTCACAACTTCCATACCATAAAGCTGATTCAGACCATTTGCAATACAGAAAAAGCAGTGAATATTATTCTCAAAGTGTATCATGATGCAGGATATTTGGATACTATGTAGGGCCTTACAGATTAAAAAAGATAATTTTTTAAAAAAAGAACACACACATTGCTGACATCTTCAAGCTGAATGCTAATAATTTCCTAAAAGATCTTCAAACTCAACTGTTTCTCAATATCATGACACTTACCCCTGGATAATACATTCTATATGACCTGGCATCAGGAAGACAATACATAATGAAAAGCTAGGTCTTAAACTCAGGAAAGAAAAATTGTCAGTATCCACAGAGAAATTCACAAGTAAACAATCACAAAGAGATCTTCTCGAATAAACATGACAGAATAATGTCCTCAAAATCCTTGGTGAAGTTAAAAACAAGAGCTGTTCTTGACTTGCTTGTGATTCAAATCAGTGGAATGAATGCGAAGGTGAAGCAGGCAGACTTTAAGAAGAAAGGAGCTGAACCGCCGCCAGAGAATCCACTTGTTAAGCAAGTGGTAATAGGTTGACACATTGCCTGTGAAGTTAGCTGCAGGTCTGAATTCAATCACGGTGTCAGTCCACACAGTAGGAGATGCCTTCTTCAAGTTCAAGTTCAGTCACTGGATCATACCCATCAGCTTGCATCAAATATATCCCAACACAAATCAATAGACACAGCCTATTGTTAGCTTGGGATGTTCTATTTCCAAGTTGCATCAAGCCCACATCCCAAATCAAAAGTGATTTGGGTGAATGCTTTAATTGCCTGATACTAACTAGGGTAGCCAAGTTGGAAATGTCAGACACAGGATAGGAACTGAGGGAGGCAGGAGAGAATATTTACTCATCAGAGGTGAAGAATCCAAGATTGGCCTTGTCATATAGGACAGTAGTCCGCTATGGGTACATCCAAGATAATTCCAGTTCGTGATCCGCGAGTTTCTAATAATACGGCAAATCGGAAGAGGAAGCAGGTTAGCAGAGATTGTCCCATAGGTTTGGTAAATTGGTCCAAGATGGTGCCATCTAATTACCGTGTCAGATGAATTCATATCCTAAGCTTCTTACATGAATCCCTTAGGTCTGAACAATGACATGATAGAAGAACCTCACCCTTATATCTAGCTCCCAATTGATCCATCCCATATCACATTCTATTTCACTCAAATATTCATATTCAGGCCAATGTGAACAATAATGACCAATCCTGTTCAAACCCATTACTTCAGTTTATTCTCACATCTAACCATCTAATTCTGTCTTTAGTCTTACAGAGTGCAAAGCTGAAGAATGAATATCCATAAATGTGCAAAAACATCTTTTTGGAAAGAAGATCTAGAGAAAAATATTCTGTACATGATTACGTTCTTGATATCCAATTCTATGTAATATATCTCAGTTATGTAAACTGGTCATGAAGTTTATCAATTATAGGAATTCAGTGGGTCATAACTGAAAACAAATACAGGTCTGAGCTATGTGTGAATCTGAAAGGTTTGAAATCAACAACAAGGTCCAATAAAAAAAAAATGATAAATTCAAGTCATGTTCTATGATAGTCATGGATGCAAACAAAAAACTATTTTGTGATACTTTACAGATCACACTTCTGTCATTCTGAGTCAAAGTAATTTTTCTTTCTTTTTTTTACAGAATTCTTATTCTTATTCTTCTGGAGCTAAAATAAGAAAGCAGTCAGTGATGATTTCACTGGTTGTCAAACCAAATATATTCTTTTGCAGAGAAAGGTGAAAAGTTTGGTTGGGTAGGAGGGGAAATGGAGGTGTCTGTAAATGATGGAAGCCAGCTAGTGGCGGTGGGTCTCTACCTTTACTTTGAGATACCATGTGCCTATTGGTGATGATATACAAGCTTTACCCCTTGGGAGAGGGTTAGATCCATCCCCAATTCAGACTTTCTACTCACATACATCCTAAACCTCTCTCTCTCTCTCTCTCTTTCTCTCTAATTTCAGAGGAAATCAGTCAAATCACCAAATTTCTCAATTCGTTGGGATTCGAGAGTGAGTCAATTTGTGTAATTCATTTGAAGGTGACAGACAAATCTCATTTCAGCTTTCGAAAATGTGCATATCATGGGGTTGTTGCTTGCACTATCGAGAATATTCATCTTCGCATGTTTTTCTCATTTTTTTCCTTCTCCGTAAACGAAATTTGGTGAGTCATACCCTTTTATTGAAACCTGAATGCAGTTAAGTTTCTTTATCATGAAATAATTAGAAGTTAAAGATATCAAAACATGAAAAGCTTAATAGAATACACGTAAAATACAAACACATCAAAAAGTGATATATCAGATCATTTTCAGCATTGAGCAGTTCTTTATATATAAATATCTTCACAAAATATTTACTCTCTCATTTCCTGTAACCACTTGAAACAGAACAGGAAACTTAAAAATAATTTTCTTGTCAGGTTAGATGAATATGAGATTTATCATTCTTCTTCAACAGGTAAAGTGGTAACTCGTAGACAAAATTCCACCTCCCGCGTATATACAGGATATTTTGGGGAAAAAAAGGAAAACAGAAAAATAATTAAAATCATAATGACATGGGACAGGATACGACTGCATCAATATTCAGGGCTACAGTTCATACGCAAGTTTGTTTGTGTAAACCAACCTTGACTATCGGCTTAGGCCCACCATACAAGTTCTGAATTATCGGTTCTGAATGCCTTGAATCCAAGGAATTGGAACGTGTCTGCAGAAAAAACAATTATTCCATCACTGCTCTAACAAATACTTTACAACTCATTGCAATTCTTGAAGCTCTTTTGGATTCCCTTTGCGAAAACATTTTCATTCACCAACAATGATAAAGCATTTAACTATAACTGACAATACCATGTTGATTTTCAAGGATTACTATACTTTCTTGTAATGGGCAAGGAGATACAACATGTATGGCAGTTGATTCTTTCAACACACTACCCATACTTCTTTGAAAATTGGTCCAAATCATTTTTAAGAAATATGACATTCTTGCTTTGCTTGGTGATTCAAGAAATTGTATGGTTGCCTAAATTCAGTTCCCACTTGTGGGGTTTGCTTCTAGACTACATTATCTGATATGAGGGCTCTTTACCTATTCCTAAAGGCTAAGCTCACACAATCAATCTGATAACCTTGATCTTATTTCAATGTCAAAGCTAGTGATCATCTGACCGGCATTTGACTCCTAGAACCTTCAGGAGGAACCCCACCCTAAACTAGCCCTTGGGATAAAGACATTGATAAGCTTACCAATGAATGTAAATGACTCTGACTGTATGGACCCGGTGAGGTCTGAGGATCCGTCGTCCGTTGCTGCCATGCTGTATAAGAAATGAAATATATGAAGAAAAGCAGGTTGAAGTTTATTGAAGAAACCAAAACAAAACTCTCATCCATCATTTAAGTCATATATAGAATGAATTATATTGCCCTAATATAACTTCTTTTTTTCTAAAAAATTGATTGTGCAATTCAAATACTGTAACACTTTCTTGGTGGACACTCATGGCCTCAAATGAAAAGTTACTTTGACAAATCATGTGGAAACTCTATAATTTTGCTGTCTTTACAATTATCAAAGCAGAAATCATGCTCCATCAAAGTGAATGGAAAATCAAAAAAGCTTCACGACTGATATGATGGAGAGATTAGTCAAGAGATAGAAGGAACAGGGGAAAGACAAATAATGACAATGAGTAGACCCAAATCAATTCTTCAAGCTTATCTTAGGACACAGTCCATGTTTGAAGACGAATTCAAAGAGACTACCTTCACTAATGAACATTTATTTCTCTTACATAGCCATAAGCATCAACCTAACTTGCCCTTAATAGCAAGGTTGGTGGGTATCTAAATGATTGTGTTTGTGGATGAACTCTGGGAATGGCATGGAGGAGTGCAGTATGATGGCTAGCCTATATATGCCACACGTTAACCTCACACTGAATTCCATCTATCTCACCATCCCTGGCCATCTAACCCAGTAGTATGGCATACCTAGGATTATGCATCACTCACTTCTTCGTTATCACTATGAGGGAAAAAGTCATTGGCTGACTATGACCATAGCCTAATTACAGCATCAATTAGACAACTAATCAACACAGAGATGGGTGAACAACAGCTGGGGACTGACTGATAACAAGTACTGCTCTCAAGTTGCAGTTCATGGCTTGCAAGAGAGAGTGACATTACTTGGTTATGGACCTAGACCACTACCTAGACCCCCCTCAGGAGCTAGTATCAGGAACTATACTGATTAACTATTAAAAGATGAAGCACGAAGGCTGATTATTCCTGTTAGAAGAGTCAACATTTTCCCTAGAAATTTTTGTATGATCAGTCAATTTAATTGGTGTTTGAATAGAATTTTCAGACAAAATATAAAGAAGCATTTAACCCTTACTTAATCTTGAGAAGAAAACAGCAAATAATGATTGCAAATAAGAAACTTATTTTATCATTAACCTGATGAAATGTCAACACATAGACTATCTCAAACAAAATCTGACGTAACAAAACATCAGTTTTCCAGCATTTCGGACTGATCAAGGGCAGTAATAGACAGATCTGGGTGTCACTCGTAGCTGCTAGGCTTGTTGAGAGGTAGAAAGGGGAGGAGGGACAGACTAATTTGAGATGCAGCCAGGTCTCTAATGGCATTAATAAATATGGCGACTAATCAGTCAGGTTAGGGGCATTGTACTCTACTAACAATTGGAATGTGCTTCTCCTCAAGTCAACATGAGTCACTTGACAAATGCTTAGGAGGAATGCCGGCCGCCTAACAGGCTGGCTGGCTGGCTGGCTGGCTGGCTGGCTGAGAGGACTATTATCAGCTGGACATGGGAACTAGCACCAGCTTCAAATACTCAGCATTCAAAACAAGGAACAAACAGGTTTCATGGAGTTTTAAACAAAATACTGGCAGTAGTTCTACAAGTGGCATACTTTTCTCTAGTGTACAGTCCAGATATTTATGTCACGATATTCATTCCTATCTTAAGCATATCAGTGTCAATTCATGATAAAGCCATATGCTGCTTTCAAAAAAGTTGTAAATGATAATAAATATTTTTCATTTGCAAAATATCTAGGCCAGTTCCATGAAAACCTGTAAATCACCTAATGATCTGCTTTCTTCCAGTTCATCTCAATGATTTTAATCATCATCCTGGGATTTCTGGTTTTAATCTTCAGCAAACACCACATAGAGAAAGGGGTGTATGCTAGGATCATCATCACAATTCTCATTTTTCTCCTCTCTGGCATAGAAGTTAATGTATTTGTCATACTTGGCTCGTGATTGGACGTTGTGTTGATTCCAATCCACTGCTAATATCACATGATTACTTCACCTAGCCTGGTACACCCTATTACCTAACCCTCAAACTTTTTTTTCATAACATTGTACAATATGTGCTATGATGTCAGAGATGCCAACTTTTGCCAATGGTAAACATAGCAGGGAGAATTGTTTTTTGCTTAGGGAATGAAACGATTTATGTCAACAGTGATACATGCACTTGAACTGGAAGCATGGGAAGGGACAGCCCCCCCCCCACCCCACTCCACAACAATCTTTCGGGTTAAGGATTTTTTTAAAGCAAATCTAAATTCATACCTCCTTTCATTCCCATGTGAGCCTTATCAAAACTTCAAAGTTAACAATAAAACTTTGGTATCAAGAATCTAGTAATGCCTTCACTTCTTGAAAGTTTCTCAATGAAATCTTCAATCCTTTGAATTTCATCTCTTCCAGTCAGCTCTATAAAGCAGCTGTTACTAATCACAGTCAATTAGTAATATCTTTCCTTATTCTTCTCCTTGGCCCCATCTCTCTTTCTACCTTGATTTAGCTGAACTTCTTCAGATAATCACTTTTCCATCTTCAACAAGAAATCACCACTTAATGGAATTACAAACAAATGTGTTTTCAATCATCATTAATACTAACTTTAATCCACTGCTTTTGCCTTCACCTTTCTTACAATTATCAATATAATCTTTACACAGATGTGACCAGAATATTTCTATGTCAAATAAAAGACGTTCTCTTACCAGAAAGGTGATTCATGTAGTTACTAAATTATGAACTTCATTCATAATTTAATTTGCAATTACTCTAGTAATATTTTACCTGATATAGGAGGCGGAGATCCAACAGGCGTTGAAGGATTGGAGGGAAAACTGCTATTAGGATGATCTGCTGAATAAATCTGTAAAAAATAAATGGAAAAAAGGTGCAGTGTTCAGTTAAGAAAATATTTTAAGTTTAAAGAGTCATATAATTCAATAAATGGAAATTGGAAAATGAAAATGTAGGGGAAGAGAAAAGAGAGAACGTATAATGAGAGAGACATAATTCATAGGCAATCTGTAAAGCAAGAAATATGAATTTCATAGTCCAATAGTGATTAGCAACATCCATCCATCCATCACTAGTTTCATATTTCCCAATTCCTATACAGGTAAGAGTTGATTTATTCCACATGATCCCCTCAAAGAAAATTAAAAGGGGCTCAATGACAATCATGGGAAGATGTTATGTCACTCATTCTCAAACTTGTCACTCCTCTCTGTCATCTACAACCAAGCTAGTAATGACTGATGAAAGAACACGCTAATTACACAAGACCTTTCTGTTCATTTCATGAATGAACAACAAGCAGTGTCAGAACAATTAGTACTTTCAGATATCTATAAAAGATGGAGCTGTATTGTCTAATAAGGGATTGTGTTCATGAAGGAAATTCCCTTGTGGCTATTTCATATCTTCTTCACTTCTTTTTGTTTGGTATTGACAAGGGAGGGGTGAGACAGCGGACAGGTTTCTGTGATTTCAGCTAATTTTGACCGACTGTCATTTCTAATCTTGGTGGAGTTGTGTGTGACTGTGACCTGATCTATACAACAAACATGACTTCAACTCTATCACACCCTCACATCACTCTCATACTCTCAACTTTAGAGGGAGGAAGAAAAGAAAAAAAGATGGCGCTCGCAGACATCTGCAAAAGTCATTAGTGCATTTTGAACAAGCGATGCTTCACACGCAATCCATTTCTTCCTACCAAGTTTTCTACATAGGAATGCATACTATACACATACACTTTCTCTGCTAAGAGGAAGGTGAAGAAAAGTAAAAAGGAAGGAAAAAAGTACACACAAGAGTAGGACCCACTCCAGCAAAATTTCAGTAACATTGTGGCGTGGGATTTGTAAACAACATTTTTGCCCTCTCATCTTGGATGCTTGTTATTTAGGTTGGAATTTCTATCCTGATTCTCTCTAGCATAGCCCATGCAATGCAAATTATTTGTGAAATTGATTTAGCTTGAAGAGACACAAGACAATGAGCTCAGTATGTAGATGGTTAAAAGACTCTTTCCTCGTGTTGTCCAGTCTACTCCAGAGGAAAGCAAAGAGCAAATGAGAATGAAAAGCAGAGGCATTAATGATAGATGATGGGGGAAATGCATTTGCAGTCTGTTTGTTACAAGCCAATTTAGTTGCATTTGGGGATGCGCTCCAGAGGAACAAAGTATTCAATGGTCCTAAGACATGTGTGAAAGTGATAGGAGGAAGATGAGGCAGGGAGATACTGGGACCGGTATAATATCAGTGGTTTCCAACAATTATTGGACACGGCAGCCACAAGAGATCTTTCCCATATGTCTCGTGAGAACATAGAAGAAGGCAAAGATCTGGATCAGATTGCAATTCAGAGCCTACTATATTTCATGAGGAGTGAAATTCATGACACAGTATATTAGAAATTAAGTAGAGATGTGTGTGTAAATGTCACTTCCAATAATAAATCGCAAATGATTTCTAACGCTAAGGTAGACAGGGTATATTGGTACACAAATGGTCCTAACCTATCATCTAACCATCTTCATATTCCATCCTACACATGTTTGTATTTTGCTTTAGAAAGTTACCCTTTATATGACTATGCCTTGTTTTTTAGAAAGGTTAAGTGGGCACATGACTTTTTCACCAAAATTAAACTTTATTTCTGTAATGGGTATGTGTTCTTTTAGCTTTGTTTTCATTTTACTTGACAACCATAACACTGTACTACTAATTATACTAGGGACATGCACCACTTAATAACACTTGATACAGGATATAAGGTGTAAATAAACAGTTGCTTTTCACAAATTAGAAGCTTAAATATGTAATATTCAACAACAAACACTCTAAATCTATTAAATCGGAAATAAATCCAAGTTGATTGTAATCAGTGACAACTCCAAAATTAGACTAAGAAATTATAATCAATAAAATTGATTGATAAGTCTATTACATCAAGATTTTCAGTTTTATTTTGGAGTTGTGCCTGATTTAAGTCTAATGGGGTGTTGCAAGAAAGTTGCAATCGATTGCAAGTTGCAACTGATTGTCACTGGCCAATCAAAATCATTTTTGCATGCATATCTTCTTAAAAGGGCAGACCCTGAGCCAATCAGAATGGTCGTTTCAAAATTAGCAATTATTTGCAATTGATTGCAACCTTCTTGCAACACCCCCTATGAAATTTAGATTGTACAGATAAAACATGAAGGAAAACTTCTGAACTTAATTTCCAAACATTCAAGTGATTCACATTTAGAGTGATAATCATTTTACTTTAAATGTATTTTCTATCAAATGTGAGAGTCATGATATAATAATCTCAATCAAAATCACTGGGAATGAATTTTAGCATCAATCTCACACAAAAATCTTCTGACTTTTCATAGGTAGTTTTAGTCCTGCACTGTTCAAAACAACTTTTAAACCAGTCCTTGTTATCACTACCCTACACCATAGGCATAGATCTGCCTGCCTGCCTGCCTGCCTGCCTGCCTGGCTGCCTGAGCTGCCTGCCCATCTCCCTCCCTTTGAGTGGCCGCATCAGGGATCATTGGTTTGTTTGGTTGAGAAATCCAGAGGAAATCCAAGCTGGACTTATCTGGTTCCTCATCCCCCTTCTCTCACCCTCCTCTCCAATCCCCATACCCTCCTTCAATCCTCATACCAACAACAACCAACCCTACTAAACAATAAAGCTGAAGAAAAAAAGAGTGAAAGAGTGAAAAACAGTACAAAATAGTAAGAAAAGGCATTGCATCCCAGCTCAAAAAATCAAGTACTGTACTGGGAGAACTAATTTTTGTCGATTTTTTCAATTTAAAGAAGAATGAAAGTCAAAAAACAATTGTACCTCATTTTAAATGTGATATTTTAGTGATTTGATTGAACCCAGCAAATCACAGACTTGACTTACCGTTCTTGAGTTAATCTAACTTCAAAACATGGTTTTCATAAAATCTGACACAAATCTGTGTGCTGCCATCTTGTTTGTACTTCCCGGGAAGCGTGACATATTTGAGCTCTTTGTTGTGATTGGCTTTCATTGTGTGAACATGTTACTGAAATAAATTCTCAAGAAAAAATGGTGTTATGTAAATAAACCGTATCGTTGTTGGTGTGAATTTTCTGTTGATATCTGTTTATTCTTGTTTAATTTATCGACTGAATAAAAATAAGGACAATACGAGCAAAACAGCAATTTATATTGGCCGTGCATGTCGATCGTAAGTCACTTGCCTAGAGGACGTGATGCCGGCTGTACTTATAAGTTGATTTTAAAAATTCTTGACTTTATTGCTGCTATCCATTGCTGGAATAATTCTGTTACTTTCAGGATTAGGTAAGGGGTGGAACGTCTTCCCCGGGTTTTTCCCGGTCTTGTTAGAGCACCTGAAAGCCTGGCATGACGGCATTTTTCAGCGTGTTTGCTACGTCACATGCAACAGGAGTAACGCTCAATTACGTCATGTCTGCGCAGGGGGGTCTCTCTATTTCTTAACAAAATGGAGACACGCAACAGGTTGAGTGGGTGCTTTGCAGCAGACGACATATATATCTTGAAAGTATGATATTTTGGTTAAATCTTTGCATACAGATGTGCAACTTACATCATAATATTAGTAATTATGTTCCCTACACAGGTAAAGTACTTGAAAGTATGATATTTTGGTTAAATCTTTGCATACAGATGTGCAACTTACATCATAATATTAGTAATTATGTTCCCTACACAGGTAAAAAAAGAAAATCCTGACTTTCATTCTCCTTTAACAGTGATAACAAGTTAGCTGTTTAATATTCAAATAAAACAGTGTACATAAAATAGCAAAAAATTTCTGCAATTGTACTGGCAATTTTCAAACAACCAGAAATACAAATAAGCCTATTCAATAGACTTGCAACTGCCATGGGTATGCAATATCCAATGATATTATACTGGCATGAGATAAACAATTCAAATCATATATTTTAATATTATAATTATAAACAAATCCATTGCCATTACAAGGATTACCAAAATTCTAAACATGAAAAATACTGTTTATGTTAAAGGAGAATGCAACCCAGGCATCAGTGTGCTCTTAGTGAATGGAGATGACCAAGAAGAGTAAACAGTGAAAGTTTGAGCAAAATCGGACAATCTGTTCAAGAGTTATGAATTTTGAAAGTTTCAGTAAATCCCTATTATGAGGATCCTTGAGTTGGCAACTTTGCCAGCATCTGTGATGTCATCGTGGACAACTCTCTATTCACTTTGTGTATAAATCTTCAAAAAAATTAATATATAAGAAATTTCAAGTCAGGAATCAACATAATTCTTCCAAAAATGCTTGTAGAATTGATGTAACCACGTCATACTCAAACAACAAATCAAACAAATTTCTATTTTTCTTGAAAATAGAGAAAATGTGAAATTCTGTGTACGAAATGAATGGAGAGTTGTCCACAATGACATCACAGATGCTGGTGGAGTTGCCAATTCAAGGATCCCCATAATAAGGATTTATTTAAACTTTCAAAATTCATAACTCTTGAACAGATTGTCTGATTTTGCTCAAACTTTCACTGTTCACTCTTCTTGTTCTTCTTCATTCACTGGAAGCACACTGATGTCTGGGTTGCATTCTCCTTTAATGAGTTATTTGTGAATTCTTTCTGCAACTTCATGTATGGAATACTGACATGCTTGCATTTGCATTTTAGAAAAGAGTGGTGAATGGTGATACAATTAAAATACAAAATTTGAAATAAAAACAATAAATGACTAAACTAAAAATAACAAAAATTGAGATGACAATCAGTATCTTATAAAGATATCATATGAAGATAAAATGCCTTGAAATCTGAACGGAAAGAGAAAGTAATTCAGTAAAGAACAGAGGGCAAGAAGAAGTGTTTGCTTGCAAGCATGAGACTTTTATCTTTGCCTTTATCAGCGCCAATAAGGAGCCTAGCATACTTTCCTGTGTGCCCAACAAACCTTAATAGAGTTATCTTTCAATGTTGTTAGGAAACTAAGCAACACGAGGTAATAACAGGGAGGAAGGAACAGTGACGGTGGTAAGAATACGTCTATTGGGAATACTAATTATCAAACCCTATATTCTACATATAGCCCTCGCGCAACAAGATCATCATTGCTACAAATTGGTTCTTGTACTTAACCCTATATGTATTTATATCACGGTATCCGTGAACATATTCTCATTTGAAGCAGAATCAACTTGACATTTATTCTCTAATCTCTATGATTTCTTACACTACAGCTTTACAGTGCGAGTAAAAGAATTAAATAATAACGTAAAAATAAAACTGCAGAAATCTGAGTAAGCAGCGTTCCCATGGTTGTCCAGATTTATCACTCAAGAGTATTTGAACTAACACAAAATATGAGAACTATTAAAAGCTGTTTTAAAAATTTGCATTACTTGTAATTATTCAATATTATGCGGTTATATGACAAGAAAGTTATTATATAAACTTGCAGTAATCAATAAGCCTAGTGAAAACTGAAAAGTAACTAACAATGTCAGTTTGTATAGATATTATAGATAGCCTATTCCCACTAATCACTAAATTTCATCATTCAGATAAATGATTTCATTTCCATCTAATCTTTTTTGGCAAAATTGATCTTTTTATAGGATATGATACCTAGATTTTAAAAAGTTGTTGTTATCTGCAGGAACCCACTTCAATTGAAAATAAAAAAAGGGGGCAATATTATGAAAGTCACATGGCTTTAACTTCCAATAATCTCAAAACTGCTAATGGTATCGAGTAAAAATCCATGTTTTTTAGTTTAGTATTCAATGAATCTTTTGCAAATATTCAAGAAGTGATTTTTGTATATATATATATATATATTCAAAGAACTTGTCTTAAAAACAAGAAATTAAAGAAAAACAAATTTCTTAATCTTTCAAAACATGACACATCCCTTGTGTGACTCACATGACTGGATGACTATGGAGAATATTTCTGAGCTTTCTTTCCACAATCAGGACTTTCAATTAAGATAATATTGCTCATTTCAAATTCCCACAGGCTGGGTTTCCTTCTTTTAATTGAAAGTGATTAAGTGAGGTATTGGTGCCAACATCAATCTAGGTCTCAGGATTAAGAAAAGTCAATTCATTGCAAAAGGTAAATTGCAATCTACATTATCAGATAGAATCAATTTTTATGCAAGTATAGATGAACGAATAAGCCATAGTTAATATGTAAGTAATATCTGTCAGAAGTACTTTGATGTTTGCATGTTCTTATATCTAAATTAGTGAAATGATAAATTAACCCAAAGAAAACTAAGCAAGAGATACAACTTTTATTTGAACCTTGTATGTAAATGTATGTATTAAAGTTGTATCAAACAGGTTAAAATCCAGTCACAAATTCATATGAAAAGAGAAATGTTTGATATTCTCAAACAAATTAAACGGTAAATTTTATCAAATCAAAATTTGAAGAAAAAAAAAAAAATCATAAACTCCATTGTAAAGAAAGACAATCATTTACTACTTCATAGCTGGTTGGACAAAGCTAATAATAACATTTCTAATTTCTATTTATCTGTTGTTATCCACTGATAATAACAATTCTCTACATAGGAAATTACAAAAGAATCACTGTAACACAAAGGTAAGGTGAAGAGATACATGGGAAATATTAGTTTCTACTGGTCACAATATTCAAGGATAGAAACAGATTGAAGTAATGAACATTTCCTCCTCCGCCGGTGTTTCCCTTAGGACGACATAGTATCTATATCCTGGCATGATCACATCTATACACTGTGTTACCAGTCACATAAGGAGACATTACTTCTGTTTGGACCCTCTCCATAAATTACAAGGACATACATGCCTCACAACCCTACTCCCCCCCCCCCCCCCCTCAATCTTTTACCCTTTCCACGTTGTCAAATTAGCATAACCTTTGTGACCTTCCTATCCATGGGAGATGACCTTCCTCTCTGGCAAAAGTCATGAAACTGCCTAAAAATTCTTACTTTCTTTTGAATGGAACCAAAAGTGATTTGTACAACCTAATTGAAGGCCTTCCTAAAACACAGCCATTTGATATGCACATTATTGTTATTATTAAAGAAATAAATCAAAGAAATAATTAAAAAACATTGTTCTTAACAAGTACACTTTCACCAAGATCATTAACTTGGAAAGAAGTGGATACAAGGAATTATCTTGAATTTAAAGCTTCATTTTTTTTAAAGGATGACCATGGAAATTCAGAAGAAATTATTACCACTACATGACTAAAAAAAAAAAAAAAAGGTAAGATTAGAAATGTTGTTTCATAAATCCTTTCTCTAAACTCTGAATGAAAGGATGTAACATGTCAACCAAGATATAATCCATCTACATTGACTACTGTGAGACAAGGGCATGAGAACAGACAGACAGGCTGACTGGCTGGCCTGGCCTGGCCGGCTGGTTGGCTGGTTGGCTGGCGGGAGAGTAGAAGGTTGCTGCTTACCCATGGATATCTGGCGTGTGCATAGTTTGGTAGAAACATGGACGGCTGCTGATGATACGGAGCTACGGTAACAGCTACCGGGACTGGGTAGCCAGACTCCGCCTGCATAGCGTGGGCTGCTTGACTGTACATCTTGATCTTAATGTCAATTGTTTGTTGCCTTGCTAGGCCAGATCAAACATACCAATCCAAATCACTCAAGAGTCAAGATTTACTTGTTTGTATGTCAGGATTCAGGGAGGAAGAAACAGTCAAGTTACTCTGAGTCAAACTGTTTAATTTAGACTCAATGATGATGGGATATTTTACAAACTTACAGAAAGGAAATCTTTGTTCACAAGCTAAGTCATGTCACTGTCATGCTACTAGATCCCTTTTGTTTCCTCCTCTTAAAACTTTAGTATCGCATTGGATCTTAATATCTGCAAGTCAAATTTTTAAAAGTGCTGCTCATCAATTTGAACTAGAAAATCTCCTTGTTGTCAATCTCCCTAATTTGAAAGCATAATTTGAAGAATTAACTTATGAAACTACCAAAGGGGCATAGATATGACTCAATGAATGGAGACCATACAGATGAGATGCTATCTGGTATAAACCTTCCACTCAAAGTGAATACTGTTGAATTCCCAACCATGTGCTTCTGTAGTATTCTCCAGATCCAAGCTATAACCATGCCATAAAGCTTAGCTAAATTATCAATGCTGTATATCCAACCAATTTCCACAGGACAGGTAGAAAATATATGGTTCCACTCCAGCAGAATTCACTTGAAGCACACATGCACTGGTTTACTAAACAAGAGAAATGAAGCGCTGATGTAAACACTCTTCACTCCATGTGCTCTCTGATCCTCTGTCTACAACCTTATCGCATCGCACAGCAGTAAATGCTTCCACCAGTTACACACATCACTTCCAGCTTTTCCCAGCGCTCCCTCTCTCACAGCGAGCCCACTGCGGCTATGCTAGCTACCACCAACTTCCACCAATCTCAGGTTTATAGCTTAGGACTGGTAGGGCAGACCAGTTCAACAGATACTATTCACTAGTGTATGAACCAGTCATTCATGTTGCATCTCCTCTATATGGACCACAAGTTGAAAAGTTAGTTGCATAACTTATGTAGCAAGTCTGTCATGGCTGTGCATCAGTACATGTGGGCATTTATTGCTGAGTTGAGAAAGATTTGTGACTGTATGTTATCAGGCATGCTCTAGGATAGCATGGATAGAGGATAGGTGGATTATGTAATAGGTAGAGAAGTGACATGTCTCAGCTGTTAGCTCTAGTCTTACCATTTCTGCCAGTGTAGTCTACAATTATTAACTCCCATTCATATTTTTAAGATGTGTCAGAAAATTCTTATATGATCTGCATTTACATATCACTAACTAACAAATTATTACTTTCAATAATTTTGAAACTAGTCATGAAAATGTGACTTTAATCCAATCTGAAGGTAACAATATGAATAAAAAATACAGAAACTGTACAAGTTCTTCTGAAAAGTTAAAATCAAATAACTATACATGGGCCTGACTGCATATAGACTAGATAACACATAGGAGGTTCACTTTCAAGTTTTACCCCGTTTATATCTATCAAAGACACAAAGTAACCTCTGGAGGTTAACTCGTATCATCCCTTGTCCAGTGAAGATATAAACACTCGCAGCACATGGGACAAAGCATGAACACGGCACAAACATGAGTTAAGTCATGCTAGATGGTCTAGCATGAACACAGCAAAACCTCTGGAGGTATCTGGTGTAGGCCTACTCCAGAGTGATCCCTTGTTGATGCAAATAAAAAATGCTCATAACCCGGGAGAGAAACTGGCAGTCTTCCTGCTCTAAAGCGCACATCCTTGCTCTATTCTTCCACGTGCTGATAAATGGTCATACAAATTTATGTACACAATGAAGTCAAGCGTGGAAATATTACATCGCTGCATGGAAATACACTGACATTAACAATGTATTTACCTATTTTTTTCAATAACATAGAACACATAATATATTTTACATTAATACTTAATTGCAATTTATGGTTCTAGGACAACTCCCCCGGGAGGACAACTCCCCCGATACGATTCCCACCTGACAACTCCCCCTGGAGCACAGCTCCCCTGGAGGACAGCTCCCCCGAGGGCAACTCTCCCCGGAGAACACTTTTCCCCGGATGACAACTCCCCAAGGACAGCTGCCCCAGTCCCCGGGGGAGTTGTCCTCCTGGGGGAGTTGTCCTGATACGGCAATTTATAATTGCAATTTATACATGATGGATGATTTATTTTCTTTTTTACAGAAATACACTTCATGTTGACAATTCTGAAATTCAATAATATCCAATTCTATTCACTTTTCTAATTCTTTTGTTCAACGGTAAAAAGTTTTCTCTTTCTTTTTTAGTTTGTTTTCTTTTTTTGTGCCGGAAGAATCTTGACTTGATATATGTATTATGTATTAACACGTTGACTACTGAATTTCAAAATTCCCATAGACTTTATATACAGGGGACACCCAGTTCCAGTAGCCAACGGGTTAACTTAATTATGAGAGCAAACCCACCAGGATTTCTTGTCTCCTATTTCTCAACTGTTTCTCTATTTCTTCTTCTTTTCCCTTTCTTTTCTTTATTGTAAAAAATTTCTCTCTAAATAATCATGTCGATTCAATTTGTAATTGCCAATGGAATTGAATTTCTCTGTACATGTGTTCAAAGATGAAATAAATTCTCTATGACTCCATGGCTGGCGCGGCATGGCCTAGCTGCTCATGTACTTTTTTGTCCGCACTCTAAACCAAAAATCAGCTTAGCCAGCTGTATCTTCAATATGATCGGAGAATTTTAAAAAAGCCTCTATAGAAGCCACTACACAAGTAAATAATAACTTTTCAAATAAACATGAGGGAGGGGAATAGAGGTATCATTTATGAAACTTCCCACAGTCATCAGGGTTTTTATATTAAAAGAACAAATTTTATTGCGCATATAATTAGAAGCTCTTCCACACACACACACACACAAAAAGAGAGAATGTGGTGTATAGTTTATTCTTAGAATAGGGTTGAAATGATTGTAGGAGTAAAGGGAGTATTTCAGCCTAAGGTCAGGAAATGCCAACACTGAACTTCCTCCCATATAGTCCCTAGTGACTTACTGCTGCAATCACCTAGCATCAACAGCCTTCTACCAAGTACTTATTCAGATTTATTTCACGTAAAATTTTGTACATGATATTGAAGGTGTGATGTCTAGTTTGCAAGCAAAAACCCTAGTCAGTCAAAACAGAGTGCCTGCACTCTTAACAGAGTGTCTGCACTCTACGACTACGTAGACTACATCGTTTTATCCTGCACTCCCCTATACTGTAGTTATTTGCAATTGTCTCTTGCAAAGTGAGCATTGGCTATAGTCTTTATGGAATTTGTGTTGAAGTGTTGAAGAGTCAATACCTGCAGACCACATCATTTCTTTCATTTCCAATCAAATTAAGGGTTAATATATACTACGCAGCTAACATTATTAGACATAAACTAAACTTTTAAATTCTAAAACTAAATCAATAATGAGAACTTTTCATTGAAAATAAGGGCTGTCTGTTTAGATTGAGACTTTCACAGACAGAAAAAGGAGATGGTTTACATTGCATTTTATGTCTAAATTCTGATATAACAGTGTTAATATTTTCAATACCAAATCAACATATGCAGACTATTTTTTGTCTTATATAAAAAAGAACAACCTGTCTTTATTCTGCCTAGACCTATATACCTCAGACTTTCCGTAAATGTTTAACCATGTACCCTTGATAAATGCTAAAAACATCTATTAATATTTCAATATCCGTCCCACTGTATTTTCCTTACCAGCTGGCGAAAAACAATTGTTGGGATATTACAGTAAGACAGGAAGGATTCAACATGAGAACATATAATACCTGCAATTCTAATATCCTATGATCATAATAATTAGTCTTATAAATGATATTCATCTCAATGATCAGTTGAGGATCATATGGAATGTGTTTCTATTTCATATTTCTAGTTGGGAGGGGTTAAGATGGAGACATAATACACTTGGGTTCACTGTTACACTTTCACAAGTTTTATTTTCCTTTCAAAACCAGTCAATGAATATAACCTTTCAGCAATTTACCTGAAATCTACACAGAAATACATCTTACACTTCATACATATATTTCAGGTGAATTTTGATGAGACTAAATTTGTGAAGTATGAGAGAATAAAGTATGAGTGAGTAGCATGCTACTATCTACTCATAATATTTATCTATCACAGGCAATGCATTATTGATTTTAGAACTCTCCTGGGATGACAGATGATATTGAGTAGCGATATAACTTGAAATTGAAGACACGCCGTGTTAATTTATCGTGAAGGGGACAAACGACTAGGCAATGTCAAAACCAACGACAAAAACAGTGCGGTGCATCGCGTTACAGAAGAGGCAGGGAGACTCCTGACCGGGCAGTGTAACTATCATGAACTAATTGAATCATGCAACACATCACGCTTTACGTATGATGATAGGTTTTACACATGTAATACATAGACACCTCTTCTTACTCTTCACTCTATCACCTTTCCTTTATTCATCTTACATCATATTGGATGTTAATATCATGCCTCCTTCAACATTCTCTGAAATGATTCAAATTTAAAATCTGTCTCCTTTCCATGAAATATTCTTTTTATAATGTATTACTCACCTCACACCTACATGAAATAATGTCCTTTGTGCAAAAATGTATTCATCTATTTTTTCATTAAAAAAAATTTTTTTTTTTTTTGTCGTCTCTCACAGCGTTCATTTTCAATTTGTGATCCCGAATGATTAATGGCATCACTGCTCCCTTGGCGGGTAACCCTTCATTATTTATTTAATAAACAGCTCTGGTAAAACAATTCAGTAATTTAAATCCAATTATGCAACCATCGACGACAAAAACGGGTACAGTCAGGCCATCACTCTCCTTCTCTGTCTCGCAAAGTACGTTTCACTCTCATCACGTCACGCTTCGCTGGCGCGAAGATGTTCTACACCTTACGCTGACTGAAGCAGGTACATAGATCTGATATTACCATTAACTAGATTTAATTAAATAATGCCGATAGTCTTCAGCGCATCATTTAATCATGACGAGCACATTGATAACTGGGTACGACATTAGATGCTTCTATATATCCCTACCAAAGGAATTATCAATCATATTCAATTGGAAAGGTGCTAGTAAAACAATGTTTCACAGACTTGTTCTCTGAATGTGTACATGGACAGTGAGAGCTGAAAAAAAAAAAATTCATATTGAAAGGGAAAACAAAGGGAATACATAAACATGTACTACGAAGTGAAAAATAATGTATATGATCATTCACTGTAAGTGCCCTGAGCACCTTCTGGGGTGGATATGTTGTGTAGTAAAAATATCTTCAATACTATTATCATTATAATTTATTATCAAACAGTGATAAAGAAAAAAATATGGAGAATGTTCAAGTTTAATATATATATGACATTTTACCCAGACAGGACATGGCCTGCAAACAGTTCTTATTTTCTCCTTTTCTCCTTTTTATATTCTCAAATTATGGCAAAAATGTAAACAAAAAAAGTAAAATAGTAAAATGCTCATTGGTTACTTACTGTATTAATGTAAAAAAAAAATCTGTTTTTCTTTCTTTGTGCTTTGGCACACTTTCCATTTTTGCCATTTTCCAACAAAATTTAGAACTTTTCCTGAGTTGTGATAAACTGTTTTTATAGTGGTTGGTGAGGTCAAAGGCTAGTAAAACAAAGACACAAAGCCTAGTCATTCCGCTAATGAAATTATTGAAGCAAAATTCCCCTCAGGAAGTTGAGCAATCTCTGACTCTCCTCAAGAGTCCATGGATGAATTACGACTTCTGTGCTTTGAGAACAACACTTTGTTTTCTTTCATTTCTTTCTGCTTTTTCTCTTACTTGTTTACTTCAATCATCACCTACAACTTCTGTCTAAAATATCCTCTATTCTTCTATTCTTTTCTGAGCTCTTTCTTACTTCAGCTGAAACTTCATATAGTCCGACTTATATTTTATATATAATTTTTTAAAAACTGTTTTGGTTTTGCTCTAGTTTTTTTTAATTTGTTTTTGCTTTTCTTATGATTTGCATGTTTGCAAGTAACCATCTTTAAAAATATATTTTTAAAAGCAAAGAATAGCACCAACATACAATAGAATTGAAAACCTAGTACTGATATTTCCAGTTATACTTGAGATCTTACCTTGTTTGTAGGTATGTTAAGTACCATCTGACCTTCATATATCAGATGGGCAGGGATCTTACAAGATTTTATCGCTCAACAAAAGAGGCCATTAAGTCCATTTATGACCATCACTTTTTAGCTTCCTGTTCTGATTCATTTTTCTTGAATGCAATACAAAATAAGCCTCACATACAATCTCTTACCAAGTGGGGGAAGGGGATGTGGGGGGGGGGGGGGGCACTCTCATCCACTATACATGTAATTACGCTATATTTAAACAAAGAGTTATACACAGTTTACCAACATCCTAACACTTTTCTTTTTGAGTAACCCTTTGCCACTGTGCTTTACATACTGAAATTTCAAATGCTGAATACTAACCATGATATACACGTAGGTTCTATGTAAACTATGATTTTTAAAAAAAAAGCTTACTATCAACAGACAAGACTATTTCATTACATTTGTATATTTCATTTCTGGAAATTCAATAAGATCATGATGACGAACAAAAAGGTGGTGTTCCAGGAAACCAGATCAGAATATCTTGGCAGAAGTGCCATGATTTTCCTTGCATTTAAAAGAAAGGACTCATACATATGTAATTGGACTTTTATTCTAGTAAGTTGGAGGATTTGAATGAAAACTAGTCAACATGACTGGAATGGCAGAGATTTGAAATGAATGGGATTGATTGCCTCTGTTTGTCTCATATTCATTTCTAACAGCTTTGGGATGTATTTGGTATAGCTTTGGCCTTGGTAATCATATACACAAACAACATCTGGAGATGTGATGAGATCTCCCAACTAAAAAGAAAAAAATCTTGGCTCAATATTTCCCTTTCATATGGAGGAGTTCATATATAACTGGATGTGAGTTTCTTAGAAGTTGAACATAATTTCAGGGTATACAGGTATGTATACAGTGTAAATTCATATCATGGACTCAGTCTTACAAGTGAATTTTTGGTGTCTTGTTTACCCCATGAAAACTACTAAGGTATTTCTTGACATCATGAACCAAGAAAAGGTATCAGTCATCCTGATTTGGAGGGGGGGGGGGGGGAGAGGGAGAGTAAAAAATCTCTAAATTTCCATTGAAGAGCTATTTGAAAAAATATTGGAAAGGGTGTGATTCTGACTGACAGAACTTGTTTAGTGGGTGGTTGGGAGAAACCCTTGGTTGCACATGTGTACAGGAACAAATATACTAACAGCCCCCCCCCCCCCCCACCGCATCTTGAACTCTCTACTTCATGAATCTGGGCTCCATGACCCTCCGTCTTATAAGAATTGTGATTGATTCAAATCGATCGCAACTTTGAGATTGATTTCAACTGTTTACTATAGAGATAGGATTTGAGATTAATTTTTTGGTTGCTATTGATTTGAATCAATCGCAACTCTTTAAGAGACAGGGCCTGGGTCAGACTAATATGATTTTCCTGTCTGAAATAAAACTTTAATGACAGGATATTATAGAGGTCTTTATAGAAAATAAAAATGTTAGGAAATGAATTCTGAACCTACTGCACTTACAAATGTAAGCAATGCATTACAGGGTTTTACTACAAAGGACAAGAAGAGGCACTACAACAGCTATAAGCCTGTGAATTATGTAAATAATTCTGAAATTCACCAAATCAAAAAATTGGTTAAATAACCTTCACATATCCATATCTCCAAATATGTTAATCTTAGGAAAGAGCATGGTCATCATTCCAATAAATGGTGATATTGATCAGAATAGAAAAAGATAAATCAATATGAGAAAACCTTTCTCAAGTGAATAAGTTTAACAACAGGGTGAGAGCTTGTGGGAGAACAATTTCCTGTCGGTTAATTCAATCATATCATTAGAGCCAAAACATGTTTTTCTACATCTTTCTTCAAGACTATTTCTCTCTGCCATTTTTAGTCTTCTATTTTCTACTTTATATTACATGTTAGAGTCGGCTGCAAGTTGAATGTTGAAAAGTTCACGGTGAGAACCATGTCAACACAGGAAATTTCATGTGATTGCTAATTTAAGCTTGAATCTTCAGCTGGGATGATGGGTTTAGTTCTATGGCTGAGTGGTGACTGACTTCAAACTGCAGAACCCTTTTACACTGCAAGGGAGGCCTCTAAAGTACCACACTACACAGAACCCTTTCACACTGCAAGGGAGGCCTCTAAAGTACCAGTACCACACTACACAGAACCCTTTCACACTACAAAAGAGGCCTCTAAAGTACCAGGCTACACAGAACCCTTTCATATTGCAAGGGAGACCTGCACAGTACCACACTACACAAAACCCTTTCATACTGCAAGGGAGGCCTGTAAAGTACCAGACTACACAGACTCTTTCACACTGCAAGAGAGGCTTGTAAAGTGTTCTAGGGTAGCCTGACAGTATGCCAAAAAGGACCACTGATACAACGACACAACTATGTTGCAGTCAGATCATGTTTCTCATCTAAGCAAACCTTTCTGAGCAATTCTGCTCTTCTTACAAAGCAACAAATGTATAAATACAGACAAGAGTCAGTAAAGCAATGATCCCTTAGACTAAAAAAAAAAACCAATTCTTAATGAAAATATAGTTCCTTTAAACAGCTTCTGTTTATGAATTTTTGTTAACAAATTCTACAAACAAATCATAGAAAAAAAAAATTTTGGTTATACAAAGAGCACTGAATCAAATCATGTATTCCTTCAAAATGAATTCATTAAAAATGAATTAGAACACTAAAAAATATCACAACTGAAAAGACCCCCCCCCCCCTCCTTTTTTTCATAAGATATAATGTCCAGTAAACAGAATGTTGGTAATACAAACTATAAGCTGTACAAAACTACAATGCCTGACAATTGAGCTCTGGACACACAATCCTTTCAAGTGTATATTGTTATGTATTATGTTTCCTAGAAATTGAGAAAGGAAATTACAATCCTGAGACTGGGAACACTACAAGTCATTAAATTACCTTACTTCCTCAAAATATCCCTTTCAAAATTCATGAGAAATGACTGAGTAAGAAAGAAAATATACTTCATGAATTTATCCTAATAATGTCTTGGGTAAGTACAAGGAACTAAGAGATTTCCAAAATAAACTTTGTTAATGTTTTTTTTTATACCCTTCTCCACTTCTAATTCATACAAGGAAACACATCTATAACACCTTTAATCAACATAAACTTAAATGAAAATCTGTAATGTTTTGGAAATTATTTAATATGCAGGAAGATTATAATTGCCTAATCAGGAGATTACACTTTACATAATTATATAAATTACAAGTTCATTTCTTCTTAAATTGGCAATGAACCAGATCAATTCATCACCCAAACTGACTTCAAATCAATTAAAGTTTTATAAGGCTGCCAAAAGAGTTAATATCTTTAACCTTTCTTTGAATCTTTAACCTCTCTACTGGGAGAACGAGTTATAAGAAAAATGATTGCAATTAACAAGTTGAATTATGTAGTCTTCCTGAAGGATACGAAGAAATCAGATTTGATCTTTATCTTTAATCTCAATTCTAAAAGGAAGGTAAAAATGTCATGGAAGTAAATTGAGCAGAAAAAGAACAAACTGGTGCCTTCCTTTTACTGGTGAGGTCTGTCCTTGGATGTGTTCCTGATTACTAGACTAGAAAGAGATCAGGGAGACAAACGTGGGACTAACAGTCTCCATGATACTTCCTGTTCAAAGACACTGGCCCTTGGGACAAACCATGTTGCTTCAAGTAGCCAATCATACGGCATCACAGAGATGCAATGTCCTACATATCTTGCTTCTCAAGTAGGGACAAGCCATGTTGCTTCAAGTAGCCAATCATACGGCATTATAGAGATGCAATGTTCTATATATCTTGCTTCTCAAGAAGGGACAAGCCATGTTGCTTCAAGGAGCCTATTATATGGTATCACAGAGATACAATGTTCTATATACATGTATCTTGCTTCTCAAGAAGGGATAAGCCTTGTTGCTTCAAGTAGCCAATCATACAGCATCAAAGAGATGCAATGTTCTATATATCTTGCTTCTCAAGATTGCTTGTAAAAAGCATGTGTACTGGCGTCATTAAAAAAAAGCGCTTTTTCATCACCAAATATCTTTGACTGAATAAAAATGAGACCCCCCCCCCCCCAAAAAAAAAAAAAAAAAGAAAGAAAGAAGACATAACAGATTTTTTAAAATGAGGAAAGAGGGGAAGGGAAAAGGAAGAAAGAGTATAATGAAAGGGGAGAAGAAACATGCCAACGGAAAGAATGAAATAGAATAATATCTGTTAAAGTTGACACTCCACCTGGAAAACAAATAAGACTGAAATAATCAATTTACACGTATGTAACCATATTCCTATGGATATTCCTTGACTAATTCAAGACCAATAACAATGCCTTTCAATTCATGGGTCATTTAGTAGGCCTCTGTTTTCATGATATGTAACATCTGAATCTGAATGGGAACAGATCTCCTGTAGGAATGCCATGGTTTAGCAGCATTCTGTCAAAATCTTGGCTGCTACTTATCAGTCAATGGACTGTCAGCTGACAAGGACTGACGCCTTGACATTTCACAGCCACGACAAACCAATATGGATGGGACTACATGGGACTATTTAGTTAAAGGGGCGCATCATGATTTATGCAAGACTCACAGTCTACCCTCTTTCTTTAAAGCTCCACACCAAAAAAAAATCAGATCTAGCATATTCAAAACACCTTTAAAAAAAAAATTGAATCAAGACCCTGGGCCAGTATTCTAAAAATTGTTGTATCTTTTATCTTATCTTCAATCTTTCAATTGTTAAAACAAATTTTGAAGGCGAACTTATGATTGGTTTGAACTGCGCAAAATTGTGCCCATGGACCAGCACGCGTCAAAAGTGCATGGTGTAAGCCGATGGCATACCCTATTTATGATTGCTATGAATAAGATAAAAGATCGAATAATTTTCAGAATACCTGCCTTGGAAATGGAGTTTAATAACATTCCTTTTACAATCTTCCTATGAGGTAACATTTGAAGGTAAGCAATCTGCACACACCTGCACACCAACAATCAACTCTATCATATTCAAAACACTTTACACAACTGAGATCAAGACACTAGAAAATAAGTGACACATTCTTTTTACAAATCTTCTAATGTGGCAACTTAAAGGTGTGCATACAATTATAATCATACAGAGAAGAGTAATGAGTTTGAATATTATCTATTCAAAATATCAACCAAAGAAAAATCTATATTACTATAATCTTCATTAATAACTATACTGCTGTATTTTTTTCTCAACAAGAACAATCTGGCAGGATTGTGGAGTAGAGGTCAGCAAGTTTTACCTTCTTTTTATTCATTTTGTTTTCATATTCGAATTCTTACTTTCATCAACATGAAAAACTATCACATCTGAATCAGTATAAAGGCTATAACTGATTATTTGTTATTCAATTTCTTTAAATATTGAACCTTCTTTGTCTTATTAAAATCATAAATCATAAATTCTAGGATTTAAAGGATCATACTACTAAAGGTAAAAAAGCCACATCATTTAACAATTACTATTGTCATCTTAGATATCATCCTTAGCTCTTATCCTACCATCCCCCGTGAAGGCAATGGAAGATTCCAATTTAAGTCTCCCATATTTCTATCACATTATAACCAGGCAGTAAGATGTTAATGACCAAATAAAAAAAAAAAGGTAGAAGGAAAGAGAGGAGAAAGATGGGAGGAGGAAAAAAAAGGTTGCCTATAATAACTTTTCCACATGTTGCTGTTTTCGGATGAATGAAGAGCAAGTACAAAATAGTCTTGAGAACAGGCCTCCCACATGCAGCTTAAAAAGTCATATAGACCGAATCACTATGAAATGAATTTTAAAAGTCTTATACAGCAAATAATTTGTAGGTCTCCAAGTTACATCTACTCTTACATATTTTGTAATTGTTATATGTTGAGATCACACAAGACCATTTTGCTTTCACCAAGAAATAAAGTTTGTAAAGATAGACAAATAGGTATAGGCGTGATATGAGAAAAGTACACATCGCATCCTCAAAGGGATTTCAGAATTATTACCATGTTTATTCTGATGGCGCTACCTCTCGTAAATCAGTAAATTGCCGGGCTGATGGAACTCCAGTTTCTCCGTATTTTTCTCAATTAGGCAATCTAGCGACTTATTATTTCTTGATGATCATGTTTTTCCCCCTCCTCGTTATTGATGATATTGTAACATGAGAGAAATAGGACAATGCCAAAACCAGCCTATTCTTGTTTGTACTGTATGATATGCTCATACAAAACCCAAAATCATCCCAATTATATACTCATGCAAAATTTCACATTTCATGGTATTCATTTATTCTAATCATTATACCAGGCCAGTCATAATGCTCTGTCATACATTATATCAGTTATATGAGATATTTTACTTCAACATACTTTCAAAGGTGCGTGGTTGCAACATAGGTGTAATGTATGATAGCGAATTACACTTTCTTACACATGAAAAAATATCTATGAGCATTATCTCTATCATTCCAGATCATTTTTCTTTGGTTATACATTTCCGTCTACTGAGTAAAACAGTTGGCAAACTGTGCACACCTCCTACACTTATGCATTCTTTCTAATTAATGCCCAGTGCTATATGAAAGAGCTTCAGTTTGGATCTTGAATATTCAGTGTCAATTACAGAAAAACCTTTCAGTAAGCTTAACCTTGCAAGAAGAAATATTAAGAAAAGGGCTGAAATAAAGCCTAATAAAACCAAGGAAATAGGGGTAATCTTTATTTCTTCCCTCTGCAATTAAGTTGTCCCCCTTCACCCATTAGCCATGATCGTGAAGCCCATGAGATAACCAACCCCAAACTTTAGCAAGACACTCTGACTATGGTTATACTTCCCAAGGGAGTTGAGATTGTTGGAAATGATGAGCTCAGAGTACGAGTTTGGCGGACATGTACGGGTGGTTATTCCATTATTGCTTAAAGGTTACTATCTAAATCCTGGTTATGATAATATGATTTAAAATCCTAAATCCTAATTTACATTTACAAAGTATAGCATTATTCTACTTACTCCATGACAATTCAGTAAAGCTATTACTGAGTTACTGAGAATAAGGGAGAAGAAAACACAAGAGACAGTTAAGACAGTCAGGGAGGTTAGAAAAAAAAAAAGAGCAAGATTTAAAAAGGAAAAAAAAAGGTATAGGACCCTAGGATAACGATTTTAATAGTTTTCTTATGTGACAGTATTTATATAACCTTTCTAAGCTAACATACATTTCCCTCTGTTGTACACAATGCTTATCCTACCATCCAAACTGGTTCATGAAAATAAATAATGTCCCAGAGTACATACATCATGCATCTATCTTCTATCTTTTTCTCTTTTATCTCCATGACTCAGAAAAAACATGGCCCATTTTGGCCACTAGATGGCAGCAGATGCATAGGACTTGGGATCAACATCAACTGATGGGTTGATAAGCATGTCTTATGCTGAGAAGCTCTGGATATAATTCAAGTAGTATATTTATTACCATTCAAACTATTCCCAATTCTAGGATCCATTATGGCTTTCTGCATCACAATCATCATCACCATCATCATCACCATTATCATCACCATCACCCTCATCATAATCATCATCATCACCATCACCATCACCATCATCATCATCATCGACATCACCATCATCATTATCATCATCATCATCATTACCATCACCATTCCTATACTTACAGATGCTAGGGCTTTGCCGAGAGCAGCCCCTGTGTGTGAGCTGGAACCTGATGAGTGATTTGTGCCATTCCCTCTACTACTTGCTGTATAATAAAAAATATAAAAAGATAGAAAGAAAACAAGTGTGAAATAATACAAAATAACAATTCATATCTGAGGTATCAGACATAAAGTGAAAGTGGTTTGGAAATTCTCTAAAACTTTTGTATTCATAATGCTTAGGTCTTAGTATGTAAAACATCATGCCATTTAATAATGATTATATACTCTTTAACCCATTCATGACAGAGGTCCACATTTTGTGGTTTGACCTAATAACTTTTGATGCAAAGCCCTAAAAATCATACCAAATACATGAGCAGAAAGAGCAAAAAATTCTACGCAAACTGTGCCCATTTTGGTTGCGTCAATATTCGTTGTTTGATGCTGAAGATTTTTTAAAGGAAAATAAGCATTAAAATCCTTAAATTGGCAATGTGATAGAAAGTTTAAAATCACCGTTATCCCCTGCAAATTGGCAAATTTTTAACTTCTCATCATAATTTCTGTCAGTTTATATTCATTTCAGATACATGACGTTTCATAAGAAAAATGTAGCAATAAAATAAAAATGTTGCTGTTGCCAATTTGAAGAATAAAAGCTGAAAATTAGACTTTAAATAATTCCTGTCACGAATGGGTTAATATATCTATATATTTATATATTTATATATTTATATACTCTTTATTAGTTATGGAAGAGAAGACAGTTCGGAATCCTAAGTTTGGAAATGGTACTCACAAACAGCCTATGATACATGGGCAATTCTGGGGACCTGGGAGTGATACAACTTAGGGTTTGTCTACTTACACATGACTGTTTCTGTGCCATTGATGGGAGGTGATGAGGTGTACGGGGCAGTGTTAGTGGTACCTGGCCTGAACGTTGTCATGGGAGGAAGACTAAGAGGGTCCTGGCCTGATGACATACCGCTGCTACTGCTTGGATACTGTCCATTCAAACAGAAAATTCAACATCCTTACTACCATCATAAAACCAATCACATACACGTAAATAGTACACCATCTTAACACTGTGCTTATTTCATCTCCTGATCACATTTTGTACATTCCAAACATTTAATACTAATTTATTGACCTCAACAACTGAGATGAGGGCAGGGAGAAAGAAAGAAAGAAAGAGAGATATACAACCACAGAGTAAATAAGATAAATATCTACTCCATTACACATCAAGCATCATGACCAATGTTGTATGTTGTAAAAAAAAAATGATATTTTATCAACAGTCCCATCATGCATTCTGTATGAAATTCTGAAAACAAAAGGCATAACGCTATTAAAGGTTACAGGAGTAAAATAAAAAACAACAAAATTAAACTGTGAATCATCAAAAAATTCTCCTTATGAGGTGAAGTATTTTTTTATGATGGTTGATTTTAAGAGTTTTGAAAGATCTATGATACTTCTTTATTTCAACAACAGTACATTCCATCCTCATTAGTGAGTACTTCTTCCTATCCCTTCTATACAAAGTTCATGAAAGAGTAATTGTACTTTCTCAAGTGACCTATAGTGCTTCTGCTTGATACATCAAACCACTTCAATCCACTCATTTGATACAACAAAGTACATTCACAACAATGAAATCCCCTAAATTTCATAAGAAAACATCTTCAAGTGTCAATTTTAGGCTTGGGACTTGTTAACATATATCTCAGCCCTTTTCCATACTCTGACCATCACAAGGTTTATTTGTTTTTTTAACAAAAGTTAGGCTGACAAATGTCAAGAGAAGATGGAGAAATTAACAGACAGCGATATTTTTCTTGTTGATGGGGCATACTTCTACTTTAATTTCCATGCCTGTTTTATTCATATGTAGTTCCTGGGGGTTGAAAAATGGAAGCTTTCCAGCCCTGACAAGGGTTAGAAAATGGTTATCTTTGCTAATTGATTTAGAATGTAAAGCATTGGCGTTAACTCCGTTTGGATGGTGACACTAACAGAATAAACTGGTAATAATTGGCAGCCTGGTGGTCTGCCAAAGGAACCCTTTCCTTTTCTTCTTGATTATGGAAATTTCACTCTTCCTCCCAGCATGTCTGACCAGTGTTACCTGCCAGAAACTCTTCTTTCACACTCACAAATTTCTCCATTTGTTCATTTCTTTTTGTTCTATCTCAAATTCAAACTATTTTATATAGGTTTTATTTATCCTCTCCACATCTGTTACTTCTTTTTTGGTCTGTGTAAACACAAATATTTTCTAAATCTCTAAAATGTTCTTGATAATCTACAAATGCTCTATCACATACATGTACATTTTTCACAGGGCATGGGTCAAACATGTTAGAGCGATATCATTCTAAATTTGCCATCAAATTCTAGACAAAAAAGTCTAGGATGATTTCAGAAATAACTAAGATAAACACTATCAATATTTCCTGGAACGCGGCTACAGAAAGTTCTTGAGTCAAATGATAAGTATATCTTGCATAGAACACTCAGACACAAAGACATACATACTCAGAACTACAGAGGAAACAATGCATGTGCATCACGTAAAATTCAAGTTGATGCTGTAAAAGTTTGTAGCCACTTTTCTCTTCTTAAGAGTTTAGACTTTTAATTTCATAAAGTGCTGTATTCCCTCATGGCCAATGGTAATATATTTACCATCCTATCAGCATGAATACAATGTAATAAGTGAGAGAGACCCCAAGAGCGAGAGACGGAGAGTGCAAAACAGAGAGAGAGAGAGAAGAGGCGAGGGAGGAAGCTTTGACCCCTAAGAGGTCACTGAGGTTAGGATTAGCACGAACAGGTATGTTAGTCTCAAGTCCCAGTCCCTCAGACAGGTCAATTTCACCAATAGATATTCAAGTACTTGAACAATGACTAATGTGATTTCAAAAGTACTACTTAATATTTCTTAAATTAAAAGCAAGGTATTTTGATTGTTAATGAAAAGAAAAACTATGTAAAAAAAAGACAAAACAAAAGAAGAAAAAATGTAAAGTTTCAAGTCAAGAAAAGAGTATTCATTTAGTGGGGAAGGGGGGGGGGGGAGGGGAGGAATTTGCTTTCCCTAAAGTTTCAGTTGTTACATTGCTTTGAACATTCAGATATAGCCATAATCATTCCTACAAAGTGAATATTGTGAAAATGGTCAAAAAACTATTGTTATTTTGGCATTCTTTCTGCCAAGAACACTTTTGATTTCTTCTTTGAAACCTCACCAAATCTGTCAACATGGTTCAGAGTGGTTGGTCACCAGTAATAGCAATGGCTATCAAAGTAAGAACCATTTGAACATTGGTGCTATAGAATAGTCATCCTTTATTCAAGTGAAATTTCCATTTTTTTTTTAGCACTACTTTTCAGCCAAACAAATAAAAAATATCCAATGAAAATGTTCTTGGAAGTTGCTTTTTTTTCTTCACATTTTTTTTTTTGGGGGGGGGGGAGAAGGAAAATTTGTCACAGGACACTTTACACATTTCGAGTGGAGTATATAAGGTTTTGGGTAAGAGACTAGAGGTTTGGTAGTGAGAGTGAGGTGCTTAGATTGAAGATCGTGGGAACACTGTAGACAGGGAGTAGGGGTCGGTTAGACAGTACGGTCGGTCGGTCGGTAGGTCGGCAGGCAGGATGTGGGAGCAATGAAGAGTTAATGAGAGCTGAATGGAGTCCCAGTATCAACGGGGGTCACAAAAAGAAACATGAAATGCTCCTACTAAGGGCATCTTAACCACTTATATCCAAATTAAAAACTATGGCCAAAAAATTAGTGAAAAGTGATTCACTCCCAATGGCTGCAAGTGTGCATACTTCCATGTAATTAATTGGCATCATTTATATCTCTCGGTAAATAAGGGATCTACATGATGTTAGTTTCTACATGATTTACAACAGGAGTTCTGGAAATTCTTCAGCTTACCATACTTGCATCATGGACAAAAATTAGTACAGGTTTAGCCGTTTCTTGCATACCGTTTATATTCATCACAAATGACTCCCCTCACCTTCTCCAGGACTATTACCTGGCCTAAGAACTGCTACAAATACAAAGCTCAAACTTTCAAGAATTCTGTTTCCTAGATAACCACTTACACCTTGGTAGAGGGTGATAAGTGCAGGATTTCTTGCATACCGTTTATTCTGTTTCCTAGCAGGGAAAAAAATACACGAGGGCTCAGGGCAAATTCGCCCCTGAAATGCCAAAAAGAGCCCTGGAAAACTAAAAAAGAGCCCCTGAAATTCTCATAGGGTCCAATGTAAACTGTAATACAATGTAGAAAATTTGGGCAGGGGGGCTCAAAAAGTAGCCCTGGAAAAAAAAAAAAAAAAATTTCCGTTTCCTAGATAACCACTTACACCTTGGTAGAGGGTGATAAGTGCAGGATTATGAACATGTCTACTTACCATAGGTTCATGTGTAGGGTATTCCCCTGCCTGAGTATAAGAGCTGGAGTTATGTAAGGAATGGAAGCTAGTGGACGTGGGTGCCATACCATTGCTGCTCCATGGATTTGTACTACTGTGGGAGTGCCCCTGGGAGTGGGAGCCTTCTAGGAGAAAACAAAATGAGAAAAAAAAAAAAATCACAAATTATATTCAACATGAATCCTACCATCTACTACACCGTAACATCATTAAGCGACAATGTTCAAAACAAGTTATTACCAGTAGTAAAAAAATCTTGCATTTCAATCGGTAACATGAAACTAATTATTTTGAATCATGTAGAAAAAAGCTAAATTAAATCTTCATCATAATGTGTGCTACTAGGATGTTATATTTACAAAACAATGACCTCTCTCTCTCTCGAAATGCTAGTCAAGAGTAAGAGTTTCAACTTTGCATAAAATAAAAAACTTTTTTTTTTCCTTTCCAAAAATCAGAATATCTTATGATCTGTGAAATTCATTACCCAAGTATTCCATAATTTCTCAAAATCTCTGCATGTCACTTGGGAGAAGAATGGAAATATGGATGTGCTTTCCAGACAATATGGCCTTGTTTTGGTGTTCCTTGGGACTGTTTCCCACTCCCACAATCTCGGTACTGTCACAGGCCTCAGCGCCTCTTTCAAAGGGCACAGCAGCAGCTCATACAAGGCAAGTAATTTACCATCTGTTTTCTACACATAACCATGGAAACGGAATCTATTTACCAGATATTTGCATCTATCAACAAAGGTAAAGGCTCACTGCTCATCAAGGCTAGTTGAAGAAAAGTATTCTCTGTTTTTAACCCATTCGTGACAGGAATTATTTAAAGCCTAATTTGATCAGTTTTTATTCTTCAAATTGGCAACACCAACATTTTTATTTTATTGCTAAATTTTTCTTATAAAACATCATGTATCTGAAATGAATATAAATTGACAGAAATTATGATGAGAAGTCAAAAAAATGCCAATTTGCAGGGGAAAACGATGATTTTAGACCTTCTATCACATTGCCAATGTAAGGATTTTAATGCTTATTTTCCTTTTAAAAAATTTCAGCATCAAACAACGAATATTGACGCAACCAAAATGGGCACAGTTTGTATAGAATTTTTTGCTCTTTCTGCTCATGTATTTGGTATGATTTTTAAGGCTTTGCATCAAAAGATATTAGGCCAAACCACAAAATGTGGACCTCTGTCACGAATGGGTTAAACTGAGGTTAGTTTTGAAATATTCCCCTAATTTGATCTATCTATTCAATGTTTTGACTTTAACAAAAATTACTTCTGAGATATGAAGAAAACTTCTTTTCCTGAGAAAGAATAGCAAATAAATACCCTTTGCAATTTTGTCTTTGAAAATTTTTGTCTCCGAAATTCCATCATCACTTGACTAGATTGAAAAAGAGACCTTGAAATGCAGGAGCAAATCTGTGGGATATGATACGTCAATAATGCTTCATGCCTAAGAGCATTGTCAATCAAAATATTACTCAGAATTTCCCACAAACCAATAAAAATCCACTCCACATCCGTTTAAACATCTTTATCTCTCCTCATCCCCTACCCTAGTTCCTTCTACGCATGAAAATTGGTTGAAATCAAGAACTGAATTCCATCGATTGGAAATTTCATCCCATGGCGAGCACTCCAGCAACAAGTAGTCATTTTCGTGCTCGTTCTCCGGTCTGAATAAATTGTCCCGCGGGGCGATTTCTTCCAAACACCTGCCTCGTTTGATCCTCGACTCTGTCCCGGGAGCTGGTTTTTGTTTCGGCTCCGTCACATAGGAGAGGATCACTTTCATGCCGTTAGTGCGTCTCTCTCTTTACCATTATCACATGTATTTTGATGAGCTAGTTTGTTGTCTTCATGGCGTGTGTTCTTCCTCTCTTTAACAAATATGTCAGGATTTTATGGCAGGGTGCTCTTACATTTTGCACAGCGCTTTGTCTTGACTGGCATTTTGGAGGAAATTCACAGCACATTTCACTTTCAAACTTCTTTCTTCTTTACATCTCCGGATTTCCTTTAATCTTTGCCAAAAACAGACTGGAAAAAAAAAAAGATGTACAGGCTACACATCGACACATCGAAGATCAAGGGCTACCTTTTCTTCTACTGAAATGTTTGTAGAATGTTATGGCAGCAAATCTTTCTATTCAAGTTAAAAAAAAAAAAGAAAGCAAAATAACTGGTGTTAGGAGTCAAGGTGAAATCTACTCACCCATGAAATATTCTGGATACATGCCGGGAGGTTTGGGAGATGAATAATTAGGGTCTGAATGATAATCTTCTGCACCTGGGGAATACACCTGCTAGGAGCACAAGAAAACAGAGAGAAAAAGATACAAAATTTAATGTAGATACTAACATAATTAACAAAAGCAAAAACAACTGATGAAATATGGGGTAAGGTTGAATTTTCGTTAATAAAGCAAGAGAATGATCAAGAGTGTAAATACTAGTAGATTTAAAGGCCACTTTATATGCATTACGCATGTATTGGAAATGGAAAAGTGAAAATTCATTCTGAAGTCGAACAGGAATATTTGGCAGAAAATTACGAGAAAAAATCTCTGCATCTTTATATTTTACAACTCCATCCAAACAGAACATAAAAATACTTAAATTCAAATAATGGTTTTAAGTTACGAAGTTTGATTTTTTAGAATGAGGTAAGGTAAAACATGCTCTGTATAAGATGGTACTGAGAAAAAAAAAAAGGAACTTTCATGAAAGATCATTTATTGGTGCACTTTTATGGGTTGAGTAGTGCTCTGAATACAAACAGCTACATCAGTGAGTCTCATCTTGCCTCAAACGTGCAGCATCTTCTACTAATCAAATAAACTGATTGATTACTGTATTTCAAAAATTAGAACAAATTTGAGCGTTGGGAGCGTGTGCCATCGACCCCCAATGACTGCCCAAGAATTCTAAAAATCTGAGCCCGTAACCGGCAACTCTTCTCCTTTAGACAGCGACCAATCAGATGACTCCTACTGATTTGATTTCACAGAAAGATGTTAAAAGAGAAGAGAGAGAAAAGACAGCCAGAAGTAAGACCAAGAGGAACGTGCTTCTCCTCATAAAAATTCAATTTCTTATTTTTCATTGCATTGGGCCCCGAAGGCTCTTATAATCCTACAGATCAGGCACACCCAGAATTAATTCAACTTACAATATCAGGATAGCAACATTCCACCTACTGAACTCAACTTCATCATATGAGATACATGTAAAACATGATCACTTTATTCTATTTCACTTTTCACTCCATATCTTTAAACCTAAAGTGCATTTTTCTCTAAATTCTGGTCATCATTCATTCACAATATTAGGACCAGACAAACTTGCATGAAGCTTCATCTGTTCCAAAGAACTAAAACATTAAATACTGACCCGTTGAATCCTAGAGATGTGTGTCATTCTAAAATAAAATCATATCAAATGGAACAATGGCTTATGTGATCATTTTCTTTTGGTCCCCCTCCCCCTTCTCTTTAACCCCAACCTCTATATATTCTCTAACTTCATTAATTGCATAGATCTACATTGTGCCCATTCAAAATTAGATTTACGCCCATCTTTCTGTGTCTCAAGCCACCCACCACCTCTTTCCCCTGTCTTTCCATTCATGCTTCTATCATTTTGGTGGGTTCAACAATGAATAATTTGCTACTGTCCTTGGTATCAGAGAGTGGGGCTCAGCTGCAATATATCAAAATCAATGAAATCAACTAATTAATACTAATTACTTCAACCATTTAAAAGTATGCTGCCTTTGTTACTCAAACACAATTTCTTACTTCACTATTCCATTCAGTATAATGATCTTGCTGGAATTTAGTGAATTATTTGCTTTGCTTAACCCATTCGTGACAGGAATTATTTAAAGCCTAATTTAATCAGCTTTTATTCTTCAAATTGGCAACACCAACATTTTTATTTTATTGCTACATTTTTCTTATAAAACATCATGTATCTGAAATGAATATAAATTGACAGAAATCATGATGAGAAGTCAAAAAGTTGCCAATTTGCAGGGGAAAATGGTGATTTTAAACTTTCTATCACATTGCCAATTTAAGGATTTTAATGCTTATTTTCCTTTAAAAAAATTTCAGCATCAAACAATGAATATTGACGCAACCAAAATGGGCACAGTTTGTGTAGAATTTTTTGCTCTTTCTGCTCATGTATTTGGTATGATTTTTAGGGCTTTGCATCAAAAGATATTAGGCCAAACCACAAAATGTGGACCTCTGTCACGAATGGGTTAAAGATACCTAATCAATTTTTCACATAATACTGTTATCCCATTTAATAAGTAATTACAAAAATGTATTGAAATTTACTTTTTGCTACAGATTATTAGCTGAATGGAATAATTTGCTCTGTTCAATTAACTGCGTACATGTAGCACTTTTTTATACTAAGGATGATGGGGGGGGGGGGGGGGGCTGAGCAAAACATCCATCAAATGGCCCTCTCTCAGTTCTTACAGAAGTTGACACAATTCACATAATCATGTCTCTTGGATGGAAATCATCCTGAACTCAGTTTACTAGTCTATCCCCAAACTATATGTACCTCATATTATAATCAGAAAACCCCTTCATGGCCCCCCTCCCCCCTCCTCATGCCCCTGCCCCTCATTCTAATTGATTTGGGTTTGATGTGGATGAGGCAACAATTTGGCAACCACCCCAAGCACTTTGTCACTTCTCTATTCTCTCTTCTAGAAAGCTAAAGCGTTGGCGAGTAGATCGAGGTAAAAACGAAGCTACATCAGTGCAGCCTGGGGGTATTCACCATACCAGAGACACTTGTCAAATCTGCAGATCCTCCTTCCATTTCTAATATCTCGTTACGCATGCAAAACAATCGCCCCGCCGCAACAAAAAGGCCATCCAAAATTGAATCTTTTCCTCCTCTCCCCCTTGCCAGCTTCTCACAATCGATCGTTACGGAGGGGGGAAGAGAAATTGGTATAATTGACTGGCACCAGGCATTTCACACTAGCGGCCAGAGTGCAGCCAAAGGTTCTGAAGAGAAGAGGGAAGGTTGAAGCTGTCATCAATGCCTCTAGCAATGCAATACCAACATGGGGCTGTACATAGGGAACATGTACCGGAAAACAACCACAGGATTATCAAAGCAAAATTGTACATCTACAATACTACTCCCTGAAGAAAACCAATATGTTTGCATCTACGTTAAGACTATCTAGCGGTTGTCTTTATTTATTTATCATTTCAAAGTTTCTTTCCTGTTATGGCAAACTATATAGGCCTAATAATATTTTCTTGCAAGACCATGTTGTTCAACCTTGTTCTGATGGATCTTCATCTTCCTACATTTCATTATTAAAATAAAATACAACTACCTAGAGAAGATTCATATAAAACAGCTTGTAACTAAGACACTGCATTCACTGCATTGATTTCCTTTAAACAAAATCTTTTACTTTGTATGCAAAAAGCTTATCAACAATATAACCATATTTCAATGTATTAATCCTTACGTTCAGTTCCCTTTAAAAAAATCAAACTGCTTTAGTAGATCATAGTGAATCATAGCTAACATAAAGCCAGCTCCGTCATAGAGAAGGGACCTACATGATGAGGAGAGGGGGAAAGACAATTAAATTTGCGCCAGTACAAGGGCAATGAACTATCGCACTAATCTAGTAAGTCGCCTCTGAATCTGCTGAGCAAGTCTGTGAGTTAAATAAAGATTGATATGTCACATGCGGTCTGACCAAACAAACAACCTTTCATTATTGGTCAAGAAAATGTACCTAGCCAGGACAATCCAACACTTATTGATTGCTATTTGACTTAAAAGCCAATACATTTGTATATCTAAACCTATTCAAAATTTGAAGTTTTCATGAAAACTGTTTAACTTTATTTACAACTTCTTTGCTCTCTTTTCATTCCTTGTTTATCATACATTTCTTCCTCCTCTTCTGTTCAGTTAGGGCTTGAACTCAAAGAGCTTTCCATTTCTATCTAGAAAAAAATGGTCGGATTTGGGGTCCATTCAAATGGAAGGAGATTTAATAGGGACTATCCAAAAGAACAAAAAAGACAAATCAAGTGAGAAAAAAACTATAACACAGTTTCCTAAAATTGATGCTTTAAAGGATTTTTTCTGTATTTTTCTTCCTGTATTTGAACTGTGGTGTAATGCTCTGTGAATGTTCTAAGTATGTTTCCTTCTGAATTTAAACTGTGGTATAATGCTCTGTTTAGGCAAATGCACAAATAACTTTATCAGTGAGCCTTCCCATTACTTTTTTTTCTCCGAATACTTTAACTTATAAATCAAAAGATACACACAGTTCCAAACAACTTAAAGACATTGGTTAACACTGTTATGATTTTTTAAAAATCTCATTTTGTTACTTGAAAATGGGATAAGCATAGGGATTATAGTGTAAAAATACCAGTCTGAAAGTTTCAGAGTATAATATCCACAGGAAGTATTATTAAATAATAGAAATGTGAACCAATGTTTGAAAAATATACGAGGGTCAGTAGCACAGACTAGACATAAGGAGTGCGCATGCGTGGATGACTCAAAGGACCGCACTGTGTGTATTGGCGTATCACGCGGCGGAAGGCATATAACGGTATTTTTTAATTCGTGCAAACGGTCCTCTTAGTTCACTGTCTCTCGAGACGAAAGCTAATTAAATCGCGGTTTGCGTCTAACTTACAGTTTTTCATTCCAAATTATGGTTTGTTTCAGGGTTTTTGAGTACAAATACAAGTACTCATACACGTGTTTCATCTCAGTTTGAAAATTTTTTAAATCAGCTGCTCACAAAGTTAGCCAATGCCTTTAAAAGATGATTTAATTATTCTACAATTAGCTATCATGACATAATGGTAAAAAAAATATATAACAAGCTTTTAAAAAATTTAGCATTTGTTTACATCAACTGTTGTCGCTCTTATCAATCTTAAAGACAATTTCACGACAAGGGCTTTACAGAGTTCAACATATTTCTACAAAATATTTGCATGATCACAACATAAGGTTGATCCCTATCAATCTAAAAATTATGTTGTATTTATTTGCTTTACTTTTTTTGTTTTGTTTTGCTTTTGTTTTTGGTTAGCATAAAAGAGACATGTGAACCTAAAATTAATATTAATACCAGCTATATCCTATCAGAGAGATGGCTTGTACAACTTCCTACTGCCTATAGAACATGTGGAAATGCTGAATTTTTGCTCTGGCTTTAGGCATTTGAGAAGTGAATGAAACAGGTGGAATTGTAGTAGTGCTCACTGGCAATCAGGGTTAGTCTTGACATGGTTGGAATAGCATATGATACAGTGAGTAGGCAATAGTTTGAAAGCAGGTGGGACTCACACATGGATGGAAGGGAGAGTGAGACCTAGTCACAGGTGCACTGTCAATGGTACCATACCCCCAATGTTGTGATACAGAATCAAAACACTAGATTAGGGGAATACCCTCCTCAGAGAAAGAGTGAATGAGAGAAAGAGAGAGTATCTTTAGCAAGTCAAATCCAAACACAGCTGGTTGAGCATCCATCAGTAGTACGTCTGTATCAACACTCGCATGCATGCCTATGGAGTGCATATTGGTGCATGGTGTAGGCTAGTTACATCTGAACAGCTCTATCAAGTTCATCTAACATCTACTTGGATGGGAATGCATAACATAATCTCAAGGTTTATATTACCTAAAAGTTACAAGATTTGACGGGTAATATCTCTTTATATTACCTAAAAGTTGCAAGATTTGACGGGTAATATCTCTTTATATTACCTAAAAGTTACAAGATTTGACGGGTAATATCTCTATTCTATAAAACTGCCTTATACCCTTCAAGAAAATGACTTTTTCTTTGCTGTAAATGAAATATGTGCTGCTTTTTTCAGGTATTGGTTCATATAACATTTTGCTTTCCTGATACCAATGAAAATAAGAGCATGTACCCCACTGACTATATTATGCACTAAATAAGGGGATAAGGGTAAAATCAGAATGTAATAAAGGTTGGGGTTTTTTTTCAAAGTTTCTGCCATGAGAAAGACCATTAAGAATTCATATGCATGGTCAGAGCTTTGACTTTTCCTATGAAATATGAGGTAACATACTGAATACTTACAGGCCATGGTGGGTGTTGTTCTAATGATATCATTGATTGCTCCAATTCTGAGTGAGAGTAGTAAATATTTCCTTGCCACATGATCCAGAGATAATTTCACAAACTAATAATCACAGAAACAATCCATTTGCTCTAGAAGTCAATTCATACATTGATGTCTAGCAAGTAAGGATGTTCCTTTCATCAGCTTACAATGCAGAACATCAAACAGTTCTCTTCAATCAGAGCCAATCACTACCTTTCTCTTTACTCTCAACTAAAATGATGAAGTGATTTGACATTGTAGCTGGTGGGTAGTATATAATGATTAGTAATACAACATTACTAGGTTTCCTCTCCACAGGGTTGTTACATAACCCCAGCCCCCTTAGCTTTTGGATCTACCATCACATTTATCAACAGAGGTTCAAATTTAATTGATGGCCTTGTTTCATCTTGTTACTTGATAATACCATCACCTATTCTTAAAATCAACAGTGATTTTTTTGCACTGGTGCAATTAAAAGTGGAAATCAAATTCATGCAGACAAAATAGAATATAACACACGAGTGTGTACATTATGGCAATTACTTCTATTATATGTAAATAGACAGTCTGCCAAGTTAGAGATGGCTATGTCAACACTATAAAGTCCAAAGCTAAATTTCAAATGGTTATCCCAACAATGATAAACTCTTCCATTTGCAATATGCATCCAATTCTATCTGTCCTCCTTCAAAAATCCACAAGGCTTGTACATACTGGTAGACAAAAGTAAGCAAAAACAAGCCGGATAAACAAAAATATGCACAAAGAGAAAAACTTTGTCTACATTTCCCTTGCACAAAGGCCATCTTGGGAAAGTGTATCCAAGAATTTGTTCTTTGCTGGCCAAAAGCAATCATGACGCTAGGATTGGCTTCTCATCAAAGCAAGGAAGAAATCGTCATAGCAAGTTAATTGGATAGAGAGAGAGAAATTTGTAACCCAACATTTAATTACACAGGGTCTGTCGTTACCAATTAGGAAAAAACAGCACCTGAGCCACCAGTGCTATAATGAGAGTTAGATTTTCTCTCATGAATGCACTATTAATGTTGTATACAGTCAACATCATGTTTGTTTTTCAAATGCAGCCTCATTATAAGTACTTGTCACGTATACACCATGTAATTAAAATCAAAACTTTGCTAACTTGTCATGTTTTTTTTTTCATTTTTTCTTAATGGTGCTTTCAACTTTTAAGATGCATGATGTAGCACTAGTCCAAATAATGAAGCCATGCAAGATTACATAGGTAGCAACTATGAAATGGTTAATTCCTTTGAACTTTCTTTTAAAGCTAAAATGATAATTATGAATTTGGAATGGTCTATACGATTCTCACTGATATCATTTATAAATAACTATGTTTTACTTTTGTCATCTGTGGAGTTCTTTCTTTTATGCATTTCAACATGTTTTAAACAAATGCTCATCTGTGCTAAATGCATTAAGACATTAATAGAGTGAACCTGTCTATGTACCGTAGCTTAGCGAAATGGATAGGCATGAAAAGACACATCCGGAAAGCTCAATGCATAATGTTTGTGCTCACTGTTTGCAATCTATGTGGGGGGGGGGGGGGGGCCTCATGAACAAAGAGTTAAGTAATGGATACTTTTTTCTTCAGTTCTGATTTAGTAAATCTAAAGCCATGCAAGGAAAACTATCAACTCCATCTTCCTATTTCAAGGATCAACGTTAAGTTCTAGGAATGCAACTTCTACTTCTTCCATCCAAGGCAGGAATATACAGACAAACAAATTGCAGAAAGAGGCTGAAAGTAGGCTAGAATGTTGTGTGTGTGTGTGTGTGTAGAGTGTGAGTGAGTTCATCATCAGGCTACAATCCTTACATTCCACAAACCTCTACTCATCCCATTATCTTCAACCCTACTACATTTCATCCACTGGGGCTAAACACTACACCTATTCAATCGCAATAAGCCTCCATCCTCCAACCAAGCTGCAATCAATTATTCCTTTCCAAAATGTGACTGATCAAGTTTTAAAACAATGCATGTCTGCAGAGAGTGGGGGGTTGATGATTAAATCAATTTGTATAGATACCAAAGAAATTTCATCAATATGAAGTATCTCTTTCTTTGCAATCAATCGATATTTAATTAAACCAATGTGTAAGATAACCAACCTATCAACAAAGATGTTTAAAATGTCAACACATCTACCGTGAACTAGGAGTATTAGAGTGACTTTGAGATAACAAAATAACATTTTAGGAGATGTAAACACTCAAGATTTACTGCCCTCTACACCAGGACACTGTCAACACTGAAGAAGTCTCTCTTTGTAGCTTAACAGAGCTCTTATAAACAACACAAAACACATAGTGCTAAATATACACAGAGCTGCATCTAATGCCAATACATTACATCCATATATCACCAGAGGAGCGATCTCAAACATTTGAAAAATGCACTTACCGACATTCCGGGAGCTTTCCTTCTCTTGTGCGCTGAAAAAAGAAATCAAAAGAAGGAGAACAAACTGAGTTTGGGTTGGCTGAAATAAGCAATAATTTCATTTGCAAAGAAGTCTGAGCAGACAGGGTGACAAGTTTAGATTCTTGCTGCACATCCTTTCTTGAAGAGTGCCCTCTTTGGTTGGAGTACGGACAATGATAGTCATTGTTTTTAGCTTGCATGGCAGGATTGACGGATTTGGGCTTTGAATGCTAATTTCTCAAATGATAAATATGTTTCAAGATTTGAGTTCCCCAAATTTTACAAAAGGTATCAGTTTGAAATATACCCACAGTCATTATAGAGTAATTACTACTCCTTGAAAAAATGAATGATGATTCTTTGAATATTGAATGAAAATGATTGCTACGAGATATGGATTCAAGATTATTCAGAACCATTTCATAGATTTTGTTTAATGCTACTTGTTGCTTGATCAATAGTCTGGATGGTTCTTTCCTCACTTCTCAGCTTTAAGCACAGTACGTAAGGCTACATCTATCTTCCAGTATATAGCTTTTTTTTTCATGGATGTGCAAAAATTGATTTGTCTTTCAGCTTGTCAGAGCCCTGAGAATTCAGCTTTTATACTCATCCTTGAATATTTAAAATATTGAACAGTCTATACTCCACAGCATCATTCTTAACGACTGTGTGGTAGCAGTTAGGGGGAAACGTTGATTATTCCATGCACCTGTTCACAGTACTTTTCCCTTTATCTTCATCCTACGCTATGCGTTTAGGATCAATCACTCTTCATAAATGGCCTCTATTACTGAAAATCTCCACAATCTCTCTCTCACTCTCTCTCTCTCATTTCATTTCTCTCATTTCTATTTTTCCCCCTCCCTGCACTCTTCATGCTTCTTTCTCCCTCTCCTCTTCTATCTCTTCTCTTTCCATTTCTTTTTACTTGTTGTACAGCTATCATTTGTGCATCTCGTTACATTATCATTTCATGGCATCTCCCCAGGAAGTTGAAAGCATTGATCTTATCCCTTTATCATCTATGATGAATTATTCAAGTGTCAAAGGAATCAAATTCATGACAAACATCTAGATCTACTGATAAAATGTATACTTCCCACCCACACACATTTACGTGGGTGCTTTCTACAATGTACTGCTGGCTAAACTACACATACTCTTACATCAGTGTTTATCTATTAATTATCATTAAGAATGCACCCAAAAGGGATAGAGAGAAGCATTGTGAAATTGCTTTAATCTGGTTAATTACATGAGGTAATTTTCAGCATAAAAGTTAGAAGTCATTGAATTTCAATAAATTTCACTAAAAAAATCTTAAATAGAAACACCGATATTACAAAATCTTAAATAGAAATACTGATATTACAACAGAAGTACCTATCACTTTCTGTGCATACTTACAAAGTAATTACCAAACCGAGTGTACCTATCCTGTATTTCCAACTATTTACATAGAAAAATATTAATATTATTAATCTGAATAATACTATACTAGATAGATAAACAATCGTCATCATCACTAAATATTTTGATGAAATACTTACGTAGTAAGGAAGGAGGGTCGGGCATGAGTGTAGACCGCCTGCGGTTATACATATAAGGTGAGCCCGGTTTGTTATGCGGAGATACAGAACCACTGGGACTGGTTATAGACAATTCACTGCCTATTTGCCCCATGCCCTGCAATCAAAGAAATCAAAGCAATTAGTGTAGTTATCTTACATAATAAAGCAACTGAAACAAAATTTGAATCATCCATACCAATGCAATGTTCTTTGTGGTGTACCATGGAGATTAATCAAGAAATAGTGATGAAGGTGACCAGAGCAAAACATAGAGTCTACATTTTACTGTGTCATAAGAATATGTCCTTTGTAATAAAAGTGTAAAAATAATGATCAAGATTCAAACTGTCATACTTTCAATCCATAATCACTTGGTCATTAAAACTGTTGAGAATCATATAATTTGTTACTTGTGTGTATACAAGTTTCTAATATCAAGCACTGTTTTAATCTTTATCATTTCCAGTATAATAATAATAATCATCAGTAAAAATAACAATAACCAGTTCTTATCTATTTGAAAAAAAAAATAACCATATGTACAGTGTATTCCATAGTCTGTAGTAATCATTCTGTTCCATCATATCAATCTCCATAGAATTTGCCTCATCCCTTCTGCAAGCAGCAAACTTGTACTCATTGAAACGCACACAATGATAAAACCACCCCCATCACTACATAACAAAGAATCATTGCTTTTATACACTATAATCTCTCTTTCAAAGCAAGTGAACGATAGGTCAATGTAGGTGTTATATCTGAATGAATGGGCAGTAAGCCACATGAAAAAGGGGGATAATAAATACTACTAATAAAGACCAAAATGAGGATATTCACTAAAATACTGGAATATGATGAACGATGTAGTATGGCAGACCGAAGTGTCCTCTAAGTAGTAGGTATAAAATCACTGAGTGCAGAACTCTGATGTTTTCAGAATAAATACATTCTAAATCCTTCTGCTTGCATGCAAAACGCTAACACGGACTAAGAGTACACCTTTATTTTGCTTCCTTTAAATCCCATACACTCACCACAATCTGAAGAGGATTAATCAGAAAAACAGAGATGGCTCAGATGCTTTGAAATATAATTACAGCAATTAATTTTATAAGAGTATTAATTACGCTTCCCTAAATCACTTCCTATGTGGGAATATTTCCATCTTAACTTACACAACTTACTTTGCACAATAAAGAGAATCAAGTAAAGAACAAAATTTATGAACAAGAAGATCTTGTTCAAAACAACAAAATGAGAAATTCTTTCAAAACAGATAAGATATAAGAGAAAGCTGTTTTTTCTTCTCTTATAGCTGCTTTTAATACATGTACTTCTTGTTTTTATCATTTGCTGCAGGCTAATAGTTTTGCATTTTTACCAGCATGAATTTCTATATCACAAGCATGATCATCAACAATCTACAAGCAGTACAAAATTCCTGACCAATAGCGAGTCATACATCTGTTGTCTATTGTTGACCATGGTATTGTTATTGTGTTTTATTATCCATTATACCTCATTATTATTCATGTGTATTTCTAATCATCTCACTTCCTCCCTCCCACTTTCTTTCTGTCTCCCTTGCTTTCTCTCCCTCCCCCCCCCCCACCCCTTTCTCTCCACATTCTTCATCTATATTAGGGGACAATACTATAATTTCAGGAATGGTTTGCAATGAGCACTTTTTAAATCTTTTTAGATTTTATGCATCTGTACCAATTTATTAGAGGTCCAAAGGTTTCCGGATGCCTGCATACAGATATCCCACATTTCTAGCATTTTTCAAAACATTTATGTCTATCACTCTAGTGTGATTCTAGTCAATAAAACATAGACAACTGATGACTTACTTCTAATATTCAATGTACTAAAGTTTTTCATTCTGTATTCTATAAGATTGAAAAAGAAATGTTGAAGTAATCCACCCCAACCTGAAATACCTTCTTTAATCATTATACTACATAATTTTAATAACCCACTTATGGTTGCTTGAAATATCAAGGAGGTTACAGATCTGACATAAAAGCAGCAGTACAACCTATCTGATTAAAAAGTGCTGATAAAAACAAATAATCAACACAAATTTGTAATTAACGCAAGTGAACATTGTGCGCATGTGCTTGCTATTGAATCTAAGATCTCTTCTCTCTCTCCTCTCTCTCCTCTCTCTCTCTCTCTCTTTGCAACCACCAA